>CM071933.1:59243790-60458252 GCA_016081115.2 Rehmannia glutinosa | reverse complement strand
CACATACTTCGTTCAATTTTGTGTTACTCGTCATCCACGGATTCGCGTGACTTCTTTGCATTTCCAATTTTACCGTATCTGGCCAGTCCAGATCCTAAATCACCGAGTATGTGAGATGTAGATGAAGTATGATCGATCGTTCCCGATTGAAGGGAGCCAGTCGGCACCGCCGCGAAGCTTACATTTCCTCTATGTTTGCTTACTGGCACATTCGTTCTCCTTTGAATTTACGGCATGTTGATACGATTATCATCATCAAACTTGCAACAAGCATATCAGCTTCAAAGGAACCTAAAGAGTTCCTTCTTCCTCCTCAAGCACAAACTCCGGGTGTTCAAATTGCACTTGCAGTGACTTAACTTCCACTTCCTCCATTCTCGCACGATTTGATGTCCTGGATATGGTGGAGATAGCATGATCATCTTTTTGCAATACCTCTTTCGGGAATGGAAGTTGAGTCACGCTTCTTCACCATCGTGCAGCCGCCGACGTCAGTACGTCGGCCTGGCGACAGGAGATTTAGCTATCTCGGTTATTTGTTCTCAAATACATTCCGCTCCACAAACTGGTCTTCAACTTATCTGATAGCTCTGTGGAAACAGACTTAGGTTTCATCAATGATCTCTCGGAGACTCTACTTACTCCGTTTGTTTTGATCTGTTCAGTAAAATGAGTGGACTCAAATGTTTTCTCAAGCTCGAATGCTTGAAGATTATTCTTCTTCTCTTGGTTTTCACCAGAGGAACGACTGTAGTTCTCTTCTCCTGGTTCCTCAATAGTAAAGGCACGTGGGGTTGCCTTAGGTATATTTGTCTTTTCGTCTTGTGAGCCCTTCTTGTTCATTCCTCGGGAGAAGGTACTAAGGATTCTTCACCTATCATGCACGTAGGGCGTGAGACACGACCGCAGGGGCAGTGTGATCGTTCTAGGGCAGATAAAGGTTGTTTCTTTGCCACGAGGGCGGAAGTCTTCTTTCAATTTGCGGCGAGCTTTCTTCTTGGGAGGGAGACAACAATCTGTTTTTCCTCGTGGTGATTCCCCTTCACTGGTATCCCATTTCTCGCATAAGCTCTCTTCGAGCCCGAGAGATTCGACGAATATCTTCTTGTTGACATGAACGGCAACCATGCTCTGGAGTGGAACTCCCTTCACCTCCATCGTCTAATTAATAACAAGGCCATATACCCAGAGATCCTCCGAACGATCCATCTTCCTTGGAAAGACTTATTTCCAACATTTTGTAGTCTCATTGGTATACAAACTACGCCAGGTTTACCTTCTTGCCTCTCTCCATGATCGCGGCCCGTCACGATCGGCTTAGTTTTGGACGGTGATTAAAGCTCCCAAATTTTATGTCCGCACACACTTGGCAACAATGTCCAACAACTTATGATAATCTTCCTTCGCAGCATGCTGCTTTGTGTGAGGCATAACTTTTAAGACAATCCCAGGTTTGGCCACTTTCTTCCATGCGGAAAAAGTTTACATCGGCCTCGATATCTCGGACTTCTTTCGACGACAAAGAACAATGCTCCGCTAGATCCTCCGGCAGTGATCGTAAATTTCTTTCCATGAAGGAGGATTTGATGCCTCGTCGTGAATCCCGGCATTAACGTAGAATGCGGGCCTCTTCCACATACGTCATCCAACTCCATCGTGAGAAAGGGTTCACCATATTTTATCACTTTCTCGGCCTATCTTTCTTACAAGGGTTTCATCGACCCCCGACTTAATCATCCCTTCAAAATCCGGGTAGAGAACTAGTGCAGTCTGCTTTCCCAACTTGGCGAAATCATAGGTGGTTGCCATCTTTGAGTTTTTAAAACGAACCGTAGAAATTTTCTTTGAGGATTGATAGGGTTTTGAGAGAAAAAATATTGTCTTTGCTTTTGGAGAGATGAACAATTTGAGTAATGAAAGAGAAAAGCGGACTTAAAATGGTATATGTATGGGTTATGAAAAAGAACGCGCATACGATTTTTGAAATTTGATCGATCAACGGCCCGTTTTAGCACGCCGATTAGCATTTAATTGCTCACATTTAATGCGGCAAGATGTTATATCAATCATAGGCTTGGTCGTGCGACTTTTGGCCCCATGTCTGTCATTATTGCGCTGACGTAAATCCTTAAAACATTCCCGCTTATTAAAAACGACCGCATTTTTGTCACTTAGCTCATAAATAGTTCAATTTTACTCCTTAGCCGATTGATTCTTCTTCTTTCACGTAGGTACTTCTACCGTCAATGATTAACTCGATCTGGTGATTTTCCGATCACGATTGATGTCTTAGTCGGGTTCATGACCTCGGCTCTATTTTTCATCTTTCTCGTTCCAACTCTTCTCCTTGAGTCTTCCTACGAGTGTCAATTCAACACTAACTCCTAGCTCATGCTTAAGCTATTCAAATCTTGATTCACAATAATGGCTTTGTGAATATTTCAAACCTAACTATTTATCGATTGAGATGTATTCCAAGGTGATGTCCTTTTTTCAACATGATCTCTTATAAAATGATATCGACATCAACGTGCTTTGTTCTTCGGTGCAAAGGATTTTGAGTGATTGCAATAGCAACGTGTTATCACACATAATTGGAATTTCTTTTCTTCAACATCACACTCTCTGTTTTTTGTCTCATCCATAAGACTTGGCCAAACACCGTTTGCCATGACTATGTGTACTGCCTTCGGTGTGGATGTGGCTATTGAATTTTGCTTGCAAAACCAGAAAACCAACTCTGTTTCCAAGCATTTGACATGTACCGAAGTACTCTTCGTCAACTCTACATCCAGCATAATCGAGTCCGAGTAACCAATAAGCTTTGAATCCTCTTCCTTTGGATACCTGCCACTTCTCAGCATCCCTTCAAATATCCAGGATTTCTTGGCTCTCGATCAATATGGCTTTCTTTTTGCGCAGTTGAAATCTTGCACATACACCTACAAAGGTGATGTCCGCTACTTGCCGATGAGAAGCAGTTGATCCAATAAGTGCTCTCGTATCTAGTTTGATCCACAGGCTTGCCGTCTCCGTATCCATATCCATTCGATGATGTATTCATTGGTATTTTCACAGAAGACTTCTTCTCCATACCAAATTTCTTCATTAAATCTCTCCGCATACTTTGTTTGACTTATGAAGGTTCCATCCTTCGATTGTTTAACTTGAAGTTCTAGAAAAGAATGCCGACTCCCATCATGCTCATTTCAAATTTGCCTTGCATGAGATTTGAGAATTTATCACACGCCTCTTTGTTTGTGGATCCAAAGATGATGTCATCCACATATATTTGAACAAAGGCGGTATACTCTCTCCATCTTGAATTCTCAAGAGTGTTCCATCCACTTTGCCTTGGTGAATCCATTATCTATCGAAATTGAGACAATGTATCATACCGTCACTGCTCTAGGTGCTGTTTCAATCCATATAGAGCTTTAGCTTTACACTTTATCTCCGAGTCTTACGCTCCAAATCCGGAGGTTGTTCAACATAGACTTATTCTTCCAATAATCCATTCAAGAATGCACTTTTTACATCCATTTGGTATACAATGAAGTTCTTGTGTGCGACATAGGCAAGAAACATCCTATTGCTTCTAATCCGCAATGACAGGCAAAGGTTTCATCAAAATTTATTCCTTTTCTGAAATACCCTTTGGCTACTGATGCCTTGCTTTGTTTCTTACCACGTAACCGTCTTCATTCATCTTGTTTACGAACACCCATTTTGTGCCAATGACATTTTTGATGGGTTGGTCTTTGAACTAATTCCCAAACTTTATTTCTCTCAAATGATTCACTCTTCTTGCATGGCTTGAATCGATGTGTGTCATCTAGTGCTTAGGACACATCTTTGGGTTTATTTGGGGAATAAAACAGTGAACATTGCTTCTTGTTGAGCTCAAGGATCTGGTTCTTACACCATCTCTTATATTTCCAATGACTAGCTCTAAATTGGATGGTCTCTCGGCCATCTTACATGGAGTTGGAGTAAGTTAGTCGGTCTTCTTGCGGTATGTTATCTTGATCAGCTCTCTCTCATCATCACTGTACCGCAGATTGTCCATTTGTCTTTGAGATTCAGCTATCTCATCTTCACCTTGATTAATTATTCTCGGCTTCAACATAGGGACTCTTTCGCTGAGTTGGCCGATTGACTTATCGGCCTAACTATTCAAGATCTTCTCCATTTGTTGGGAAATTTATTTTAGATTTTGATGAATGCCATGTAAAACTTAGACTAGAAAGTTGGCACCCCATTTTATTTGTAATTTGCATTGTAATAGATACGCTCTCTGTTAGTCAGTGGCTACGATAATCTAGAGGGGGTGAATAGATTATGCCGATTTTTTCACAAATCACCCTCTTTTTCGAATCAACAAGTAAATGACAAGAATGTAAATGCGGAAATTAAACAACACTCGTTAAAGAGGTTCAACCCACCTAGGGCCTAATCCTCTACCACCCCAAAGATCTCACAGGGATGGATTTCAAAGAAAAAAAGATTTTATTAATTACCACAATTAATACAACACCTTAAGGATCACCACAATCCTCTTTAACACCTTCAAGGAGATTACCACAATCTTCCTTCACCACCTTGAAGAGTACCACACTCTTCAAACACCTATCACCTAAATCACCAAGTGTATTCTTACAAGAATACTCACAAGGATGTCTTGTGTTGAATGATGGACAAAATTCAAGATTACAACTCTATGAAACCAATACAAAGATTGAGTGCAAGTGTAATCAAGAATCAAAAAAGCAGACCTCAAAAGATGTGCAAGTGAAAGTACTTAGGCTATTACAAAGAATGTAAAAATGAAAGCTTGAACAATTTGCGCATTTCTTGTTGTGTATTTTGCTTGTATGTGTTGTATCTTGTGTCTTCAATTCATCCTCTATTTATAGGGAAGCTTCACCAACATAGGCTCCCAACATAGGCTCCTCTATCTTCCCAATTTTGTCTACAAAAAGATCACAAGATGTAGAAATATTGTACAAAATTGAAAAGCAAATCTTGTCATCTGATTACAACGGCCGGAATTTTGCTGTCAAAAAAATAACATAGGGCGACGGTTGCCTGTTGAAGATTCGACCGTTTTTGAAAAATAGTGCGATCCGTGGTAGGGGTTGCGGTCTGGCAAATTCGGGGTGGGACCGGTCGCCCTAGGGTGCGACCGGCCGAACTCACCTTGACCAGGTCCCCCTCCTCTTTTTCAAGACTCGTGAGTTCCTTTCTTTCGATTTTCTAATCTTCGGTATCTGGCCGACCACTTTGGCGCACCAGTCGTCAGCCGCCCTTTGAAATGTTGTCCAGATTTTTTCAAAAAATAAGCTTCAAGAAATACTCCAAAAATAGTAAAAACATTTTAAATCATTTGGGAGTATTTAGACAACATTTATAAACATAGTTTTGGTGTAAAAACCAATTTAAACAAAAAAACATCAAAAGTGTTGTCCAATTTTTATCAAATTAAAAACTCAAGAAAACCTCAAAAAATTAGTAAAAACATTTTTAAATCATCTAGAGTATTTGGACAACATATAAAAACATTGTTTTTGTAGGTCCCAAGGGGGTGTAAGTGTAAGGTTTAGAAGGGGGTTGAATAAACCTTACCAAATTTTCGATTTAGTCTTTTAAATCTCTGAGTTAATTCTACCTGTTTGTGTCTTGATGACGATCGAATTAGTCACTCAAGTAGAGTTAATCTTTCCAGAACTCAATTTGTTTGTTGATTAGTAACTTTCATTTGTTGGCTATAATTTAACTTTCAGTGTGGTTTTATTTTATTGGAAGACTTAACACCCTTAAGTTTGATTAAGCAATATTTTGCTTGATTTAGTACTTATAAATTATCAAATGGATAGCAAATTTATCGTGGATATAAGCAATTAAAAGTGCGAAATTTAAATCTTTGAAATGTAAATGACACGATAAAAGTTTTTATAGAGGTTCGAAGATGGGGTATTCTTCTACTCCTCTCTTCTCCAACTCTGGAGGAATCCACTAAGTAATGATCAGTTTACAAAGTGGTACTTGATCCAGGATACAAGTCTTGATCACAACCCGACTTGATCCTTTGGGACTCGATGCTGAGAGCGCCTTGATCACTCGGTGGCTACTCGTGCGACTCGAAGCTTCTTCACAGGCGTGCGCTACTACTGACTCACTTGCTCAAGCTCTTTGGATTTGATCATGAAGCCTCCAAAAGCTTAAGACTTAGTTCAACTTAGAACCTTTCTACAATCCTTCTGGAATGTAGACCCCTTGTTTTCAGTATTTTCCTCTTCAAGGCGATTGAAGTTCTCTTTCCTTCACCGAGGTAAGTGTTGGATTGATGTACTTGAGATGTAGGCTTGAGGATTGAGAATATTTCAGATTTTTGATAAGCTTGTATATCTTCACGTGTGTGTCATTCATCTCTCTTTCTCAAACAAATTCCTCAACCTTTTATAGTGAACTTTCAAAAATTTGCCCGTTGAAGAGATAGGCTCATTTTTGAAAGTCACTTTGCGATCGTTGGCTTTGCGAGTTCTTGAGTTGCCATTTCCTCGTATGAATTGTTTTATCACCTTTTCAGAGTTCGACACGGTGTAGTGCTTCCCATTGGTTCATTCCTTTTGCACGCTCCACGGGGTAGAGCACTCCAAGAAAGGTGGTATGGAGATATTACTTGTTTAAGTAAGTCTCTTGATTTACGTACTTGGTTCTTTTATATTATCTCGACTTGACTGCGTTTCCTTGCTTTCCCAGGTGACTTAAGTCGACTTCAATCATTGGATGACTCTTGTCACTTGACAGACTTGGCTTCTCTTGAGTTGACTTGGTGATGTTCCACTGTTGTATCTCACCGCTTCTTGATCGAGTTCATGCTCTTCTTTCTTTGTCAGCTTGTCTCTCTCGATCGAGTTTTATTTCAAGCCTTGATTGTCTTCTTGCGTGTTGGGACGTAGGCACTTAACTCGGCTTAGCGGCTCTAATTGTTTACAATACATTTCTGACAAGAATTGGGAGCCAACTTTCTATTCTAAGTTTTACATGGCATTCATCAAAATCTAAACAATAAAATTCCTAACAATTTCCCCCTTTTTGATGATGCAAAACTTAAATCATACAAAGATGCACGGATAACAAAGATCATGTCTGAGATAGTGTATTGACATAGAATGTATCTGAGAATCAATCTTTTTATTGATCATATCATTCTTGTTCTTAACAATTTGTTTACAAGGTGTATCGAGTATGTAATTGTCTTCACAAAAAAATAGAAAATTTATAGCTATATTACGAGAAGACTTACATTGTATGTATTTACATATAAAATACACGAAGGGTTGGGCCGGAACACTTCATCTCCTTTTGTCTCCTTCTTTCATCTTGATCGTCATCTTCTTCTCTTCTTCTCTTCTTATGCATCATGCTTTTCTTCTCATATCTTTCTTATGACTTCATCTTTTCTTATTCTTTCTGTCTCTCCTGCCATAGGCGTGAGTTTGTCTCTTGTTTTCTTCTTCTATTCTTTTTGCATACTCGGCGTTGGTTTTAGCCACTGCAAATTTGCCACATGGTCAAGCCCGCCCGGTAGATCCCTCCTTTCTTTCCCTGGATCTACGTGTTGATATTCTTGGGGCGAGGCTGGAGTGCAGCTTCTTCCTCCACTCGGCATTTTGCCTCTTCGCCTCTCGGGCGTATCATCTTTGGGGCCTTCTTCTTTTGAGTGCCGGCGGAGTTTCGGTTGCCGGTTGTCTGGCTACGTCGAACTTTCACATAATGTGAGACCTTTTCCCGATCGAGGTCCCAAGCTTGAGCCATGGACATATTTGCAAAATATCCTTGATTCGAGCGTTTTGAATTCGTCAACTGATCTTGCTCTGTCCAGGACATCGAAATGGCATACGTGTCTGTCCCATTTGGAATGCCTCCGTGTTCTTTCAAGATGTTCATCACCTGGCATCCATTCTCCTTCCACTTCCTTCATCCCTGCTTCAATTGCTTTTCTTTTCTCGGCCATAGATACAGAGTGTTGGAGTGGCGATCACGGGGAGTTCTTTGCTTATAATGTCGGTTATGACCAGACAGGACTTGTTGGGGAATTTGTGCAATCATCAAGGTCATATCTTTTGATCCTTCCCCCTCGTGATTTTCCTTTCTTGATTTCAAAATTTCCTGGTGATTTTCCCTTCTACGGAAATTTGTTCAATTTCCTTGTCAATTCTCCTTTCTTTTGAGCTTGTTTTTGTCTGCTTTAAGGTATTCTCTTCCCCTTTTTGGCATCATCAAAGGATAGAGGAACCCAGGAACATCTTTGGCAAGCATGAAGTCGAAGTCTTCGATGGTTGAATTCTTCTTCAAGTCCAGCTGCGTTGTATGCGGCCGCGAATTGACCGAGTAGCGTTGGATTTGAGGAAATCGGCTTCATCTCGGCCATGAGAAGGTGAATTTTCTTGTCATGTGTTCTTCCAAACGTTTGTATATCATTTGCATTCTCGCTCACGCAGCTGACTTGATCTCGCGCAGTGTGAGCTTCATGCATATGCTCAATGTGTTCCTCGGCTTTGTTTCGCATCAACATTTCGGCTCTCACACTTTGTGACTTGTTGAACAAGGTTGTCAAGTATCTCACCTGTTCCACATTGATTCTTCTTTGTTGCCACCATTCCCTTATTGATTGTGATGCCTCTCAAGTCAGGTTTTGTAAGATTGGCATCTCTGTTGTCCGGGCGCATGTCAAAGAAGGCTGATGCCTTTCCATTCGTTCAACTTGAAAGAAGAGTGCTTGAACACTTCTCGTACTTGGTGATTAACATTGCGGTGATGGCCATCTGACGTCGAAATCAAAAGTCGGTTTGGAACAATGGTGCTGAGTGAAAAGCGAGGGCTGGTGTTTGTGATAACGTCTTGCTCGTTTCGACTCTTCGTGGAGTTCACGGTATCTCCGGTGAAAGGGAAAGATTCTACAAAAGATTCATCACTGCCGGCCAGGATTTGTTCGATGATGAGCGGTGCGCGTGGTTCTTTTAAGGAATCGATCCTACTTGTAGCTTGAGGAGGCGGGCGTGTGGTTTGCAGTTGATTGGGTTTGGTTGTGAAATAGACCCGGCTTCTTGAGCCTCGTTTGTCTTACAACCGTTGGTCTCGGTGATTTTCCTTTTGATTGACTTATCCTCGGCATTATCGGTAGCGTCATCGGACGATGATGAGATTTCTAGAGGTGGCTCATCATCAAAGTTAAAAGTTTGTGAGTAGTCTTGGGATCGGACTTACTCGTACTTGGATTACCCACGGTGAGTCTTTTGGATTTGTCATGGGGTTGACTCGATGCTTCTTTCCGCGCCCGATCCCGGAAAAGTGACATCGGGGTTGTCGCGGGAATCATGAAGTCTTGATCTCCTTCTGCCGGATGGGTCGATGATTGCGGGAGGGATGTTCTCTCCTTGACCTCTTTACCAGGGAAGTCTCAACCTCGTGGGCCTTCATTTCCTCCGGCTGAGGTCTCTGCTGGCTGCGAGGCACTAGTCTCGCTTTTCGACGTGTCAATTTGTCTTAGGGTCTTCTGATGGCATCCATTGGAGTCTAACGGCCCCATGGATTGCACTTTCATCGCCAGTGTTAACTCCCGGGGGCATTCATACGTGCCTCGTTGCATCGCGGCGTCATTAGCCTTCGAGTGCGATTTGGCACCTGTTGAGACGATCTCAATTATGCAGGCTTCGTTGATGGCAACTTCTTTCTTCTAGTGATTGTAATTTCTCTTCTTGCCTCCTTGCTTCTTTGTCGAGTCATCTGCGGCATCCTCAGACCCTGGCTGCGGTGGAGGAGTTTCCCCCTCGGGCGCACCGGTGAGTGACTTGGAGTGGGGTCACTCGTCTCCCAGGACTCATTTGTTTCAATTGATGGTTAGTAGTTGGGCGGTGGTGGCACACCTTCAATAGGGGTTGGCTCGGCAGGGTCCCCATAGCTTGATTTTTCGCCATTTCCTTATTGCCCTTCCAGTGAGTGGGGAAGTGGTGGCGGCAACATCGGTCATTTATTTGTTCGAACGCTCCCATTGGATCGATTTCGGTGTGTTTTGGAGGACTCTCTGGTCCTCCATCGATCTTTGCTCGTGAAGGATTCTTGATTCATGCGATGCTTGCTGCATTTGTAACTCTTACGTAGCGGTGACATTCTGCAGTTCTCGTCACTTTCGGAGAAGACATCAAGGAGAGGATGGAAGTGTTCAGTAGTCTTAGGAGATAGGCGGATCTTGCCTTTTCACGTCTCCGCTTCTTGACTTGCTTTGCTCTCTCCCTGTCCTTGTAGATTTGCGGGATGTCTAGCGGTTGTCCTCGTCAAGTCTTTGGGAGCACGATGGTCGATCCAAGGAAATTTAGCGGTTCTTCTTCTTCTATGAATTCGGGCCGTTGGAACTGTTTCCTCGGCTTGCTCGACTTCCATTTTTCTCCACTCACGAGACGATTTTGGATGCGGGTAAGGTGGAGATAGGATCATTACATCACTATCGCAGGATGGTTCTTGAGTTTAATTTGTGTGAGCTACGAGTTTGTGTCTTGAGTTGCCTCTGTGATCGCCTTGACGAGACTTATTTGTTTCATCAACTACATCTCGAGACTCTACTTCTCCCAGAGTCTCAGGTATTTGTCTTGGTGATAAGACCACTGTTGGTTTCTCTGTTCGATTTGTTTGACGAGTCTTCTTCGTCTCTGGTTTGTGCAGGAATTTAGTCCGGGCGGCGTCTACGAGTGGCAAGGCGGCGGGGGCTTGTGTTTGTTTACGAGGAGTGGCCGTCCCAGGCATCGGTTCTCCTCCTTTTTGCGATCGGAGAAGGTATTTGGGGAGTCTTCTCGTCCCGGCTGCGAGCGGGTGACACTGGATTTCTTTGGGGCGGGTGACTCTGGCTGCGGCGAGGAGCATGTTTGGTTTCTTTTGCTGCGGGCGGTGAGTCTTCTTAGCAAGCATGCGGGGGGCTTTTCTTGGTTGGAGGAGGCATTTGTGTCTTGAGGTCGGTGATTCCCCTCACCAGTGTCGCTCTCTTGGCATAAGCTCGCGACGGCACCCGGAGAGGTTAGCTCGAACATCCTCTTGTTGACATGGAAAGCCTTCCCATGTCTAAGAGGACTTCTTTCACCTCAATAAGTAGGCCAATCACTAGGCCATATCACAGGGATCCTCCAAATGTGCCATCTTCTTTGAAGGACTTGTTCCCAGCGTTTTTGGTCTGCTTTGTAGATAAACTCAGCCAGATTTATCTTCTTTTCTTCGATGATTCGCCATCACAATCAGCTTTGCCTTTGATAGTTGGTCAAAATTTTGCCAAATTTGATGTCGATACATTTGGCAACTATGTCCAACAATTTATGATAATCCTCCTTGATCTCTTGTTTTTTTGTGTATATAATTTTATCGACAAGGTCGGACTTGGCTATTCTTTCCATGCGTCGGCCAGTTTACATCGGCTTGCTTAATCTCGATTTGCTCGCCCATTTGGTAGTGAGCAATATTCGATAAATCCTTGGCGGTGATAGTCACCGTTGCTTCGTGAGCAGATGACTTGATTCCTTCATCGTCGTGAACCTCGGCATTCACGTGTGGAATTGTGCGACCTCCTCCACATAGGTCATAGGATATTCAGCGTTAGAAAGCGGTTTTAGTCTGGCGTTTCCAACTTCTCCAGCGATTTTCTTCACCAGGGTGTCGTCGGACCCTGCTTCGCCCAAAGTCGAAATCGGTCGAACCGGTGTGGATTTGTTTTCCCAACTTAGTAAAGTCATACGTTGGTGCCATTTCTCGAGGAATAATTTCAAGGAAAAGTTCGAGAAATTTGATTTGAAGGTTGATAGGGTTTCGAGAGTATTTGCCTTTGCCTTTTGAGAGAAAGAGATTGAGCAGTTTTTAGAAGTGTGAGAGAGAAAGGAGGCGAAAATGGTTTAAATATGGTTTATGAAAGGGCGTGCGGAGGCGGTTTTGAATTGTGATCGAAATCAGCGGCTTGGATTTACATGCGCTTTATTGAGCATTTCCGTCTCGTATTTAATGCGGCAGACATTTATATCCCAATCATAAGCTTAGTGTGCGACTTTATGTCTCGTACACATCATCATTATATGGCGTGTTCCTTAAAACATTCGCTAAGTTAAAACGCATTTTTTTTTTGTCACTTTGCTTATAAGTTATTCGACTTATCTCTTAGGCGATTTAACTCTACTCCTCATGATTCTCTTGGTGACTCATTTATTAGTGACTTGGTGTAGTTTGTCTTTCTATCTGGTGATTTCTTGGGAGTTGATTTTGTTTCAGCTCTTTTTCACTTCTTTCACATTCCGATTTCTTTTCTTTGATTTATGCAGTGTCGGTTCAGCTCAATTAACCCCAACTCATGCTTGAGTTCTTCAAATCTTGACTCACATAATGGTTTTGTGAAGATGTCGGCTAGTTGTTTATCGGTTGAGATGTATTCAAGATAATGTCCTTCTTTTCAACATGATCTCTTATGAAATGATATCGACATCAATATGTTTTGTTCTTGAGTGCAACCACGGGATTTTGAGTGATTGCAATGGCACTTGTGTTATCACACATGATTGGAATTTCTTTTTCTTCAACTTCATAATCTCTCAGGTTTTGTCTCATCCATAGGACTTGGGCTGTTTGCCCATGACTATGTATTACACTCAATTTTGTAGAGGTGGCTATTGAGTTTTGCTTCTTGCTAAACCAGGAAATTAGTCGTTTCCTAGCATTTGACATGTGCTGAAGTACTTTCTGTCTCTGCATCCCGATAGTAGTCAGTCGAATAGCCAATTAGCTTGAATCCACTTCCTTTGGATACCATAGGACTCTTCTTGGCTTCCTTTCAAGTATCTCAATATTCTCTTTAGTTTGTCATATGGCTCTCTTTTGGGCTTGATTGAAATCTTGCACATACACTACTGACAAAGGTGATGTACGGCCCGCTTCTTTGTGAGATAGAGCAATGATCAATAAGTGCTGTATGTCTTGTTTGATCTACGGGCTTGCCGTCTGCATCCATGTCCATTTTTGGTGATGTGTTCATTGGTATTTTTCGAGGAAGACTTCTCTCCATACCAAATTTCTTCATTAAATCTACGGTGTATTTTGTTTGACTTATGAAAGTTCCATCTTTCAATTTGTTTCACTTGAAGTCGAGGAAAAATGTCGGCTCTCCCATCATGCTCATTTCAAATTTGCTTTGCATGAGGTTTGAGAATTTTCACCACGACTCTTTGTTAGTGGATCCAAAAATGATGTCATCCATATATTTGAACAAGCGTATATCTTCTTGTCTTGAATTACGAAAAGTGTTCTATCTACTTTTCCTTTTGTGAATCCATTTTGTTAGGAATTGTGACGAGGGTATCATACCGTACTCAGGGTGCTGTTTCAATCCGTACGGGGGCTTTCTTGAGTTTGTATACCTTGTCTCCAAGAGTCTTACTGCTCAAATCCGGAGGTTGTTCAACATACACTTGGCTTCCGATAAACCATTCGGGAATGCACTTTTTACATCCATTTGATATACGGTGAAATTCTTGTGAGCGGCATAGGCAAGAAACATCCTTATAGCTTCCAATCTTGCTACGAGGGCAAATGTTTCATCAAAATCTATCCCCTTAACTCTTGGCAATATCCTTTGGCTACGATCTTTGCTTTGTTTCTTACCACAGAACCTTCCTCGTTCATCTTATTTACGAATACCCATTTGGTTCCAATAACATTTTGATGTATGGGTCTTTGTACTAATTCCCATACTTTATTTCTCTCAACTGATTGACTCTTCTTGCATAGCTTGAATCGATGTGTGTCGTCGATGCTTGTGACACATCTTTGGGCTCTATCTGCGAGATGAAGCATGTGAACATTGCTTCTTGTTGAGTTACGGATCTTGTCTTGACACCTTCTCTTATGTCTCCGATGACAAGTTACGGTGGATGGTCTCTCGGCCCGTCTTACGTCGGAGTTGAAGTAAGTTAGGTTTGGATTGATCGACTTACGGTTGTGTTCTTTGGTCGCTCTCTCGTGATCATTAATTGTAAATTTTTCATTTCTTTTGAGATTGACTATCTCATCTTCTTCTGAATTGATAATTCACTTGACTTGCAAACATAGGGACTCTTGTAAGGTTGGATGATTGACATCGGTGACTCTTCAATGTCTTCCCATTTACATTTGGCTCATCGAATACTACATGAATGGATTCTTACGTAACCATAGTTCTTTTGTTGAGTATTACGTAGGCTTTGCTTTCGGTGAGTATCTAAGAAGATACCTCATCGCTTTAGCATCAAAAGCTTTAGGTTGTCTTTGCCATTGTTGTGGATGAAGCATTTACATCAAATATCTGAAATATGCAACATTTGGTTTCTTCCGATCCAGATCTCATAGGGAGTCTTTGTCGGTTTATCTATTTATCATACATCTGTTTTGGGTGTAGCAAAGTTTGTGTTGATTGCTTGACCAAAATCTTTTTGGTAACCTGCTTGACTAACATGGTCTTAGCTTGCTTCTTTGAGGGTTAACATTCCTTCTTTCTGCGCAACTCCATTCTCTGTTTGTGGAGTCCTTGCGGTGATAGTTCATGACCAATACCATTAATACGATCTTGAGTTATTATTCCATTGACAAACTCAGTTCCTGCATACGATCTTATTTTGATAATGGTTTGACTCTTCTCATTTTGTATCCTCTTCATCATTTGTGGTAGCTTTTGTAGAGTTTCTTTCTTCTTGCACATGAATATTGTCCATGTATATCTTGAGTAGTCATCTCTACCACCAAGGTGTATTTCTTTCCACTTATGCTTCTTTGGTTCCATTTTGGGCGAATAGATCCGTATGAAGTAGATGCAATATTCTTGTTGAGGATGGGCATGTCTTTTCTTTGAATGCGACTTGATTTGTTTTCCCTTCGACATGCATCACATATACTCTTCTTCTTGTATCTGAGTGCGGAAGTCATCACCAAGATGACTTCTTGCTAGCTTGTTAATTGTTTTGAAATTCAGGTGACTCGGCTTTTTTGTGCCCGCCTTAACTTGATTCAGTGTGCTCTTTGCTAGTAGCAGTCTTGGGTGTTGCGGTTGACCAATCTACTACATACATATTTTTCTGTCTACATCCTTGCAGCACAACTTCATTTGATTCAATATCTTTGATTTGGCATACACCCATGTTGAATCAACATTGTAGCCACTTGTCATCGGGAGTTGTGATGCTTAGTAAATTGAAGTTTAGTCCTTCAACATATGCAACATCTGTGATTTCTAAACCATTCCTTTTGATGGATCAATGCCTCTTATTTCACCGGGAGCTTCATTTCCTCCAAATATGACTTTTGCTCCTTTGACTTCCTTGAATTTTTAGATTTCTCTTATTTCTGTCATATATGCGGAACGACCACTATCCGTATACCAGGTTCCTTGGCACTCATTTGTTCCTTGAACACTGCAATCAAGGAAATTAAGTTTTAGGTACCCATTCTTATCTGGGTCTGAGGGGTTAGTGTTATAAGATGATCCAACCAACTTTATAGCCAAATGATTTGACTCAAGAGGTTGCCATCTATCATTGCCATAATCATAATTAATCTGGCAAATTGCTTGGGGATTCTAGGTTCATACAAGTTGTCTCTTTTGTCGTATGCCTGCATATGTGTTTTAGCAATTGCCTTTCTTGGGTAATTGTGGTGTTTTTGAGTGTAGTGCCTAGGTGCATATATGTGTCTTGATGAAAGCTCTTGTGCTTTTGGAATGGCCTTTGTTGAGTTCTAGGCCTTTGCCATCTGGGCTTATATTCCATAAGTCTGTCTTTGATAGTTCACATTGTTCCAATCATCTTGGCTTGGATATCTTCTACCATTCCCATGATATGTATTTCTTTTATGGATTTTAAGGATTTTTGGTAGCTCTGCTTCTTCTTTCTGAGTATTTTGTTTGGAGTGAGGAACTCGGCTGAATCTCTTCTTGTCCTTCAGCACTTTCTCAGTACATTGTTTTCCTTTCCTTTGTAACCAAGGCCAGTTTGCTTAGTATTGTGCTTTGGAGTGAAAGTGTGTGCAATATTTAGAGTTTTGGATTTTGGACTCTTCATGACTTGAAGATCCTTTTCCAAAATTACTCTTGAGGTTTGACATGGCACAAGGGAATTAAATCTAAGCTTGTCTTGTCTCCACATTCTCTTTGACTCATAATAAGATCATCCGATGATTTAGATGCCTTAGTGAATGAAGCGATAACATTCTTGAGGTCATTCTCCCTCTTTTCTATAGCGGCAATTTCTGCTACTAATTTAGCAATTTTCAGCCTTTAAACTTTCATTTTCATGACTATTTGACTTAGAGTACTCGGCTCCTTAGTCGGCTTTGAGTTTTGACTTTTAAGTAAATTTGTTTTCCTCATTCAATAGTGTGTGTGAGGATTTAATGTGCTCAAAATCTTTCATCATTTTGCCTAATGAATCATAAAGATCAGTAGGTGATGAAGTGTGTGTGTCACGATCACTATCACTAGTGTACGAGCTTGTTGAGTTAGATTGTACCTCATCTTCTTGATCTTGTTCTTTGGCCATTAAGCGGATCAAGGCTTCTTGAGTCACTCGGTAGTCGGCTTCACTTGCTCTCTGAATCATTTGTCTCTCTTGACTTATTTGTCTCGTGATCTCTGACCATCATTGCCTTTTTCTTTTCTTGTCTTCTTTCTCTGAAGACCTTTCTTTCTTCTTCATTCTGTACTTGTTGACTACGAGGATATGAGCGATCAATGGCATAGTGACCTGGTTGTCTACAATTCCAACATAGATATTGACCTTTTGATCGACTCTTTCTACTCTTGAGTTGTCGGCCCTTTGATACTCAACTTGTTGATGATCTTCTCTTGGTTGGCCTATCATCCTTGATTTGGAGGGGTGAGTGTCTTACGGAAGATTCACCCTTTCCTCTCTTGTAGTTCTTGTTAAAGAACTTGTTAAATCTTTTAACCATCGGGGCTATTTCTTTGGGTTAATTGCCTCTTTGACCTCAGCTCTCCTTCCATCTTTGACAATTAGAAGCAATTTTGTTTTGGGTGCAATTTGTCTCTTTCTGGTCTTTCCTTCTCGGCTCAAACTCGTAGGCTTTGAGGTGCGAGAATAACTCATGATTGGATGTCTTTGATAGGTCCATGGGTGTCTCGATGCCATGACCTTCATTTCCCATTAAATTTGGAAGACTTTTAGGATCTTCATACACATTTCTTGTGTATATTCCTTCCCAAGTGTGAAGATAGCTCATTTGTGATTTACGTAAACCGAGCATCCGGTTGATCAGGTTTTCTCCGAGATCATTTTAAAGTTCTCAAATTTTTGTCTGACTTTTTGATAGTTTGTTTTCTTTGATTTGCTCACGAGCCTTCACAAATCAATGTCGGTTTGTCCTGATTTCCTTAGCGATTTTGCAAGATTTCACTTTATTGAACATGGCTTTGTCGAGTTTTGTAAAGAATGTCCTTGGCTACATTGTCCAGGTTGTATCTTTTTCTGTCATCATTTGTCCACTCGGTTCTTGGTTTTCAACCATGGTGAGTGCAAAATCTTCATCTTCTTCCCCTTTGTTTTGCAACTCTTGTCATTTGTGTTCACTTTTAATATTTGCGGAGGCCCATCTTCTATCACTATCCACATCTCATCATGTAATCTTTGATAGATGAGCCTGCATACGAATTTTCCAATCATCAAATTCTTCAATAGTGAACATAGGAATGCGTGTTAGATTTGCTTCCATGATAATAACTTTTAATGATAGAAAAAGAGTTTTGAAAGTTTAAGTACTAAAGCAGACTTTTGAAAAGTTTGGAGATCTAGTTCGAGTAACCGGTGCGGAGGGTTCAATGAACCAACCGCTCACGATACCACTTGTAGGTCCCAAGGGGTGTAAGTGTAAGGTTTAGAAGGGGTTGAATAAACCTTACCAAATTTTCGATTTAGTCTTTTAAATCTACAAAGTTAATTCTACACAGTTGTGTCCTTGATGGGACAGTCGAATTAGTCACTCGGTAGAGTTAATCTTTCAACGGATTTCATTTGTACATTGATGGAGTAACTTCATTTGTTGGCTACAATTTAACTCATTTGTGGTTTTATTTTCAGCGGGAAGACTTAACACCCTTAAGTTTGATTAAGCAATATTTTTAAGCTTGATTTAGTACTTATAAATTATCAAATGGATAGCAAATTTATCGTGAGATATAAGCAATTAAAAGTGCGAGAAATTTAAATCTTTGAAATGTAAATGACTTTGATAAAGTTTTTATAGAGGTTCGAAGATGGGGTAATTCTTCTCTCCTCTCTTCTCCAACTCCTGGAGGAATCCACTAAGTAATAATCAGTTTACAAAGTGGTAGCGGTCCGGATACAAGTCTTGATCACAACGGCCGACTTGATCCTTTGGGACTCGATGCGGAGACGCCTTGATCACTCGGTGGCTTCTCGTGCGACTCGAAGCTTCTTCACGGGGCATTTGCCTTGCTACTCTGACTCACTTGCTCAAGCTCTTTGGATTTGATCACGAAGCCCTCCAAAAGCTTAAGACTTGGTTCAACCTAGAACCTTTCTACAATCCTTCTGGAATGTAGACCCCTTGTTTTAGTATTTTCCTCTTCAAGCGATTGAAGTTCTCTTTTCTTCACGGGTAAGTGTTGGATTGATGTACTTGAGATGTAGGCTTGAGGATTGAGAATATTTCAGTTTTTGATAAGCTTGTATATCTTCACGTGTGTGTCATTCATCTCTCTTTCTCAAACAAATTCCTCGGCCTTTTATAGTGAACTTTCAAAAATTTGCCCGTTGAAGAGATAGGCTCATTTTTGAAAGTCACTTTGCGATCGTTGGCTTGCGAGTTCTTGGAGTTGCCATTTCCTCGTATGAATTGTTTTATCACCTTTTGAGTTCGACACGGTGTAGTGCTTCCCATTGGTTCATTCCTTTTGCACGCTTCGGGGTGAGCACTCCAAAAAGGTGGTATGGAGATATTACTTGTTTAAGTAAAGTCTCTTGATTTTGTGCAACGGTTCTTTTATAGTTATCTCGACTTGATTTTTGCATTTCCTTGCTTTCCCCAGGTGACTTAAGTCGACTTCCAATCATTGGATGACTCTTGTCACTTCAGAAGGGCAGCCTCTTGAGTTGACTTGGTGATGTTCCACTCAGCTGTATCTCAGCTGCTTCTTCGATCGAGTTCTTATGCTCTCTTCTTTCTTTGTTTGTCTCTCGATCGAGTTTTCCTTCAAGCCTTGATTTGTCTTCTTGTGTGTTGGGGCGTGGCGACTTAGCTCGGCTTGGCGGCTCTAAGTGTTTACAATACATTTTACAGCAAAGAATTGGGGAGCCAACTTTCTATTCTAAGTTTTACATGGCATTCATCAAAATCTAAACAATAAAATTCCCTACTTGGATTTTGGTATAAAATCTTATTAAAACAAAATCATCAAAATCTTGATAAAAACATTTATCTAACAAACTCCCCCTTTTTGACGATTACAAACCAAAACAATTTTAGAATGTCGATTTTAAAACAAAACAAATTTTCGGTCTTAAAACAACAATCAATTTCAAACAAGATACATCATAAGTACAAGCACACAAGGATAGGAGCAAAGATTTTCAAAATCATTTTTGCACAAGCTCCCCTATCAACATGCATATAAAGAACAAGTATACAAGCAACAACTAAAAACTAAAAGCTTAGCTTTCACAACTTAAGCTTGAATTCCATGAGCTTATAAGCTCCCCTGTCACAAAACATCATTAGTCAAGCATAAAAGTCCACACTACATCAAATGGACTAAGCATTGTTCACGACTTATGGCTTTCAAGAGCCTTAGCTTATAACTTTTCTTGCAAGCTTATTTTCGCTTCTTTGAGCGTATGAGCATTTTCCTGTTTCTCCCCTTTGGAATCATCAAAAAGAGTGTTAGCACGATAAAAACATCATATATTCATATCAAAGTGCGCAAATTTATCGATTTATCAAGCTTATTGAAAATTGAAGCTTAAATTCCAAGTAAAAGGGAAAAGTTGATCAATTGACTTGCAAAAGCTCATTTGATTGATAAAACATGATCTCTATAAATTTATATGACTTTTCAAATCGAGAGAATTACCTAGGTGATGAATTTTTCGTTGAAACATTTTGTCGAACACTTGGCGTGCGTCGAATAAAACTAGAAGTATATAACGCCTTTGAAATTCATTTAAGCCAAAAATTTCCATCACCAATTCAGTTCAAACAACATTCAATACATTATAAATATTAAGCTCATCACATTCATATGAAACTAGCATCAAGAATTTTCCAAATAAGTCAAAATCTCAGGGTTCAACCCGATTGAGCAAATGAAGTAGAATTCTTACCATTTATTCGGTAAAGGCGAGCAATGATGATGATAATCGAGCTTAATGAAGTCAAAATATAAAACATATGCAAGAAAACAAATTTGAAGTGAAATTTGTGTGATTTAAACAAAGGAGACGAAAATGGCCAAAATAAGTTAAAATGAAGAATCTTGAAGACGAAGCGGTTTTAATCCCAATTATAAGCCTAGGGCGATCGGTCGAGAGTTGAGGGCGACCGGTCGGCGTTGGCGACCGGTCGGCGTTGAGGGCGACGGTTGCCCTCAACCATTTCAGCCCATTTGTTTTGAAAAAATTTCCAAAATCCGAATTTTCAACCAAAAATCCGATTTTTCGCCTAAGTTTTAAAAACGTGCAAAATGCAATCATAGACCTCATTCAATATGCATTATGCCTACCGAGCTCGTATTGATGCAAAAGTCTCGGAAGTTAGCGGTTTAGTAAAGATGTCGCTAATTGATCTTGAGATAGTACAAAAGATATCTCAATTTTTCGTTTTGAGACACGATCCTTAGAAAATGATGTCGAATCTCAATATGTTTAGTACGGTTATGATGAACCGGGTTTTGAGCAATATTTATAGCGGATATGTTATCACAAAAGATAGGAACATTTTCAAAAAGAACATTTATAATCCGCTAAAGTTTGTTTCATCCAAAGAAGTTGAGTACAACAAAATCTTTGCGGAAATATATTCGGCTTGGCCGTTGAAAGTGAAACACAATTTTGTTTCTTTGAAAACTAAGATACTAGGCAATCGCTAAAAATTGACATGATCCGGAAGTACTTTTCCGATCATCAATATTTCCGCATAATCAGAATCACTATAACCTTTAAGAGAAAAATTTTCATTCTTTGGATAAAATAAACCATATTGAATAGTGCCTTTCAAATATCGAAAAATCCTTTTAACGGCACTTAAATGAGATTCTTTGGGATTGCTTTGAAAAGCAGCGCATAGGCATACGGCATGAAGAATGTCCGGTCTACTTGCGGTTAAATAAAAGTAAACTACCAATCATACCTCTATATTTGGATTCATCAACCGACTTGCCTTTTTCATCTTTGTCAATCTTGGCGTTTGTTGCCATTAGGGTAGAGACGGTTCTTCCTTCTTCAATGCCAAATTTCTTCAAAAGTTCCTTTGTATATTTTGATTGAGAAATATAAATTCTTCTTGGCATTGCTTAATTTGAAGTCCAAGGAAGAAGTTGAGTTCCCCATCATGCTCATTTCAAATTCACCTTGCATTCACTTAGAAAATTTCTTGCACAAGGATTCATTAGTAGCACCAAAAATAATATCATCAACATAAATTTGCACTAATAAGCAATCTTGCCCTTTTCAAAAACAAAGAGAGTAGTGTCAACTTTACCTCTTGTAAAACCATTTTGCAAAAAGAAAAGAGCTAAGTCTATCATACCATGCACGGGTGCTTGTTTCAAACCGTACAAGGCCTTTTAAGTCTATAAACATCATTAGGCAGAAAAATTTTCAAACCCCGGAGGTTGTTTTACATAGACTTCTTCTTGAATAATACCATTTAAAAATGCGGATTTTACATCCATTTGGTAAAGCTTGAAATTTTTAAAACAAGAATAAGCAAGTAAAATACGAATAGCTTCTAAGCGTCTGCTCACAGTGCAAATGTTTCATCATAATCAATACCTTCTTCGGTAACCTTGAGCTACTAACCTTGCTTTGTTTGAACAATATTGCCTTGGTCATCGAGCTTATTACGAAATACCCATTTTGTACCAATAATGGTTTGAGATGGAGGACAAGGTACTAATTCCCATACATCATTCCTTTCAAATTGATTCAACTCCTCTTGCATTTCTAAAAACCAATCCTCATCTTCAATGGCTTCCTTAGCATTTTTAGGCTCTTTTTGAGATATAAGAGCTTTCTCGGCAAATTTTCCTCGAGTCATTACTTTATCAAGGGGATCACCAATAATAAGATCTTTTGGGTGATCTCCCTTAAATTTCAATGCTACGGGAAGATTCGAAGTATCACCTTTATCTTCTTGAGGAACACTTGAGCTTGAAGGTTGATCATTTTGAGTTTCATCTTGAACAATGGTTTCAACGATATCCTCTTCATCACTTTCATCATTGGGTATCATTTCAACACGAAGCTTCATTGAATTTGACATGGATAGATTCTTCAACAACCCACTAGTCTTATTATAAACCCGATATGCTTTGCTCTTGATTGAATACCCCATAAATATTCCTTCATCGGCCTTAGGATCAAGTTTGTCTAATTGATCCTTAGTATTCAAAATAAAACATTTACATCCAAATATTTTGAAATAACTAATATTTGGAGTTCTTCCTTTCCAAAGCTCATATGGAGTTTTATTCATTTTAGGACGAATATAAACTCGATTAATGACATAGCAAGCGGTACTTACGGCTTCGGCCCAAAAATATTTTGGAAGTGAAAATTCATTGAGCATGGACCGACTCATTTCTTGAAGTGTCGATTCTTCCTTTCGGCTACTCCATTTTGTTGAGGTGTCCTTGGAGCCGAAAAAGTTATGACTATATCCCTTGGTTTCACAAAAGACTCTAAATTCGCCGTCAAATTCTCCACCTCGATCACTTGAATGGACTTAATAGTATCTTCCTTTTCATTTTCAATGAGTCTACACAACTTAACAAACTCATTAACGGCATCGCTTTTATTTGTAAGAAATAGTGCCCAAGTATATCTAGAAAAATCATCAACTATAACAAAAGTGTAATGTTTTCCACTTAGACTTGCCGTACCAATATCCCCATACAAATCAAGATGAAGCATTTGTAGAGGTTTGGTAGTGGAAATTTCATTTTGGGCTTAAAACTACTCTTAACTAATTTGTTCTTTTGACAAGTGTCACATAAGCCAAGATTTTCAAAATTGATTTGGGTAGTCCTTTTACATGTTGGTTTTTGTAAATAGTTTGCAAATTTTTGTATCCAACATGTCCAAGTCGCCTATGCCATAAACTAGTTAAATCATTATTGGCGACAAGACAAAAAACATTTTGACTAACCAAATCACTTGTACAAATTTTGTAAAGATTGCCTTTTCTCATTGCTTCACAAATAATTTTATCATTTTTTGGAAATAAGGCATTTTCTTTATTAAAAACAACATTATAATTTGAGTCACAAAGTTGGCTAACACTTATCAAATTGAACTTAAGCCCTTCTACTAAAAGAACATTACTAAGAGAAAAGAAGAGTTACCAATTTCTCCATTTCAAGAATTCTTTCCTTTGCCATTCGAACATGACCATACCCTCTTCTTGGAGCTTGATGTTGGTAAAAAGTTCTCTCTTTCGGTCATATGGCGTGAACATCATTTGTCCACGAGCCATTTTGAATCTTCCATTGTTGTTATAGCCCTATAACCTACAAAGGAATTATTTTTAGGTACCCTATAATTTTGGGGTCCATGGGGGTTAGCCTTGAGACCTTTAGGTCTCCAATAATAAGCTAAAATTATTCTTCAATTTACAATTGCTAGCATAGTGTCCATTCTTACCACAATAAAAACAAGCAATATCGAGGACTACTAGCACGTACAAAGGTTGGACCTTGGTCTTTTTCTTAAAAGCATTTTGAAAAGGTTTATAACCAAGTCTAATTTAGAATGCTCACCTCTTTGTGCATCTAAAATTTTTGTGACTTTATCCGTACTTAAATTGAATCGATGCACATCCTTTTTCAAATTTTCAATATCATTTGTGAGCGTTTGTTTTTCGGTTTCAAGTACGGACCATAGTAAGAGTAATAGCATGAGCTTTATCAAGGGAGTCATAAGAAGTAAATAATTTATCCTTTTCTAGTTTAAGCTCTTTATGCTCCTTTTTCAAATTCTTGTATTTAACAATCAAATTTTGAAACTCATTTTGCAATTCATCAAAATCACATTGTAATTCATCAACTAGGGAAGAAGATGAAGCATTAGGCGTACCTCGGTATTTTCATCGTCTATGGCCATAAGACCATGTTGATTCTCCTTCCTCGTCGGTTGTTTCAAGTAATTCATCCCAAGTTTTGACGCGTCGCATTTAACGCTTCTTTTTTCGGAAAAGGCTTTTTCTTCTTTTGTTCCTCTTAGCTAATTTTGGGCAATCGGCTATGTAGTGCCGGATTTTCGCATTTGAAGCAAGCATTGTCTCTTGGCTTTCTTGCTTTATTTTTGTTTACAAATTTTGCAAATTTTCTAACAAGAGCCGTTTCTTCATCATCCTCATCACTAGCATAATAAACATTATTAGAAGAAGATCTTAAGCCTTTAATAATATTTTGCGTACCCGATTTAGAGGTGGATGGTTGAGAATTTTTCCTCTCCTTGAGATATACTTCATAAATGAGGAGATTCCCAATGAGCTCATCAAACTTGAGTGTCTCAAGATTTTGAGCTTCCGTGATTGCCGTCACCTTTTTCGGACCATGAGCCGGGAAGGGCGTTTAATACCTTGGTCACCTTGTCTTCGGAGATGACCTTTCCAAGAGCCACAAGAGGATTGACAATGTTGTCAAGTCTTTCCACCATTTTTGATATGCTTTCACCATCATGCATATTGAAATTTTCAAAGTCTTTCACAAGCATTGTTTTTCTTGCTTGCTTTACTTTCTTTGTGCCCTCATAAATGGTTTCTAATTTTCCCAAACTTCATGTGCCCGACCGTATGCCTCTTATGCGATTATATTCGGTGGCGGTAAGAGAGCAATGTAAAATATTTAAGGCCTTACCATTTAGAGAGAAAGCCTTCTTGTCATTTTCATCGTACTCCTTGAATGGCTTGGGAGTAGTGGTACCATCCTCCGATTTTGTTGTTGGTTGAGCAACTCCTTCAATGACCACATTCCAAATATCAAATCCGCATCCTTAGAAAGCACTCCATGCGGTCTTTCCAAAATGCGTAGTTGTTGGCGTCGAATAGTGGTGGCTTGTTGGTGGAGGTGCGGTGGTGAGATAAGCTTCATTCGTAGCCATGGATCTTTCCTCTTTACTCGGAGCGAGCTTAGCCAAAGAGTTTGGCTGATACCACTTGTTAGTCAAGTGGCTTACGATAATCTAGAGGGGGTGAATAGATTATGCCGATTTTTCACAAATCACCCTCTTTTTCGAATCAACAAGTAAATGACAAGAATGTAAATGCGGAAATTAAACAACACTCGTTGATTTAAAGAGGTTCAACCCACCTAGGGCCTAATCCTCTACCACCCAAAGGTATCTCAGGGATGGATTTCAAAAGAAAAAGATTTTATTAATTACCACAATTAATACAACACCTTAAGGATCACCACAATCCTCTTACAACACCTTGAGGAGATTACCACAATCTTCCTTCACCACCTTTGAAGAGTACCACACTCTTCAAACACCTATCACCTAAATCACCCAAGTGTATTCTTACCACAAGAATACTCACAAGGATGTCTTGTGTTGAATGATGGACAAAATTCAAGATTACAACTCTATGAAACCAATACAAAGATTGAGTGCAAGTGTAATCAAGAATCAAAAAGCCAGACCTCAAAGATGTGCAAGTGAAAGTACTTAGGCTATTACAACAAGAATGTAAAAATGAAAGCTTGAACAATTTGCGATTTCTTGTTGTGTATTTTGCTTGTATGTGTTGTATCTTGTGTCTTCAATTCATCCTCTATTTATAGGAAGCTTCACCAACATAGGCTCCCAACATAGGCTCCTCTATCTTCAATTTTGTCTACAAAAAGAAGATCACAAGATGTAGAAATATTGTACAAAATTGAAAAGCAAATCTTCTTCAGACATTGCAACGGTTGGAATTTTCTTTGTCAAAAAATAACATAGGGCGACCAGGTTGCCCTGTTGAAGATTTCAACCGTTTTTAAAAATAGTGCGATCCGGGTAGGGGTTGCGGGGGTGCGACGGTCGAGGTGGGGTGCGGCCGTGCGCCTACAAGTGCGGCCGTCGACCTCACCTCGACCAGGTCCCCTCCTCTTTTTTCAAGACCGTAAGTTACGTTTCGATTTTCTAATCTTGAGTCACCGGTCGACCACTTTGGCGCGACGGTCGACCGCCCCTTTGAAATGTTGTCCGATTTTTTCAAAAATAAACTTCAAGAAATACTCCAAAAAATAGTAAAAACATTTTAAATCATTTGGGAGTATTTAGATAACATTTATAAACATAGTTTTGGTGTAAAAACCAATTTAAACAAAAACATCAAAAGTGTTGTCCAATTTTTATCAAATTAAAAACTCTAAGAAATACTCCAAAAATTAGTAAAAACATTTTAAATCATCTAGGAGTATTTGGACAACATATAAAAACATTGTTTTGGTATAAAATCTTATTAAAACAAAATCATCAAAATCTTGATAAAAACATTTATCTAACATGCTCGAGCTGAGTTAAGTCGGCTATGCCTAAATATGCAAGAAGACATTTGGAGACTAGAATGAAGACTCCATTGTGAGGGTTGAGTATGGCAAGGAAGAGAAGACAAGAACTCGGAGAAGTATCGGTGAGATGCACGGTTGTGAGAAGTGTCGGTCAAGTCAACCCAAGATAGCAAGTCTCAAGTTGAAGTGACAGATGAGTCACGCGATGATTGGAAGTCGACTCGAAGTCATGCGGGGAAGATAAAGAAGCTGCGATCAAGTCAAGACAATGAAAAGGATCCGTTGCACATAAGTCAAGAAAGTTACTTAAACAAGTAATACTTCCATCTTGTCTTTCTTAAAGTGCTTTCGATCCCGAGAAGCGCGTGCAAAAGGAATAAACCAATGGGAAACACTGCACTGTGTCGAACTACGAAAAGTGAAGGTTCATTCAATACGAGGAAATGTCAATTTCAAGGATGCAACAAGACAAGCCAACGACCACAAGTGTCTTTTGAAAATTAGCCTATCTCTTCAACGGGCGGATTTTCAAAAGAACACTATAAAAGGCCGAGGAATCAATTTGAGAAAAGAGAGATAGAGGTTACCTTGACTACGATTACTACAAACATTCAAGCTATCAATTGAGTGTAACCTACAAAATATTCTCAAATCATCCAAGCTTAATCCTCGGGCCAAAAACTTGAAGGAAATCAATCCAACACTTACCTATGAAGGAAAGACGACTTCAATCGAGTTGAAGAGGAAATATTTGAAGAATCAAAGGAGTCTACATTCCACGAGAGGATTGTAGAAAGGTTCAAGTCGAACCAGTCTTAAAGTTCTTGGAGGGCTTCGTGATCAAATCCAAGAAACTTGAGCAAGCAAGCGGTAGTAGCAAAGCGGTACGCCTGAAGAAGAAGTTCGAGTCGGACGAGAAGCGGTGTGTGACCAAGGCATCTCGGTGAGTCCCAAAGGATCAAGTCATTTGTGTGATCAAGACTTGCATCTGGACTGATAACCACTTTGTACTCTGATCAATACTTAGTGGATTCCTCCAGGAGTTGGAGAAGAGAGGATTAGAAGAATTACCCCATCTTCGAACCTCTATAAAATTTATTGTGTCATTTACATTTCAGCACTTCAATTCTGCATATTATTTTATATCTGCTGATAAATTTGCTATCCAATTGATATTTAACAAAGTGCTAAAACCAAGTGTTAAAACAAACTTAAACCAAATTCAAGGGTGTTAAGTCTTCATGAAAACATATCACGCGTTGAGTTAAGCTTTAAACTAAGCGGTGAGTTAATCTATCAACAGCTCGATCAGTGCATTGAGTGGCTAACTCTCTTGGTTAACTAACTTAGTTGTCTATCAAGGACTTAGTTTGTGAAGTATTAACTCGAACTATCTTAAAAGGACTAAATCGAAAAGTTGGTAGGTTTATTCAACCCCCCTTCTAAACCTTACACTCACACCCTTGGGACCTACAAGTGGTATCAGAGCGGTTGGTTCATTGAGCCTTCCGCACTGGTTACTGAACTAGATCTCCAATCTTTCAAAACTTGCTTTAGCACTTGATCTTTCAAAACTCTTTTATTCAAAGACAAAGTTATTATCATGGAAGCAAATTTGACACGCATCCCTATGTTCACAATTGAGGAATTTGATGATTGGAAAATTCGTATGCGAGCTCATCTATCAAAGCATTACACGATGAAATGTGGATAGTAATAGAAGATGGGCCTTGCAAATTTTAAAAGTGAACACGGTGCAAGGAGGCTGCTGCGGTGAAGGAGAAGAGGATGTTGCTCCCGGACCGGCTATGGTTGAAAAACCAAGAGTGAATGGACAAATGATGAGAAAAAAGATAAAACTTGGACAACGTGGCCAAGGACATTCTTTACAAAACTTTGGACAAAGCCATGTTCAACAAAGTCAAATCATGCAAGACCGCAAAAGAAATGCTGGGATAAGCTAACCTTGATTTGTGAAGGCTCAAAGTAGATTAAGAAAAATAAGCTATCTGTTCTTTGTACAAAAATTTGAAAACTTTAAAATGCTTGCGGGAGAAAACTGGATCAACTAGATGCTCGATTCATAGAAATTACAAATGAGTTATACGCACTTGGGAAAGAATATACACGAGAAAGAGATGTGTATGAAGATTCTAAGAATCTCCCAACCGAGTGGGAAATGAAAGTCATGGCCCTGAGACATTCCATGGAACTATCAAAAACATCCAACCATGAGTTATTCTCGGATCTCCAAGCCTATGAATTTGAGTGAGAAGAAAAGATCAAGAAAGACAGATGTGCCCAAAATAGCATTTGCTCTAATAGTCAAGGATGGGAAGAGAGCTGAAGTTAAAGAAGTCATTGACCAAGAAGAGATTACCCTGATGGTTAAAAGGTTCAACAAATTCTTCAACTAGAACTACAAAAGAGGCAAAGGTGAATCTTCGAGAAGACACTCGGCTCTCACTCCAAGTCAAGGAACTGACAAAGAGAGCGAGCATCAAAAGATCGAATACCAAAGAACTCGACAATCCAAGAATGGAAAGAGCTGATCAAAAAGTTGAGAGTCTATCTTTGGGCTATGGCAACCAGGTCACTATGCCATTGATTGCCCATATCCCGTAGTCAATAAATACATGAATGAAGAGGAAAGAAGAGTCTTGAGAAAGAAGACAAGAAAAGAAAAAGGCAATGTTGGCTGCAGAGACTTGAGGCCAGGCAAATCAAAAGACACAAGGACTCGGAGAGTAGTGAGGCCGACTACTCAAGTGACTCGAAGAAGAAGCCTTGATATGTTTAATGGCCAAAGAACAAGACCGAATCGACCAAGAAGACGAGGTACATTCTAACTCATCTCATAGATTCAGTGATAGTGATTGTGACACACACACTTCATCACCCACTAATCTTTATGATTCATTAGGCAAAATGATGAAAGACTTTGAGCACATTAAGTCCTCACACACACTACTAAATGAGGAGAACAACCAACTCAAAAGTTAAAATTCACGGTGACTAAGGAGTCGAGTACTACGAGTCACATAGGCGTGAGAATAAAGAAATAAAAAATTTGAAAATGCTAAGTTAATAGCGAGAGATATTTGCTATAGAAAAGAGGGAAAATGACCTCAAAAATGTGATTGCCTCATTCACTAAGGCATCTAAATCTTTGGATGATCTTATTATGAGCCAAATAGAATGTGGACATAAGACAGGGCTTAGGATTTAATTCCTCTATGCTAAGTCAAGCTCCCAAAGTGATTTTGGAAAAAGGATCTTCAAGCAATGAAGCATCTCAAAAATCCAAAACTCCAAATGGTTCACACACATTCATTCCAAAGCACAATCACAACCAAAGCGGCCTTGGTTATAAAGGAAAAGGAAAACAGACAAATTGAGTATCTTTGAGTGGACCGAGTGAGAAGAAATCCGGTAGAGTTCCTCGCAAATTCCAAAGAAAGTACTCTGTAAAGAAGAAAGCAGAGCTACCAAAAATCCCAGAAATTCTATAAAAGGAAAACATATGATGGGAATGGTAGAAATTACCCAAGCCAAGCTGATTGGTACAATGTGGAAAATTAGCAAAGATCTATGGAATACATGCCTAGATGGCAAAGGCCTAGAACTCAGCAAAGGTCATTCCAAAGGCAAAAGAGCTATCCTCAAGACACATATGCACCCAAATACTACGGAGGTATCACAACTACCCAATGAAGGTAATTGCTAAAACACACACACATGCATACAGACAAAAGAAAACAATTGTATGAACCCCAAACCCCAAGCAATTTGCCAAAGTAAATTATGATTATGGCACGGATAGATGGCAACCTCTTAGAGTCAAATCATTTGGCTATAGGTTGGTTGGATCATCTTACAATACTAACCCCTCAGGACCCAGACAAGTATGGGTACCTAAAACCTAATTTCCTTGATTGCGGGTTCAAGGAGCATGAAAGAGAGTGCAAGGAACCTGGTACATGGATAGTGGCTGCCCGGACACATGACAGAAACAAGAAAAATCTACCAAAATTCAAGGAAGTTAGAGGTGCAAAAGTTATATTTGGAGGAATGAAGCTCGGGGAGAAATAAGAGGCATTGGATCCATCAAGAAAAATGGATTAGAAATTACAGATGTTGCATATGTTGAAGGCCTCAATTTCAACTTACTAAGCATAAGTCAACTCTGTGACAAGGGCTATAATGTTGGATTCAATATGGGAGTGTGCCAAATCAAGAACACCGAATCTAATGAAGTAGTGCTACAAGGATGCGGAGACAAAAGAACATGTATGTGGTGGATTGGTCAACTTCAACACCAAGCACTTGTCTACTAGCCAAGAGCACGATCGAATCAAGTTGTTTGTGGCACAAGAAGCCGAGTCAGCTGAATTTCAAAACTATTAACAAACTTCAAAGAGTAAATTTGTTGGAAGGATTCCAAGACTCAGTATACAAGAAGGTGAGTGTATGTGATGCATGCCGGATGGGAAAGCGGATCAAATCATCATTCAAAGAAAAGACATGTCCATCTTCAACAAGAATAATGCTGTTACATATGGATCTATTTGGTCGTTGAACCAGCTAGCATAAGCGGAAAGAAATACACCTTGGTGGTAGTAGATGATTACTCAAGATATACATGGACAATTTTCATGTGTAAGAAGAAAAAACCTTGCGAGAAACTACCACTGACTAATGAAGAGAATTCAAAATGAGAAGAGTCAAACCATTATCAAGATTAGATCGTGAGGAACCGAGTTTGTCAATGGAATAATAACTCAAGTATTGTATTGAAAATGGTATTGCTCATGAACTATCTCTGACAAGGACTCCATGCGAGAATAGAGTTGCGAGAAAGAAGGCACATAACTCTCAAAGAAGCGGAAGGACCATGTTAGGTGACGGGGTTGCCTAAAAGATTTTGGCTGTCAAGCAATAAACACAAACATGTTATACTCAAAATAGATGCATGATAAACAAGACGGTGACAAAGACTCCTATGAGATTTGGACGGGGAGAAAGCCAAATGTTGCATATTTTAAAATATTTGGATGCAAATGCTTCATCCACAATAATGGCAAAGACAATTTAGAGGCTTTTGATGCTAAAGGCGATGAAGGTATCTTCTTGGGATACTCGGCTGAAAGTAAAGCCTATAGAGTACTCAACAAAGAGGACAATGGTTTGAGAAGAGTCCATCCATGTGGTGTTTGATGAACCCAAGGTAAATGAAGAAGACATTGAAGAGTTAGGCGACAAAATTTGAATCACCAACCATGCGAGAAGAGTCCCTATGTTGAAGTCAAGATGGAGCAATTAACCGAGATGAAGAAGAGATATTTGAATCTCAAAGACAATGGACAATCTGCGGCTAAGTGATAATGAGAGCTGCTCAAGACAACACAAGTGCAAGATGATCGAATCAGCTAACTTACTCCAACTTTGATGTGAGATGGTGAGAGACCATCCACGGACCTAATCATTGGAGATGTAAGAGAAGGTGTAAGAACAGGATCGAGCTCAACAAAAAGCTATGTTCGCTTGTTTTATCTCACAAATAGAGCCAAAAGATGTGTCACAAGCATTGAATGACACACATTAGATTCAAGCCATGCAAGAAGAGTGAATCGGTTTGAAAGGAACAAGGTATGGGAATTGGTTCAAAGACCAACTCATCAAAATGTCATTGGTACAAAATGGGTTTTCGGGAACAAAATGAATGAAGAAGGTTCGTGGTAAGAAACAAGGCAAGATTGGTAGCCAAAGGGTATTGCCAAGAAGAATGAATAGATTTTGATGAAATTTTGCCCTGTTGCAAGATTAGAAGCAATAAGGATGTTTCTTGCCTATCTTTGCACACAAGAATTTCATTGTATATCAAATGGATGTAAAAGTGCATTCTGAATGGATTATTGGAAGAGGAAGTCTATGTTGAACAACCTCCAGGATTTGAGCGGAAGACTCTTGGAGACAAGGTTTACAAGCTCAAGAAAGCTCTATATGGATTGAAACAGGCACCAAGAGCATGGTATGATACATTATCACAATTTCTAACAGAGGACGGATTCACAAAAGGCAAAGTGGATAGAACACTCTTGAGAATTCAAGATGGAAAGAGTATCTTTGCTTGTTCAAATATATGTGGATGACATCATTTTTGGATCCACAAACAAAGAGTTGTGTGATAAATCTCAAACCTAATGCAAAGCAAATTTGAAATGAGCATGATGGGAGAGTGACATTCTTTTAGGACTCCAAAAAAAGCAGTGAAGGATAGAACCTTCATAAGTCGGACAAAGTACAGTACGGAGAATTAATGAAGAAATTTGGTATGGAAGAGAAGTCTTACGTAAAAATACCAATGAATACATCATCAAAATGGATATGGATGCGGATGGCAAGCACTGTGGATCAAATAAGATACAAAGCACTCATTGGATCTTTGCTCTATCTCACAGCAAGTAGGCCGACATCACCTTTGTTGTAGGTGTATGTGCAAGATTTCAATCTGCTTCTAAAGAAAGTCACATGATTGTAGCCAAGAGAATATTGAGATACTTAAAAGGAAGCGAAGTTGGCTTATGGTATCAAAGGAAGGTGGATTCAAGCTAATTGGTTATTCAGATTACGATTATCTTTGGATGTAGAGATGACGGAAGAGTACTTGTGTACATGTCAAATGCTTGGAAATAGGCTAATTTCTGGTTGAAGAAGAAGCAAAACTCAATAGCCACATCCACGATTGAAGCGAGAATACATAGTTGCGGGCAAATTTTGTTGTGCCCAAGTCTTATGGATGAGACAAAGAATGAGAGAGACTATGAAAATGAAGAAAAGGAAATTCCAATCATGTGTGATAACACAAGTGCAATTGCAATCACTCAAAATCTGTGTTACACTCAAGAACAAAGCACATTGATGTCGGTACCATTTCATAAGAGACCATGTTGAAAAGAAGGACATCACTTTGGAATACATCTCAAGCGATAAGCGATTAGGCTGATATATTCACAAAACCATTATGTGAAGCAAGATTTGAAGAACTCAAGCATGAATTAGGGTTAATTGCTGAGTTGACACTCGGAAGACTCAAAGAAAAGAGATGGAACATGAAAAGATGGGAAAAGAGTGGAGCTCTTGAAGCTTGACTAAGTGAATCACCAGATCGGGAAAGTCACTGCAATGAGTTGGTGACGGTGAGTCGCGATGTGAATGGAGAGAAGAAAAGTTGAATCGGCTAAGAAGCAAGTGAGTCGGTTATGAGCAAAGTGACAAAAAAAAAAAATGCATCGTTTCTACTAAGCGGGAATGTGTTTAAGAATGACGTCAAAGATAATTATGACGCGTGTACTGATAAAAGTCGCATACCAAGCTTATGATTGGATATAAATCTTGATGCATTAAATGCGAGAAATTAAATGTTAATCGGCGTGCAAAATCGAGCCATTGATCTTGATCAAATTTAAAAACCGTCCGCACGTCATTTCATAACCCATACATATACCATTTCGTCCGACTTTCTCTCACTTTACCAAAATGTTCATCTCTCTCAAAAGCAAAGAAAGAATTTTTTCTCTCAAAACCTTACAAACCTTCAAAGCCTATTTTCAAAGTTTCATTCGGTAAATCTTCAAGAAATGGCATCTACTTACGATTTTGTCAAGATGGGAAAACAAATCCACATGGGGTCTCTGTGGATTTCGAAGGTCTAATCAAACAAGGTCGACGAAAACCCTTGTGAAGAAAATAGAAGAAGTTGGAAAAATCTGGACTGAAACCTTTTCTCACGATGGAGTTTCAGATGACCTACGTGGAAGAGGTCACGCAGTTCTATGTGAACGCTGAAGTTCACGACGAGGGCATCAAGTCCTCTATTCACGGGAAGGAAGTCAAAATCACGCCAAGGATTTGGCGAGCCTTCTTTGCTACTGGTGAAGGAGTGCGAGGAGATCTACAAAGCGGATGTAAATCTGGCCGGCTGCATGGAAGGAAGTAGCCAAACCCGAATGTCTTTGCAAAGGTTGTCTACACACGGTGATAAGAAGGCTATTTGAAGGAAGATTACCACAAGTTTGTTAGACATTGTTGCCAAATGCATAGATATCAAGTTTGGAAACTTTAATCGGTTGTCCAAAACCAAGTTGATCGTGATGGCTGCGATCATGGAGGAGAAGAAGGTGAACTGGTCCGAGTTTGTTGCAATGTGCAGACTCTGCGCGAATATTGGGAATAAATCCTTCAAGGATGGTTCGTTTGGAGGATCTTTGGGATATGGCCTGGTGATTGGCGGATGATGGAAGTGAAGGAGTCCCTCTTCGACATGGAAAGGCGTTCCATGTAAACAAGAAAATGTTCCGTCGAACCTTTCGGAACACGAAGAGAGCGTACGCCAAGAGGATGATACGAGTGAGGAGAATCGGCTGGCCTGAAGAAACATTGTCTCCTCCTCTCCCCAGGAAGACCGCGCCCCTACAGTGAAATCGCTTTGCCCAAAGAAAGAAGAAGAAATCCGCACTTTGCCCCTGCCGAGTCACCCCCCTGCGGCCCGAAGTGGAGAAGGAATCCCAAATGCCTTCTCGTTATTAAGAAAAGGAGGATCGATAAGCCGAGAAGGCGACTCCTCGAAAAGAAAAGACAAGCCCCCCCCGCGCCCGGACTCGAGGAAAGCGCATCCGAACAAATTTCTCCGGTAAGGACCAAAAGGAGAAGACTCTTCAAGCGGTGAGCATGAGAAAAACAACAGTTTGCCACCACTCGAAGTGGAGCAGGATCGCGAATGCTAGAAAAGTAGAGTCTCCAGAGATTATTGATGCAATCGCCAAGTCTGTTGAAGCCGATCAGCGAGAGGCAAGTCGAAGACCAGTGTGGACAGACGGGGCAAGAACAAGGAGCAAAGCGGTGAGACAACGGACTCTCCTCACGACATGACTATATCTCCACTTGCCTTGTCGAAGGAGTTGGCAAAGAGTATGTTGCCTTCTATTCACGAAAAGGAAGGGGAGCAGAGAGAGATGATGATATGATGATCCTATCCCCACCATATCCGGACATCCAAAATCGTCTGCGAGAATGGAGGAAGTGGAAGTTTAGTCGATCCAGGGAACGATTCCAAAGACTAGAGTTTATTGAAGAAGAAGAAGAACTGTTGAATTTTCTGGTTTGACCACCGTGGTCCAAGCTGGAAAGAAAATCGCACGGATATCTTGCGAGATCTTCAAAGATAAGGAGAAGCGAGATCGGAGAGTATAAGTCAAGCTCGTGAGAAGGCCAACATTTGTCCCCTTATGGAACCACCGATCATACACATCCTCATCTTGACATCCTCTCGAGAGTGATGAGGATGCGGACCCGCCAAGCTGTGACGGAAGAATTGGAAATGCAGCAAGCCATGCGGGAATCTAGGGTCCTACATGAGCAACAGGTAATGGAAGGACCGGGGAATCTTCAAACCCAGTGGAGATTGATCCTATGGGAGTGGTGCAAACAAATTGCAACCGTTGTTGCTGCCACCACTTCCCCGCTCACTCACGATGAAGGCATCAAGGGAATTGGCGATGGCGGGAACTTGGGGACCCCAGTCGAGCCAACCCCTAATGAAGGTGTCTTACCACCGCCCCCCGGCTGAATACTCAAAGGGAAAGCAAGGGAGTCCGGAGACGAGTGACCCAAATCCAAGTCACTCACCGGTGGTGTCTTGCCGGGGGAAACTCCCTCCACCGCAGCCTAGGCCTAGGTCGGAGAATCTTGCGGTGACTCCACAACGAATCTTGGAGGCGAAGTGGAGAAGGAAAAACAAATGGATACACAGCAAATTGTCACTGACGAGGCTCAGACAGTTGAGACTGTCTCAGCTGAAGTGCCAACTGCTTTGCAGGCCAATGACGCTGCTGATGCAGTCGAGGCACAGGATGGATCTGCCCTGGGAGTTAACACTCTGGGCAATGAAAGTGCAATCCATGGAGTTGAGACTCCAGTGGATGCCACCTGAACACCCTAAGACAGTTGAGTCGCCGAAGGATTGTCCCAGGCCTCACTGCAGTTGAGATTGTAGGAGGTAGTGAAGGCCAACGGGAGGTTGAGACTTCAGGGGTAAAGAGACGGAAGCATGAGAACATCCCTCCTACTATCATTGATCCATCCGAGAATGAGATAAGTGCTCTTCACGATTCCCAAGACAATCCGGATGTACCATTTAAGGATCCGAAGGTAAAGATGAAGCCGAGTCATCCCCCACCGCAAATCAAATGACTCGGTGAGGATGTTCTCCCAAGCACGAGTAAGTCCGATCTTAAGGCTACTCGCCAAACCTTCAATTTCGATAATGAGCCACCTCTACAAATCTCATCATCTTCCGATGACGCCATTGACACGGCCGAGACCGGATAACTCAAGCGGAAGCACCAAGTGAGACCGATGAAGCTGTTGAGACAAGTGAGGCTCGGCCAGTGGTCTATACCACAACAGACCCGGTTGAATCACGATCAACCCGCACGAGACTCCCCAGCCTGCCGCAGAATCGCCGACGAACCGGGCACATCACGGGCACGAGTTACCATTGAACATATTCCGTTGTCCATGATGATCCGTTGAAGAATCGTTCCCTTTCTCTCGGAGCTATCGATCTTCTTGAAGAATCTGCTTCTGGATCGACAACGTTTCCATAAACCTCGATCCCGTCATTCCAATGAGACACCATCTTCCCAGCAGATTTCGACTTTGGCGTTGCTTGCCGCCTTGGTGAGACAGAGGTGACGGTGAGGTTCGAGAAGTTTTCAAGGCCATATTTGCGGAGATAGAGAAGATGGAAAGGCACCAGGCCTCACTAGACATGAGACCGATAACCGAGACGCCAATCTTACCGCGATCTGTGAGGAATAATTGTCGGGGATCCGGGGAATGGTGGCAACAACAACCAGGCAATGCGCGTGGAGCAAGTTCGCTACTTGAACATTGTTCAATAAAATGCCATCTGGGAGTGCCGATAATGTTGACATGAAAAGGAGGATGCGAGGAAAATATTCGAATGCATACCTCCCATACCACGTAAATGGAACTGGCTGCGTGAATTTCATCGCAAAGAGCTGGCGCGTGGAGAACATGGAGAAAACATTCACCTCCTCTCTGCCTGAATGACTGAAGGCAGTGGCGGCTGAATCGAAAGCCACTCGCTCGAATTCCGTGCAAAGATACTCCGTGATTCAAAACATAACTCGCCTATCGTCGCTTGACTTCATGATTGCGGCATGTTTCAGGGGTTCCTTTCTCCTTTGATGATGCCAAAGAGGGGAAGAGGAATACCTAAAGGGGTTAAAAAGGATCTGAAGGCGAGAAGAAGGACATTTGTGAAGGAGAAGACGACTTAAGAACAAAAAAAGAGAAGAAGGAAATCTGTTGAGGGGAAAGGTTCGAAAGATATGACATTGATGATTGCTAAAACCCTCAACAAGGATTTGTCACTGGCGATATCATCAAAGCAAACTCCCATGACTCTGCGGCTCCAACACTCCGCAGCCCATGGTGAAAAGCGAAAAATAGTAGAAGCAGGGATGACGGAGGTGGAAGGAAAGATGGATGCCCGAGTGATGAATATCTTTGAAACAATATAGAGGCGTTAGCAGAAAGAGACACTGATGCCATTTCGACGTCGGGCAACCGAGCGATCTGTTGATGAATTCAAGACGCCGCATCCGAGAGATACTCATGAACATGACCATGGCCCAAGCACGGGACTTGTATTGGGAAAAAGGCCTCAAGCTATGTGAAGAAGGCGACAGCAAGAGACTCTTGGCGATCCTCTTTGATCACTCTGGTCACTCACTTTAGGAAGAAGAAGGCCCCAGACAATACACACCCGAGGAGGAAGAGGAAGAAGCGATGGAGGAAGAGGTTTCGGACTAGACCTCTACCCAAAAATATAGAATACATAGATCCTGGGAAGAAATGAGGGATCTATTGGGCTGGGTTTGACGAAGTAGCCAACCTGCAAGTGGCCAAGAACAATGCTGAGTATGTAAAGAGAATCGAGGAAGAGAATAAAAGACAAACTCAGCTGTGGGAAGAAAGACAAGAAAGAAAAAGAAGAGATGAAGCTGCCAGAAAAGCATATGAGAAAAAGAAAGCAGCTGAAGAAGAGAAGAAGAGAAAAAGGTCGGAAGAAGATCGATGATGAGGAAAGAAGGAAGCGGCGAAGGAGATGAAGTGTTCTTTGTCCACCCCTTCATGTAATTTACTTTTGTAAATACATAAGTATGTAAGTCTTACATACATTGAATAAGAAATCAGAATTTCTCTATTTTCTTTGCGTAGACATAGATGGTTGCTCACGATACACCTTGTAAAACAACGTGTAAAGGACAATAATGTTATGATCAATAAACAGATTGATTCTACGAATACATTCTCTGTTACGGTGCTTGGGACACATCTTTAGGTTCTATTTGGAAAATAAAACAAGTGAACATTGCTTCTTGTTGAGCTCGGATCCGGTTCTTACACCATCTCTTACATTTTCAATGACTAGCTCGTGGATGGTCTCTCACCATCTCACATCAGGTTGGAGTAAGTTAGTTGGGTTCGGTCTTCTTGCGGTGTGTTATCTTGATCAGCTCTCTTATCATCACTTTAAGCAGATTGTCCAAATTGTCTTTGAGATTCAGCTATCTCATATTCACTTGATTAATTATTCGACTTGGAACTTCAACATAGGGACTCTTCGCACAGTTGGTGATTCAAATTTATCGCCTAACTCTTCAAGATCTTCTCCATTGTTGGGAAATTTATTTTTAGATTTTGATGAATGCCATGTAAAACTTAGACTAGAAAGTTGGCACCCCATTTTATTTTTAATTTGCATTGTAATAGATAGGTTTGCTCGAGTGAGTTAAGTCGCCTATGCCTAAATATGCAAGAAGACAACCGGAGACTAGAATGAAGACTCATTTGTGAGGCGGTGAGTATGGCAAGGAAGAGAAGACAAGAACTCGATCGAGAAATATCGGTGAAGAGATGCAACTGTGAGAAGTGTCGGTCAAGTCAACCCAAGATAGCCAAGTCTCAAGTTGAAGTGGATGAGTCATCCAATGATTGAAATCGACTCAAGTCATCGGGAAGATAAAGAATCATGATCAATCAAGTCAAGACAATGAAAAGGATCTGTTACATTTAAGTCAAGAAAGTTACTTAAACAAGTAATACTTCTTCCATCTTGCCTTTCTTAAAGTGCTCCCGAAGCGTGCAAAAGGAATAAACCAATGGGAAGATCGCTTTTGTGTGTCGAACTACGAAAAGTTGAAGGTTCATTCAATACGAGGAAATGTCAATTTCAAGGATCTGCAACAAGACAAGCCAACGACCACAAGTGTCTTTTGAAAATTAGCTTTATCTCTTCAACGGGCGGATTTTCAAAAGAACACTATAAAAGGCCGAGGAATCAATTTGAGAAAAGAGAGATAGAGGTTACCTTGACTACCGATTACTACAAACATTCAAGCTATCAATTGAGTCAGTAACCTACAAAATATTCTCAAATCATTCAAGCTTAATCCTCGGGCCAAAAACTTGAAGAAAATCAATCCAACACTTACCCTTGTGAAGGAAAGACGACTTCAATCAGTTGAAGAGGAAATATTTGAAGAATCAAAGGGGTCTACATTCCCGAGAGGATTGTAGAAAGGTTCAAGGTCGAACCGGTCTTAAAGTTCTTGGAGGGCTTCGTGATCAAATCCAAGAAACTTGAGCAAGTGAGTCAGTAGTAGTAAAGCGCAAAACGCCGCGTGAAGAAGCTAAGTCGGACGAGAAGCTAGCCATTTGTGTGACCAAGGCATCTCGAGGATCGAGTTCCAAAGGATCAAGTCATTTGTGTAATCAAGACTTGCATCCTGGACTGATAACCACTTTGTACTCTAATCAATACTTAGTGGATTCCTCGGGAGTTTGGAGAAGAGAGGATTATAAATTACCCCATCTTGAACCTCTATAAAATTTATTGTGTCATTTATATTTCAAAGACTTCAATTCTGTATATTATTTTATATCTCACGATAAATTTGCTATCCAATTAATATTTAACAAAGTGCGAAAACCAAGTGTCAAAACAAACTTAAACCAAATTCAAGGGTGTTAAGTCTTATTTGAAAAACATATCACGGTTGAGTTAAGCTTTAGACTAAGTAGCTAAGTTAATCTATCAACGGCTCATCGAGTGCTGAGTGGCTAACTCGTTGGTTAACTAACTTAGCTGTCCATCAAGGACTTAGCCGTGAAGTATTAACTCAACTATCTTAAAAGGACTAAATCGAAAAGTTGGTAAGGTTTATTCAACCCCCTTCTAAAACTTACACTCACACCCCTTGGGACCTACATCCATTTACATTAGGTTCATCAAACACCGCATGGATGGACTCTTCGTGACCATAGTCCTTTTGTTCAAGACTCTATAGGCTTTGCTTTCGGTGAGTATCCCAAGAAGATACCTTCATCGCCTTTGGCATCAAAAGCCTTTAGATTATCTTTCCCATTGTTGTGGATGAAGCATTTACATCCAAATATTTTAAAGTACTCAACATTTGGCTTTCTCCTGTCCAAATTTCATAGGGAGTCTTTGTCACCGTCTATTTATCATGCATCTATTTTGAGTATTGCATGCGGTATTGATCGCTTGCCCAAAATCTTTTGGGTAACCTGCTTCACTAACATGGTCCTTCTTTGCTTCCTTGAGGGTTCTATTCTTCTTTCTCGCAACTCCGTTCTGCTTGTGGGGTCCTTGCTGCAGATAATTCGTGAGCAATACCATTTTCAACACAATACTAAGTTATTATTCCATTGACAAACTCAGTTCCTCTATCAGATCTTATCTTTATAATGGTTTGACTTTTCTCATTTCGAACTCTTTTCATCAGTTGAGGTAATTTCGCAGGTTTCCTTCTTTTTACACATGAAGATTGTCCATGTATATCTTGAATAATCATCCGCCACTACTAGAGTGTATTTCTTTCCACTTATGCTAGCGGCTCAATCGACCAAATAGATCCATATGCGAGATGTAATATCCTTGCTGAAGATGGACTTGACTTGTCTTTGAATGATGATTTGATTTGCTTTCCCATCCGGCATGCATCACAAACACTTTCCTTCTTGTACATCGAGTCCGGAAGTCCTTCTACAAGATACTTCTTGCAAGCTTGTTAATTGTCTTGAAATTCAGGTGAATCGGCTTCTTGTGCCCCCCGACCCAACTTGATTCTACTGTACTTTGCTAGTAGACAAGTGCTTGGTGTAGCGGTTGACCGATCTACCACATACATGTTCTTTTGTCTGGATCCTTGCAACACCACTTCATTTGATTCAGTGTCTCTGATTTGGCATACTCCCATATTGAATCCAACATTGTAGCCCTTGTCACAGAGTTGGCTGATGCTTAACAAATTGAAGTTGAGGCCTTCAACGTATGCAACATATGTGATTTCTAATCCATTTTTCCTGATGGATCCAGTGCCTCTAATTTCCCCTGGAGCTTCATTTCCTCCAAATTGAATTTTGACAGATTTTTCTTATTTCCTGTCATGTGTCTGGAACAACCACTATCCATGTACCAGGTTCCTTGGCACTCAGCTGTTCTTTGAACCTGCAATCAAGGAAATTAATTTTTAGGTACCCATACTTGCCTGGGTCCTGAGGGGTTAGTGTTGTAAGATGATCCAACCAACCTATAGCCAAATGATTTGACTCTAAGGGTTGCCATCTATACGTGCCATAATCATAATTCACTTTGGCAAATTGCTTGGGGTTTTAGGTTCATACTGTTGTCTCTTTTTGTCTCAGTATGCTGTGTGTGTGTTTTAGCAATTACCTTTTTGGGTAATTGTGATATCTCTAAGTGTAGTGCTTGGTTGCATATGTGTGCTGATAATAGCTCTGTTGCCTTTGGAATGACCTTTCTTGAGTTCTAGGTCTTTGCCATCTGGCTTGTATTCCATAGATCTTTTCTTTGATATTTCATATTGTTCCAATCAACTTGGCTTGGGTAGTTTCTACCATTCCCATCATTGTGTTTCTTTGATAAAGACTTATGGGGATTTTGGTAGCTCTATTTCTTCTTCACAGAGTATTTCTGTTTGGAGTTTCTTTGAGAACTCTGCTTTGGATATCTTCTCGGTTGTCCTTTCAAAGATACTCAACTGGTTGTTTTCCTTTCCCTTTATATCCAATGCCGTTTGTTTGTGATTGTGCTTTGGAATTACGTGTGTGCAACATTTGGTGTCCTGGGTTTTGAGATTCTTCATTACTTGAAGATCCATTTTCCAAGATCACTCTTGGAGTTTGGCTATGCACAAAGGAATTAAATCATATGTCTGTCTTGTCTCCACATTCTTTTGGCTCATGATAAGGTCATCCAATGATTTAGATGCCTTTGTGAATGAAGCAATCACATTTTGAGATCATTTTCTCTCTTTTCTATAAGACCAATCTCTGCATTAATTTAGCATTTTTCGACCTTGACTCTTTGTTCTCATCGCCTATGTGACTTAGAGTACTCGGCTCCTTAGTCACCGTGAGTTTTCGCTTTTGGGTTTTCCTCATTTAATAGTGAGTGTGAGGATTTAATGTGCTTAAAGTCTTTCATCATTTTGCCTAATGAATCATAAAGATCAGTGGATGATGAAGTGTGTGTGTCACAATCACTATCACTAGAATGTGAATGAGATGAGTTAGAATGTACCTCATCTTCTTGGTCAAAGTTGATCTTGTTCCTTAGCCATTAGACATATTAAGGCTTCTTCTTCGAGTCACTTGAGTAGTCGCTTCACTACTCTCGAGTCCGGCTTCTTTTGACAGACGATTTGTCAGACGTTGATCTCGGCTGACCAACATTGCTCTTTTCTTTTCTTGCCTTCTTTGTCGAAGACTTTTCTTCTTCTTCATTCCTGTATTTATTGACTACAGGATATGGACAGTCAATGGCAAAGTGTCCTGGTTGTCTGCAATTCCAGCACAAGTTTTCAACTTTTTGATCAGCTCTCTCATTTCTTGGGTTGTCAGCTCTTTGATATTCGACCTTTTGATACTCAGCTCTCTTTGGTGGTCTATCTTCCCTTGACTTTGAGGGAGCTGAATGTCTTCTGGAGGATTCACCTTTGTTTCTTTTGTAGTTCTTGTTGAAGAACTTGTTGAATCTTTTAACCATCAAGGCAATCTCCTCCTGGTCAATGACTTCTTTGGTCTCAGCTCTCTTCCCTTCCTTGACTATGAGTGCAGCTGTTTTGGGCACAATTATCTCTTCTTGATCCTTTCTTCTCAGCTCAAACTCATAGGCTTTGAGGTCTGAGAATAGTTCATGATTGTATGTTTTTGATAGGTCCATCAGTGCCTTAGAGCCATGGTCTTCATTTCCCACTCACCTAGAGGCTCCTTAGTATCTTCATACACATCTCCTTTTGTGTATTCTTTCCAAGTCTTGAGAGCTCATTTTTAATTTCAGTGAATCTAGCATCCAGCTGGTCCATTGTTTCACCGCCAAAGATTTTAAAGTTTTCAAATTTTTGAACAAAGAACAGATATTGTTTTCCTTAATTTGCTCGAGATCCTTCACAAATTAAGGTTAATTTATCCTGCATTTCTTTCGGTGTTTTGCAAGATTTGACTTTGTTGAACATGGCTTTGTCCAAAGTCTTGTAAAGTATATCCTTGGCCACATTGTCAAGATTGTATCTTTTTCTGTCATCATTTTTCCATTGACTCTTGGCTTTTCAACCATAGCTGGTCTAGAGGAGCAACCTCCTCTTCCTCGATTCAGCAGACTCTTCTTGCACATGTGTTCACCTTCATTATTTGCGGTGGCCCATCCTCTATCACTATCCACGTTCATCATGTAAAGTCGATAGATGAGCTCGCGATACGCATTTTCCGGTCATCAAATTCTTCAATGGTGAACATAGGAATGCGTGTCAAATTTGCTTCCATGATAATAACTTTCTTTTTTTTTAAAAAATGGCTTTTGAAAGAACAAGTGTTAAAAACTTCTTTGAAAAATTGAGATCTAGTTCGAGCGGTCGGAAGGCTCAATGAACCAACCGCTCGATACCACTTGTAGTCCAAGGGTGTGAGTAAGGTTTGGAAGGGGGTTGAATAAACCTTACTAACTTTTCGATTTAGTCCTTTTAAATTAGTTGAGTTAATTTCACAAACTATGTCCTTGATGGACAACTAAGTTAGTTAACCAAACAGAGTTAGCCACTCAACAGACTCAACCGAAATTTGTTGATAGAATAACTCATTGCTTAGTCTAATACTTAACTCGATTGTGATGAGATTTTATTGGAAGACTTAGCACCCTTGAATTTGGTTTAAATGTGTTTTAACACTGGTTTTAGCTCTTTGTTAAATATCAATTGGATAGCAAATTATCATGAGATATTAAATAATATGCAAAGTAAGTAAATGCCGAAATATAAATGACACAATAAATTTTATAGAGGTTCAAGATGGGGTAATTCTTCTAATCCTCTCTTCTCCAACTCGGAGGAATCTACTAAGTATTGATCAGTACAAAGTGGTTATCACCCGGATGCAAGTTTTGATCACACAACGGTGACTTGATCCTTTGGGACTCGGTCCGAGATGCCTTGGTCACACGGTGCTTCTCGTCCGACTCAGCCTTCTTCACAGGCGGCCCTCCAATAACTTGAGACCTGGTTCGACTTGAACCTTTCTGATCCCTCCTTGAATGTAGACCCTTTTGATTCTTCAAAAGTTTCCTCTTCAAAGTTTGAAGTTGTCTTTCCTTCACAACTTGGTGTTGGATTGATTTCTTGACAAATTTAGGCTTCGAGGATTTGCTTGAATAACTTGAGAATATTTTTGCGGGTTTACGGCTTGAATAATAGCTTGAGTGTTCGTGGTTCAGTCACCTTTCTCTCAAAGTGATTCCTCAGCCTTTTATAGTGAACTTTCAAAAATAAATAAGATTGAAGAGATAGCCGATTTCAAAAGTCTTTGTATTCATGCTTGTCTTGTTTTGATCCTTGATCTTGACATTTCCTCGTATTAAATGAACATTGACTTTTCGTAGTCCGACACAAGGTGCGATCTTCCCATTGGTTTATTCCTTTTGCACGCTTACGGGATCGAGCACTTTAAGACATGGCGGCATGGAAGTATTACTTGTTTGGTAATATTCTTGACTTTCAGGTAAACGGATTCTTTTGATTGTCTTGACTTTTGACCGCTTTCCTTAACTTCCCAGGTGACTTAGTCGGTCCCAATCATTGGATGACTCATCCTGTCACTTCAATTTGAGACTTGGCTTCTTGAGTTGACTTGACCGACACTTCATACCGTTGTATCATAGCCGCTACACTTTTGATCGAGTTCTTATCTTCTTTTCTTGCTATACTCACTACTTACGCGGCAATGAGTCTTCATCCTAGTCTTGATTGACTTCTTGTATGTCAGCGTAGTGACTTGACTCACCTAAAGATGCCCCTATCTATTACAATACACATTATAAAGAAAATGGGGTGCCAACTTTCTAGTCTAAGTTTTACATGGCATTCATCAAAATCTAAACAAGAAATTTCCCAACAACTACGGATGAACTAATCCATTTACACAGTCCGTTGTATAAAATATACAAATCCAATGGACAAAAAAAACAACTAAGCGTATCTAATTAAACAAACCCGCTCTTAAAAATATACATGCACATTTCAACTGTTTATTTAAACGGTTATATTGTTTAAAAATACAATTTTACTTACCTATTCATACATGTCACCTACAATCGCCCAAAACATAGATGCAATTCCATCAAAAACCTACATAAACAAGACCGCACTTAAAAAAACAATACCATCAATCCAATATGAAAACAAGCACTCGCACTTAAAAAACAATACCATCAAAAACCTACATAAACTAAATATAAAAAGAAAGTGATACAAAGTTACCCCATGCTAAAACAATAATCCACTGCGAAAAACACGAGTTCAAGATACTCTAAAAATGTATCAACACTTCCAAAACACCAAAACATTACCAAAACAAAAATCACGAACAAATATTCTGTCAATACCATCACTACCATTTCCCATAGACTAAAATAAAAATACCCAAACTATTCCATCATTGAAAAACGGAAAAAACTTCTAAATTGGCTTCTTGCCACCCGATTATGCTTCTTGCATTCAACCAAGTTCTTGTTCCTTATCTCATTCATGTCATCTAAGAAAATAGCACCGGTGTACTTGGAGCAAAACGTACACATAAGATTAGCATTACCTTCGTAACCAGGTGACCAACCTCTCGGACCTTCCCCATGTATGCGTTTCCATATGCCGCATTGAAAAGATTCCGCAATCAACCTTGTCGCGTGCATCTCTCCACGGCATAGCCACTCTTGATGGAGTAAGCCGCAATATATCTGTCCCATCTGCTCTCAACCTCTGCTCATCAAATCTTTGGCGAAGAAACGACTACATAAGAAAACACAAAGTTAATGCATGTAAACAAATTAAACGATTTACTATGCATTTAAACATCCCTACTTAAACAACTCCACTTAACTACACACACAAATCTATCGAACTAACTAAACATCAAACATTGGTAATTATTCGGACCAACTAAACTAAAATAAACAATGTATTCGACTAACTATACAATTAATCATTACTAAAAATACAAATCTCACCAACTTCGCCGCACATCTTCATACTTATCACACTTGGTACCCCAAGAATTATCCAATATCCGCATACACTTCCTCTTCATGTCGAACACGATAATGAAAATGTATTCGCTTTTACATATCGGGAAGAAAATTTGGATAACAAAAAAAAATACCCTCCGTAAATCTAACATATTGTCGCTTTAAAAACAAAAAAAAAAAATATATACCATCTCAAAGGCCTGCGGCCACCTTTGGGACCGATCATCGATCAGATCAACTTTGACAAAATAAGTCAAATGATTTACTATCAACATTTGAATCGTAACCGTGACAATCGAATACGGTGCGTGAAATATGGCAAAACCTACACATCCATCAAATTACCTCATACAAAACTAGTTCAAGTAACATTACATTTCAATATGAATAAATATACAAATTCACTAAAGTACATAGACAATACACTAAACTAACTATGATTTTGGCCATTCAAATGAATACAAAATAACTAAACTATTTTAACAGATTCACATTATTAAAAAAACAATTAAACACAACTTAAAAACATGCATACCATCAGTTAATACAAACAAGATTAGTTAATTATCTATAAATTTCAATATTAAAAACTATACCAATCCACTACACTAAATAAACAAGTATATTGACCAAACTATATATTTGGCCATTCCTAAGTATACAAATCACCAGACCTGAATAAACAGCTTAACTGTGCTAACAATACATATAAATTAAACATCGAATCGATTGAACATAAAAAAATATTTGAATCGATTGAAAATAACACTTGAATTAACTAAACAAATCAATATGTCAAATTAAACAATTTTAACTGAATAAATACACAATCAAACATATAAAGGCTGGAGAAAATCGTCCAAAGAAAATACAATCATGCGCGTGGAAACTATTTTCTGACTGCGCGCATTGAAATTTAATGAAAGCTAAATATGCGCGTACCGTTGAATACGTGGTAGCAAAAAATCGATAAGGCGAACTCTTGCTCCTTAACGACTCTTTTGCATTCAAAATCTTTGTCCACGCATCAATCAGCGATACACTCAGATAACTTCCAGGGCGCATCGTCACGAAGTCCTCCCTCGTTATGATCATGTCGCCAGCCTTGAAAATCGCCTCATCCCTACAAAATAATGACCAACAAAAAAAAATATTCAGTATTTATAAAGAAATAATATAATACATTTTAGCGTGAAATAGAAAATTACTTTTCAGCTTCAGGGTTCTCGAATATCCACTTCACAATCATATTTTGCCGCTCATTTAACTTAGACAACACATCAACCCGTCTCTCAACAAACGGGGACGTCAGTGTCTCAGTTTTCTTTTCTTTCGAGGCTCATTTCGCCGATATACCGGCATCTTCTTGCACTTCTTTTTTGGTAACTCATTCCTACCCAACCCCATATCCAAACCATCGTCAACATTCAGATTACTGTTCCTACAAAAAACAAAAACTATGATTTCGGCCATTCAAATAAATACAAAACAACCGAGCTATTTAAAAAGATACACACTAATAACAAAACAATTAAACACTACCAAAGAAGCATGCACACCTGTGATTAAGAAATACAATAATAGTTAATTAACTAAACATTTCAATACTAAAAACTATACAAATCCACTACACTAAATAAACTAATAATAAAACAATCGAGCTATTTAAACATATACACACTAATAACAAAATAATTAAACACTACCAAAGAAGCATGCACACCAACGGTTAAGAAATACAATAATAGTTAATTAACTAAACATTTCAATACTAAAAACTATACAAATCCACTACACTAAATAAACTAATAATAAACATATACAAACAAAAAAAAAAATATGCAAAGAAAATGAGCAAAAATATTACCCCAACATCGTCTACATCCAAATCATCATCCTCTCCCCTTGACCGCTCGTCAATGTACCCGCATCCACACTGTTTCGTAAAATCGAAAAGTCTCAACAACATTTTCCCATTTATCGAGTTTTGTTCTTGGGTTAACCCAAGATGAAACTTGGCTTATCGCTTATCCACCTTATCCCCACTCCATTTCTCAAACTCGTCACGCTTACATAGATTCTTCCATCTTCTCAAGCGAGCAATATTTTCGTGGATTGCTCGAGAATGCTTCCGTATGCTGACTCTCACTTCCAACTATGTCATCTCCGCCACGTGTGCCCTCCACTTGTACCCCTCCACTTGTACCATCTTGTAACATATCAAATTTTTGGCAACAACGCCAATTTATGAAAATTCGGGCACCACCGCCACCTCAGACGGAGCATCCCGAATCAAAGAAATAATCTCCACAACATCGAAGCAAGACAAGCTATCCTGCAGACTTAATCTTCGCAATGTACTCCCGCAACACAAAAAAAAAAAACACATCAAAAATGATGAACAAATATAACTATTTTATATAGGAAGAGTAAAATAAAAAAATGATAAAAAAATGTAAATACTCTATACATAAAGCCAAGTATCTGAATCTGTAAACTAAATATACAACATGTATGATCTAATTAAACAAATAAAACTCGGGTGTATAGAGTATATGTCGGGCATACAACTACACATGTAATATGTATAATCTTACCCTAATCGAACTATGAAAATCGATATCTAGTTCAACTAACTATGAAACAAACTTATGCAAAACAAATAAACAATGTATACAACGTGTTTGATTAAATATACTGAGACTCTGTGCTATTAGCTCTAATCGCAAACACATAGCAAAGACATATACAACATCTCAAACTAAGTATACAACATGTTTTAGTTAAATATACAAACTCATGTGCTATTAGCTACAGAACTGCAACATATAGCAATACATATACAACATATGTAATATATGTATACAAAAATACTTAACTATCCATACAAAAATAAATATTCAAATCAGCATACAGTTAAACTAATTAGTATAGTGTTGTACTATGTAGCCTATGTATACAAACATACTGAGATATCCACACAAACATCGAAATATTCAAATGAAAATATATATACACAAAAAAATACAACAAATGTGCACTAAGTGTACATACAAAATGACATATATATACTGATAATTAGCCTAAAACACAAAACACTAAACTTGGTAATGACATTCATATACCTGCCCACCACCACCTGCCGACGAAGTCCCCGGAATAGACGATTGTTTCCCTTGACCAACGACCAAACCCTCCAATTGATGTTGCACTGGAGCCCCACCAACATTAGGTGGCTCCACGTATCCCTGCCCAAATCCACCGTGTTTGAACTCTCTGTAGATTCTTTTCTTAACCTTTTCGATTGTCCACGAAGCAAAGCGGCAATGTCTCGGCACATCTCTCTCGCTAAAAACTAACTCTGTCCAAGTAAAACACCGAAAACTCAAACAAATTGTGTTAGTAACAACACAATAAACAATACAAAAGCACATTAAAAAATTATAACAAGGCAATAGATAAAGTTACCGTTAACAACAACAGGACCATTGAACTCATACTTGTTCGTCTCATCCCATTTTACCCTTTTGGATATGAGTGTGTTCAAAGTATAATCCCACCAATTGAAGTCCTTTATCTTTGAAACATCATCAAGGCAATTGAGAATAAGTGGATTGATGTATCCACTCAGTAAATTCCCAACAAGTACGCTGTCAACAAAGCGTCACAAAGTGCCTACGAAACCAAAGTCACCACCATCTACATCTTCGCATCATCCTAATGCCAAATCACCCTTGATCACTCTTTTTGGAAATTTGTAAACATTGTTTTCCACTCGTCATACAGAGCGCATTTCCCAGATTTTTCTTTTTCTCAATAACATCGCCATCAGAAACCCCATAACCCTACCAACATCTTCCCTTTCAATGTGAATACGCCTACCATCCTCAAAAATCAGTTCACTACTTAATGCGTTGAAATTTTCAACTAGCCAATATGTAAGCTTTTTATTAAAATCATCAATTTTCAAATCAAACAAACTACCAAATCCCATCTCAATGACAACAGACTTCTGTGCGGGTTTAAGAGCACGAAGATCATCTACAATAACCTTGGGTTTCACCCTTATTTGCATTCCAGGGTAATTCTGATCGATCCTTTGCCTCTTTTTAGGCTGCTCATCCCCAGAACTCTCCTCCTCACCACTACCATACTCGATCTCTTTCCTCTTCTTCGCTTGACATTTTTTATAAACCGGAACTCCTGCATAATAAATAAATAAAAAAACAACAACAATTAAGCTGTCAGAAAACTTTATGCATCAACCTGTTTACATCCCACTAAACATTGTATATTTAACTTAGCATATTTGTATACTTAGTATTTGGCACGATCCCCATATAAAAAAGACCAAATCCATATATAATCTGTCAACTTGGTGTTCCACTAAAATATTGTACTTTTAGCACAACTTATCCAAATACTTGGAATATACCAAGAAACCCACATAAAAAATCCACACCATCCATATGTGAAAACTTTATACATATTTCTGTTTAAATTGCACTTAATCTTGTATGTTAAGTATAACAAATATGTATAAATGATATACACCACCAACTCCTCATAAAATATAACACGTCTCTAAAACTTTTATACAATTTCCTGTTTAGATTCCACTAAATGATGTATGTTTAACATGACAAAAGTGTTTACTTAGTTTACATCAATTGTATACAGCTTTCAGTTCACATTTCACTTATCCTGTCTAATTAATGTAACAAATTTGTGTAGATAAAATACACAACAAAACCACAAAAAAAAAAAAAACACTACACACATATCTAAAATTTATACAATTTCCAGTCTACATTTCCCTAAAAAATGTATATTTCACATGACATATATGTAAACTTAGTATATATAAACAAACGAATTTTAATTTTTTCAGTGAAAAAATTCTAAAATCCTACAAAAATCAACCAATGAACAAATTCAAAAGATTCATGTAAAAATTGCGAAAAAAATTCAACACCTAGTAAAAATTTGAAAAAAAAAGAAGCAAAATACAGAAAAAAAAAGGGTTACATTCAAGCCAAAACAACAAAATACGTCGGACCCCAAACCCTAACTCTTCTCCACGGGAACAAGTACCTTCAACCGCCAACAAATACTCGGTCGCACAGGGACAATCGAAATGTGGGAAAATTGGAAAAATTAACTGAAAATGAATAAAAATTAGACCATAAACATTAACGAAATCCCTAACCTACTACCTTCCTCAAAAATCGAACTCCTACATACCTGTAAAACTTGAAGAGACGAGCGTCGAATGACGATTACTTGCAGGCGTCTGGTTTCAAGGTAGAAGACGGGCGAAAATTTGGTGGAATTGAGATATATGGTTTGATTTTGAGATATAGGGTTTGGCTTCTTGCTATCAAGTATCGTTTGATTTTGAAAAGACACGAAAAAGATTTTTGATAATCTGAAAAAGAGACCAAGTAGCAATTGGATTTGAAAAAAGACACGAAGAGGGATATTAGCTCCTAAAAATCTGGTAAGTGATAAAAGGAAAGATTTAATTTTCCTAAACACACGCACTACACGTCTTAATCTTCACAATTATTATAAGTAAAAATACTATACTACCCTTATATTCCAAAAATAACAAAAAAATAATCGCACCATTAAAAGTTTTTGATCAAGGGCCTATATGAGATCTTTGGACTAACCTAAAGGGATTGGTCTCATTTGAACCAATCCCTATATATATATATATATATATATATATATATATTTGGAATCTACACGGTTTTAAACTTTTATTTATATTATAGCAATTGATTTTTGTTTTCTCATATATTGGTGGAAATTTGATTTTGCAAGGGTCAAAAGGAATTGAAGTTCATGGAAGTGAAACACGGACACGTGAATACAACTACTAAACTACCAGGTCATCGCAATTTGATTTCTTAAACCATATCGCCAGTTTTTCACAATTTAATCATATTCTATACTATTTTAATCAAAATCGCACTTCATCCCCAATAATTTGATGTACATTATGCACAAAAAAGGCATATTCCATAATATTTCGTTTTAATACATATTTTTTATACACAACCATTATTTCAAAACAGAAAGGAAGAGAATTTTTAGCACAACCACAATTTACAGCGTTGCGCTATTTTCGGTGCAAAAATGTTCATAACTTCAAAATGCCATAGGCTTTGGCGCAGTGTTGAAGCAAATTTTTGCTCCAAATTAAAGATAAAATATTCTTTTGAAAATACACGTAGTTTGAGTTTTCTCGTTCTACGATTGAATAAACTACTATTATGCGTGCAACAAAAGAAAACTCTAACAATTTACAATTGAATGAAAGTAGGGGTGTGCACGGGACTTGCAGATCACCGAACACGAACCGAAAAATATCCGAACCGAAAATATCCGTTGACTTTTGACTTTCTCGAACCAATCCGTCCGAAAATTTACATGATACGGTTTCCGAGATTTTTCAAATATCCGCATCTTGAGAATCGCATCGAACCATACTTAGAACCATACCTAACCGAATATCCGAAACTAGAACCGATTTTAAAATAATTTTATATATACATATATAATATTTTTATCTTAGTTATATTTTGATATTGAATTAACTAAACATTCCTTTGAAATTCAATACTATATAATACTAAAAATTATCAAATTAAAAATTTGGCATATTTTATCAATATGAATAATTGAATATATATTTAATTCACTAGTAGTTACGCCATATACTCATATTAGTTCATTTAAATGAACCGATAAATGAAATTTACAAAATCATATTTGATTTGTAGAAAATATTTAAATTTGATGATATTTTACTTATTAAGGATCATAACAAGACTCATCCTCTAATCAAGAAAATTTTTTTTTTTTTTTTTTTTGAGGAGAAAAACGAATAATATTAAAACTCAGGAAATAGCTTCCTGGAAAATTTGTTCAACAACATGTGTAGGGACCTCTCCTACAACAGACTCAAAGGAATTCAATGTAAAAGCATGACGAGCTAAAAGGTGAGCCACATTGTTTCCCGACCGCTTTACACAGCTGGGTATGACTTTTTCGAAATGTAGAAAACTAGCTAGGATATCCGAAATAATATTTCCTAAATAAGAGAGATCAACTTCTTGGTTCTTCAATTTGTAGAAAACTGTCGAGCTATCCGTCTCGATGATGACACATCTCAGTCCCATTTCCTTTGCCAATTTCAAGCCTTGCAAGCATGCCCACGCTTCTGCTACATCAATCTCAAATTCATCTCTCTTGAGGCGTATCAGTGACGTCTTCACCATCCCCGTATGGTCCCTAATCACAACACCACAACCCATTCCAACTGTCTTGCGAATAGAGATATCAGAATTGATTTTAACAAATCCAGCTTCGGGAGGGATCCATTTTTCCGGGAAACTCGATCTCCTCGCAACGGTAGGTGGGGTGGGGACTGTTTGGTATTCGGCAAGCCGGGACATAGCTATCTGTAAGCAACTGTTGTGGTCGATGTTTTTATTTTGGAAGACGAGGGCATTGCGGGAGTACCAAATGCTCCAACATATCATGACAAAGAGGTGTTGGACCTCTTTTTCCGGAAGTGTCAAGATCGAACCAATCCAGTCCGAGAACGTCCCCATGTGAGCGTAAGAGTTGAGTGCTAGCCGGGAGCGGGAGACGGCCGAGGAACGAAACCGCGTGGACAATCACGAAGAGCATGTTCGAGCGATTCACTATCCAGTCCGCATCGGCAACATGTCGAGTCCTGAACTACACGTCGGTCATCAGTTAGTCTTGGTGGGAGGAGATTGTGTAGGCATTTCCAAATAAATAGCATTGTACTTTTGGTGGAACTTGAAGGTTCCACAACCATTTCCACACCCTTTGCCGTGAGTTTGATGTTGAAGTTGTATTACCTTCGTAGTCCACTATCGTCCTTGCCACCATGTATCCCGATTTTACCGAATAAACACCATTTTTTGTATGGTGCCATGCAATCGTATCTTCACAGGCCGTACTCCGAAGTGGGATTGCCTTTATTGCTTTTGCTTCCTCCTGGCTGAAAATCTCATCAATGAGAGAATTGTTCCATGAATTGGATTCAGGGCATATAAGGTCGATCACTCTCATGTCCTCTACGCCGCGCCATTCACCCCGTTGTGTTCGGAATTGTGGTCTGTCGGGTATCCAAGGGTCGTCCCATATTCGTACGCTAGAGCCATTACCAATATTCCATCTAATACCCTTAATAAGAATTTTCTTTCCGGCTACAATGCTTCTCCACACGAAAGATGGATTATTGCCCATAGGAGCGTCCAGAAAATTTTTATTAGGGTAATATTTTGCTTTTAGGCACCGGGACAGTATTGAATTTTCCCCGTGAAGCAGTCTCCAACCTTGTTTAGCAAGTAGCGCTTCATTGAAGCTGTGCATGTCCCGAAAGCCCATCCCTCCTTCACATTTCGCTCGACACAATTTTTTCCAGCTACACCAATGTATCTTTTTTTCCTCATTTTTTTGACCCCACCAAAATCCGCTGATCATCGAGTTAATCTTGCTACACACCTCAGTTGGGAGTAAAAGGCAGCTCATTAGGAAGGTCGGGATAGCCTGTGCAATGGATTTAATGAGCACAAGCCGCCCGGCATTTGAGAGAAGACGTCCTTTCCAACTTTTTAATTTTTTCCGAATTCTATCTACCACCCCGTTGAAGATATCCTTCTTTGACCTCCCAATCACCGCCGGGAGGCCCAAATATATAGCATGTTTCTCAACGAGGCTTACGCCAATTTGGTTAGCAAGATGCTCACGTCTTCGTGGGTCCACCCCTTTGCTGAATGATATTTCCGATTTTTCAAGACTGATTCTTTGGCCCGACGCCTTCTCGTAGCATTTGATGATATTTTTTGTCTTTTCAATTTCCTGCTCATTGGCTCTCCCGAATATGATGCTATCATCTGCAAAAAAGAGATGGGAGATTGATGGTGCTCGCCTACTGATCCGAATCCCGTGTATGTTTCCATTTGTTTCCGCCTTCCGAATTAAAGAAGAAAATGCCTCTGCACAAAACAAAAACAAATAGGGAGAAAGCGGGTCTCCTTGTCGGAGCCCACGGGATGGTGAAAAGATTTCGCCCTGCTGTCCATTAAGAAGAATAGAGAAAGAAACAGTCTCCACGCATTTCATAATCAAATTAACAAAATGATCCTTAATCCCGATTTTTAGCATAACATTTTTAAGAAATCGCCATTCAACCCGGTCGTATGCTTTACTCATGTCAAGCTTAAATGCAAAGGACCCTTTGTTTTTTGCCGTGTTATTCTTCATATGGTGGAATATTTCAAAGGCCAGCAAGGCATTATCAGTAATAAGGCGACCCGGGACAAAAGCAGACTGGGTGTGAAAAATGAGGGATGGCAGCACCATTTTTAGCCTATTAGCAATAGTTTTGGTGATTAACTTAAAAATCACGTTACATAGGCTAATAGGTCTAAAATCAGTTACCAACTCGGGTCGCCTAATTTTTGGGATTAAGACAATGAGGGTGCGATTAAACTCTTGGGGACTAGACTCCCCATTAAGAATTTGGAGGATGACAGACAATATATCAGCATGAATAAGGGACCAGAATTTTTGAAAGAAAATAGCAGGCATACCGTCCGGGCCAGGGGATTTTGTAGGGTGCATCTGGGCGAGGGCATTGATTACCTCCTCCTTTGTGAAGGGTTTTGCAAGTGTTTCGTTCATCTCGTCCGTCATTTTTGTGTCAACCGCGTCAATTGCTCGAGCCATGTCCAGGTTTGTTTCCGTCGTGAAGAGCTCCTGGTAATAATGAAAGAAAGTACGGGCAATGTTCTCCTCATCCTCAATCCATACTCCTTCAGGGGACTTGATGCGGTTAATTTGGTTCCGGCGTTGTCTGCCCGAAGCCGTTTTGTGAAAGAACGAAGTGTTCTTATCCCCGTCTTTGATCCAATTCGTCCTCGCCCTTTGGTGCCACAATTTCTCTTGTTTCGTGTACAGTTCCTGCAGCAAATGTTCCATGTTTTTTCTTTCCATCAGTGCGGTTGTGGAAGTGGAGTTGGTTCGGATTTTTTGCAACGAATTTTCACAGGCTGTTATTTGGTGCTCTACATTGCCAAAGTGTAGTTTTTCCCAGCCTTGGAGTTCAACCCCACAATTCCGAATTTTATTCCCGATTGATTTTCCAGAGGGGGGGCCGTCGTCCATATTCCAAACCCGTTTCACCACCTTTTTGCATGATTCATCCATAAGCCACATCGTTTCAAACCGAAATATTTTCCTACGTTTTTTCCTGTTTCTCGGGTCACAAGACGTTCTCCAACTGATAAAGATCGGGCAATGGTCTGAGGCTACCCTAGCCAGATGATGTACTTCGTAGCTCGGATATATATTTATCCATTCTAAGTTTCCAAAACTACGATCGAGTCTCTCTTGGATATTATCTTCTCCTGTTTGGCCATTTGTCCAAGTGAAGGAAAACCCATTATAGCCTAAGTCATCCAATTGAGCCTGGTGCATTGTGTGGTGGAAGTTCTCCATGTGCTGATTGCTTCTTGTGTTACCTCCAATTTTTTCGTAATTAAACAATATCTCATTGAAGTCCCCCAAACAGAGCCACGGCCCGGCATTTGTTCTTGCAAGTTCCGAAATGAGCGCCCACGTGTTCCATTTTTGGTTCTCCTCTGGCCAACCATAAATCCCTGTAATCCTCCAAACCTTCTCTCCCTCCGTTACCTTTCCGTCGATATGATGTTGGGAGTCTGAAAGCAGAGTAAAATTCGTGTTATTCTTCCATAACAAGCATAAGCCACCTCTACGTCCGCCATGTGATTTGTCACAATCTACCGTATGAATACCCTCATAACCAAGGTCTTTAGTCGTCTCCACTATTTCTGCGTTGCTTAATTTTGTTTCCATAATAAAAATGAACTCGGGATCTTTTGATTTAATATACCGTTTAAGCGCTCGCACTGTCGGTTGGTTCCCAAGCCCCCGACAGTTCCAACTTAGGCAACTCATTGTTCTCGGCGGGGCTGCCTCTCCGCAGCCTCCGCCGATAATACAAACTGATTAGGTATGTCAAAAAGACCGAACTGTTTGGATTTTTTGGATGGATTTGGGTCAGCGTCTACTTCCATGGTGTTGTCTGTGGTGGTGAGGGGGCGTTTTTGGTGGGTATTAGGGTGAGGTTGTTCCTGGCTCAGGGGTTTTTGGGGCTGCTTTCTCTGGTGTAGGGTTTTCTTAGCTGTTTTGGGTCTTGTGGGTTTTGGTTTAGCGGTGTTTGACCCGGAAGAGGTGGACTCGTCCGTATGGGGTTTGGAAAAGAGGATGAGTGGGTTCGGTTGATTGGTTTGTTGGGGAATGCATGGCATTTGAGTTTGGAGTTGGGGTATTTGGTTTTGAGAGGTTGGGTATAAGTCCAGGTTTTTAAGTTGAGGGTTATTTATGTACGAATTATGGTTTGCGATTATGGGTTGGGGGCTTTCAGGAGCGTACACTGATGTTGTTTGGGTATGTGAGGAGGGCATGGGAGATTTTGTGTTTGGTGTTGGTTTAATGGATAGGGTATTAAGAGATATGTTGAGTGGAAGTGTAGAAGTGGTATTATTGGGGTGAGGTGGTCGGGAACTAGTGGTGGGAGGGCTGAAGTTTTGGTGGTTGGTGAAATTATGGGACGTAGGGTTTGGAGGGTTCTCATGCATGTCTAGGTGACGTTTGGAGGTGTACGTGGGGGTGGAGTGCGGGTCTTTTGTTGGGGTGGTACGTTTGAAGGGGGATGCTTTGAGCCATGTGCCGTATCTCATACTTGACGTATCCTGTCCGTTGTTCTTGTCGAATTCATCGCAGTTCCGGAAAAAATGGCCGATCATACCACAACAAAAGCAATAGGTCGGGAGGGATTCGTATTTCAACGGTAAGACGCACAACTTGCCTTTCAGTTTGACGGATATCACTCGAACTAGGGGTTTGGTTATATCCATTTGGATTTTGAATCTCAAAAATTTTCCAAAAAGCCCTTCCGCAGTGTTGTCCAGTCTTTCCAGTTTCCCTATTTGATTTGCCAGTAGGGAAGCATATGTGGGGTTCATACATGCCGCAGGAATGTCATAAACTCGAGCCCATAATGAGGCATGGGTAACTGCCACTTCAGATGGTTGCTCATCCTCCTCGAGTGCTCTTATGGCAAAGAGACTCCCTTCAAAGTGCCACGGTTGGTTGAGGATAACCCACTCCCTTTCTTCCTTTATTTCAAAACGGAATAGTATGAGTCCTTTTCCCATTTCGACCTTCGATCGATCCTTTTTGACCGAAGCTTTTTTCATAACTTCTATTAGATAATAGGGTTTGCATGGTTTATCCGAAAAAAGCTTTCCCACAAGACAAAAAGAGTTTTGTCCCGTAGTGTTTGTAGGTGTTGGAATTAGGTTGTCAAGATCAACAATTTTTCCTTCTGTTTCAGTTGGATTTTCTATTCCAGTGGGCTCCATTCCGACGGATAAACTCTCCGGACGCATTTCGAGGCCGATTGCTGGTTAGCCGCACACGTAAAAACAACAAAAACAAGAAAAAACGAAACGAAAAAATCCAAACCCTAAAACAAGGGGGCGGGGTGGTGAGCGCGAGGGGGGAGGAAAACACAAACAGGGAAAGGGGAGTAAAGGAGATTGAGACGGGAGACACCCAGATTCGCAGCTCGCGGCGGTTGTTTACGGCCGACGGTGGTCCTACATCTTGCTTTCCGCTTTTGGGACAAAAGCGAGACAAAAGGACGGACGGTATGGGTGAAATAAACAGTTAATGGGTGTGTCAGGTTGCTCAGGGAATATTCTCACTGAAATATAGGAAAAGACAAGCTGACAGGGTTCCACGCTAGACCTATGGGGATGGGTGTCCGACAACCACTAGAAAAGAAGAAAAGATGGGTGGAGGAAGAAGAGGAGGAAAATTGAGAGAATATGGTGTATGGGTTTAATGAAGCGGGGAAATGGATGAAAGATCGGGTGAAATCTGGGTTTAATGAGGGGGAAATGGATGAAAAGTCGGTAAGGGCATGGATATGGAAGTAAGAACGGCGGATAACATGGGGGAAGACAAACCCTAAAAGGGAACCAACTCAAGAGAGAGAACATTTCTCCTCATACCTGAGAGGAGGACTAACTAGCTAATTAATAGTAAGGGCACACTTGAGATTCTAATCAAGAAAATTAATTGAATTAAAATTAGTTAAATGATTAGTACATTGCACATAAACTATAGTAATCATCTAACCAAGAAATTAAGACATATAATATAGAATAGTAGTCAATTATATTTTTCCTAAGTCAAGAGACCATGACAATGTGCCAAGATTATAGAATATTATTGTGTAATAGAGCTACTAAATTTGTCATTCGTTGAGATTCTACACTTTTACTACTATTACGAATAACATAATATCTCGAAACATATTATATTAAAATCCAAAAAGAAAAATCAATACTTTTAACAATAAATTAGATGAAAATGATTTAAAAGTTAAATTGATATTAAACTAATATGTAGAATATATAGTTTATATCATGAAAGAAAGATTTATAATTACAATATTAAAAATTTAGCACTTAAATATGAATTAAAGAAATTTTAATGATAAGTTAAATATTAAATATCAAAAAGTTAAACTCATATATAGCACTAATAGTTTTAGCATGTATTTTGAAATTGCACTAAAAAAAGATTGAAAGTATAACCGTTTAATGATTTTTACACTCGATTTTTCTTTTCACATTTTGTGTGTTTTATTTGTGAAATATTTGAATCTCCGTTTCTCCGATTCGTCCCGAACTGCCTGCATCGGGCCCCATTAGAACCGAATCTCCATACGAACCGCACGAACTTTCGAGACAGGTTCGAGACGGAGATTTTTTTATGGTTCAATTCTCGGAGATTTAATTTTAGAATATCCAAACTTCGGGACGATTCTCGAGATTTCTAAATCTCTCGGGACCAGGACCGGGACCGTGCACACCCCTAAATGAAAGTTCAATCTAACGATAACTTGAAAATTACGCAAATAATTTACAAATTCAATTTTAATATAATATCACTATTATTATTACTACTATTAGGAATGACAATAGAGTCCAAGATCTCCGTGTCTTATCGATCGGACCCAAATCCAACCCGTCTTATTTGGGATGGATATGGACAAATGAATGAGTATGAGGCGAATTTTTAGACCCCAACATGTCCGGGTCGGGTAACGGGTTTAGTAAGACCGAATCTCATATAATTGGTTTATACAAATATAATGAGTAAAGATAATACAAATTTGGCCAAATTTATTAAATTAGCGGGTTTTATGGGTCTTACCCACCAAACGTATGCATGTATTGGGGTGGGTCTGGGTCTAGGGTGAGGCGAATCGAGACAGATCTCGGACTTATGCTTTCTTAATGGGTCGGGTCTCGGTATGGATGGATTCGACCCATTGACATCCCTAACTACTATTATTCTTACTCTCACTATTACTATTATTATTACTTTTATTACTTGATGTGTAGCAACTGGAACAACCATGGGGTCTACGTCTAACTTCTAATCAGCAGTCCGATCTAAACCCATTACCTTTCAATTTCGAAATCGTCAACATGCTACTAAAACTGTATATTATGAACAAGCGTGCCAGACTGGGGAAAAAGAAGGAAAAGGGTGAATAAATGAACCTAGTTCCAAAATTGAACCCGTTCCAGTAGACCAAGACTCAAATATGTGTTTAATGCTGTCCATGAAATTTCTTTCATGACACTGAATTAGTAAGCAAATTAATCGAGCAACCCTTACAAGTCTACTTACTGCATTTTTTAGGCTTTTCGTGTGTATAACAACAATAACACTCTAAACCCCCTTCTTTCCTTCAACGAAAGTGATGTTTATTATCATCAAATTCGAGGTCTAACTGTAAACGCATTGATTGAATTTCAACATTCTTGGCCTTGAACAGAAAGATTAAGAATAAATTAAAATGAACTAAGATTAAAAGTAATCAATTAATCAACTATTAAAAATGGCTCACCTGATCTTTGGGTGGTCCTTTAAGCAGCTCGAACCATTTAGACAAACTGATATGTCAATCTTGCAATGATGATCGAACAATAGTTGAGGCTAGGCAACTGATCATGGAAACTTGTAAAGATAATTTTGAAAGCAGGGCAATACACATATGACTAATCTAAAACGAGAAAGCCCACTATTGAAATGTCAATAATCAAATAAGAAAAGTTTGACAAGAAAAACTTGAGACACTGTATCTTTATCTTAATGGGCGCTGTTGAAAAAATATTAACTAGAATGACGATTGATAATTATTGAATAAACTAATTATATCTGACAACGTGCTCGTATAGTATTCAGGTCGAATATGGTTTGATGAATCTTGAAGATCTGATAGATTTGTGACACCTGCATATGCCATCAAACAACAAAATTTTATAGGGGATAGGAAAGAGATCTAATAAGAAAATATGAAGCATTTTATTTTTTTCCCTAAACCTGAAAGAACAAGAAGAGTTCTACAACCAGCATTTTGTCCAAATAAAATATCAGTGTCCAATCTGTCCCCAACCATACACATCCTAGAAGTAGGGATGTTGAATCTGCAAGACAAAATTACTATGTCAAGATCTTTTGCATTTAAATTTCACATTTCAACTCAATACATGTTGAGTCTTAAAATTTCCAAAGTACCAGTAAACATATGTTGCAAAACATATTGGAGAGTGGTCAAAATATAACATGTGCTCAAACATTTGCTTAAAGGTGGTCTAACTAATTTGTTATGGAACTATCAAACTCACATACTTTTGCAGTAAAAACTCCATCAGAAAGGTGGACGGTTTTCCAACTACAATTGGTTCTTTCTGTGTTGAACCACATATTGCAGCAACCATACATCCTGCTCCTGAACTCAAGAAAAATAACAAAATTTAACCTTACATAATAAACATGGTGTTACGAGGAAAAACTTAAAACTTACCAGGCCATTCTTGTAGATCAGTGAGATGTCCTACAGCATCACGGTTTGTAGCAATAAATAGGCACCCTGGATTCTCACGTATACAAAGAGTGCCATACCTTACACATGATAAGAATTACGCTCATCCTTCAAAGAATCTAAAAGAGGATATAGAAGTTGAATTTTTTTCTTTAGTGAAAAGTTTTAACTCAGACCACATAAATTAGATATTAATTCATGTCATGTATACTCAGTTGGACTTTCCAACATCCATGAGGAAATGGAAGGCATGTTACATTACGTTAATGGCAGTCAGTGGATTTGGCATTTCTATAGTTCTTATTTGATTCATTTATAAGGATAGATACATAAAACTACACAGTATATATATGTGTGTGTATGTGGTGGACATGCGTGCGCTTGAACTGTTGAACACACGCAAAATATACAAGACTGATTGGATAAGGCCACAAGGCTAATTTCACTTTATTTATTATGAGCTGGTGACAATGATTGTAGGTGATTTTATATTTAGCGTTATAGCGATAAGTAGTTATAGATATCAAGTACATGTAAGATGGAATATGAAACAAAGAGCTTACTGTAGCTTGTAGAAGTTTATGTACTGGTCAAGTCCAACTACCACGGCTCCCACCTGGTGTAGAAGTAGCAATATATACAAATCAATGGACAACAAAGAAGATATAATGCATCAACAGAGTGTGGAGCCAGATGCCAATTACACTCTTGTCGTGCTCAAAGAGGCTGTTTGGTTTCAAATGGGCAGTTTTCTTCCCATCTTCCTGCAAAGGAAAATGCTCATTAACTTACCTGACAAAATCATACAGTAAACGCTATCTAATTTATCAAATGAAAAATCTGGCCTGATATTGAAGATTATGACAATTCACGAACCAAGTTTCGCATACGTTATCTGAAAGCTAAGGAGAAATTAACTATTGTACTAATTATGATATGGATTCACGATCGAGAATTTAAAGCATCTGGATAAATCAATTGTCTAATAGTCCCTCAACAATTAAAACCAAAACCATTTTCAGGCAAGCAAGGATGAGAAAATATCAGCAAAGTCCATAAGAAAGGCAGTGCATTAAACTAAGGAAGAAAAGACAGGTAAATGAAAAAAGGGATCCACGGATCCACATCCAAAATGAACAGAATATCCAATTAACTAATTCATCTAGAAAAGCTATTAGGCTTTCTTTCTTACTCAGCATTGGTGAAAGCTTTAAAATGCTTATAACATAACTAGCAAATAATTAGTATCTCAGCCAATAAAATCATGCCATGGAGAATTGCAATATCATCTTACAACAAAATGATTTTCCAGAAAATTGGAGCAAGAAGAAAAGGCTTAACATGAACAAGATATGGTTTAAAAGTATTCATTAACTATGACGAGGATAAAATGTCAAAGATACACAGTTTTGCAATGTAACAAAATGTAAAGAAATTACTGAAAGCTTACAGGACCCCGAGACCGGTAAAACCAGCAAGCTCCAATTCTTCCAATATGCCTTCTTCACCAATTACATATACCTGTGAAACAGTGCATGGAGATGACCGTTTTACATCATGCTTTAATCAAAGTGTGAGTTTAAGCACCTAGAAAGTCTACCATATTAGATCTGACAATTTGGCAAAATATTCGTTTGATATGTTCAAGAGAAGTACAGCTCTAATATTTGGGCTTTGTGGCCATTTCTTTCAGCTATTTGAGGTTAACTTAACTTCTGCATAATTCTTTCTATATGTTTAGTAACTCAAATTACATCTTAGTACAATAAGTTTAAAGATATCTGAGCTAAAATCAAGAGCATGATCTTGAGAAACCTCAAAACATGAGATGCACTTGCTCAGAGTAACAGAAATTGTCCTAATTAGTATAACAAAACCGTTGATTACCCTCTACTTGACTTATAGAATAACTAACTTACACACACCAGAAAACCTGCACTGGAAAAAAAAGAAAAAGAAAAGAAAGTGACAGAAAGACAAACCTTTTTCTCCTTAGGAAAGTCGTTGGCTTTCAAATACATGGCCGCAGCAAATGATGAGGAGAAGATCTCATCCTGCAATCAGCGAAAGATTAATAACAAACACTCTGAATTCTTCTTAAAAATTGATGGAATGAACAAACCTCAGAGACGGAAATGCCTAGGACTGGAACTTCTTGGCATATTGCCTTCTCGACTTTGTCGAGTTATTGGTTACGAAAACCAGCTTTTTCCCCTACACAAATGATAAATACAATCTATCAAAAAAAAAAAGAAAATGATAATACAATGTCAGCCACTAAGCAGTTAGGAACACTGTTTCTTAAAACAAATTGATCAACCTAAAGCAGAAAGCCTAGGAGAAATTAAAAGAAGTAAGAAAGCACCATCGCTCGAAGCGTATCTAGAGTATCCGAAACACCGTCAATCAGAGCATCTCCTTTCCATATCACACCTGAAAATTTGAGCCGAGAAATTATCAGAAACAAATCCGAGATGACTGTAAAATCCGGAAATCGTAAAAACTAACCATCGCAGTCGAAGAGAAAAACATCGACGGAATCGAGTAAGTTTAAAGTAGTCAGAGGAGTGAGGCTCTGACAGCTCAATTTCTCTTCAATTGTTAATTTGGAGATTTCTCCGTCCATTGGCACCGACGAGATAGAAGAGAAAGGGGGATCTCGTGCGTCGGAAAGTCAGCAACGCAAGCACATGTTATATCAGCGAATCGCTATCACGCTTTTATTTATGGTAAGTAGGATGGAAATGGAATCTGATGACTGATGGATTGTGGATTTTAAAGGCGCTTGAAGAACATGGGGATGATAAAACGACGGGATCGAATATGCTTTTGGCGGTTTTGTAATTATTTTTCAAAAGTTAATAAATGCATATTTATGTGATATGAATGAGTACTCGATGCTTCAGGGCATCCGATTGGATATCAATTTTTTCATTTTGAGTCTGCTACATAATTTTTCTTTTTTTCTTTTACTCATGCGTATGAATGTTTATGAAATTTTTCAGAAAATGCAATATTTACACATTCATATATTTTCAATCACTAATCATATATAATCATTATTTTACTATTTTCACATCAAATTAATTTTCATCATTATAATGTCATCTCATATACATCTCAACCTCAAAATTCATCAATCTTCTTTCAAAAAATTTCTATCACTATTATGTAGAAGATCTTTTTTTCTTATCGAAATGAAAGTTTATTCAATCACTACCTTGATCCTTCAATTTTTTCCATATATGACACAAGTGTAAGAATGCGGTTACGATAATCAGAGGATGAGTGAATAGATTATCTCCATCTTTTCGATTATGCCTCTTTTTCAAAAACAAATAAGCCAAGACAATAATAAAGGTGCGGGAAGTAAACAACACGCGTCGATTTATAGAGGTTCAACCCACCTAGGGCCTAATCCTCTACCACTCCAAAGATATCCAGGGATGGATTTCAAAAAAAAAAAGATTTTATTAATTACCAAAATTAATATAACACCTTACAACATCACCTTGAAGAGCACCACACTCTTCTTCAACACCACCTTTGAGATTACCACAATCTCTCTTCAAGATCATCACAATCTCCAACGGCACCGTGAAGATTACCACAATCTTCAACCTTGAAGAACACCAAATTCTTCATGACTCAAGAGCACCACACTCTTGAAACACCTATCACTTAGATCACCCAGTGTATTATTTCCACAAGAATACTCACAAGGATGTCTTGTATTGAATGATGACCAAAATCAAGATTACAACTCAATAATGAATATTACAACTTTGAGTGCAAGTGGAATCAAGAATCAAGCCTAGACCTCAAGATGTGAAAGTGAAATACTTAAATTTTATAAATACAACAAGAGTGTTGAATATGAAAGCTAAGAAATTTGTAGATTTCTTGTTGTGTATTTGCTTGTGTGTTCTTATCTTGTGTCTTCAAATCATCCTCTATTTATAGGAGAGTCTTCATAGACATAGCTCCTCCTTCTTCACTTTTGTCTACAAAAAGAGGATCACAAGATGTAGAAATATTGTACAAAAATCAAAAGCAAATCTTCCGATAAGGATTGCAAACGGTAGAGAAATTTTGTTGTCAAAACATTACACAGGCGGCGGTCACCCTATAGAAAATTTTGAACGTTAGACATAATTAGTGCGATCCAGTCACAGATTCAGGGGGTCGACCGGTCAGAGGGTGCGACCGTGCCGCCCTAGGGTGCGACAGGTCGGCCTCAAGATCGCCCGGATCGGTCCCCCCCCTCATTTTTCAACTCCAAGACATTCTGTTTCAAGTTTTTCATTCTCTAGGTATGGTCGACCTCCAACTTGAAATGTTATCCGATTTTTGTCAAAAATAAACTTCAAAAAATACTCTAAAAAATTAGTAAAAACATTTTAAATCAATTGGGAGTATTTGGACAACATTTAAAAATTGTTTTGGTGTAAAAACCAATTAACACAAAATCATCAAAAGTATTGTCCAATTTTTATCGAATAATAAACTCTAAGAAATACTCCAAAAATTAGTAAAAACATTTTAAATCATTTAGGAGTATTTAGACAACATTTATAAACATTGTTTTGGTATAAAAACTCATTTAAACAAAATCATCAAAATCTTGATAAAAACATTTTTCTAACAATAAGAACTTGTAATTTATTAATAGTCAAATCACTCAGTGATGAGGATGGATATAACATGACTTGTTGGGCGAAGTGAGAAGCTTTCCCAATTGGACCGAACCGATGAACTCTTGTAGTTTGGCGGCCCTAAGAAGCCCTATTGAATGAATTTAGATAAATCCCAAGTAAAATTTGGGGCAATTGATAGAAATACCCACATTTTTTAAGTTAATGTCATCTTTTACGCTTTCCGATACAATTTTACATAAATTTACGCTCCCACCCTTTTTTTTACACAACAATACACTCAAGCAAAAATTCCGGACATTTTTACGCTTTGTTTCAACATTGTTTCTAACATGTATCAACAACTAAGAAACAATATAGAAACAAATCAAAAAAACAATATAAAAACACCATATGAGCAAAAAAAGGTTAAAAATAGGTAAAAATTGTATTTAAACATCAAAAACTTCATAGAAACAACAAATAAACATCGAACAACATTAAAAGGATATGGAAACAACCTTAAAACAACGTAAATAATAATTAAAACACCACATGAATTAAAAGAGCTTAAAAATAGGTAAAATTTGTATTTATACATTGAACAATACATGAAAACAACAAAAAATTATTAGAACAACACCGAAATAATAGAAACAATGTACAAAATAATATGTGAATAAAAAACAACATAAAAAATAGGTTAAAGTTGTTTTAAAACATCGAAACAACAAAGAAACAACATAGAAACAACAAAGAAATAAATTCAAACAATATCGAAACAACTTATATAACATGTAAAACAATGCAGAAAAAAAAAAAAAAAAAATAATCAAAAATATACAGGAGCATAAAAAAATTAGGTACAAAATTGAAAAATTAGGTACAAAAATACTATAAGTGTATTGTGTGGTATGGGGACCAAAATCAGCGTATTCCATGTAATTTTCCCGTAAAAATCGGCTACGAATGAAGTCCGAATCCGGTGAACTCACGGGCTAAGGAAGATAAATAGTTGGTGGGTCAATATGAAGAGAGATATCGGGCCGAACTGGTGGGCTTTGTTAAGGACATGCGACCGAGAAACCCTTGTAAATGGGTAGGGTTGAAAGGTCCTACTAATGAGATTGGGCGAAAAATTCCAAGTCAAATTGAGAATGTTGCAACGACTATTTGAACTAATGAATCGAGGTTGATGGGCAAGATTAGTCTTGACCCCTCTTGGAAAAGGTTCTACATGAGAATAGTCGAACTAACGATCCGGAGTAAGTGAGCTTAGCTCGAGCTACAGAGAGCTCAAAGGCAAATTAGGGTTTAGAAGATTCGATCCTATCTTAATCATGATTGTTACCAAATCGTAACCGAACTGAGTTTACTAAATCTTAATCGGGGTTAAGCTATAAAAACCTAAATCCGGGTTCATTTCTACCCTAATCACACTTTTTACATTTATTTTATATTTTTTTCTTTCTTGCAACACACACTTCTTCCGACTTAAGCATCGGAGAAGGTACACGGAGCACCCTCCGACCCCTTTTGTGGAGGTCTACGGCGGAGTTTGGTAAGTCGGTTTTGGAGAGGCGAGCATTTTAGGATTAGCCTATTGCGCCGTCGTGGGAAGATATGAGCGAGGGCGTGAGCTTCGAGAGTGGTGGTTATGGAGGATTAAGGAGAAACTTGCGGGTGATCCGAATCGTACTACGATGGGTGATACGCCGATCGAATAATGCATGAGAACATCGGGCCTCCACCACCGCGCTCGTGGTGGAGGGCGATGGGCAAGGATTCTCGAGGACAAGGGTGGAGGAGCAAACACCCACGTTCGGAGGAGGTAGCGATTTGGGGCGATGTTTTTCGAGCAGGTTAGGTGGTTTCATTAAGGTCGTGGAATAGGCGGTGGAGAGAAGGGTGAGGATTTGGTTCCGCCATGACCTGTCGCGCCTCTAGTGGGAGAGAATGTGACTAGAACGCCGCAGGTCGGCGACAGAGGTCCGGAATGTTATGGCCGAGGAGTTACACTCATCTAGGATGATAGAGTACACATCAATCAAGATCGGATTGGTGAGAAAGGATGGATGATCTCCATCGCGAGGTGAGAGAAATTCGTAGGAAGGTGATGGGGATGCCGGGAGGAGCTTTGGTTTGGGTGCAGAGAAACCCTTTTCTCGGATGAAGTAATGGTGGACGAGCTCCCGACCTCCTATTAGGCACTAAATTTTGAATACGATGGTACCACCGACCCGTGGGATCATCTATGTCTTTGAAAATCTTTGTCATTCTACACAGTTCACGGATGGCGTGATGTGTAGAGTTTTTCCTACTACTTTGACAAAATCGGCTCAAAGAATGGTTCAAATGACTCCTCCAAGTTCCATCAAAATACTTTGATGACTTCATTTCGGCATTCCTAAATCGGTTACGAGTTGTCAAAAGTACGAAGGCACCATTAACGTTGTTTAACATAAAGCAAAGAGAAGGGGAAGGACTTAGGAGCTATATACAACAATTACGGCAAAGAAAGTTGGAGGTACTCTCAACCAGCCCGGAAATATGGCCAAAGGCACATGCGGAAGCACCAATGAAAGCAAAGTGCAAGGAGTTCTCAGAGGTACCACAATGAGTACGGGCATACGACGGAGATGTGTACGCACTTGAGGGATTAGATCGAGAGGTTAATTCAAGCAGTGCACCTCAAGGAGTTCGTGCACGTGGATAGGAGAAAGGAAAACGTAGGGTATATGAGGGACAATCATGGTTATAATTAGCCTCGGCGGGAGCAGGAGCAAAAGGAAAAGGAGAGAGAAGAGCTACCTCCATCTCCACCCCACCTCGGGGAGTCGTGATCCAAATGATAATGGGAGGGCCAATAGAAGGTGATTCGAGTAGAGCTCGGAAGGGTTATGTGAGGGTAGCGGCTCGTGTCGGGTGCAAAAGTAGATGAAGGTGGAACAGTCGGTCGGGGCCGAATATTCAGATTTGGACTAGGTGATAGCAAAGGTGTCGTGACTCCTCATAGTGATGCTCTTGTGAACAGCCATGATATCAAACTATGATGTGCATCGGGTGTTTGTGGACACAGGAGCTCGGCGGATATCCTATTCTATGATTGCTACGGGAAGATGGATCCGCAGGTCGAATTAGAATCGATGGACACAACGTTGGTTGGATTCGCGGGAGGAACCATCCATCCCTAGGTATGATTATTTTACCTATTTCTTTAGGTAAAGAGCCTAGTCGTAAAACGAGGATGATTCGATTCTTAGTAGTAGATGCACCTTCTTCATACAATGTTATGTTGGGTAGACCATCGTTAAACGTTTTCCAAGTTGTAGTGTCGATGTATCACTTGAAAATGAAGCTCCCCGTAGGAGGAGAAGAGATTGGTGGGGTCATCGGGGACCAAAAGTATATGTCGAGAAAGTTATATGTGGAGAGTATCCAAAGGCGAAAAGGGGAAATATTTTTGTTGATGATAAAAATAATGATAAAATTATTAAACTTGATGAGCGGTCGAACATGTACAACCTAATGAGGAACTGATATGGGTAGAGCCGCACCGAGGGACCCGATAAGGTCACCAAGGTCGGGAAAGGCTTGGCGGATGAGCCGAGGGAAAGTTGGTGGAGTTTTTGAGAAGTAATGTTGATGTGTTTGCATGGTCCGCGAGTGATTTGGTGGGAATATACCCGAGCATAGGCGAGCATAGGCTTAATGTGAACCCTTTATACAAGCCTGTGAAGCGAGAAGAAGAGAAACTCGGTCCTAAGAAGGACGCAATTATCCAGCCGAGGTGCGAAATTATCGAATGCCGAACACATCAAGGAGATTCAATTCCCAGAATGGTTGTCTAACGGTGTTAGTGCCAAAGACGGAGGAGTATTAGAGGATGTGTGTGGACTTCCGAGACTTGAATAGGGCTTTCCCAACGGATTACTATCCACTTCCCGAATTGATCAATTGGTGGACTCTACTCCGGGTGCAAGTTGTTGAGTATAATGGACGCGTCACGGGGTATCATCGATTAGATTGGTAGAAGATGACCAAAAGAGGGTGAGCTTTATCGCCTCTTTTGGAACCTTTTGTTATGTGGTAATGTCGTTGGGTCTAAAGAATACGGAAGCTACGTATCGAGGTTTGGTAGATAAAATGTTCGAGGCGGCCAGGAGGAACATGGAGTGTATGTGGATGACATGATGGTCAAGAGCATGAGGACGGTAGATCATGTGAAGGATTTGGCGAAAACTTTTGATACTTTGAGAAAATATTGTCAACCTTAAGAAATGTGCCTTTGGTGTGAGGTCGGGAAATTCTTGGGGTATATAGTGACGGAGAAGGGACTAGAAGCTAACCCGGAGAAGGTCGGGGCCATTAGAGAAATGGCTCCACCTCGGGATGCTAGAAGAAGTGCAATGTTTAATGGGATGGTTGGCGGCTTTGAGTAGATTCATCTCTCGCCTTTGAGACGAGTTTGCCATTTTTAAGGTATTGAGGAAGGCTAAGAAGTTTGTTTGGGATGAGAAGTGTCGAGAGTTTTTGAGGATTTGAAGGATTACTTGGCTAATTTGTCTTTATTGACCAAGTGATGCAGGAGGAGCCCTTATACATGTACATCTCGGGGAACAGGGGTTAGCACGGTCTTGATCGAGAGAGAGAGGTCAGTCCGAAGCCAATATACTACGTCGGCCGAGGTGTTGAGAAATGCATAATTGAGATATGTAGAAATCGAAAGCGAGGTTTGGCATTGGTGATAATGACAAGGAGACTTCGGCCATATTTTCTCGCATGAGGTAATTGTTCGAACTAATCTCCCATTAAGAAACGTGATGAGTAAGCGGAGGTAGCAAGGAGGTTAGTTAAATGGGCTACTAAGTTGAGCGAGTATGATATTGAATTTGAGAGCAAAGTCAGCCATCAAGGCTCAAGCCTTGGCGGATTTTGTGCAAGAATTAACAAAAGCTACTAGTGGAGAGGAGCATAGGTGGTTTACGTGGATGGCTCGGTTGGGAGCTCGGGTTGTGGAGTGGTATTGTTTTAATTAGTCCACAAGGAGTTGAAAATGATTTTGTTGTGAGGTTGGAGTTCAAATTCTCTAATAATGAAGCGGAATACGAAGTATTTATAAGAGGAGTCCAAATGGCTATTGAGATGGGTGTCTTGCTAGAATTGTAATTTATATGGATTCCAAACTCTTCCATTAGCAAATAATGGGAGAGTTTGAAGTTAGAGAAGAAAGGATGAAGAAATATATAGAGGCATATCGAGCTCTAGAGGAAGGTTGAAAGAAGTCGAGATCTGTCAGTCTCGAGGCGAAAAAAATGGTCGTGTGTTTTTTTTTGGCAAAAATGGCTATTTCGCCGTGGGAGAACCAAGCTAAGCAAATAACGTTCTTGGTGGCAAAAGATAATGTGTTGAGTTTGGAGGTCGGGAGATTGTAGAGAAGGAGGATTGGAGATCGGCTACTTTGGATTATCTAAAAGAAGGGATTTTACCGAGAAAAAAATGAGTGATGCGGCTCGGTTAAAAATCCAGCTACGCGTTTTTGTATTGTTGTTGATAGGTTGTATAAGATAGGCTTCTCTATGCATTTGCTAAGATGTTTGAGTGAAGAAGAAGGTGTGTATGTGTTGAGGGAGATACATGAAGGGTGTTGTAAAATCACATGAGAGCAAGAATCTTAGTGAAGAAGGTGCGAGGGCGGGGTATTTTTGGCCTCATTTGAAGGAAGAATCGGAGAAGTTGGTAAGAGCTTGTGAGAAGTGTCGATTCATGCGCCACTCATACATCAATTGGAAGATGAGCTCATGACCATGAGTTCGGCATGTCCATTTGCAAAATGTGGAATTGATATAGTGGGACCATTTCCTCGGCCAGGTCGAGAAAGTTCTTGATAGTGGCAATTGACTACTTTAGCAAGTGGGTGGAAGCTGAGCCCTTAGCAAAAATAAACGAAGATGCAATGATGAAGTTCATTTGGCAAACTATTGCTTGCAGGTATGGAACACCTCGGATTCTTATATCGAAAAATGGAACACAATTTGCGGGAGCGAGGATAAGGGCATGGTGCGAAGAATCAAGATAAAACAGAACTTCACATCAAGTAGCTCATCTACAAGCTAACAGAACTTCACATCGTGGCTAGCTCATCTACAAGCTAATGGGGCAAGTGGAGGTTACCAATAGAATTTTGGTCCAAGGACTCAAAGCTCGGTTAGAGAAAGCGGGAGGTGCATGGGTTCGAGAGCTCGGCTCGGTCTTGTGGGCTTATCGAACTAACCCGAAAGAAGCAACGGGAGAAACTCTTTTTAGCTTCGTATATGGAATGTATGTTGTCATACACCGGAAATTGGGTTGGAGGCTCATCGAATGCAAACTTTTCAGAAAATGAAATGATGATTCAAGAGATTTTGGACACTATTAATGAGAAAAGGAAATGTCATTCTTACGGATGGAAAGAACGAGAAAAAGGATTAAAGTAACATATAACAAGAAGGTGATAAGGAGGGTTTTCAGTCGGAAATTTGGTGCTAAGGAGATCGGATGCTAGTAAAAACAAAGGAAAATTGGATGCGTGGGAAGGACCACTTGGTGTGAAGGTGTTGGTTGGAGGAGCATATGAGTTGGAAGAGCTGAATGGGCGAAAACTCCCAAGGGAATGGAACAATAGTAATTTAAAGAAGTATTATCCATAGAATTGGAGACATCCGATGTAATGAAAGGGTTTTTAGGATTTCAATGAAAATGATCTTCTTCCTGAATTATTTGTTTATAAATAAGTATCGAAGAATTTGACAATTATTTGGAGCTCTACTGGAGCTAGACTCAAGTACTTGGGGCCACGAGTCCAATGCAAGGAGCTCGGCTCAAGCCGCCTTCCTTTGAAGAATTTGACAAGTATTTGGAGCTCAACTCGAGCTAGACTCTAAATACTTGGGGCCACGAGGCCAAAGCAAGGAGTTCGGCTCGAGCCGCCTTTCTTTGAAAAATTGGCAAGTATTTGGAGCTCGGCTCGAGCTAGTCTCCAAATGCTTGGGTCCACGAGGCCAAATCAAGGAGCACGGCTTGAGCCGGCTTCCTTGGAAAAATTTGACAAGTATTTGAAGCTCACTCGAGCTAGTCTCCAAATAATTGGGGCCACGAGGCCAAAGTAAGGAGCTCGGCTCGAGCGCCTTCCTTTAAAAAGATTGAGCCAAGGAAAAGAGCTAACTTCTTTTTTGATCCAAGGCAAAGAGTTAACTTCTTTATTGAAAAAAAAGAAAGAATAAGAGCCGAACTACGAGTTGATGAATTGACTTGTTAAAGTGCTTGTAACTTGGAGGTCGTGAGCTCGGCCATACTTGACAAAATAACCATGAAATACAAGATCCGAATTATTATGCAAGTAAGATAAGAAAATGAGATCAACAAAGAGAATTGCAAATAAGATAAGGCAAAGTAAAAATTTCATTACTTAGTGAAATAAAGTAGTACAAAGAATTCAAAAGAACAAGAAATACATAAAACCCCAGGGCAGGTGGGGGAGCATTTTCCATGGTTAAGTCATCTACGGAAATTGTTACATCATCCACAAGGGCGATCTCCAGGGTCCTCATCTTGGTTTTTTCTTCTTGGAAAAAGAAGGGGACAAGAGCACCCCCCCGAAGTTTCGCAATGCCGCCGATCTCAGAGAGGTGTGAGGAGGTACCCCGAGCTCAAAGCATGGTGGAGAAGAAAAGGAGCAGTCGGACTCAATAAAGGCTTTGACAGAGCCTGGTTGAGGCGATCGATGAATTGCTCGGAGGGGTCGGGGAAGCTTGCTTTTTGGGCTTTACTGTCGAATTGCTTTGTAATGCCCTTCTCCTTGAGTTGGGCCTCGGCTTGATCAAAAGTAAAATTGTAATATTCCATAGCCTCGATAGATAAAACCTTGATAAATTATTTGGAGCTCGGAAAAGCTTGCTTAACTTTACCGGAATCGCTTGGATGATGGAAGAGCCTTGGGGAGTCCAGGAAGCGCGACGACCGAGCTCGATGCCCTTAGCTCGGCTGATCAATGTTGGTGGTATCTTTTGGATCCGGAGATCATTCACTCGGCCTTAAGACCGGAATTGTTAGCCTCTAAAGACTTCAACTTGGTCTCATCGAATCCATAGTTACCTTGTGGACGTTAGCTTGATCCATGAGGCGTCGAGCTCCTCTAATAATTTGGCTTCTCGAGACTTTAGCCTTTGGCACTCCTTTTTGAAGGTGTTAAGCTCGAGACACAACGCGCAGGTTGCCAAAACCCACCCTAGCTCGGAGAGATCGGCAATGAGCTTTACTTCTACCTGGATTGGTCCAAACAAAAGGAGCACATGAGCTCAAAGATCACTTAGCTTTTCCGAGTAGTGCGGTGGAGGCTGGGGCAATTGCCTTGGATGTATTGGGTGGACAAAGTGCCATCGGTACTCTTTAAAATGGAGTTGCCAACGAAGAAGGATGACCGAGAGTATGGATAGGATTGCGAACGTATGAGATTGGAGTAGCAAAGCAGAAGGAGTGGTTTTGGACTTTTTAGCACCCATAGTGCTTGGACCAACAACGAGCCTCTTGGGGGGGGCTTGATGGCAGACGAGCTCCTGGACCAAGAAGGTCGGCAATAACGATCGTGGCTGAATCGGTCACGTAGTTCGGGGGAATGGTTCCCCTAAGCTTTCAAGTTTATGGAGGAGGAGGGATGGAAACGAAAGCAACAAACCTCCTCTCCTCCTCTTGTTTAGCAACCATCCTGGGGCCATCATTGTGTCGCATAGAAAGAGAAATATTAAGTAAAAGAACAGAAAATGCAAGGAAAGAATGAGTATAGTAAATTACCGATCTCGTCCTCAAGAGGAACATCGATAGGACTCGATTGAAAATAATAAAGGAGGGGGCGGAAGTAATAAGTCGTGATAGGTCATACTTAACCCCGTAAGTTTTTCAATCGAGGACTGTAGTTGAAAGATCGAGCATGGGGATTATGTTTGTGTTGGCTTGGAAGAGTCCAAATCAGTGGTGGGAAGCCCAAGTGGAAGAGGCAAAAAAATACATATTCTTCCAAAATTTGTTGAAGAAGCGTATTTGCTAAGGAACCGAGCATCACCGGGCGTTGATGTAGAATAAGCCTTTGGTAGATGAGGTCTTTATTTGAAAAGAGCAAAAAATAGGTCGGTTGAAGGAATGATATCTAAATAACTGGTGATCATGAGGAAGCCCGCTATAATTCAAAAAAAGAATTAGGGGCTAATTGGTTTTGAGGTACCCGGTACAATATGGACACCTCGGCTATAAAAGAATGAATGGGAAATCTAAGTCCCCTTTTATTTGACCAAAGAAAAAAAAAAGCTAGATGTCCAGGAGGGGGTTTGTTGGGTCCAATCGAGCTCTTTGGGAAGAGAGATCTTGAAGGATGAGGGAATTTTTAAATTTCTCTTGATATCGGTAAGGGTATGAACAGTTATGGTTGTTTCACCAAGTCATGGGGATACTCTCCTAAAGACCCGGATGTCGGTTCTCGGTTTCTATACTAGAGGTATCGCTCCCGAGGTGGAGCTCAATTCAATTGCATCCGAGTTAGAAAAAGTGAGATTTTCGGTGTTTTGAGGGCGAACTTGAGAAGGGAACTCCGCTCTCTAGGGACCACCTCTCTAGCTCGGCTATGTAAGGGTCTAGAGGGGTAGAATATGAGGAAGATGAATCCATGAAGATGTGAAGACGAAAAGAAATTACTCAAAAAACATTTAAAGTAAAAGAAGGGAAAGTGGTGAGGAGCAAGACCTAATGGAAGGAAGATGATGAAAAACCCACCGAAATCCGGGAAATGCTTGGATTAATCGTCGGAGGACCACACTAAAATCTTCGAGATGGGGAGAATTTTTGCAAAGAGAAAAGAAAATCAAGAAAGAAAGAAAGGAGCCCCTTTTATAGAGGAAGAGAGAGAAGGGAATCAAAAGGTAGGATGTGGACCGCCGATCAATAAATGATCCAAGGGTGATGGATCCGCCTAGGAACTCGAAAGGATATCTTATCATCGTCCTTATGATAGGACTTGAAAGGACAAGACACGAAGAGGTGGGAATTTGAAACGGAAAAAACCCTAGAAATAGATCACCAAGATCGATGAACTATGGTTGAAGTGTGTCTTCTAACCATAGTTGGGGAGCAATTGATGAGGATGGATATAACATGACTTGTTGGGCGAAATGAGAAGCTTTCCCCATTGGACCGAATTGATATACTCTTGTAGTTAGGCCGCCCTAAGAAGCCCTATTGAATTAATTTAGATAAATCCCAAGTAAAATCTGGCTCACGAATGAAGTCTTGAACTTGTGAGCTCACGGGCTAAGGAAGATAAATAGTTGTTGGGTCAAAATGAAGAGAGCTATGGGGTGAATGGTGGGCTTTGTTAGGACAGGTGACCGAGAAACCCTTGTAAATGGGCGGGGTTGAAAGGTCCTACTAATGAGATTGGGCCACAAAATTCGAAGTTAAATTGGAAATGTTGCTCGACTGTTTGAACTAATGAACCGAGGTAGATGGGCAAGATTGGTCTTGAGCCCTCTAGGCAAAGGTTCTACATAAGAATAGTCAAACCGACGATTTAGAGTAAGTGAGCTCACTCGAGCCGCGAGCTCAAAGGCAAATTAGGATTTGAAGATTTGATCCTATCTTAATCATGATTCTCGTAAGTCCAGCGGCTACGATAATCTAGAGGGGGTGAATAGATTATCTCCATTTTTTGATTATGCCCTCTTTTTCGAATCAAACAAGCCAATGCAATAGTAAAAGTGTGAGAAGTAAATAACACGCATCAATTTATAGAGGTTCAACCCACCTAGGGCCTAATCCTCTACTACCCCGGTATCTTCGGGATGGATTTCAAAAAAAAAGATTTTATTAATTACCACAATTAATACAACAACACCTTACAACACCTCTTTGAGATTACCACAATCTCACTTGAATATTACCACAATCTTCAATGGCACCTTGTGAAGATTACCACAATCTTCCGACTTGAAGAATACCAAATTCTTCAACACCTCGAAGAGCACCACAATCTTCTTGCACCTATCACCTAGATCATCCAAGTGTGTTCTTACCACAAAAACACTCACAAGGATATCTTGTGTTGAATGATAACCCAAATTCAAGATTATAACTCGATAATGAATAATACAATATTGAGTGCAAGTGTAATCAAGAAATAAGCCTAGACCTCAAGATGTGAAGTCAAAGACCTTAGGCTATTACAACAAGAATAATAACAATGAAGAACAAATGTGTTTGCTTGAATGTATCTTGTTGTGTTGTAGTATTCTTTCTTGTTGTGTAGCTTCAATTCTTCATCTATTTATAGAGGATGTCTTGAACATGGATAGGCTCCTCTTGGGGATAGATTTCTACAAAAAAAATGCAATTAAAATCAAGATTATAGCTGTTAGAATTCAACCCCATAATTTAGGAAAAAGTTGTCACTGTAGACAACGGTTAGAATTTTGTCTTTGTCAAACATAAAGGCGACCATCGCAAGACCGATACATAGAAAGAAAGAACACAACAAAAATGCACAGCTCGACCGGTCGGGAGGGGTCCGATCGGTCGACCATGGGTCCGACGGCAGTCGCCTCCATAGGACCGGTCACCCGCTCAAGTTTTGAGAAGCAGAACATTCTCGTAATCTCTTGGCACCGGCCGCCCTTTGCGTGACCGGTCGACCTCCAGGGTTTTTCAAAACATCTCATTTCTATTTCAAAACTGATTTTTCGAGATACGAGTTGCTTGATTGAACACGAGACAAAAGTGTTGTCCAATATTTTTCGAAAATAAACTTCAAGAAATAATCCAAAACATTTTAAACCGATCGGAGTATTTTGGACAACATTAGAAATATTGTTTTGATGTAAAAACACATTAACACAAAATCATTAAAAGTGTTGTCCAATTTTATCGAAAATAAACTTGAAGAAATACTCCGGAAAATTAGTAGAAACAATTTAAATCATTTAGGAGTATTTGGACAACATTTAAAAACATTGTTTTGGTATAAAAACAAAATCATCAAAATCATGATAAAACCATTTATCAAACAATCTCCCCTTTTTGATGATTACAAACCAAAACAATTTAAAGAGGTCGGTTTTGAAAATAAAACAATTTTACCGGTTAAAAAATGAACTATCCGTTGTGAGCGACAACATTCCACGCAACATAAACACAAGGATGGGAGTATAGATTATCAAAAACATTTTTGCAAAAGCTCCCCTATCAACATGCACAACAAGAGTAATATAGAAGCAATCAACCAAAAGCTAAAAGCTCGGCTTTTACAACTGAGCTTAAGTATCAAGAGCTTATAAGCTCCCCTATCAACAAAACATCATTAGACATGAATATGAGTCCATAATACATCAAATGGACTAAGTATAATCCACAACTTATGGCTTTTAATAGCCACATGACTTATAGCTTCTTTCTCGAGCTTATTTTAGCTTTTATGAGCTAACGAGCTTATAACTGTTTCTCCCCTTTGTAATCATCAAAAAGATTGTTAGCACGATAAAAAAACATCATAATATCATATCAAAGTGCGCAACTTAACCAATTTATCGAGCTATTTGAACATTGAAGCTTATAAACAAAACATGAGGTAAAAGTCGATCATATGACTTGTATAACAACTCATTCGATTTACAAAATATGATCTCTATAAAAATATAAGACATTTGAAATCGAGAGAATCATGTAGGTGATGAATTTTTCATTGAAACGTTTTATCGAACACTTGGCGGGCGTCAAAGATAGAAGAAGATATATATAGCCCTTGTAAATGTAATCAAGCCAAGTTTTTCATCACCAAAATCAACTTTACAAATATCATTCATCAACAATCATCATTCACAATACAATTATGCAAGAATTCCAACAAAAATCAATACATAAGCATTTTCTCAAAGGTTCCACCCAATTAAGATAAGGGAGTAGAATTCTTACCATTTAATCGATGAGGATGAGGAACAATGATGATAAACGAGCAAGATAATCCCCAAAAATGTAATTTATGAAACAAAACTTATTTGAAGTGAATTGTGTGTGAAAGTTGCAAAGGGGACGAAAGTAGAGTGAAATAAGCCAAAATGGTGAGTATAAGAATAGAGACGATTTTATTCATAAACCGCTGCGGTGGGCGTCGGGTCGAGGTGATGGCCGACGGTTGGCCTCTCCCCACCAACCTAATTGGTTCTTTTCGTATTCCAAGTTTGAACCAAAAATCTGATTTTTCGCCCTAAGTTTTAAAACGTGCAAAATGCAAACGTAGACCTCATTCAATATACATTATGTCATAATCAAGCTTGAAATGAGGTAAAAGACTCGGTGGTAAATGGTTGAAAACAAATGCCCGCGAGTTATCTTTGAGAGACTTTAATTAAACACATCTCAAATTTTCATTTTTTTAGAAACGCAATCCCTTAGAAAAAATATCGAATCTCAATATGTTTAGTTCGATTATGACGAACCATATTTTGAGAAATTGTAATCAGGACTTGTTATCCCGAAAAAAATATGAACGTTCTAAAACCTTGGATAAACAAGCTATAAGAAGAAGTGTCTTTCAAATATTTGAAAATTTCTTTTAACGACACTTTAATGAGATACGTTGGGATAGTTTTGAAGTCGATCATATAGACATAAGACATAGAAAATGTCGAGTCTAAAAGAATAATAAACGAAGATAAACATACCTCGAATTTGTTTGTTAACCAATATTCCTTTCTTAACTATTGTCCATCTTGATATTGTTGCCATAGGAATATAGATTGTTCTTCCTTCTTCAATGCCTAACTTCTTCAAAGGTACTTTTGTATACTTTGATTGTGAAATATAACCACCTTCTTGCCATTGTTTAACTTGGAGTTCAAAGAAGAAATTGAGCTCCCCATTATGCTTATCTCAAGTTCACCTTGATCGACTTAGAAAACATCTTTCACAAAAATTCATTAGTAGCACAAATAATATTCTCATAAATTTGCACAAGTAAGTAATCTTGCCCTTTAAAAAAAAAAAAAAAAACAAGAAGAGTAGATCAACTTTAGCTTTTGTAAAATCATTTTGCAAAAAAATAGCTAAGTCTATCAAACTATACACGGGTGCTTGTTTTAAACATATAAGGCCTTTTATAAAAATCATTTGGCCTAGAAATTTTTTTCAAACCCCGATTGTTTTACATAGACTTCTACTTGAATGAAACCATTTAGAAAATTGGATTTAACATCCATTTGGTAAAGCTTGAAATTTTCTTAAAAACAAGAATGGGCAAGTAAAATGCGAATAGCTACAAAAACATGCTACGAGTGCAAATGTTTCATCAAAATCACCTTCTTCTTAACATGACCTTTGAGTTACTAACCTCCCTTGGTCATCAAACTTGTTCCAAAATATCAAGAAATTTCGCAAAATCTTAACAAGATATCTTTGCACAAGAGCATAGTAGTATCGAATAATAGAGATACAACAACAAGTAACACATATTATGCTTTCAACCAAATCATCAAGAGTTTCATAAAACATGTAAGTACAAATAAGCTTATAGGAAGCTATATAAGGTCTCTTTTGAAATTTGAAAAATTCAAGAGCATATAGTTGAGACCTCATTTAAAAGAAGCATTTGAACAAGAGTTTTGACAAGAATGAATATGAGCAATCCAATGCATAATTTGATATAAGGAGAAAATCAAATGTTTTATCAAAATAAAATATAATCCTTTACAAGTCTCGGATAAAACAAGCTTTATCGAATAGTGCCTTTCAAAAAATCGAAAAATCCTTTTAATGGCACTTGTATGAAATACTTTGAAATATCTTAAAAAGCAAGTACATAGGCATATGGCAAAAATATATCGAGTCTATAAGATGAATACCAATGATGAGCATACTCGATAGTTTAAGCATCTCTTGAAGAAGATGAGCAAATATATATCCTACACATATCTTAAACAAGTCTAGCACAAAACGAATATGATACAAGTGTAGGGTAAAATCAATAAGATATATCACAAGTATGCTTATGCCATAAAAATCCATAGATAATAAAACATTTTAGCCTTAGTAAATGCACAAGATTTTATTAAAACATCATGCAAGGTCTCCTTTTAAAAAAGTTTTAAAAACACAAATATGTAGAAGACCTCTTTAAAAAATATTTAAAAAAAAAATCATTTTGACAATTAAGGCACAAATAAGAACATGCATAATAACAAAATAAAATTCATATTTAAATAGGGAGATACGGTTTACCAATTTCGCCATTTCCATGGGTTGTGTCGTTCCTTTGTTGTTGATATCTTCCTCTTTGAAAATCATCTTGTTGATGATAGCTTCTCCAATTACTCCATTTCCAAGCTTTGTGTCCTTCCCATTTTTGATGGTATCTTTCTCTTGGAGGTTCATTGTGGTGATGTCTCCTTCTTTGATCAAATGATATGGTCATTTGATGTTTTCTTAGCGGTATGAACTTTCTTTGATTGTTATTCCGCCGGTTACCTAATATGACATTGTTTTGTGGTACCCTCAAGTGTTTGGGTCATTTGGGATTAGCTTTGAGACTTTTAGGTCTCCAATGATAATTAGAGCTATTTCTAGCCCGACAAGTATTAGCCGTGTGACCCTTTTTACCACAATAAAAACAAGTAATGATTCTAGGAGCATAATGACCAACATGCATAGAGACTTGATTCTTTTTCATATGATTGACAACATTGGGCTTATGATCAAGTTCTAGTTTCAAATTATCACAACTATGAACATCAACAATTTTGGTCATTTTATTGGTACTCAAGTTGAATTTTGATAAATCCTTTTTCATGCAATTAATATCCTCAACAAGAGTACTATTTTCTTTTTCAAGGTTTCTAACCTTATCAAGTGTGGTGGTGTAAGCACATGAAAGTGATTCATAGGAAGTAAATAAACTATCCTTATCATTTTTCAAAACATTGAATTTCTTTTTCAAATTTTTGTATTTAACAAGTAAGCTTGGGAATTCATTTTGAAGCTCATCATAATCATTAAGCAAATCACTATAATCATTGTGCAATTCATTATCATAAGAAATAGAAGGTTTAGAACTTACCTCGTTTTCTTGAATCCCATAAGACATCGTTCGTTTTCATCGTCGGAAGTTGTAGGAAGCTCATCCCATGTTGTTGGGTTTGTATCCATGTGAGAAGTAGATGCTTTAGTGGCTCCTTTCATTTGCATATATTTCTTCTAATTTTCTCCATACTTCATGTGTCGATTTAATTCCTACAATATGATCATATTCCAAAATGGTAAGTGAACAATAAATAATATTAAGAGCTTTACCATTTAATGATAAGATTTTCTTCTCTTCATCATTGAGCTCCTTGAGGACTTTGGAGGTGTGAGGTGTATCTTTCATCGAATAAATTTTCCATTGACGCATCGTGTTCCAAATATCAAACCCGCAACCTTGTACATAGCATTCCATTCTTTCTTTCCAAAATGCATAATTTTTGGAATCAAATAGTGGTGGCTTGGTGGTGGAGGCGCCGGTAAGGTAGACTTCATTCGAGCCGATGATCGTTCCTCTTTACTCGCGATGTGGAATGAGCTTGCCAAAGAGTTTGGCTCGATACCACTTGTAAGTCCAAGCGGCTACGATAATCTAGAGGGGTGAATAGATTATCTCCATTTTCTCGATTATGCCCTCTTTTTCGAATCAAACAAGCCAAGGCAATAGTAAAGGTGCGGGAAGTAAATAACACGCGTCGATTTATAGAGGTTCAACCCACCTAGGGCCTAATCCTCTACCACCCCAAAGATCTAGGGATGGATTTCAAAAAGAAAAAAAGATTTTACTAATTACCACAATTAATACAACAACACCTTACAACACCTCTTTGAGATTACCACAATCTCACTTGAAGATTACCACAATCTTCAACGGCACCTTGTGAAGATTACCACAATCTTCCGACTTGAAGAATACCAAATTCTTCAACACCTCGAAGAGCACCATACTCTTCAATAAGAATATCACCACAATCTTCCCGCACCTATCACCTAGATCATCCAAGTATGTTCTTACCACAAGAACACTCACAATGATATCTTGTGTTGAATGATAACCCAAATTCAAGATTACAACTCGATAATAAATAATACAATATTGAGTGAAAGTGTAATCAAGAAATAAGCCTAGACCTCAAGATGTGAAAGTGAAATACCTTTGGCTATTACAACAAGAATAATAACAATGAAGAACAAATGTGTTTGCTTGAATGTATCTTGTTGTGTTGTAGTATTCTTTCTTGTTGTGTAGCTTCAATTCTTCATCTATTTATAGAGGATGTCTTGAACATGGATAGCTCTCTTGGGGACATATTTCTACAAAAAAAATGTAATTAAAATCAAGATTATAGCTGTTAGAAATCAACCCCATAATTTAGGGAAAAGTTGTCTGTGCCACAACGGTTAGAATTTTCTTTGTCAAACATAAGGGTGACGGTCGCGCACCGATACATAGAAAGAAAAAACACACCAAAAATGCACATCTCGACCGGTCCAGGGGTCCGACTGTCGCCCCTATATGGACCGGTCACCTTGCTCAAGTTTTGAGAAACAGAACATTCTGTAATCTCTCTTCAGGCACCGGTCTCTCTTTTTGCGCGACGGTCAACCTCCGGGGTTTTTCAAAACGTCTCGTTTCTGTTTCAAAACTGATTTTTCAGACACGGGTTGCCGATTGAACACGAGATAAAAGTGTTGTCCAATATTTTTCAAAAATAAACTTCAAGAAATACTACGAAAAATTAGTAAAAACATTTTAAACCGATCGGGAGTATTTTGGACAATATTAGAAATATTGTTTTGATGTAAAAACACATTAACACAAAATCATTAAAAGTGTTGTCCAATTTTGTCAAAAATAAACTTGAAGAAATACTCTGGAAAATTAGTAGAAACAATTTAAATCATTTAGGAGTATTTGGACAACATTTAAAAACATTGTTTTGGTATAAAAACAAAATCATCAAAATCATGATAAAACCATTTATCAAACAGATTCATTACCAAATCGTAATAGAATTTGGATTTTACGAAAATCCTAATCAAGGTTAAGCTATAAAAACCCACGCCCAGGTTTATTTCTACCCTAATCACACTTTTTACATTTATTTTATATTTTTACCTCTTTCTTGCAAAACACTCTTCCGACTTAAGCATCGAAGAGGGCACGCACGAGCACCCCTCCCCCTTTTTTGTGCGGAGTCTACGACGGAGTTCGGGCGAAAGTTGGTTTTGGAGAAACGGAGCATTTTTAGGATCAACCACTCAAATACAAGATTCTCAAATCATGAAGGAAAACATCCCAAACTCCAAAGCAAAGTGGGATGGGGATGAAAAGAAAAATGAGCTAAAATATAAGCGATATAATTACTCGATCTCCTAATATGAAATAGAGTAGTATTGTCGAGAGTTTCAAGAGATCAACTACTTCGATGCGATCGTTCAAAGATAGCTAATGTGTTATGTTAAATTTGTGCTGACTTATCTCGGAAAACAGAGTCCGTTGAAATGAAAATTTTGAAGATGTTGTGCTTTGACAAATTCGATCCAAAAGAAATGCTTCAGTTCTCCATAACCACAAGAACTTTTTTGAGAAAGTTTTTATAAAGGCGATAAACCAATGAGTTGCGTATGATACCCCACAACAAAACAACCTTATTCTTTGTTGAAGTCTCATCTACACCGAGACGAAGTTTATTGAAAGGAAAAGCAAACCATTTACTTTGAGACTCCAATTTCACAGACCTCATATGACAAGAAAACTAGCTCGCAAGCTTGTTTAAACTCCTCAAAGAAAGACTCCACTCAAGCAATCTTCAAGTCGGATGTTGATGATTCATTATTATGGTAGCCCTAAGATCTCTTCCATGTGTTGAGAATTTTTTTAATGTTGCAAATAAAAATAGCTTCATGCATATATATCCAAATGACTTCAAGAAAGAATATAATTTATAAATATATTCAAGTAACATAGATTCATGAAAATAAAAGGCTCTTTGTAGGAGTCATACCACTTGGCGTTGTCCTAAGATCGTGAGGCTCACCACCACCCCAAGATAAAACCCAAGAAGGTCACGCATATGTCTTCTATTATGAGTACGGTCACAAGAAGACTAACGAATAAGATCTTATCACGTTGCCCAAACACAAAATAATAATTTGAAGAATATAACAATATTGTAGGTATATGTGTGTGCCAAACTATACCCCTAAGAATACCTATACATAGTGTTAGGATTATATTTGAAACAACAAAAATTAAATTCAAAATAATGAGCTATTATGGGGTGTTACAAAATTTATTTGGAGAGTTACAAAATTCAATTCATTTGATTAAATTCAAATGAACGTTTTGAAGTGTTAAACTTTAAAATATAACAATCCCTTTCAAAGTTTAAAATTTCAACATATATACAAGAAAATATAATAGGGCAACTAGATATTATGTAATGGGTGTAGGAGCCTTCCGAGCTTAAGCATATACTTAGTGTTGATGATTTACATTTGAGGGAACCATAATGGACTATGCCTTGAATTAGGTCCCTTGACCAAACTTCAATGCATCACACACAGAGTATCGATATCGGTCTTTGTTCAAAGCGAGTTAGCGTTGTTAATGGCCATGCACTTTAATCTTGATTCTCATGAGAGTCTTTAAGGTTTGCCCAAACCCATAATCACGGCCTCATGACAACCCTCATTAAGGTGAAACCTCCAAGGGTGCGTGTGACCTATACCCCTGCGAAACTCCCCGTTGGTCTCAAAGGGTCAAAGGCCAACCTAACATCACTCTATATAACACCATCACGTAGGGATGGAAAGAAGTTACACTTCTTGTAAAGTAGTGCTAAATGAGTCAAGCATTACAGGTTGCTCCTACCCATTGAACCTTCTTCATGGGGTCTCTCCAATCACAAAGGTTGGGTTACTCCGAAGGTGACTCCTTGTGGGCTTATGTCCATCCCCTCGATGATTCAAACACACATTTATTTGGTAGATGTTTGGTCAAATTGTCCGCCAAATTCTTTTGAGACTTCACAAAATTAAGAGCTATCACGTTTCTTTAATAAGGACTTTATACTTTATATCTAGCTTGTAAGTGTCTACTCATTTTTTATTAGAATGTGCTTGCTCCATAAGATCAATTCTGACTTTACAATCACATTATATAAAAATGGCGGGTAAAAGTTTAGGAATTAGTGGAATATCAACTAATAAATCTCTCAACCATTCAACGAGTTGTACAAGTTGTATCTAGAGCTATTAATTCACTTCCATTGTACTTCTAGATATAACAACTTGTTTCTTAGATCCCCAAGTTATTGCAGCTCCACCAAACATAAAAACGAACCCACTAGTTGGCATAATCTCGAGTTGTCGGTAATCCAATTGGCATCACTATATCCTTCAAGTACACTTGGAAAACCTTTATAACATATGGAGTAGCTTAAAGTTCCTCTAAGATACTTAAGAACCCTTTATAAAGCGCTCCAATGATTCTTACTAGCATTATGAGTATATGTACTAAGTCTTCCAACCGCATAAGAAATATCACGTCGAGTCCTATTGGTGAAATATAATAATGACTCATAATTTGAGGATATCTTGATAAAGGTCTTTTAATGCATGTTTTAGGTGTATATTTGAGTAGAATTCGAGTTATTTTATTGTTAGTTTTGTAAATTTTTGATTGTACATAGTTCATATTACTCCGAGGTGCTTTTATTGATGTAGATTGACCATTCGGGGCTAATTTTGGTGAATTTGGACCATGGATTCATGTCAAAACATACCGGGAGTTTAAGGATGCAAAAACGCTCGAAATTCCAAGCCAAACGCGTCATTTTTGGGCCTTTTGGTCCAACATGGGCAGGGTGTCGGGCAACACGGCCGTGTTCGCCGGGAGCTAAAAACTCGATTTTTTTCGCACAAAAAGACCTCCGACATGGCCAGGCCGTGTTTCCCAACACGGCCATGTCCAGAGACACGGCCTGGCCGTGTTGGGAAGCACAACCATGTTTCCCGATTCCTCTGTGTGATAAAACAAAGACGCCCAGCCGGCTCGGGGCGACACGGGCGTGTCCGGCACTTTTCTCGCAACTTTTCCATGCGAAAATTATGGAAAACTCACCTACCAAGCTTGTGACCACTTTTATACACCTTTAACACCCAATTTTGCTGCAACATGTCCCCATATTCCCTCAATCATCAATTGAGTACAAGAATTCACTAACCAACAATGAAAGTGGAGGCAATTGTTTAACAAAAGATAGCATTATTGATGTGTTCTTTCACAAAAATGATGTCTATAAAAGGCAATAGTTTGAGTTGGGAAGGATATTCCATTCATTGTATATTCATTGATTCATTCTCTCTAAGTTACAAAGCAAAATACATTAGAAGAAAAGAGAGGTAGAGTTGGAAGTTGAAGAGCATTAAAGGAGAAGGCTTGAGCTCAACAAAGATCATCAACCAAGGAGGAAGTCTTGTATTGGTCTTGAATAAGAGCTAAGTACACCATGTTCATTTCATTCAAATCATCTTGTGTAGTATACTCTTTTATCAAATCCATGTGTAGCTAAACTCCTAGTGCTTGAATGTAATGAACTCTAGAATGGATTTGTGATTAAGGTGTGTATGTTTTTAATAAAATCTCGTATTTTGTTTGATTCACTTATATTATGCTTCGTTCATTCAAATTGATATATGCGCAATATTGATTTGAAGTTTATTTTTCATCCGGAAAATCGAGAGATTCATGGTGAAATAGAACCTATATAAGTGAAAAGAGTTGCATGTAATCCTAGATATAGGACGACATAAATCTTTTGGATTTAGGTCAAACCTAATATGGGAATTCACAAATCGTTATAATGATGTCTTGGGGTTTTAACTAGAAAGAGATTTCAGTTAATCAACTCGAGATTAGAAGTTTTTCGCCTTGAGAAAGGGTTTAACTTAAATTGGGAATTTCTACGGTCCACAAGACATGAGATTTTATTAAAAGAGGTTGGTTTTTGCTTAAGGGCTTACGATTGTATTTTTAACTTGTCAAATCACAAAAACATTCTAGAGGATTTACATTCAAACACATTTCTATCTCTTGATTTCTTATTTTACAAATCTTCCTTCATTTTTACAATTTATAATTTGTTTTTCCTTTTTCATCAAACAAAAACTCTGAAAATTGTTAGATTAAATAACAAAAAAGACGGTAATTATTAGTACTTACAATCCTCGTGGGAATGACACTCGGTACTAATAATATATACTATAAAACGATAGGTGCACTTGCCTACGGTTTTAAGGGTAGCTTTTGAGCCATCAAGTTTTTGGCGCCGTTGGGGATTGTAACATTAAGAACACTCTATTTTTGTTAATTTAATTATTTTTATTTTATTCTTTTTCACCATCTTTCTTTTTATCCATCTTTGTAAGTCTTGAGTTATACTTATCCTCTTTATTTACTACGATTGCATGCCTACTCGACGTTGAATTTGGAAGCGTGATACCGCCAGGAGCAACACAGAGGAAAATACTAATACGGACCACGAAGAAGATATTAACGAAAGCAAGGATTTCGCCATGGGCATTTAACAACAAAGAACCATGTACGACTATGCCAAACCATCTATGGACGATGTACGTCATCTAGTATCGTAAGGCATTTATTGTACCAATAATTTCAAATCAAACCGAATGTCATTCAAATGGTGCAACAATTTGTTCAATTCGACGGCCTACCGGACGAAGATCCAAATAATCATATCGCGAATTTCCTCGAAATTTGTGATACCTTACCAAAGGAACGGGCTAAACAATGGCTAAATACTTTACCAAAGGACAACAATCACAACATGGAGCATTATGGCGGAAAAGTTCCTTTTGAAATATTTTCCACCCGCCAAAACCGCTCGATTGAGGAATGAAATCTCTTCATTCACTCAAGAGGACGACGCAGACTTTGTACGACACTTGGGAGAGATTCAAAGAGTTGCTGCGAAAATGCCCACATCATGGCCTCCCGTTTGGATGCAAGTCCAAACGTTTTACAACGGGCTACTCTCATCGAGGAGGCAAAATGATTGATGCGGCGGGGGAACGTTGAACAATAAAAACACCCGAAGCCGCCAAGATCTAATAGAGGGAATGGCCATGAATGGATATCAATGGCAATCCGTGCGAGGTAAATCCAACAGGATGGTGGGTGTACACAATGCAGGCAGCAGAGTTACGCTTAGCCGCGCAGGTCGAATCTCGACTCGAGAAAATTGACGGGTTGGCATAGTTCCAAAACAAGTCTTCTCATGTGAGACTTGTAGAGGATCACACAACCACCAAGAGTGCCCCATGCGATACCACCGCATGAACAAGTGGATTATCTAGGTAATCAATCTCGACCCTCTCAAAATAATCCTTTCAAGAACACCTATAATCCAGGTTGGCCAAGACCGAACTTCGATTGAGTAATCAAGGTCAACCACGACCTAATCCCAATCCTAATCTACACATGCCTCCCGGATTCAGCTAACCTAACCCAAGGAAAGCCTAACTTGGAGGAACTTATGGGAAAGTTTGTGCAATCAAGATGCCCGATTCCAGCGGTCGAAACATCCTTAAGAAATCAAGAGGCATCTATCCATAATTTAGAAAACCAAATAGGCCAGATTGCGAAAATGATTTCCGAAAGGCCACAAGGAAGTTTGCCGAGTAACACCGAGCCAAACCAAGAGGGGAGCACGTAAAGGCAATCACCATCGGTTTTCCACATGAGCATGATTATGCCAACGCCACCATGCGAAATATGTGGAGGACGACAAACACGAAGAAAAGCTCATGAAAAAGGTGGTCGCCGAATACAAGCCCAAGATCCCTTACCGGAGTTTAATCAAGAAGATAGAAGGGAGGACAAATTTGGTAAGTACTTGAGTCATTCAAGCAATTACATACTAATATTCCATTTATTCAACCTCTTTCAAAGCATGCTAGGGATCTAAATGACATCATTTCTAATGAAAATAAGCTTAACGAACTATCAAATGTGCAATTGAATGATAAATATTCTTCCAATAAACTACCAAAAATATTTAATGATCCAGGAAGTTTTATTATCCCTTTTACAATTGATGGTTTACTGTTGATAGAGCACTAGTGACTTAGGAGCTAGTATCAATGTGATGTCTTATAAAACATTCAAGCATATGGGATTAAGTGAAACGAAACCTACTAGGATGGACATACACTTAGCCGATAAATCGATTAAACATCCTAGAGGTATTATTAATGATGTGTTAGTCAAGATTGATAAATTCATATTCCCGATTGATTTTGTTATTCTTGACATGCATGATGATATTGAGGTTTCTCTAATTCTTGGGCGTTCTTTTTTGGCTACGGCAAAATCAATCATTGATGTGCATGTGGGAAAATTAACTTTGAGAGTGGGAGATGAACAAATAATTTTTAAAATTCATGTTGATATTGAAAATGATACTACTTGTTCTTTTGTCGATCCAATTTCTTTGCATGATGAGAAATCTAAAAATCTCTTGGAGAAAAGTGTTGTTCAAAGTCCATGTTGGAAGCTTATGCCCAAAAAGGGACCAGGAAAGGTTGAAAAACACATTTTGAAGCTTGAAGTCGGAGGTAGTTCTACTAAACACCAAAGGTATTTTCATAAGTTCGAGGCTCCGCCCGACTAATCTTCACATTTAGGTGAATTAGTCCAGCTATACGACTTTAAAGCGCTACCAGGAGGCAACCCGATGTTTGTGTGCAATTGTTTTCATTTATTTTTATTTTTTTATTTTATTTTCTTTCAAAATAATCACAAGTCCTTAGAGTCATTTTCAAATCAAAAAAAAACCCTTGAACATCTTCTTGGTTGTCCTAATTGGGAATATTTGAGATTTCACGTTATTCGAGTTGTGTGTTGCTTAACTTTGATTAGGTATGAAGATGCAGTTGAAGGTCCGTGCACCAAAACAACCCAATGATCGCCCAACACCGATTCTACTATTGTAGTAAGGTCGTATTTTTCTTTTTCCACCTCTTTTATATCATTCTAATTTCTTTGCTTTTTGAGTGTTTGGTGTGTGTTTGTCCATTTTTTTCTTTCGCATTGAGGACAATGTGAATTTTAAAAGTTGGAGGTGGGTACAATAACATTTTCGGAATGCTTGTATGCTTGTTTGTGAGAGATGTGTTTTTTATTTTTTATTTTTAACAAATTGAATGTTGCTAGTCAATAACTTGGCCCAATTATACCTACATTAACTTGTTAATTTGTGTTTTCAAGGTGAAACAATTGATTGTCTAGGATAGATTAACGTGGATGCGGGCAAAATTTTGATGAGATTTCTAACACCATAAATACTTGATGTGTGAAGGCATATACGACGATACTTAGTGTTATGAACGTCGAGAACTCATGATTTAGTAGTGGTTAACTAGTTGTTAAACCAAGCTTGTGAATAAAAAAAAAAAGAGAAAGAGAAAAATGAAAAAAAAAAAAGAAGAAAAAAATGGACCAATCGAGGTTATACTCCTCTATTTGTTGTTGCTTAGTAACTAGGAGCATTCACGAGCCCCATGTTTGTCTTTTACGTAAAACGGCGACACAAATATGAGTATGGCAAACCACCCTAGGAGGTTTGAACAGAAATTCAAAATTTAAACCTAGTGGAAGCATGCTTCAAAGGTCCTAAAAAAAGAAAAAAGAAAAAAAAAAAAGAGAATGAATACTCCTTGACTTCTCATTCCAATAAAGTTCAAGAAGCTTGATTATATGACTAGTAGGCTAACTACAATGATCTATTGAATTCTTATATTTTCATGGCGTTATTGAATTGAAGTTGTTCATAACTATCGATTTGTGGAGTGATGATTTCAAGTCCTCGAATAATGCTCGCCGATATTACGATCTTTCTTGTGATCGATCGCTTTACAAAACTATGTTTTTACTTAATGGTTAATTCGGGTTGAGAAGGCCAAGAACTTGATCGCTTATGTTCAATATGTTGAAAAAAAATCATCTTTGTATGTTGTGATTTATTGAATCCCTCTTTTTGATATAATATTTTGCTTGAGGACAAGCAAAGTTCAAAGTTGGAGGTGGTTTGATAAGGGTCTTTTAATACATGTTTTATGTGTATATTTGAGTAGAATTCGAGTTATTTTATTGTTAGTTTTGTAAATTTTTTATTGTACATAGTTCATATTACTCGAGGTGCTTTTATTGATGTAGATTGACCATTGGGCTAATTTTGGTGAATTTCGGACCATAGATTCATGTCAAAACATACCGGGAGTTTAAGGATGCAAAAACGCTCGAAATTCCAAACCAAACGCGTCATTTCGGGGCCTTTTTGGTCCAACACGGGCAGGGTGTCGGGCAACACGGCCGTGTTCCGGAGCTAAAAACTCGATTTTTTCACACAAAAAACAGCCTCCGACACGGCCAGACCGTGTTCCCAACACGGCCATGTCCAGAGACACGACCATGTTTCCCTGATTCCTGTGTGATAAAACAGCACGGCCCGACCATTTTGGGCGACACGGGTATGTCCAGGGCACTTTTCTCGCAACTTTTCCATGCGAAAATTATGGAAAACTCACCTACCAAGCTTGTTGACCACTTTTATACACCTTTAACACCCAATTTTTCGCAACATGTCCCCATATTCCCTCAATCATCAATTGAGTACAAGAATTCACCAACCAACAATGAAAGTGGAGGCAATTGTTTAACATAAGATAGCATTATTGATGTGTTCTTTCACAAAAATGATGTCTATAAAAGGCAATAGTTTGAGTTGGGAAGGATATTCCATTCATTGTATATTCATTGATTCATTCTCTCTCAAGTTACAAAGCAAAATACATTAGAAGAAAAGAGAGGTAGAGTTGGAAGTTGAAGAGCATTAAAGGAGAAGGCTTGGAGCTCAACATCATCAACCAAGGAGGAAGTCTTGTATTGGTCTTGAATAAGAGCTAAGTACACCATGTTCATTTTATTCAAATCATCTTGTGTAGTATACTCTTTTATCAAATCCATGTGTAGCTAAACTCCTAGTGCTTGAATGTAATGAACTCTAAAATGGATTTGTGATTAAGGTGTGTATGTTTTTAATAAAATCTCGTATTTTGTGTGATTCACTTATATTATGCTTTGTTCATTCAAATGGATATATGCGCAATATTGATTTGAAGTTTATTTTTCATCAGGGAAATCGAGAGATTCATGGTGAAATAGAACCTATATAAGTGAAAAGAGTTGCATGCAATCCTAGATATGGGGACGACATAAATCTTTGGATTAGGGTCAAACCTAATATGGGAATTCACAAATCGTTATAATGTTGTCTTGGGGTTTTAACTAGAAAGAGATTTCAGTTAATCAACTTGAGATTAGAAGTTTTTCGCCTTGAGAAAGGGTTTAACTTAAATTGGGAATTTCTACGGTCCACAATGTAAGTCCAAGCGCTACGATAATCTAGAGGGGGTGAATAGATTATCTCCATCTTTTCGATTTCGCCCTCTTTTTTAAACCGAATGCTCAAACAAAATAATGAAGGTGCGGAATGTAAACAACACACGCCGATTTAAAGAGGTTCAACCCACCTAGGGCCTAATCCTCTACCACCCCAAAGATATCCAGGGATGGATTTGAAAAGAAAAAGAATTTTATTAATTACCACAATTAATACAAATTCAACTTACAACACCTTGAAGAGCACCACACTCTTCTTCAACACCACCTTGAGATTACCACAATCTCTTCTTGAAGATTACCACAATCTTCAACGGCACCTTGTGAAGATTACCACAATCTTCACCTTGAAGAGCACCACACTCTTCAACACCTCAACAAGAAGATTACCACAATCTTCTTACACCTAACACCTAGTTCACCCAAGTGTGTTCTTACCACAAGAACACTCACAAGGATATCTTGTGTTTGAATGACGACCACAAATTCAAGATTACAACTCGATAATTGATAATACAATAGAGTGCAAAGTGTAATCAAGAATAGCCTAGACCTCAAAGATGTGAAAGTGATAAGCTAGGCAATTTTACAACAAGAATAATGACTATGAAAGACCAAGTGTTTGCTTGAAGTGTATCTTGTTGTGTTGTATCTCAATTGTTGTTATGGTTGCTCCAAAACTTCCTCTATTTATAGGAGATGATTGATCAAGCATAGGCTCCTCTTGGGGATTGAAAATCTGAGAAAAATACAATTAAAATCAAGAATATAGTTAGAAATCAATCCCACATTTTAAGGAAAGTTTGTCTTTGTCAAACGGTCATATTTTCTTCATCAATACATAGGGCGACGGTCGCACGAGAGATAAGAGTTAAAGAGAACACTTTGAAAAATACAACAGGCGGCCGGTCGACGTCTACCTCGGACCGGCCGACCATCACCCCAACCGGTCCCCTCATGGATTTTGCAAGGATAAAACGCTCGTTTCAAAACACACTTGCAGTGCACGGTCGGCCGATCATTGGCACGGCCGATCGACGGCCGACGCCCATGACCGGCCGACCTGCTTGTTTTTCTTTCCGTCTCATTTTTGTTTCTAAAATCATCTTCAGTGCGGGTTGCCCTATAGGGCGACAGGTTGACCTCAAAACAAAAGTGTTGTCCAATTTTATATCGAAAATAGACTTCAAGAAATACTCGAAAAATAGTGAAAACATTTTAGACCGATCGGGAGTATTAGGACAACATTTAGAAACATTGTTTTGGTGTAAAAATACATTAACAGAAAATCATTAAAAGTGTTGTCCAATTTTGTCGAAAATAAAACTTGAAGTTATACTCCGGAAAATATTAAAACCATTTTAAATCATTTAGGAGTATTTGGACAACCTTTAAGACCATTGTTTTGGTATAAAACAAAATCATCAAAATCATGATAAAACCATTTATCAAACAATCTCCCCCTTTTTGATGATTACAAACCAAAACAAATTGACAAGGCCAATTTTGAAAACAAAACAATTTTGAGAGGCGATTTTGAAAACAAAACATTTTTACCGGTAAAAAGGAACTTTCCGTTGTGAGCGACAACATTCCACGCAATATAATCACAATGATGGGAGTAGAGATATTCAAACACATATAGCAAATGCTCCCCCTATCAACATGCACAACAAGAGTTATATAGAAGAACTTAAACATAAGCTAAAATATTAGCTTTTCGATATTGAGCTTAAGTATCAATAACTTAAAAGCTCCCCCTGTCAAAGAGACATCATTAGAAACATATATAAGTCCATACTACAACCAATGGACCAAGAATCATACACAACTTATGGCTTTAGGAAGCCATAGCTTATAGCTTCTTTTCGTTTGAGCTTATCTTAGCTTCTTTGAGCTAAAGAGCTTATAACCGCTTCTCCACCTATTTCTCCCCTTTGGAATCATCAAAAAGAATGTTAGCACGATAAATACATCATATATTCATATCAAAGTGTGCAACTAAACCGATGTATCGAGCTATTTGAACATTGAAGCTTATAAGCCAAATAGAAGGGAAAAGTCGAATCATACGACTTGTAGAGGTTTATGAAAACTCATTTGATAAACAAAACATGATCTCTATAAATGTATAAGACTTTTGAAATCGAGAGAATCATGTAGGTGATGAATTTTTCATTGAAACGTTTTATCGAACACTTGGCAAGTCAAAAATAGAAAAAGTTATATATAGCCCTTGTAAATGAAATCAAGCCAAGTTTTTCATCACCAAATACAATTTAACGAATATCATTCATCAACAATCAATAAGCTCATCACAAACATATATGAATCACATCAAGAAAAATACATATAAGCCACAAACTCATGGTTCAACCCAATTGAGCTAAAGATAGTGAAATTCTTACCATTCAATCGGTAAAGACGAGCAATGATGATGATAGTCGAGCTAGATAATCCCCAAAATATATAATTCATGCATCAAAACTCATTTGAAGTGAATTGTGTGTGAAATTTGCAAAGGGGACGAAAAATGGCCAAAATGTGTCAAAGTGACGAATGTCAAGACGAACCATTTTAATCCAAATTATAGCCTAGGGCGACGGTCGAGGTTGAGGGGGCGACGGTCGACGTTGAGGGCGACGGTTGCCCTCAACCATTTCAGCCCACTGTGTTGAAAAATTTCCAAAATCCGAATTTTCGACCAAAAATCCAATTTTTCGCCCCTAAGTTTTAAAACGTGCAAAATGCAAACGTAGACCTCATTCAATATACATTATGTCATAATCAAGCTCGAAAAGAGGTAAAATACTCGGCGGTGAGCGATTAAAAGATCCGCGAGTTATCCTTGAGATTTTAATTAAACACATCTTCAAGTTTTTGTTAAAACATGCAATCCCCTTTAAAAAATATCGAATCTTAATATGTTTAGTTCGATTATGACGAACCATATTTTGAAAAATAAAAGTTACACCGGACTTGTTATCCGAAAAATAATAACGTCTTAAAACTTTGGATTAACAAGTCATAAGAAGAAGTGCCTTACAAATATTTGAAAATTTCTTTTAACGGCACTTTAATGAGATTCGTTGGGATAATTTTTGAAGTCGAGCATATAGACATAAGGCATATGGAATGTCGAGTCTATAGAAATAATACAAGAAAACATACTCGAATTTGTTTGTCAACCGACATGCCTTTCTCAACCTTTGTCAATCTCTTCATTGGTAGCCATAGAAGTTGAGATGATTCTTCCTTCTTCAATGCCTAACTCCTTCAAGAGTTCTTTTGAAATGTAACCATCTACTTGGCATTGAATGATTTGAAGTCCAAGCAATAAATTGAGCTCCCCATCAAGCTCATCTCGAGTTCACCTAGTATCAACTTAGAGAAATATCTTGCACAAATATTCATTAGTAGTACCAAAAAAATATTCTCATAAATATGCACAAGTAAACAATCTTGCCATTTTTCTCAAACAAAGAGAATAGTATCAACCTTACCTCTTGTAAACTCATTTTTGCAAAAATAGCTAAGTCTATCAATTGTACAAAGCCTTTTATAAAAATCATTTGGCCTAAAATTTTAGACTCCGATAGACTTATATTTGAATAAAACCATTTAGAAAGTTGGATTTAACATCCATTTGGTAAAGCTTGAAATTTTCTTTAAAACAAGAATGGGCAAGTAAAATGCAAATAGCTACAAAATGTGCTATGAGTGCAAATGTTACATCAAAATCGATTACCTTCTTCTTGAAAATACCTTCGAGCTACTAACCTCGCCTTAGTTCGACCAATGTTGCCTTGGTCATCGAGTTTGTTCCGGAATACCCTTTTTGTCTTCTTCATCACTATCATCATAGGCCATCCAATTGATCTAAGGTGTTCATAATAGAATATTTACATCCAAATATTTTGAGGTAACTAATATTTGGAGTACTTCATTTCTCATCTACACAACTTAACAAACTCATTAATGACGCTTATATAAGCAAGAAAAAATAGTCAAAGTGTAAAAAACATGCCTCAATCATCAATCACAAAAATATATATAGCATAAGAGCATAGTAGAAATAGACACTATATATATAGACCATGAAGCAATAAACACATACTATGCATTTAGAAGATCATCAAGAGTCTAATAAATCATGCAAGTTCAAATAAGCTTAAGAAAGCTACAAAAGGTCTCTTTTGAAATTTGAAAATCCGAAAGCATATAGTTGAGACCTTATTTAAAAGAAGTATTTGAACAAGAGTTGATACGGCAAATATGTGCAATCAAATATCGAATAGTGCCTTTCAAAAAATCTAAAAATCCTCTTAATGGCACTTGTATGAAATACTATGAAAAACAAGCACATAGGCACATGGCAATACATATATCGAGTCTATAAGAGTAAGAATAACACAAGTAAACGTACCTCGATAATTTATGCCTTTCTTGACAAATAATGACGTAAATGGCCATTTGTGAAAATATGTAAATCCTACACAATTCTTAAAACATATCTAGCACAAATCATAATGATAAAAGTGTAGGCTAAGAGATAAGTAAGCTCATGCCATAAAAATCCATAAAAGATGATAACACACTTTAGTCTACAAAAATGCACAAGAGTTTTAATAACATCATATAAGGTCTTCTTTTTAAAAAAATTTTAAAAGCACAAGTATATATTGAAGACCTTAATTAAAAATAAATATTTGAAAACTCATTTTGCAATTACGACACAAATAAAAGCATGCATAATAACAAAATAAAATGCATATTTAAATAGGGAGATACGGGTTACCAATTACGCCATTTCCATGGGTTGTGTCGTTCCCATTGTTGATGATATCTTCCCTTGAGAAGTCACTTTGTTGATGATGACTTCTTTGATTGCTCCATTTCCAAGGTTTGTTGCTTTCCCATTGTTGAAAGTCTCTTCTTCTTTGAAAATCATCTTGTTGATGATGTCTTTGCCATTTCCAAGGATTGTGTTCTTCCCATTTTTGATTATACCTCTTCTTGAAATTGGCTTTGTCGAAAATAGTTTCTCCTTCTTTGATCAAATGAAACGGTCATTTGATGTCTTCTTGGCGGTATAAATTTTCTTCGATCATTATTTTCACGGGTACCTAATATGACATTGTTTTGTGGTACCCTTATGTGTTTGGGTCCTTTGGGATTAGTCTTGAGACTTTTAGGTCTCCAACAATAATTGGAGCTATTTCTAGCCCGACAAGTATTTACCGTATGACCCTTTTACGCAATAAAAGCATGTAATAATTCTAGGAGCATAATGACCAACGTCTTAGAGACTTGATTCCTTTTCATGTGATTGACACCCTTAGGCTTACATGATCAAGTTCTAGTTTCGAATTATCACAACAATCAACAATATTGGTCATCTTATCGGTACTCAAGTTGGATTTAGATAAATCATTTTTCAAGCAATTTATATCCTCAACAAGAGTACTATTTTCTTTCTCAAGGTTTCTAACCTTGTCAAGAGTGGTGGTGTGAGCACATGATAGTGATTCATAGGAAGTAAATAAACTATCCTTATCATTCTTTAAAACAATGAATTCCTTTTTCAAATTTTTGTATTTAACAAGTAAGTTTTGGAATTCATCTTGTAGCTCATCATAATCATTTTGCAAGTCACTATATTCATTTTGCAATTCATTGTCATAAGAAGTAGAGGGTTTAGAACTTACCTCGTTTTCTTCTTCGATGCCCATAAGACATTTTTCGACTTCATCATCGGAATTTGTAAGAGGCTCATCCCATATTGTTGGATTTGATGTTGTATCCATTTGAGAAGTAGATGCTTTTGAGTTGCTCCTTTTATTTGCATATACTTCATAGATGGCTTCTAGTTTTTGCCATACTTCATGTGCCGATCGAATACCTACAACATGATCAAATTCCAAAGTGGTAAGTGAACAAAGTGTAAAATATTAAGAGCTTTACCATTTAAGGAGATGATTTTTTTCTCTTCATCATTGAGCTTTTTGAAGCCTTTTGAGGTGTGTGGTGTATCTTTCATCGGAATGGATTCTCCATTGATGACGGTGTTCCAAATATCGAACCCGCAACCTTGTAAATAGCATTCCATTCTTTCTTTCCAAAATATAAAATTTTTGGAATCAAACCGAGGTGGCTTGGTGGTGGAGGTGCGGATAGATGAGCTTCGTTCAGAGTCGTTGATCGTTTCTCTTCACTCGCGATGTGAAACGAGCTTGCCAAAGAGTTTGGCTCGATACCACTTGTAAGTCCAAGCGGCTACGATAATCTGAGGGGGTGAATAGATTATCTCCATCTTTCGATTTCGCCCTCTTTTTAAACCGAATGCTCAAATACAATAATAAAGGTGCGGAATATAAACAACACACGTCGATTTAAAGAGGTTCAACCCACCTCAGGGCCTAATCCTCTACCACCCCAAGATATCCGGGATGGATTTCGAAAAAGAAAAAGAATTTTATTAATTACCACAATTAATACAAATTCAACTTACAACACCTTGAAGAGCACCACACTCTTCTTCAACACCACCTTTGAGATTACCACAATCTCTTCTTGAAGATTACCACAATCTTCAACGGCACCTGTGAAGATTACCACAATCTTCACCTTGAAGAGCACCACACTCTTCAACACCTCAACAAGAAGATTACCACAATCTTCTTACACCTAACACCTAGTTCACCCAAGTGTGTTCTTACCACAAGAACACTCACAAGGATATCTTGTGTTTGAATGACGACCACAAATTCAAGATTACAACTCGATAATTGATAATACAATAGAGTGCAAAGTGTAATCAAGAATAGCCTAGACCTCAAAGATGTGAAAGTGATAAGCTAGGCAATTTTACAACAAGAATAATGACTATGAAAGACCAAGTGTTTGCTTGAAGTGTATCTTGTTGTGTTGTATCTCAATTGTTGTTATGGTTGCTCCAAAACTTCCTCTATTTATAGGAGATGATTGATCAAGCATAGGCTCCTCTTGGGATTGAAAATCTACTGAGAAAAATACAATTAAAATCAAGAATATAGCTGTTAGAAATCAATCCCACATTTTAAGGAAAGTTTGTCTCTTTGTCAAACGGTCATATTTTCTTTGTCAATACATAGGCGACCGTGTCGCACAGAGATAAGAGTTAAAGAGAACACTTTGAAAAATACAACAGCGATTTGGTCGACCATCACCCCAACCGGTCCCCCTCATGGATTTTGCAAGGATAAAACGTTCGCTTCAAAACACACTTGCAGTAGTGCCCGATCATTTGGCCGTGGGCGGCCGACCGACCGGTCGACGCCTGATGACGGCCGGTCGACCGCTTGTTTTTCTTTCCGTCTCATTTTCTGTTTCTAAAATCATCTTGAGTGCGGGTTGCCCTATAGGGCGAGGTTGACCTCAAAACAAAAGTGTTGTCCAATTTTATATCGAAAATAGACTTCAAGAAATACTCCGAAAAATAGTGAAAACATTTTAGACCGATCGGGAGTATTAGGACAACATTTAGAAACATTGTTTTGGTGTAAAAATACATTAACAGAAAATCATTAAAAGTGTTGTCCAATTTTGTTTAAAATAAAACTTGAAGTTATACTCCGGAAAATATTAAAACCATTTTAAATCATTTAGGAGTATTTGGACAACCTTTAAGACCATTGTTTTGGTATAAAACAAAATCATCAAAATCATGATAAAACCATTTATCAAACACACAAGACATGAGATTTTATTAAAAGAGGTTGGTTTTTGCTTAAGGGCTTACGGTTGTATTTTTAACTTGTCAAATCACAAAAACATTCTAGAGGGATTTACATTCAAACACATTTCTATCTCTTGATTTCTTATTTTACAAATCTTCCTTCATTTTTACAATTTATAATTTGTTTTTCCTTTTTCATCAAACAAAAACTCTGAAAAATTGTTAGATTAAATAACAAAAAGACGGTAATTATTAGTACTTACAATCCTCGTGGGAATGACACTCAGACTCAATAATCTATACTATAAAACGATAGGTGCACTTGCCTACGGTTTTAAAGGTAGCTTTTGAGCCATCGATACTTCAATTGAGATATAGGTTCACCCAATTTTTGTGTAAATGTACATTTGGATCATAAAGATTAGAAACCGACTTACAATCATAATAATTGAATTTCTTCAAGAATTTTGTGATAGAATCAGACCGGTTTAATAAAATGTCTTCTTTTGTTATCCCGATTTTCATACCCAATATTATATGTGCTTCTCATAAATCCTTCATCTCAAAGTTATTAGACAAAGAAACTTTCACTTTTTCAATAAACTCCAAGTTTGATCCAAAAATTAATATGTCATCCACATATAAACACAATATCACACATCCACCCTTTTCTTCCTTACAATATATGCATTTATCATGTTCATTTGATCTAAATCCATAACCTTGTATTACATCATTAAACTTTTCAAGCCTTTGTTTGGGTGCTAGTTTCAAACCATATAAAGATTTTACTAACTTACATACTTTGTGCTCTTGTCCTTTAACCTTAAAACCTTCAAGTTGTTCCATATAAATTTTTCGTCAAAACCACCATTTTAAAATGTAGTTTTGACATCCATTTGATGTATCATCAACTTATTTATAGATGCTAAAGCCAACAAGATCCTAATACTTGAAATCCTAGCAACTGGAGAATAAGTATCAAAATAATATATTCCTTCTTGTGTTGTGTAATCCTTTCGCAACTAGCCTTACCTTGTACTTGTCTATTGAACCATCAGCCTTTAATTTCTTCTTAAAAATCCATTTACACCCTCTTGGTTTACTACCAGGAGGTAAATCGAATAAAAACTCAATTATTATTTTGAATAATGAGAATTATATTCATCATTGTCGCTTCTTTCCGAAAAGGTGCATCTACGGATGATATTGCTTCATCATAAGTTTGAGGATCTCCTTCAATTAAAAGGTGATAAAGTCATCTCCAAAATCTTACTAACCTTAGTTCTTTTACTTCTTAATTCCACTAGTGTTTCTTCCTTATTTTCCAAAATTGCACTAGTAGATGATTCGCCTCTAGAAGGTTCAAGTTTTGTCTTACAATGTTCTTATGGAATTCTAGTTTTAAAAGGAAAAATCTCCTCAATATATGTGGCATCTCTAGCTTTAATGATAGTGTTATTAGAAATTCCATTAAATTCAGAATTGGCCACTAAAAATCTATTTGCACTACTATTTTGAGCATACCCAACGAAAACAACATCAACGATCTTAGGTCCTATTTTTTTTTCTCTTAAAGTCGGGTATGACTACTTTTGCTAGGCACCCCACACTTTAAGTAAACTTAATCTTGAAGCCCATTTTTTCATAATTCGTAAGGAGTTCTATCATTATCTTTAACAATCACACGATTTAATTTAAAATAAGAAGATAAAATAGATTCTCCCCATAAATTCTTATGTGCTCCAGAATTTAACAACATTGCATTACCATATCCATCAAAGTTCTATTCTTCCTTTCATCTACACCATTTGATTGGGGTGAATAAGGAGGTGTGAAGTCATATATTATACCATTATCTCCATAAAATTTTATTAATTCACTCGAAGAGTATTCACCTCCGTGACGGACCTAAGTTTTTTAATCCTTTTCTCTATTTGATTTTCAACTTCAATTTTATAAACCTTAAACCTTTATAAAACTTGGTTCTTAGATTTGATAAGATAAATGTGACAATACTTAGAAAAATCATCAATAAAAGTCACAAAATATTTATTTCCATCTCTAGTTGAGATCTATTTGAATCACATATATCACTATGAATAAGTTCCAAAATATCGAATTTCTTATAACTGAATGATAAGGTCTTTTTGTTTGCTTTGCTTGTGCACATATTTCACACTTATGATAAACCTTTACTTGAGATCTTGGAATCAAATTTAAATCCATAAGATTTTTGACTTTTGTTACTAATGTGTCCCAACCTTTCATGCAATAAAATATTAGATTGGACATTAAAAATAAGATTAGGAGTACTCTCATTAATACCACCCACAATATTCAATTTAAATAATCCATCACTTACAAATCCTTTTCCAATAAAAATATTATTCCTAGTAATTACAACCTTATTTGATTCCATAACTAGCTTGTAACTACTTTGCACCGAACAAGACCCACTCACTAAATTTCTTCTAATATCGGCACACCGCACATGTCGATCGAATCAAGAGGCAATATTTTCCCGAAGTCATCTTGAGATCAATACTTCTAACCCCATGTATTTGTATGACAAAAGATTGTTCCCTAGCGTCACACTTTCTCCACTTGTATTACGATAAGATTTAAATTTTAATTTATCAAAACAAATATGAATATTAGCTCCCAAGTCTAACCACCAATCATTGTTTTGATATGTAAAGTTTACTAAAGAAAATTTAGATTCTAAAATGATAGATGGTTCCCCTTCAACTACCATATTCACTTGGTTTTGTTGAGGTTTAGGCTTGAACATAGGTATAGACTTTTCAGTCTATTTGTAGTAACAACCCCTAGCCAAATGATTGGTCCTCCCGCGTACATAACACTATATTTCGTCATTTTTTCTTTGCCTTTGACATCTCTAGGTCTAGAAGTACTAGGTTTGCCATTATTATATGGTGATAATTATTTTCCTCCTTTTTTTTTATTTTATCACCTCTAAGCTTATACTTATTATTATTATTATAATTATTATTATTTTTATTTTGAACTAGAATAACCTTGACTTTCGTTCTTCTCTCTTAAGATTCATCCTATGTTGTTCTTTGATTCTCAATGACTTAAAGACTTGAATCAAAGTCAAAGCTCCTTGTTGATGTTTTAGACCCCTAGCAAAATTAGACAAGAAGGTGGAAGCTTATCAATCAAGCATGAAACTTTATATTCTTCACTAAACGTTGATCCACTATTTTCAAGAGGCTTTAATAAATCTTGAAATTCATGAATTTATTCATTAATAGATTTTCCATCAACCATAACATAATTTGTAAAAGTTGAGGCATAAAACATTTGTATTCCCGTATCATCAATCTCATATTCAAACTTTTAAAGTACCCCAAAGTTCTTTAGCACTAGTGATGGTATGATACACATCATAAAGTCTATCCGACAAAGCACTAAGGATATGGTTACGATAATGGCAATTTATTTGTTTAGGGGTGTGCCAAGAGATTGCTTATATATTTTCATCTATGGCGTAAATATAACCAAAAATGGTTAAACAATATTTCATTTGATTTTTGCCATCTCTTAATATTTAGTCCATTAAATTTTTGGCCTTAACATTATTAGATTCTTCATGAGATACCATTAGTCGTCTTGATTATAGCAATTTAGAGATTTAATAGGCAAAGAAAAGATAAGAAGAAAATCTATAGGACAATTATTCAACAATATATGTCAAATATAGTGTTAAACAAATATTGAGACAAAATGAATTAAACTAAAATTCCGGACATAATCAATAAAGTTATGCAAACAAATTTCAAATGGCAAAACTCATAAGGTCATATATAGTATGATCTTTGGGCCCAATAATTGTTTCTAGCGTTCACTTATCAATTATGTAAATAATATATAATATGTTGTTAACCACTACTCAAAAACAATTTCTTTTTAAAAAAATAATCATTCCACCTCAATTCCACTTCACAATTTTCTCGGTCAATTCACTAATTTTTGCAAAGTTCATTTGAACACAATGCTTAATTAAATAGCTATTTCAAAATGTAAAATTATATATTTGTAAATTGATTTAATCACTATATTAGAATATTGAGAATTTTCTTTTTATATTGCAAATGAATAGCTTCATGCATATATATATATAATAACAAATGACTTCAAGAAAGAAAATAATTTATAAATATATTCAACTAATATAGATTCATGAAAATAAAGGACTGGTCTCAGGAGTCATGCCACTTGACGTTGTCTAAGATCGTGATGGCCTCCTCCGTGAGGTTTTGACGGCTCACCACCACCCCAAGATAAAACCCAAGAAGGTCACGTCTATGTCTTCTATTATGAGCACGATCACAAGAAGACTAACGAACAAGACCTTATCACGTTGTCCAAACACAAAATAATAATTTGAAGAGTATAATAATATCGTAGGTATATGTGTGTGTCTAACTAGAACCCTAAGAACACCTATATATAGCGTTAGAATTATATTTGAAACAACAAAATTAAATTCAAAATAATGGGCTATTATGGAGTGTTACAAAACTTATTTGGAGAATTACAAAATTCAATTCATTTGAATAAATTCAAATGAACGTTATAACACACATCACATGTCCACTTTGCAAACCCCTCAAAATCCTTCTTCCTCAATTGGAGGTTTATCCATAAATAGAGATCAAACGTGGCATTGGGCTTCACATTCTTCAAATGTGAATATACAAATTAAATTTTAATTATTTTCAATAACACCTTTAGACGTTAACCCGGGAGGGAGAGAGAGAGAGAGAGAGGAGGGGGAGAGAGAGATATAGTATTCTCGATTGTCTTTGGCATAAATGGCATCGACCAAGAATGTAAATGTGATGCGCAATAAACTTAGTTCATGTTTGGATAACATCATGTGAGAGTTTCCACCAGGATATTCGCAATAAATTAGTTCTTGTTGGGATTGCGCGGAGAGTCTCCATTAAAATATTCGAATATTTTGGGGATGGCTACCCACAAATCTCTCAAGAAACAATTGGATTGGTTTTACGGTGGATCATAACACCCAATCTCTAGTTTATATCCTACGAATTGAAAGCGAGTGACTTTTTATTTTTTATCCGATGTAAGTCTTTGAAAGGAGGGGAATAGCCAAATTTATCCTATATGAGGTGGGAACAAACTCCAAACTTAAATTCAATTCAGCGTCTATTGCCAATAAGTGAGCAAACACGAGTGATGAAGAAAAGACAAAAATATATCTTATCTAAGTAAACAACAATTAGACATAATCCTTGAAAATCATTGAATTTGACAGAGTGGGTTCTTTGAAATATGATTTTAATTTTCTCATTTTTCTCCATGACTTGTCTAATTTTACATGTCCAAAAGCAACAATGACAATAATAACTTTGGAGATTTTATCACACGTGACCGCCTTCAATCTTTGTATTACATCTCGCTCCTATTTAAGAAAAAGAAAAAAAAAAAAAGAAAAGAAAAGACAAATGAAAATCATTATGTCTAAACCTAGGGACTATAAGAGATCTTATAAACGTACATAGTAGCACAACATGGAAGGAAAATTTAATAATCTTTTCGAGAAATGCATTTATTTTTGTTAATATTATGCATTTAGATCTCATCCTTCTGGTGTAAATGAGTCGAGTCGAGTGATCGACCAACATAATACTATTTAAGCTTGTTTGAATTTTAATCGTGCTTCAAAAATTGTATTTGAGTTTGATTTGATTAATAATCAAATCGAGCTTGAACAAGCTTTTGTCGAGTCGAACAAGAATCAAGCTCGAGTAGCTTGATATTTTTACATATGTTTTATTCATTTTTTATTAATCGAGATGAGCTCGAGCAGAGCTTTACATCTTATTAAGCAGAAAAATGTGTTCAAGCTAGGTTCGTTATGTTAACGAATCGAGCTAAACAAGCTTTCAACGATCGATCTCGAATCGAATATTGAGTAGCTTAGTTTGTTTTTCACTCCGATCCTTCGCAACATCATTTTAATAGAGAGATTGTTATGAATTAGTGGACTTGCACACTTAACAAATACACTTGGTGGTTGAGGAAAACACACTTAATTAATGAGTGTGCATTTATTGTGTTTGTGTATTAGTTGGGAATCTTTGTATATAAATATGAGACATGAATGGAATGAACATACAAACGGTTTCATAGCAAAACATAATCATTACTTACTTTGCTTTCTTTATAAATTGCTTTTGCTTACTTTATATTTTATTAAATTATAAATATTAGATATAAAATAGATATTATTTACAACATGTTATCACCAGTTATTGCTCAAAAAAGGTTTGCATATTTCAAGTTTGAATTTCTTTGTACTAATCAATTTTTTATTTTCTTGAAAAGCAAAAATTTTAGATTCTCGATACCATCGGCTATAATTATTTATCATGATGCCTAGATATTAAATTGCACCTTCAGGGTCAAGATTTGGCCAAAACACTAAAACATGTGAAGATCAAAAAGGTCAATATAAAAGATGAGGTGAATGCGATGATATTTATACGTCATCATCTATCCGGTGATTTAAAAAATGAATATATACAAATTGAAAAGTCTTCCGAGCTCGGTAAAAGCCGAAAGATAGATAAGATCACACTAGAACTATGATACTCCCCAGGCACAATATGACCGGGCAAATACTAAGGTTGCGGGACTTCAAGTCCGTTGCCGACTATAATTCGACAAAGATTTAAAATTGAATCGATTGACTCTTTGTGGGACAAAATTATATGAGTATTGATAAATTGGAAAAAATATTCTCCACCATGCATAAACCAAATATTGTGCCCCAACAACAATATAGACAAAGAAAATTCAAGACATATTCGAATTAATCTCGGTTCTTCTCAAAGCGGAGAAAATCAATGAATTGATGCAGCGATCAAGCACATGCTAACTCCGATAGAGGAAGGGGCCGATTTAGAGGTCGTGAATATAAACCCTGGTGTAGTGGCCGCAGGAGTAGTGGTCGTGGTGGTCCATATCAAAATACTCACACATATGACCGGGCGGTCGTAATTACTATAATCGAGATAATTATCATTATTCATAAAAATGATTATACGGTCAAACATGGGCATCCAAATCAGTCAAATCGTGATAAAGGAAAATGCATATAGAAAGAATCGTGGTGATCTTTGTAATAGGTGTGGTATGACAGACATTGGCCAAAACATGTCGAATCGCCCAACATCTCGGTAAATATGTACCAGAATCAAAGAAAAATAAAGGCGAGAGTATTCAAACACATGCCACTGAGGTAGTAGAGCCACTTAATACTACTGAGGCCTACACATCGAAATTATACAAAATCAAAATCCCTGTCCAAGACCGAAAATCACTCGATATATCAAATTTTCTTGAGGATCCTAGGGCATGAGGTGCCTGGGATGGATAAAATAAAATCGATTCAATATTTCTATGTTATTTCTCTCGGATGGTATATTCCCGAGAATTAAGTTTATTGTACCCATGTTTGTCTTGTTTCGGATTATACGTTCCCGGTTTCAAGCTTTTAACGTGAAATAAAAATTGGTTTGTGTTTAATATTTCGTTCATAAAAATATTAGTAAAATTCTACCAAATCATTCACAAATTTTATATTCAAATTTTTTCACATTAATTTTTCTCCTCCAAATGGCTATATTAATAGCTATGAGCAAGAACTTTTATCTATTAATATATGAACATTTCATTCAACAAATTCATACATATTCTCCATCTTCTTAAAAACAATTCTCATTTCTTCATTCCAAAAATGGTTAACTTAACCGTGGTGTTTCTCATTACAATAGTTCTCATGTACACTCTCTTGCTTTTTGTTGGAGAATATCATCCGAAACACTTTTGGCTCAATATTCTTGTCTTCGTCATTCTTCCTCATTGCATTTGTGACAATTTATTTTAGCACATTATAATAATCGGAAGATTATGTACATCTATGTTGTCGAATAAAATCTTTTATATTTAAACTTTTATTATGCATTGATGTTGTTATTTAGTTGTTTTACATTTCAATGAAATAATTTTTTGATAATCGTATAATATTAATTTAATAATAATTATACCTGGTACACATGGAAAACATCAAAAAAGATATAATTGTCTACTTGATGGTGCAATAATGCACTCAATATTAATAAATAAAGTATATTTATCGAGTGTGAAACGTGCAAGACACAAGTTACAACTATATCCGGTCCCGTTGAGATTATTGATGGCTAATGCAACAATGGTGTTGCCTAATGGTACAATCGTGCATACATATTAAAAATACATTATTATCTAGTAGATCAAAAGGAATCTAATGAGTTTATGGATGTGCGTAATAATGGCGATAACTTGGAGACACTAAATAAACATAATAAAGAGTGTCATGTATCACATCCTATAAAATGGGAAAAATGATTTTCCATGAGAAATTTGAAGCAACAACTTATGAATTGTATTGTGTCCAAATAAAAGCTTTTGAAGCCTACTCCACCACGCCTTGGAAGCTTGTGAATCCCGATATATTTGGGTTATGGCATGACCGTCTAGGACACCGGGAACAAATATGATGCGAAAGATTGTTGAACACACTAATGGACATCCACTAAAAGGCATGAAAAAGCTAATGTCCAAAGATTATTTCTATGAATCGTGTTCACAAGGAAAACTTATTATTAAACCTTCCATGGAAAAGGTTGGTTACTAATCACCATTATTTTTACAACATATTCATGGTGATATTTGTGGACCAATATATCCTGCAAGTGGACCATTTCGATTTCATGGTTCTAATAGATGCATCATGTAGATGGTCACATGTATACCTATTATCTACTAGAAATATTGCGTTTACTCGATTATTAACACAAATTATTAAACTCCAAGCACATTTTCCGATTATCCCATCAAGAATATAAGAATGGATAATTTGGAGAATGTACATCAAAAAGTTTTGATGAATATTGCGCGCAAGACGGGAATTAATGTTGAACGCTTGATTGCACATGTTCATACTCAAAATGGATTGGCAGAATCACCGATTAAACGAGTTTAAATCATTGCTCATACATTATTAATGAGATCAAAGCTCACTAGTGCAAAGATGAGGCCACACAAGATTGCATGCATCAACACTTATTAGATTACGCCACACCGCTTATCATGTGCACTCCCCAATGCAATTAACTCTTGGTTTTGAGCAAAATATTTCGCACTTGCGCACTTTTAGGTGTCTTTGTTGTGCAAATTCCACATCCTCGGATGACAAAAATAGTTCCACAACGTAGACTTGGTATATATGTTGGATTTGATTCTCTATTAATTATTTGGTATTTAGAACCAATGATGAGAGATTTATTTACCGCTAGATTTACGGATTGTCATTTTGACGAGAAAACATTCCCATCAATGGGAAGGGATAAAATTATTTTAGATAAACAAAAATCAGTTGAGAGTATCTCCTGAAATGAACAAAGTTTATCTCATTTTGATCCACGTACATTTGAATGTGAAAGTGAGGTGAATAGAATCATTCATTTCTGAATATTACGAATAGACTTCCCGATGCATTTAACGATTCAAGTAAAGTCACGAAGTCTTATTTTAGCCGCAAATACTCCATCCAAGATTATTGTTCCGGATGAACATAAGAAAAAGAATGATGATAACATATGAAAAAAACATGGTAGACCTATTGGCTCAAAAGATATTGTTCTCGAAAAAGAAAGGGGAGAAATAATACTAATGAGCATGCTCCAAATGAATCAAGAGAGCTTAATATCTCGGAAAATGTATAAAATTCGATAGCACCGAAAATCCCATGAACTATTGTAATGGAATATGGGATCGAAATGAAATAATTATTTATGATAATTTTGCATTCTCGATTGCTCAAGAAATTTAAATGATGATTATGATAAAGACCCACTTTCGATAATGGAATGTCGTTAGAGGCCCGATTGGCCTATGTAGGAGAAAACAATAATATTTGAGTTAGCTTCCCTAGAAAATGAAATGTATTTGGGCAAATTGCTCAAACTCCAAACAATGTAAAACCCATTGGATACAAGTGGGTATTTGTTCGAAAAAATGAGAAACAACGGTTGTGAGATATAAAGCTCGACTCATGGCTCAAGAATTCTTCCAGAGACCGGGATTGATTATGATGAGACATATTCACCTATAATGGATACAATCACATTTCATTTCCTTATTAGTATGGTTCTCCACGAGAATCGGGCATGCGTTTAATAGGCGTAGTAACGACATATCTATATGGTTCCTTTCGGATTCTAATATTTATTTGAAAATCTTCAATGGATATAAAATACCAAAATCACAAACTCCTTGTGAATTATACTCGATCAAAGCGCAAAGATCGTTATATGAATTGAAGCAATCCATTCGCATGTGGTATCATAGACTTAATGAATACCTTTCCAAGGATGGTTACAAAAATGATATCATTTGCCCATGTGTTTTTACAAAAGATCCGTCGTATTTGCTATCATTGTTATATATGTCGATGACATGAATTTAATTGGCACCCCAGGAAGATATATCGAATTTCTTTGAATATCTAAAGAAAGAGTTTGAGGTTAAAGACCTTGGAAAAACTAAAATTTGTCTTAGTCTTGAGTTAGAGCATAAAGATAACGGATACTTGTCTACCAATCTGCATATACTAAAAGGTTACTCAAGTGATTTAATATGGACAAAGCTCATCCCTTGAATACCCCGTGGTCGTGCGTAGTTTATATCGAGAAAGATCCATTCGGACAAAAGAATCGATGAAGAGATTTTGGGTCCTGAAATACCTTACCTTAATGTTATTGGAGCATTAATATATTTAGCATAATGCACTAGACCAAATATCGCTTTTGTTGTAAATCTACTTGCGTGATATAGTTCTAGTCAACCCGAAGACATTGCAATGGCATTAAACACATTGGGGTTATTCTACCCCAAGGAATGCATCGACTGGGTTAGTTGATTATGCTAATGCGGGATATAGATCCGATCTACACAAAGCGATCACAAATCGGTTATATATTTTGCTATAACAAGACAACTATATCATGACGATCTATGAAACAAATATTAGTAGCTACTTCTTCCAATCACTCGAGATTATTGCTCTTCATGAAGCTAGCAAAGAGTGTGTTTGGTTAAGATCAATTATAGCTCATATATGAAATGCTTGTCGATTAAAGTCGATTCTGACACTCCCACTATTATTTATGAGGATAATGTATCGTGTATAGCTCAAGTAAAATGTGGTTACATAAAATATGATAGGACTAAGCATATTTCACCAAACTTTTCTATACACGTGAACTCGAGGAAAAATGGAGAGATAAACGTTCAACAAATTCCTTCATAACACAATCTTGCTACATTCAAGAAATTTGTATACGGGATAGGCATGCGAAGAGTTAATATCAAGCAAAGATGATAATCCACTTCAACGGATTATGTTATTTATTTCAGGGAGAGCGAAATTATATGTTGTGCGATGTACTCTTTTCCCCTTATGTCCGGTTTTTATCCCATTGGGTTTTTTAGTTTAAGGTTTTTAATTAGGCATCTTATGCACAAGGATTGGATTTGAGTTATGTACTCTTTTTCCCCTTCACCCAATTTTTTCCCACCGAGTTTTTCGGCTTAAGGTTTTTAATGAGGCATACTCATTCAATGGTGCTGAGTCCAAGTGGGGGAGTGTTATGAATTAGTGGACTTGCACACTTAATAAATACACTTGGTGGTTGAGGACTAAATCTCGGCGTCTACTTAGAGGACTAAAAAAATAATTTTGCCTAAAAATTATATAGATTTATTTTTAATAATGGTAATTTTTATCCAAGCATAAAATCTAATGTAATTTAGGGGTAAGTATCAGTTGGCAAATTTATGGAGATATATGCTAAATAGGATCAAGTTCATGGGATGTCATTGTATTTTACCCTTAATTTTATAATGATAATGCATATAGTTCAATGAATAGTATTGTCAGGCCTCGTTTTGTTCAATATAAGCGATATGATTGCATATGATAAATTATATTAGGATATGTTTGAATTATTAGCTATCAATTAATCATGTTTAATAGAGTGTTTGCTTGCAAATTATTTTATAATATGATATATTTTAATGAGCAAATTGTTCAATGTACCCATTATGGATAGGACAAAAACTTGTCTAACATGTGAGATAAAAAAACTATTTTTTCTACCCACTTTTGTCTTCTTTTACCCAAATATCCTTGACACTTGAATCAACGCAAAAGCAAAGTAGGCGGGTTCTATTTGTCTCTCACATAAAGTACAATTTTCTTTGTTTTTCTCTCTCTACTCCCCTCTCATCTTCACAAAATAGCACAAGAATACCGATAAAAAAAAAAAAATAGCAACAAGAATTTTGGGTTCTCTTTTCACACAAAATCGCACTGGATCAAGGAGAAAACAAGGTAACAGATATATATACTAGTATATACACACTATATATATACACACAATGTGTCACATTATATGAATGAATTTAATTGTAACTAACATAAGCCGACAAAAAAATTAAAGACATGTAAAAAATATACTTAAAGCAATTTTTTAGCAACAAATATGTCATGTTATACTAGTATATAACGTGAAACGAAATGCCACGATATGCACGCGATATATCACGATATACTAGTGTATAACGTGGCATGATATGCCACGTTATACTATGCTACATTATACTAGCATACAACGTGACACGATATGCCACGTTATACTAGTATAAAATGTGCACGATATGCCACGTTATAATAGTATATAGCGTGGCATGCATGATATGCCACATTATACTAATATATAATGTGGCACAATATGACACGCGTTATTGTTGGAATTTGGTTATGATAAATTGGGTGTTGACGATTTTGACCAAATATTTAACTGGTTTCCATTAGTGAAAAATGAAATTAAATTATTTGTAAAAAATTCTACTAAGTGAATAAATGAGATTGGCATTTGAAATTTCTCAAAACTAATTAGGGTGAATGAGAAATTAATGCTAGAAGTTACCCACTTAAAACTAGAAAATGGTATGGAAAATAGAAAATGTGGGAAGGAGAAAAGCTCCATCCCACATGGAGGAGGAAAAGCCGAGTTTACTCAATTTATAAATCCCAAGTTGACAATTGGGTTTAGGTCCTGGCTACCAAAGTTTTTAAAGGGGTGACCACATGTTTGTGGGTTTGGTTCAAAACACACACACGCCTGTATTCTGCCACGCCCACCGCCCACCCGCCGCCCGCCTGCCCGGTCCGGGCGTGGGCTTGGGCTTCGGAAGAGGCCCTTATATTTTTTGGACCAATTTTTTTAAAACCCTCTAAAATTAATTAATTAAAACTCCAATCGGGACCGAAGCAGACGGTGAGCGATATTAATCACGTGCGCAAGTATCTTGTGACGCCAAGACGTCAACCGATGCACTGTTCGAGCAACTAGGTGCATTTTTTTCAGAGACATGTCTTTTCGATCCAAAAGACATATCATTTCCATCGGGCACCTTGATGCCTATAAATACAAGCCCCTGCAGATGAAATCGACACGAAATTATAAGCCTAAAAATCGAGTCATTTGCATCAAGTATATTGATATCATTCTCTTCAAAGCTTGAAAGCCTTATGCACTTAAGTTTATTATAGTTTCGAGTTTTGCAAGTGTTCTTAAGTCGAAATAGTAAGTCGTTGTATCTTAGGACGATCGTGGGAACCGTAAAGACTTTGATACGGGCGATTTTTCTTCGGCAGAGACCGAGCTTAGCATGAGTTGGCCCAATACACTGGGCTTGGCAGATTGGCCTTCTAGAAGGCTCAAGCAGATCGACCCAATCAAATCAAAGGTCAGAGGATCATATTTTTTTACTCTTATCAAGTAGCTTACTTGTAAAATACACAACTTTTAATTTCCAAAAAGCAGTTACTAAAATACAAACTTATATAAGACTTTTTATATAAATTTAGCTTGACTAAAGTCGAAACATCCTCTAATCTCTTCTCTTTTATTTCCATTAAAAAAAAGCCATAGTGGGAGACGCCAGACGGCTACATCCCCACAATTTACCCGGAGTTGACTTCATGTCTTTGTGCTTTGCGTTTCCACACTGATATTGAATTTTAGTTATAGTTGTTATGAGGCCAGCATTTTTGACTCATGCTTTTAATCCACCATCCACATTTGGAAAATAAGGCATATTGAACGGTCACGTGAAAAGGTTGAGTTTGATTTTGGTAAATCACTCCCCCAAACGGACCGGCATCTTAACAAATTTTTAATAACAATAAAATAAGATTTGCATTAGATAAACGAGTTTTTAGAAATTAATTAGAATAAAGAATTTGCTTCTTCCTTTTCTTGTACGACATTCATTTAAAATAATTAGAATAAAGAACTTATTTACAATCAATAATTTCTTATAGAAGTATCACTACTATGTTTTGGATATTAATTAGTTATTACTTTTGGATCTTATTTTTTATTTTTATTTTTTGATATTTCAAAAGACATAATTTTGCTAAAATCTAAGGCATCTATATTTGTATTTTCAATAGTCAATATTTTGTTTTTCAACTATTTCGGAAAATGAGTTTGTGTATGTTTAACGGAATTCTTAATGGAAATAGAGTTAATTTCAGTTTTAATATTTTTCAAAAAAATATTCTTGAAAACACGATCAAACAATTTTTCATCACAATCACACAAATTTACGTGAAAACACAAATAAAAAATTAGTACTAAATAACTTTTTTACTACTACTACTACGCAAATCTTTTTACTACTACCACGCAAATCTATATAAAAAATACGTTAAAAAAACTATAACAAATCATATTTTCATTTTTCTGCTTTTCCACACTAACCGAACAACTTTTGAAAATTTATTTTCAAATGCTACAGAAAATAGGATTTGGAAATACATTCAAACTGCCTAAAGTCCAATGGTATGTCCTAAAAAAAATTAAATGCTCTGCCCCCAAAATTTGACATTTGGGATCAAACAAACCGGCGAATCTCCTTACAGTGGTCATCCCACCAACCCACTACCCCACCCACACGTGTCCGTTGCCTATTGGGTTTCGATGATAACGAGGATCGCTGATTTCCAAATACGCCCTTCAACTGCCCTTCGTCCCTTCATCCATGGATGCCCATGGCCAGACCCAAATTCGGCAGTTCAAAATAAAATTTGACCCATTCTAATTCTCTGTACTGTACCCCCTTCCAAAATAAACAAATGCATGTGATTTTCGCACTTTGCGATCCGCAAGTACTACAAAAGCAGAGAGACCCACACTCCAAAAACAGAGCTGGCATTTGTTGATTTCTCTTCACTCTCCACTGCGTTCAAATTATTCTACCCTGTGAACAATATTCCTCAATCCTAAGGTGTGGAGATGGCAAATCTGAACGGAACGACGTCGGATCTGAGGGCGACGTTTCTGGGGGTGTACTCGGTGCTCAAATCTGAGCTCTTGAATGATCCTGCTTTCGAATGGACCGAAGGTTCTCGTCAATGGGTCGAGCGGGTCAGCTTTTTTATTTGAATTTTTTCCTATTTTGTTTTCGTTTTTTTTTTTTGCTGTTTCGTATTGCAATGTGACATATCGTTTGCTGAAATTCTGCTCAAGGTTTTGTTTGTCTTGGTGATCGGAATTTCCCCATCTTTGAATCGAAAGGATTGATTTGGGCTCGTAACTTTGTACGTCGATATACTGCGCGTTTTGCTGAACATCTGAATTAATAATTGCTTCTTAAATGAACAAACATCAAACACTTTGAATTTTTTCGAAACTCGTAAAAGTCTTTAATGCTCCTACTTTATTGGAGAACTTGGGTATCATAATTATGCGCGTGTATTGCACCGGTGGCTTAGATCAATATTGCCAGTCAGTTGCAAGTGACTTTAACATTTCTCTACTTCAATGGAAAAAAAAACATACTAATACAATTTTTGTGTTGGGAATGTGGGTGGGTTGTTTGGTGATGGGGAATGGCAATTGTAGGAAGATACTTTTGCATAAACTTGCTTAGTTGGTTCCAAAAGTGAGCATAATATTCTTTTGCTTGAAAGTGGGATGCTGATCTTTTGTGCAACATGCTTTGTTGTGTAAAGTTGCAGCAACCAACCACTTTTGAGAGCACTGATTTTGTAAAAGTTGTTGATTTCACCTTTCAATATTTGAATCCTTGATGTTGCCAAGAGGAATTAAAGCATAAATTATTGCAATAAGTGAAATTGCAATGACTCTGTCCCACTTGCATCAAGATTCCAACAAACAAGATACTTGATTTTCCATTTCCAGCTTAGAGCTTTATACCTTGCATCTTTTGGGTGCTTAACTTCATCTAACTTTTGTAGGGTTCGGCTTTTTGTTTTTCTTGTCTCCTCTTTGGTTTATGGGAAAATTTTGATGGGCGTCTATTGTTCATCTTTTTACTCTTTGGCATCTTTTTTGGATGTGCTTCCACTGATCATCTTTTTCTTCTTATTATATCTTAGGCATCTGTTTCTGAATCTGCCTTATAGAAGTTTATGCCTTTCAATTTTTAAATGGAGAACTGGCCAGAGTGTTGTTTTCTTCCTCTGATATTAAGACTATCTTCACATTTACTTAAGTTCTCCTTTCTGATACAAAAAAGAAAACAGAATAAATAATGAATCACCAACTGTCAAATATACATAAAAATAAGCATCACATTTCTGTTGACCTTCTAATTAAAAATGATCCTTTACATCCTTAATATGAAAAATGTAACAAATTCGATTCATGACTTTTGAATATTTTGAAAGAGCTTTTGGCATTATTGATGATTGTACTTAGACCAAGAAAATTTTGACACTATTGACCACAACTTGGCCGTCATATTTGGATTTTACTTGTTTCGGGCTCTTGATTCCAATTCCAAAACATACATAATTGAAATTCTTTCCCATAATAAATTTGATAAGAGATTTTCAATAGTAGTTGTTATTGGTGATAGAAACATTGACTCTTTTTTTTTTCCCTTTCTTATTTTTCTGAAAATATGATTAGCTTTTGAGAAGATAAATGCAGCTCGTACAACTTTTAAAATTAATTGATATCATGTAATCATAGTACCTTGATAAAGGGGTTTTTATTTAGGCTTATGTGAAAGATCTTATAAGCTTTTACATTATATAAGATGTTTTTGAAGCTTATAAACTATTAGATCTTATTTCAAAAATGTTTTCTTAAAATTTTTCGATAATATTAGACCACGTAGCTTACTATTGTTAATAATGATAATTTTATAATTGAATATGGTTAATAAGGGAGGGGTTTGTTAAGATTTTAAAAATAAGTTGACTCCTTAACTTGTTTTAGAACACCTAATTTTAGGAGCTTAAAGAACATAGCCTGAAAATTTCACAAAATACTTCAACATCTTATCAGATGCTGTGAGGAGATTATAGCTCAATCAAACAGAATCTAGGTCTTGATTAAGTTAAATCATATCCTTACTTAGCTGCTTCGTCGTAGTTCCTGATCGGCGTTTTTGTATATGTAACAGATGCTGGACTACAATGTGCCTGGAGGTCAGATGTGCATCATTTACCATATTTCTTGAATGAGTTCCCTGGAGAACACCTTTCTCTCTAAGTGTCAGATATAACATGTAAATGATATATTAACCAACAAGCATTTTGTGCTGAAGAATATTATGGTTTGCAGGGAAGTTAAACCGAGGCCTGTCAGTTATTGATAGCTACAAGTTACTTAAAGAAGGAAAAGACTTAACTGAAGATGAAGTGTTTCTAGCTAGCGCTCTAGGCTGGTGCATAGAATGGGTAGGTTCAATGTTATAGCTCATGTCTTGTCTAAGTAGCACAATTGTTTTTTTAACATTTTGCGGCAGAAGGATTTGACTCATATACATGGGAATTTCAGCTTCAGGCATATTTTCTCGTCCTTGATGATATTATGGATAATTCTCACACACGACGTGGTCAACCATGCTGGTTTAGAGTCCCTAAGGTTTGTGCTAAATATGAATTGTTGTAATGTTTTGCTATTACTTTCTAAAAGGTTCTCATTACCTAGACATTTATCTTGAATGCACTTTTGTTATAGGTTGGTATGATTGCTGTAAATGATGGAATCATGCTTCGTAACCATATCCCTAGAATTCTCAAAAATCACTTCAGAGGAAAGCCTTACTATGTGGATCTGCTCGATTTGTTCAACGAGGTAATGAGACTATTCCATCATGATGATCCAGTATAGATTTATTTGTTTACATATTCTGACTTCAATATTTGTCGTGTTTTCAGGTGGAGTTTCAAACGGCTTCAGGGCAGATGATAGATTTAATTACCACTATTGAAGGAGAAAAGGATTTGTCAAAATACTCATTGCCACTGTGAGTACAAAATACTGAAAATAGTGACATGAAAAAAGAAAACTAATCTAAGAGACAAAGTTTCCAAATGCTAATTACCCTCGTTCCTTGGCAAATAATTGGTCTACATATATTTATCTTCAAAATGCTTAATCTCAGAATTGGGTGTTGGCTTCTTCTCATTGTATTGCATATAGTTCATAGATAAGCATTATTTTAGTTTTCCAGTTCAGGCCTTTCATGAACCCTGACCCTTTTAGTGATTCTCATGCCTGCTGGAGTATGACGAGTAACTAAATATTTGCACTTTCGAACATTTAGACATACGCTTTGTTTTTTCCAAATCTTGTTTTTAAGATTTTTTGTTTGATTTTCTGCAGTCACCGCCGCATTGTTCAGTACAAGACTGCCTACTACTCCTTTTACCTTCCAGTGAGTGGGGAATTAGTCATTCTTCTTAATTTACCTTTGTTAACAACCATTCAGTTTTTCAGCTATATTTCTGTTTATAGGTTGCATGCGCATTGCTCATGGCGGGTGAGAACCTAGACAACCATGTAAATGTGAAGGATGTGCTAATTGCAATGGGAATCTACTTCCAAGTACATGTGAGACTGTATTTGCATCCCTCATGGACATCAACATAAATAATATCTCATTTCCCTGTGAATTGTGTGGGTCTTATTATGGTTAGTTGACATGCATGTAAAAAATGTATATATGGTTATTGTTTGGTTGCATTAGAGATGTTTGAGCAACATAGTTGTTTTTAACAAACTTCATCATTTTTTAACGTGCGCCATATCTTTTCAGGATGACTACTTAGATTGCTTTGGTGAACCTGAAAAGATCGGGAAGGTGAGATACTGAGATCCTGAACTTTCTGTCCAAATATTCAAAAAACCCGGCTTTGTGAATGGTTGTTTTTACTAATTTCATTCTTATGCCTCATCAGATTGGAACAGATATTGAAGATTTCAAGTGTTCTTGACTGGTTGTAAAAGCCCTGGAGCTTTGTAGCGAAGAACAAAAGAAAATTCTTTTCGTAAGAACTAAGAAGCTAACATTTTTTATTACTTTTCCATTTTGTTATCAGAAGATGATATGTTTATTAACATCTGGCCCTATTACCAGGAGCACTATGGAAAGACAGATTCGGCTGATGTTGCAAAAATCAAAGCCCTCTATAATGAGATTAATCTCCAAGGTGCATTTGCCGAGTTTGAGAGCAAGAGCTATGAGAAACTAACAAGCTCTATTGAAGCTCATCCTAGCAAAGCCGTGCAGGCAGTGCTCAAATCCTTCTTGGGCAAGATATACAAGAGGCAAAAATAAGAAACGTGTTTTATAAAACGATCAAAATAGCAGTTAAATCAAGGAATCCCACTTATTCTGATACATGTTTGTATTTTACAAGGAGGGTTTAGCAATCCCCTAGAGTCCTGTTTGTATTAATCTGTATGTTTTTTTTAATGATTTTTCAATGCCTACTTTGAGGGTAATGTCATTCTTTCAGACAATAAAACAGAAGTAACCATTTCTGATTGCAGGATGATAAATGTAATTTTTTTGTTGTTCCTGGATTATCTTTGTTAGAAATGCTTAGCTGATAATCTTTTTAGCTATGATATTTATTTGCCCTAATCAAGCATGAATCCAAACAAATGCAGCTGGCTGCATGGCTGTAGATAGGTACAGGTGATAAGTGAATGGTCCTAGTTGATTGGAATACCTAAATTAGATCATCTGAATCCATATCATTTAAGAGAGAATTGATGAGGTGATAGTGAGATTCATAATTCCAACCTCAAAACTTTTGTTGAAATATAATGTTAGATTAAGATTATTTGAAAAAATTATAAGTATTAATTTGAACAAAATAACATCATGGAGTTTGTAAGATATTGATAATTGAATTTAAAAGAATTTATTATGTTTCCATTGAAAATTTGTGGCATAATCTAACATGATTGTGTGGTTTTGCCCAATGGACTTCCATCTTTATTTTAGTGTGCGGGTGTACCTACCCTTCTTTGATGTTTGCTTGTTGCCTTTGTGACCCATTGTTCTAGATATATATTCTTTTAATAAGTCATTGTTCCAGACATATGCTAATACAGGTTCTTGGCCAAACAGAAAACCAAAAAGAAAAATAAAAAGAAACCGGGCCTAGAGTTGGTTATTAGTAGAAGCTGTCAAAACTAGAACGGCACAGGCTGCTATTTTCATAGACCCGAAAGAAACCGGGCCTATTTGTCCCAAAAAAAATCGGTCGGCCGGTCGGACCGGTATATTTTATGTGAATTTTCAAAGCATAAGAAGGTTCAGCTCCAAAATAGCGACACGATGGAATTTCAAAGACGACACAACCTGATTTTTCACTTTGGGCTAGCAGGCTTGCACGGCCCCACCCGGTTCACCTGGTCTATTTGACGGTTCTAATTAATAGTATTACTATAATGCATGACACCGACAAAAAAAAATACGCGATCTAAGATGCAAGCGGACCGTTCGAAACTCTATTCGAATTCTCAATATTTTATCTATCTTAAGTAATTTTTATAAGAAGACAAGATAGCAGCGTACCATCGTCAAGGCATCATCCAATCTATCTATCTATCTATATATATATATATATATATATAATAACCGCTCAGAAATAGTGTGGGAAAATTTTTCCGCCCTTTTGCAATTACTATTAAAAGTAAAAAGATATGTGAAAAAAAAAAAAGTAATAAATATTTGGTAAATCATTATTTTTGGTAGTCAACTTTCTTTAAATAATGATTTTTAAAATAATATAAGAAAATAGAATTATTTAAAATTAGTTTTCTAAATCTTTATGTGTACTTGCATTAATTATTATATTTATGTTTTCTTCTTTAAAAAATTAATAACTATTTTATTTTTGACCCGTTTTTACGTAAAATATATCAAATTAGTTAATTTTTTACCTTCAGTTTAACATCCATATTACATATATAAGATATAAATAACAAAAACGTAATAAAGAAAAATATATAAAAATATATACTCATCATTTTGTAATTTGTAATGGGCTTTAAAGTTATGCATTTGAGCTATTGGACATCAATTTGTATATTGGGCAATTGACACAAATACCCACCTTTTTAAAGTCAACGCCACCTTTTACGCTTCCCGGTACAATTTTACCTAAATTTACGCCCGCCCTTTTTTTTTTTTTTGCATAACAATACGCTCCATAAAAAATTCTCGAATTTTTTTTCGCTTTTTTTTCAACATTGTATTTAACATGTTTCTCTTAATAATTTTTCAGTGAAAAAATAAATTTTGCAATCATTAAATAATCCATTTTATACTCAAGTCTTATAAAAAATAAAAAAATATACATATAAAACAACACATATTAAAACCAAATAAATTAAAAGTATAATAGAAACAACAATATAAAAACACAATTCATTTTTTGATCCAATGCATGAAAACATAAAAACATGTAAACAACCGGGAGGCAATATAGAAACAAACCAAAACAATATAGAAAACAAATATGAGTAAAAAGAGTTAATAATAGGTAAAAATTGTATTTAAACATCGAAAACTTTATGGAAACAACAAAAAAACATCGGAACAACATAAAAAAGGGTGTGGAAACAACCTTAAAAACAACGTAAAAAATATTAAAAACACCACATGAATAAAATGAGCTTAAAAATAGGTAAAAGTTGTATTTACACATTAAACATTACATGAAAACAACAAAAACTATTTGAACAATATTAAAAATATTATAGAACAACACCGATGTTGGGAAATTTATTGTTTAGATTTTGATGGTGGTCGAGTAATAAATAGAATGGGTCAAGTGAGTTAAGTCATTTATGCCTAAACATGCAAAGAAGACAACCGAGACTAGAAGGAAGACTCACCGCAAGACAACCGAGTATGGCAAAGAAGAGAAGACGGGAACTCGATCAAGACTCGACTTCCGCTTTCGCTAGTTTGTTTCGGGGTTCCTCTCTCCTTTGATGATGCCAAAAAGGGGAAGAGGAATACCTAAAAGATCGAAGGGATCGAAGTTGAGAAGGAGGAGCAGTTTGTGGAGGAAAGACAGTGAGGAAGTTTCAAGAGAAAAGAAAGGGAAGTCTGTTGAGGGGGAAGGATCGAGAGATGTAACCTTGATGATTGCAAAAACCCCCAACAAGGTCTTGTCACGGTGATATTATCAAGAAACTCCCGATGACTCTGCCACTCCAACACTGCTTTGTACCATGGCCGACAAGAGAAAACAGTTGAAGCGAGGGGATGGAGGAAGTGGAAGGAAGGATGAATGCCCGAGTTATGGATATTCTCAAACAACATGGAGGCATTCCAAGAGAGCAGAGACACTTATGCCATCTCGGATCTGAATCGAGCCAAGATCAGTTAATGAATTTAAAACGCCGCATCTCGAAGGATACTTCGCAAATATGTCCATGGCTCAAGCCGGGACTTTATCTTGGGGAAAAGGGTCTCACACTATGTGAAGAAGTTTGACAGCAAACGGACCATGGCGATCACTCCGCTAGTCACTCGGTGGGAAAAAGAAGACCCCAATACAATACACGCCCGAGAGGAAGAGGTTGAGGAAGAAGCGATGAGTGGAGGAAGAGGTTTTTGGACCAGACCTCTGCCCCAAAAACATTGAGTACATAGATCCAGGCAAAAGATGAGGGATCTCGGGTTTGCAGTTTTGACGAAGTAGCCAATCTGCAAGTGGCTAAGAACAATGCCGAGTATGTGAAAAGAATTGAAGAAGAAAATAAAAGACAAACTCGGCTATGGGAGGAGAGACAAGAGAGAATAAGAAGAGATGAAGTGCCGGAAGGCGTATGAAAAGAAGAAAAAACAATCAAGATGAGAAAAAGAAAAGAAGACCGAGAAGATGACAGAGTCAAGAAGAAGAAAAGAAGGAGGAAGCGAAGGAGATGAAGTGTTCTTTATCCACCCCTTCATGTATTTTACTATGTAAATACATTTTATGTAAGTCTTCCGTAATAAATCAGAATTCTCTATTTTTTGTGAGACATAGATGTTTGCTCGATACACTTTGTGATTATGTAAAGGACAAAAATGTTATGATCAATAAAAGGATTGATTCTACGCATACATTCTCTGTGAATGCACTATATGTATGTATCTTTGCTATTTACATTTTGTATGTTTTAAGTTTTGGCATCATCAAAAAGGGGAAATTGTTGGGAAATTTAATGTTTAGATTTTGATGAATGCCATGTAAAACTTAGAATAGGAAGTTGGCACCCCATTTTCGTTGTAAACCGCATTGTAATAAATAGGGCTGGTCAAGATGAGTTAAGTCGCCTATGCCTAAACATGCAAGAAGACAACCGGAGACTAGAAGGAAGACTCGCCGCAAGACATTGAGTATGGCAAAGAAGAGAAGACGGGAACTCGATCAAGGAGCAAAAATTTGAGATCTGGTGAGTAGATATCAAGTCAACTCAAGATAGCCAAGTTTCAAGTTGAAGTGACGGAAAGAGTCATCCAATGATTGGAAGTCGACTCTAAGTCACCTGGGGAAAGCAAGGAAATGCAATCAAGTCGAGATTATGGAAGAGATCCGTTGCATTTAAATCAAGGGAATTACTTAAACAAGTAATACCTCCATACTACCTTTCTCGAAGTGCTCAGCCCCAAAAGCGTGCAAAAGGAATAAACCAATGGGAAGCAACGCACCATGTCGAACTCGAAAAAGTCAAGAACAATTCATACGAGGAAGTGGCAATTCCAAGGACTGCAACAAGACAAGCCAACGACCACAAGTGTCTTTTGAGAATAAGCTTATCTCTTCAACGGGCAAATTTTCAAAAGAACACTATAAAAGGCTGAGGAGTTTATTTGAGAGAATGTTGGTTACCTTGACAATTGAAAACAAATACGAGCAAGAAAAGCTATATCGTCAGAATCAAAAATATTCTCAAATCATTCAAGATTAATCCTCAAGCCTACATTACGAAGAAAATCAATCCAACACTCACCTGTGAAGGAAAGATAACTTCAATCAGTTGAAGATGAAATTGTTGAAGAATCAAGGGGTCTACATTCCACGGAGGATTGTAGGAAGGTTCAAGGTCGAACCAGTCTCAAGTTTTTGGAGGGCTTCGTGATCAAATCCAAAGAGCTTGAGCAAGTGGGTCAGCTAGTGACAAAGCGCATTTTGCGCCCTGTGTGAAGAAGCCGAGTCGTCACGAGAAGCTTGGTGCGTGACCAAGGCATCTCGGACCGAGTCCAAGGATCAAGTGTTTGTGTGATCAAAACTTGTATACGGACTATTACCACTCGTATTATCTTGATCAATACTTAGTGGATTCCTCCGGAGTTGGAGAAGAGAGGAGTAGAAGAATTACCCCATCTTGAACCTCTATAAAAACTTATCGTGTCATTTACATTTCAAAGACTTTAATTCCGCACCTTATTTATTTAACTCTCTGTGATAAATTTGCTATCCACTTGATAATCTCTAAGTACTAAAACCAAGTATTAAATCAAAACTAAACCAAATTTAAGGGTGTAAAGTCTTCCATTTGAAAAACAAATCACAATCGAGTTAAGTCTTTAGTCAAAACAACCTGAGTTATTCTATCAAACGGCTCGATGAGTCTGTTGAGTAACTAACTCACGATTAACTAACTTAGGTGTCCATCAAGGACTCATTTGTGAAGTATTAACTCGAATATTTAAAAGGACTAAATCGAAAAGTTGGTAAGGTTTATTCAACCCCCTTCTAAACCTTACACTCACACCCCTTGGGACCTACAAGTGGTATCGAGCGGTTGGTTCATTGAGCCTTCCGCAGTTCGAACTAGATCTCCAAATTTTTCAAAGTCTGTTTTAGTACTTAAGTTTTCAAAACTCTTTTTATCATCAAAAGTTATTATCATGGAAGCAAATTTGACACGCATCCCTATGTTCACAATTGAAGAATTTGATGATTGGAAAATTCGTATTGGGCTCATCTATCAAGATTACATGATGAGATGTGGATAGTGATAGAGGATGGGCCACTGCAAATTTTAAAAGTGAACACACGGTAAAGGAGAGCTCGAAATTTGAAGGTGAAGAGGATGTTGCTCCCGGACCGGTCATGGTTGAAAAACCAAGAAATTGAATGGACAAATGATGACAGAAAAAGATATAACCTGGACATTGTGGCCAAGGACATTCTTTACAAAACCTTGGACAAAGCCATGTTCAATAAAGTCAAATCATGCAAAACGGCTAAAGAAATGGGACAAGCTAACATTGATTTGTGAAGGCTCGAGCAAATCAAGGAAAATAAATTATCGGTGGTCATTTGTCTGAAATTTGAAAATTTCAAAATGATCGCAGGAGAGACCCTGGATCAACCGGATGCTCGGTTCACAAAAATTACCAACGAGCTATCTCGTGACTTGGAAAAGAATATACACATAAGGAAATGCGTATGAAGATTCTAAGAAGTCTCCCAACGAGTGGGATATGAAAGTCATGGACATGAGACACTCCATGGACTATCAAGACATCCAACCATGAGCTATTCTCGGATCTCAAAGCCTACGAATTTTTGGTGAGAAGAAAAGACCAGAGGAAGAGACATTTGTACCCAAAAATTGCTCTAATTGTTAAGGATGGCAAGAGAGCCGAGGTCAAAGAAGTCATTCACCAAGAGGAAATAGCCCGATGGTTAAAAGGTTTAACAAGTTCTTCAATAAGAACTACAAGAGAGGCAAGGGCGAATCCTCCGGAAGACACTCAAACTCCTCCAAGTCAAGGGAAGATAGGCCAACCAAGAGAACGAGCATCAAAAAGTCAATATCAAAGGGTGACAATCCAAGAATGGAAAGAGTGATCAAAAGGTTGAAAATCTATCTTTGAACCGTAGGCAACCAGGTCACTATGCCATTGATTGCCCATATCCTGTAGTCAACAAATACAAGAATGAAGAAGAAATAAAGGTCTTGAGAGAGAAAGAAGACAAGAAAAGAAAAAGGCAATGTTGGTCGCAGAGATATTTGAGACGACCAAGTCAAGAGACACGGTGATTGAGAGTAGTGAAGTCGACTACTCAAGTGACTCGAAGAAGAAGCCTGATCTGTTTGATGGCCAAGGAACAAGACCAACGACCAAGAAGATGAGGTACACTCTAACTCATCACACTCGATTCTAGTGATAGTAGTGTGACACACACACTTCATCACCCACCGATCTTTATGATTCATTAGGCAAAATGATGAAAGATTTTGAACACATTAAATCCTCACACACACTACTAAATGAGGAAAACAGCCTACTCAGTTAAAACTCACGGTGACTAAGGAGCCGAGTACTCTAAGTCAAATAGCTGATGAGAATGAAAGTTTAAAGACTGAAAATGCTAAGCTAATAGCAGAAATAGCTGCTATAGAAAAGAGGAAAATGACCTCAAAAATGTGATTGCCTCATTCACTAAGGCATCTAAATCATTGGATGATCTTATTATGAGTCAAAGAGAATGTGGAGACAAGACATGCTTAGGATTTAATTCCTCTATGCTATGTCAAGCTCCAAAAGTGATTTTGGAAAAAGGATCTTCTAGCAATGAAGTATCTCAAAAATCCAAAACTCCAAATGGTGCACACACATTTATCCCAAAGCACAATTACAAACAAAGCGGCCTTGGTTATAAAGGAAAAGGAAAACATCCAGATTGAGTGTCTTTGAGAGAGAGTGAGAAGAAATCTAGCCGAGTTCCTCGGCCAAACTCCAAACAGAAATACTCAGTAAAGAAGAAACAGAGCTACCAAAAACCCTTAAGTTCTATAAAAGAAATACATATGAAGGTAATGGTAGAAAATACCAAGCCAAGTGATTGGAATAATGTGAACTATCGAAAGACCCATGGAATATAAGCCAAAATGGCAAAGGCCTAGAACTCAACAAAGGCCATTCCAAAGGTATAAGAGCTTTCATCAAGACACATATGCACCAAGGCACTACACTCAGAGATATCACAACTACCCAAAGAAGGCAATTGCTAAAACACATATACAGCATACAAACAAAAAGAGACAGGTTGTATGAACCTAGAATCCCCAAGCAATTTGCCAAAATTAATTATGATTATGGCAATCGATAGATGGAAACCCCTTAGAGTCAAACCATTTGGCTATATGTTGGTTGGATCATCTTTCAATACTAACCCCTCGGGACCGGACAAGTATGGGTACCTAAAACTTAATTTCCTTGTTTCAGGTTCAAGGAACAATCGAGTGCCAAGGAACCTGGTACATGGATAGTGGTACATTCCCGGACATATGACAGAAACAAGAAAAATCTGTCAAAATTCCAGGAAGTCGAGGTGCAAAAGTCATATTTGGAGGAAATGAAGCTCAGGAGAAATAAGAGGCATTGGATCCATCAAGAAAAATGGATTAAAAATCACGGATGTTGCATATGTTGAAGGACTCAACTTCAACTTGCTAAGCATAAGCCAACTCGTGACAAGGGTTATAATGTTGGATTTAACATGGGTATATGCCAAATCAAGGATCTTGAATCAAATGAAGTTGTGTTGCAAGGATGCGCAGACAAAAGAACATGTATGTCGTGGATTGGTCAATCGCAACACCCAACACTGTCTATTAGCAAAGAGCACAAATTTGAATCAAGTTGGTCGGGTACAAGAAGCCGAGTCACTGAATTTCAAAGCGATTAACAAGCTTGCGGAAGCAATCTTGTGGAAGGACTTCAGACAAAAAGATACAAGAAGGAGAGTATATGTGATGCATGTCGAGGAAGGGAAAACAAATCAAATCATCATTCAAAGAAAAGACATGTCCATCTTCAACAAGAATATTGCATCCGCTACATATGGATCTATTTGGTCCGATTGAACAAGCTAGCATAAGTGGGAAGAAATACACCTTGGTGGTAGTAGATGACTACTCAAGATATACATGGACAATATTCATGTGTAAGAAGAAAGAAACTCTACGAGAAACTACCACAGTTGATGAAGAGGATTCAAAATGAGAAGAGCCAAACCATTATCAAAATAAGATCCGGCAGAGGAACTGAGTTTGTCAATGGTATAATAACTCAATATTGTATAGAAAATGGTATTGGTCATGAATTGTCTGCGCAGCAAGGACTCCACAAAGAATGGAGTTGCGAGAAAGAAGGAATAGAACTCTCAAAGAAAAAGCAAGGACCATGATAGGTGAGCGGGGCTACCTAAAAGATTTTGGGGTCAAAGCAATAAACACAAAGATGCTACACTCAAAATAGATGCATGATAAACAGACGGTGACAAAGACTCCTATGAGATTTGGACGGGGAGAAAACCAAATGTTGCATATTTTAGAATATTTGGATGTAAATGCTTCATCCATAACAATGGCAAAGATAATTTGAAGGCTTTTGATGCTAAAGTCGATGAAGGTATCTTCTTGGGATACTCGGTGAAAGCAAAGCCTACAGAGTACTCAACAAGAGGACTATGGTTACGAGAGGAATCCATTCATGTGGTGTTTGATGAGCCAAATGTAAATGGAGAAGACATTGAAGAGTCAACCGATAAGATGAATCAACCAACCATGCGAGAAGAGTCCCTATGTCAAGTCAATTTGGAATTATAAACCCGGATGAAGATGAGATAGCCGAGTCTCAAAAATAAATCGGAAAATCTACGACTAAGTGATGACGAGAAAGGCGATCAAAGCAACATACCGCAAGACGACGAATCCGGCTAACTTACTCCAACTAACCTCGATGTAAGATGGTGAGAGACCATCCACGAGAACTAGTCATTGGAGATATAAGAGAAGGTGTCATAACAAGATCGAACTCAACAAGAAGCTATGTTCACATGCTTTATCTCACAAATAGAGCCTCAAAGATGTGTCACAAGCATTGGATGACACACATTGGATTCAAGCTATGCAAGAAGAAGAGTGAATCGAGTTTGAAAGAAATAAAGTATGAGAATTAGTTCAAAGACCCACCCATCAAAATGTTATTGGCACTAAATGGGTGTTCGAAACAAGATGCACGAGGAAGGTTACGTGGTAAGAAACAAAGCAAGATTAGTAGCCAAAGGATATTGCAAGAAGAAGGGATAGATTTTGATGAAACATTTGCCCCTGTAGCAAGATTGGAAGCTATAAGGATGTTTCTTGCCTATGCGACTCACAAGAATTTTATTGTATATCGATGGATGTAAAGAGTGCATTCCTTAATGGTTTATTGGAAGAAGAAGTGTATGTTGAACAACCTCCAGGATTTGAGCGAAGACTCTTGGAGATAAGGTATACAAACTCAAGAAAGCTCTATATGGATTGAAACAGGCACCCAGAGCATGGTATGATACTTTGTCACAATTCTGATCGAGAACGGATTCACAAAAGGCAAAGTGGATAGAACACTCTTGAGAATTCAAGATGCGAAGAGTATATTGCTTGTTCAAATATATGTGGATGGCATTATTTTTGGATCCACAAACAAAGAATTTGTGTGATAAATTTTCAAACCTCATGCAAAGCAAATTCGAAATGAGCATGATGGGAGAGTGACATTCTTCCTTGGACTCCAAGTGAAAACAGTGAAGGATGGAACCTTCATAAGTCGGACAAAATACAGGAGATTTAATGAAGAAATTTGGTATGGAAGAGAAGTCTTACGTGAAAATACCAATGAATAAATCGATCAAAATGGATATGGATGCGGATGGCAGGTCGTAGATCAAACAAGATCTGAGCACTTATTGGATCATTGCTCTATCTCACAAAGAAGCGGGCGGACATCACCTTTCTTTTGTAGGTGTATGTGCAAGATTTCAATCTGCTCCAAAAGAAAGCCACATGATGCTGACAAGAGAATCTTGAGATATTTGAAAGGAAGCAAGAAGTTGGCTTATGGTATCCAAAGGAAGGTGGATTCAAGCTAATTGGCTATTGAGACTGACTATTATCTTTGGATGTAGAGTTGACGAAGAAGAGCACCTCGAGGCACATGTCAAATGCTTGAAACAAGCTAATTTCTGGTTTAGCAAAAAGCAAAATTCAATAGCCACCTCTACGGTGACGAGAATACATAGCTGCGGGCAAATTGTTGTGCCCAAGTCCTATGGATGAGACAACGGTGAGAGACTATGAAGTTGAAGAAAAGGAAATTCCAATCATGTGTGATAACACAAGTGCGATGCGATCACTCAAAATCTGTGTTGCACTCAAGAACAAAGCATATCGATGTCGGATATCACTTCATAAGAGATCATGTTGAAAAGAAGGACATCACCTTGGAATATATTTCAAGGCGATAAACAGGTTAGGTGACATATTCACAAAACCATTATGTGAGTCAAGATTTGAAGAACTCAAGCATGAGTTAGGGTTAATTGAGGTGAGTGACACTCGAAAACTCAAAGAAAAGAAATGAAACACGAAAAGGGAAAAAGAGTTGAACTCTCAAATCGGCTAAGTGAATCGGCCATATCGGAAAGGCAATTTTACATCGAGTTAGGTGACAAAGTGAGTCGATGGGAGAAGCGTGAGAAGAGGAGTTAAATCGGCTAAGGGATGTGTTGAGTCATTTATGAGCAAAGGGACAAAAACGCAATCGTTTTTACTAAGCGGAAATGTTTTTAAGAATGACATCAAAGCATAATTATGACGTGTACGAGGCAAAAGCCGCACACCAAGCTTATGATTGGATATAAATGTTGCCGCATTAAATACGAGACATTAAATGCTAATGGGCGTGCAAAATCTAAGCCGTTGATTTCGATCACATTTCAAAAACCACCCCACGTCCTTTCAGGAACCATACTTAAACCATTTTCGGCCCAGTTTCTCTCACACATTACCAAAAGCATTCACTCTCTCTCGAAAGCAAAGGCAAAAACTCTCTCAAAAACCCTATCAATCTTCAAATCACTTTCTAAATTTCATTCGGAGAAATCTTGAAAAATGGCATCCACTCATGATTTTGTCAAGCTAGGAAAGCAAATCCACACCGGGTCTACTATGGATTTCGGTATGGTCAAACAGGGTCCGATGACGCCCTCATAAAGAAGAGATTGAAAAACTCGAAACGACCGGGCTAAAACCATTTTCGACGATGGGCTTTCCGATGACCTATGTGGAAGAGGTCGATACGGTTCTACGTGAATACCGAGATTCACGATGAGGGGATCAAATCCTCTGTTCACGGGAAGAGAGTTTATCATTTTGCCAAGGATTTGGCGAGAACACCGCTCGTTCGGCGGAAGGAGCACCGAGAAATCAATGAAGGCGATGTTGACTTGGATCTTTCGCTTGGAAGGAAGTAGCCAAGACCGACTATCTTTGAAAAGATAGTCTACACGCCTAACAAGAGGTTTGAAGGAGGACTACCACAAATTGTTGGACATCGTTGCCAAATGCATAGACATCAAATTTGGCGACTTTGACCAAGCTGTCAAAAGAGAAATTGATCGTAATGGCTGCGATCATTGAATAAAAGAAAGTGAAATTTGAGTTTGTCTCTACGGACTGCCAGAATGTAAGGGAACAAATCCTTCAAGGAGAATGGAGAATTTGGAGGATCCGGGATACGATGCCGGAGATTGGCCGGGTGATGGAGGTAAAAGGAGTCCCTCTTCGACATGGAAAGGCGTTCCATGTAAACAAGAGGATGTTCGAGATCAAACCTCTCGGGCGCACAAAAGAGAGCGTCGAGTGAGGGGGAATCGGTGACCCACGAAGATCTGATTGTCTCCTCTCCACCAAAGAAGAAGGTCAGCGCTGCTTGTTTGCTAAGAGAGCTGCCCCCGACAAAGAAAAACAAATCGCTCCCCCCTGCAGCCGAGTCATCGCCCCCCGCAGTGTGTCTCCGCCCTTCTGCGGCAGCGATGGAGAAGAACCATTAATCCCTTCTCGGTGATCAAGAAGAGAGATCGCCACAACAAGGAAGCGGCTACCTCTAAGACATCTGCGAAGGCATTCACCTTCAATGAACGAGGAGGAAGTGGAGCGAGGAAATCCCTTTGGTTAAAACAAAGAGAAGAAGAAGACTTTCCAAACTCTCCGAGCTTGAAAAGACAGTGAGTCTGTCACTCAGTGGAGAAGATACCGAGGCTATTTGGAGAAGTAGAGTCTCAGAAGTGATTGATGAAACGGCCAAGTCTGCACGAGGCCGATCAGCAGAGGCAACTTGAAGACCCAAATCAGTAGTCGAAGCAGTGAGGAACAAAGAATGGCCGAGACAACCGAGTCACCTGTTGGTGGGTTGTTTCTCCACTATAACAGAGATTTGAAGGTGTCGGCAGCAAATAAGTTCTGCTACCTTCAATACACGGAAACGAGGGCGGCAAGAGGATGATAAAGGCGATTTAATCATGCAATCTCCATTGTATCCGGACATCCAAAATCGTCTGGCGAGTGGAGAAAATGGAAGGTTTGAGCCTATCCAGTGCGGTTTCAATATCTAGAGTTCATTGATGAGGAAGAAGAACTCTTGATTTCTTGAGGTGGACACGATCTTTGCAAGCCCTTGACGAGGATAATTGCATAAATATCTTTGGAAATTCGAAAAGAAAATGAACGGGCAAAAAAGCGGTGAGGACGCAGAGGCACGTGAGAAGGCCAAGATCGCCTATCACCGGCACCACGAGAACATACACATCCTCACTTTGACGTCCTATCGGAAAGTGATGAGGATCGGACCTGCTTCACGCCCTTTGAGAAGAAGAATTGCAAATCGCAGCAAGCAATGCGAGAATCGAGAATCCTTCATGAGCAAAGGATGATGGAGGGACCAGGAGAGTCCTCCAAAACAGTGGAGATAGACCCAATGGGAGTGGTGCAAAGCATATTGCCACCGTTGTTCGCCACCACTTCCCCACTCACTCGGAAGAAGGAACTAAGGAATTGGCGATAAAGCGGGATAGTGGGGACCCGGTGAGCCAACCCCTAATGAAGGTGTATTACCCACCCAACGGTGAATACTCAATGGGAGCAGTAGGGAGTCCGGAGACGAGTGACCCCGATCAAGTCACTCGGTGGTGTGCCGGTGAGGGGAAACTCCCTCCACTGCGGCAAGGTCGGAGGATCTTTGCGGTGACTCCACAATGAATCTAGGAGGCGAAGTGGAGAAGGAACAAACACAAAGTACACGCAAGTTGTCATCGACGAGGCTCGGGCGAGTTGAGACTATCTCGGTGAGGTGCCAAGCTACTACGAAGGCTAATGACGCGGCGATGCGATCGAGGCACTGGAAGGAATAGCCTGGGCAACAAAAGTGCAATCCATGGAGTTGAGACTCAATGGATGCCACCCATGAAAGACCCTAAGACAAGCGACACCTTTGTCGAAAGGGATATCAGGCCTCATTGCGATTGAGGCTGCGGGAGGTAATGAAGGCCAACGGGAGGTTGAGACTTCCAGGGGTAAAGAAGTCAAGTCTGAGAACATCCCTCCTGCTATCATTGATCCATCGAGAAAAGGAGATAAGTGCGCTTCACGATTCTTAGGATAATCTGATGTAAACTCTCCGGGATCGGAAGAAGCGATGAAGCCGAGTCATCCCCCGTGACTGATCCAAAAGACTCGGTGAGGTGTTCCAACCACGAGTAAGTCGACCTCATGACTACTCGTCAAACTTTCAACTTTGATGAGCCACCCATGGAAATCTCATCATCGTCCGATGACGCTTCGATAAGGCCGAGGACAGTCAACTCACGTGGAAAAACCAACTGAGACCGACAAAGCTGTTGAGACAGTGAGGCTCAGCAAGTTTTTCGGGTCAACTTCACAATGAGACCCCAAGCGAAACAGAGTCCCGCTGCGCGAGGCTTCCAAGCTGCAGCGAGGTTCGACTCACAAGGAACTTCACGAGGACCACTCATCATTGAACAAATTCCGATTTGCTCGTGATGATCCCTTTGTAGAATCATTTCCCTTCTCTCTCGGAGGTACCCGACCTCCCGAAGAGTCGAAAAGAGATCTCGAGCGCTTCCACGAGACGAGATCCTGTCATTCCATCGGATACCATCGTTCGGTGACTATGATTTTGTATTTGCTTAGCGTCACCGCATGAAGGAACAACGAAGTTCGGGAGGTGTTCAAAGCATTATTTGAAATTGAGCGGATGGAGAGGCACCAGGCCTCGATGGATATAAGACAGGATAACGAGAGATGCCAACCTTACCACCGACTTGAGGCATAATAGTCGAGAATCCGGGAGTGGTGGCAATAGCGACAAACAATGCGTGTGGAACAAGCTAGATATTTGAGAACATTGTTCAACAAGCCGTTGGTGATGCAGCGGTGAGAATGCGATGCAAAGACAAAATTGAGAGAACACATTGAGCACATGCATGAATCTCACCTTTCTTTGAGATAAAGTCGCTACGTGAGCAAAATAAGAATGAGCTCCTGCGTATGGAAGAAAACATGGATCGAAAATTCGACCTTCTCGTGGTGAGATGAAGTTAATTAAAGTGAATCCAACGCTACTCGCTCACGAGTTTCGCGCCGCATACTCCGCAGGACTCGAAAGCGAGAACTTGGCTATCGGAGACTCGACTTCGCTTTCGCTAGTTTGTTTCGGGGGTTCTCTCTCCTTTGATGATGCCAAAAAGGGGAAAGGAATACCTAAAATTTGAAGGGATCTGAAGTTGAGAAGGAGGAAGCGGTATTTGTGAAGGAAAGGCAGTGAGGAAGTTTCAAAGAGAAAAGAAAGGGAAGTCTGTTGAGGGGGAAGGATCGAGAGATGTAACCTTGATGATTGCAAAAACCCCCCCAACAAGGTCTTGTCACATCTGATATTATCAACAAACTCCCAGTGACTCTGCCACTCCAACACTGTACCTATGGCGACAAGAGAAAGACGAGTTGAAGTAGGGATGGAGGAAGTGGAAGGAAGGATGAATGTCCGAGTTATGGATATTCGAAACAACATGGAGGCATTCTAGTAGACAGAGATACTTATGCCATCTCGGATCGGGAATCGAGCAAGATCGAGTTGATGAATTTAAAACGCTCGCATCTCGAAGGATACTTCGCAAATATGTCCATGGCTCAAGCACGGGACTTATCTTGGGAAAAGGGTCTCACACTATGTGAAGAAGGCGACAGCGACGGACTCGCGGCAAATACTCCACTAGTCACTCGGTGGGAAAAAAGACCCCAAAGACAATACACGCCCGGAGGAAGAGGTTGAGGAAGAAGCAAGTAGTGGAGGAAGAGGTTTGAGACCTAGACCTCTGCCCAAAAACATTGAGTACATAGATCCAGGCAAAAGAGGAGGGATCTCAATTTAGTTTTGACGAAGTAGCCAATCGCAAGTGGCTAAGAACAATCTTGAGTATGTGAAAAGAATTGAAGAAGAAAATAAAAGACAAACTCGGCTATGGGAGGAGAGACAAGAGAGAATAAGAAGAGATGAAGCTGCCGGAAGGCGTATGAAAAGAAGAAGAAAAGCAGTGAAGATGAGAAAAAGAAAAGAAGACCGAGGGAAGATGACGAGTTGAAGAAGAAGAAAGAAGGAGGAATCGAAGGAGATGAAGTGTTGTTGTCCACCCCTTAATGTATTTTACTATGTAAATACATTTTATGTAAGTCTTACGTAATAAATCAGTAAATTCTCTATTTTTGCGTAGACATAGATGTTTGCTCACGATACACTTTGTAAACATTTGTGTAAAGGACAAGAATGTTATGATCAATAAAAGGATTGATTCTACGCATACATTCTCTGTGAATGCACTATATGTATGTATCATTGCTATTTACATTTTGAATGTTTTAAGTTTTGGCATCATCAAAAAGGGGAAATTGTTGGGAAATTTATTGTTTAAATTTTGATGAATGCCATGTAAAACTTAGAATAGGAAGTTGGCACCACATTTTCGTTGTAAACTGCATTGTAATAAATAGGGCTGGTCAAGTGAGTTAAGTCGCCTATGCCTAAACATGCAAGAAGACAATGGAGACTAGAAGGAAGACTCATTGCAAGAGGTGAGTATGGCAAAAGAAGAGAAGACGGGAACTCGATTGAAGGTGCGGTGAGATGCGGTGAGTAGAGTATCAATCAAGTCAACTCAAGATAGCCAAGTTTCAAGTTGAAGTAGACAGAAAGAGTCATCCAATGATTGGAAGGCGACTCTAAGTCACACGGGGAAAGCAAGGAAATGCGGTCAAGTCGAGATAAATGGAAGAGATCCGTTACACAAAAATCAAGGGAATTACTTAAACAAGTAATACCTCCATACTACCTTTCTCAAAGTGCTCGATCCCGGAAGCGTGCAAAAGGAATAAACCAATGGGAAATCGCACCATGTCGAGAACTCGAAAAGTGAAGAACAATTCATACGAGGAAGTGGCAATTCCGAGGATCGCAATAAGACAAGCCAACGACCACAAGTGTCTTTTGAGAATAAGCTATCTCTTCAACGGGCAAATTTTCAAAAGAACACTATAAAAGGCCGAGGAGTTTATTTGAGAGAATGTTGGTTACCTTGACAATTGAAAACAAATACGAGCAAGAAAAGTTATATACGTAACCAAAAATATTCTCAAATCATTCAAGATTAATCCTCAAGGCCACATTACGAAGAAAATCAATCCAACACTCACATGTGAAGGAAAGATAACTTCAATCGGTTGAAGAGGAAATTGTTGAAGAATCAAGGGGTCATATTCCACGGAGGATTGTAGGAAGGTTCAAGGTCGAACCACTCTCAAGTTTTTGGAGGGCTTCGTGATCAAATCCAAAGAGCTTGAGCAAGTGGGCTGTAGTAGCAAAAAGCATTTGCCTGTGTGAAGAAGGCTCGAGTCGCACGAGAAGCCGGTGCGTGACCAAGGCATCTCGGATCGAGTTCCAAGGATCAAGTCGTTTGTGTGATCAAGACTTGTATCGGACTATTACCACTCTGTATCTTGATCAATACTTAGTGGATTCCTCCGGAGTTGGAGAAGAGAGGAGTAGAAGAATTACCCCATCTTGAACCTCTATAAAAACTTATCGTGTCATTTACATTTCAAAGACTTTAATTCCCGCACCTTATTTATTTAACTCTGTGATAAATTTGCTATCCACTTGATAATCTCTAAGTACTAAAACCAAGTATTAAATCAAAACTAAACCAAATTTAAGGGTGTAAAGTCTTAATTTGAAAACAAATCACGATCGAGTTAAGTCTTTAGTCAAAAGCAGTGAGTTATTCTATCAACGGCTCGGTCAGTGCGTTGAGTAACTAACTCTCTTGATTAACTAACTTAGTTGTCCATCAAGGACTCATTTGTGAAGTATTAACTCGAATATTTAAAAGGACTAAATCGAAAAGTTGGTAAGGTTTATTCAACCCCCTTCTAAACCTTACACTCACACCCTTGGGACCTACAACCGAAACAATAGAAACAATGTACAAAATAATATATGAATAAAAAATAACATAAAAAATAAGTTAAAATTGTTTTGAAACATCAAAACAACAAAGAAACAACATAGAAACAACAAAGAAACAGATTTAAACAACATCGAAACAACATATATAACATATAAATCAATGCAAGAAAAAAATGAAAAAAATAAAAATAATCAAAAAATATCCAGGGAGCGTAAAATAAAATAGGTACAAAAAAATAAAAAAATAGATACAAGAGTAATATGAGCGTATTTTGTGGTATGTGTACCAAAATCAGCGTATTCCATTTAATTTCCCCTTGTATATTCATATTTTTTTGCTATTTGTGATCTCTATATATAGTTGTTATTTGGGCTTAGCCCATTTCTTAATAATTATTTAGAATTATTTTTAAATTAATTAAATTCAATTAAAAAATTAACTAAAGAAAATATCTCAAAATATGTATCCAAATTTTATATATCACATGTATCTATGCATAACATTATATATATTTATGTAAGAAGAAAATTAAGATTTATCTAATATGAAATTATAATCATAATAGTATTTTATATATGGAAAATTACTCTTTATGTAATAACCTACTTTTCATGTCGATTGATTTATACTCAAGTTTTAAAGTTGTACATTTGAAATTAGATATGAGTTTGTATGTTTGATAATTTTTTAATATATGTGTATATATAACAATAAAATAATTTCTATTTTTTTGAAATATTTCGCTTTCCCATAAAATTGTGTTGCTAAATATAAAGCATGATTTTTGTTTAATTTCTTTAATAATTTTGATAATTTATCAGTTTTCTAAACCCCAAAAAAATTATAATTTGAAATAATTTTATTGTTAATTTTATTGAATATACAATTCATTAAATATTCAGGATTATGGTAGTAAAAAGATTCAACATGGCGAGTTAAAATATTTCAAACTTTTATTTTCTCATAGATAAACATGTTCCATAAATTGATACAATTCATGTTCATATAACAAAATATTTCATAATTTAAAGAGATTTTCTTATAGTCTATAATAATTTATTTTTATTGTTTAATCGTATAATTTATAATCAAATTAGTTATATTTATATTTTAATTATTTTTGAAATTTTAAACTTTTTACAATCATTATTCTTTTAAAACATATAGAACATAAATTCATAATTTGTGAAATAAAGAATAATAACAAGTAAAAATGAAAATATTCTTAGGTTTAATTTTTTAGAATTAATAAAGTAATAGACTATAAATATATTTAGTATTATTAATATATATAATATACATATTAGGGAATAGGGACAAGAACAAAGAATTCCCGTTTTATCTAATCGAATAGGAAGGGACGGGCATATAAATAATGCTCATGTTCCATTCCGATATTAAAAAGCGAGATTCCTCGTCGACTCACATCCCGAATTAACCAGGGATTGTCCGACCCATTCTATTCGGTTACCAATGGGGATGGTTCATGAGTAATGATCTAAGAGATATAGTTTATTGAACTATTAGAAAAATGTACATGTAACAATACAAAATATGCCTAATAGAAATATATCCCATGCATCGCACGCAGGCAAAACACTAGTTTTAAATTCAAATAAAAGACGAGACTTGATCGTCTCAATGCACATATCAATATCCATATATCCACGATTTTGTTTGAAATAAGATCCATAAAATTTATTTGCCTTCACTAAGGGCATCTCCAACCCAACTTCAAATCCCACCTCATTACACCAAATATGCAAAAATTCATCTCAACCCAACTCTAAACCTCACACCAAATTTGGTGTAGTGAATAGTATTACACCAAATTTGGTGTAACACTATTCATTTACACCAAATTTGGTGTAATGCAAATATCCACATTTGCCCTCAATTCTCTTCTACCTAAAAATTAAATTCCAATTGTATCCTTATTTATATATAATTAATTTATATAACATGATTTTAATATTTAATTAATATTTTCTATAAAATTTAATAAATAACAAACAATTATAATGTAAACTAAAAGAAATACTAATATTAATTTTAATATTTATTTTAGTAATATAACTAATTTAATTACATTAATAATAATAAAATATAAGTAAATAAAATAATTGTATAAATAAATAAATTTTGTTACTATAAAATGAAGAAGAAAGAATTAAAATGTTCATTTGGTGTAAGATTTGGTGTATTGGGTTGGAGAGGTTTTGATAAATTTACACCAAAACACCAAATTTGGTGTAGTTTTTACACCAAATTTGGTGTAATGGGTTGGAGAAGGTCTAAAGCATTTAGATACCTTGTTCTTTTTCTTGGGGGTGGGACGTGAGGATTCATTTACTTTTTAGTTGATGTGAATAAGCAAAACAAATATATATATATATATATATATATATATATATGAGTTGGATACGGTGAGTCCACGTAAATTATGTGAGTACATGAGACCAAATCGAAGCATTGATTTAATTTTTAAGCGGTTGATATTAAACAGATTATACAATTTTTAATAGATAACTTATTAAAAAAAGGAATATTTGGTATTTTAATTAATATTACTTTTTGTGAGGGAAGTTATTTTTGGTAGTGGACTACAATTTAGGAGACTGTTTTATCTAAAATCTTGCAAATCTTTTCTTACTTGGCAAATGAAGAGTCACAATTATCAAACATTCTCCAACACTTCTCCCTGCAGACCGTCTCCAACCCTCATCCACGAAGAAACCGTGAAAATATTCATCTCCTTATCATCCTTATCCTCCATCGGAAATCAATATCAATATCGTAAAAAAAAACCTTCCTCCCCACCGAAAAACCCATCTCGCATATACTTCTCAATCGTTGTGAAACCGGTGAAAGTGAAAATTCCCAATCGTTGTAAAGCCCATCTCCATCTCATCCATAGGTCAAAAATCAAAATCCCAGTGGAACCAACTCCATCTCCATCACTCGGCCATCTTGAAGTTCCGAAGTAGTGTTTGGAAAACCCCAATTTTTTGAAAAAATCCCCAAAATCAAAAACCCCAAAATAGGCGATGGTTATTTGCGGAAACCAAGCACCACGATTTTTTCTTCTTCTTTTTTTGATAATTTCTTGCGTTTTTCTTTAGGACATTGTTAGGGTTGGATAAATTCGGTTCATAAGTGGTAAAATTACCGTTTTGATCGATATAAATTTTTAGTATGGGAGGTTGTTTTATTGAGTTTTTAAAGCGCATATTATTGTTGATAAATATGCTTATGATTGTTACGTATTATGCATACATTTGTTTTACATTATGCTCTCAAACCGGGGGAGGGAGGGTAATTAGTATTTCAGTTTTTTTATAAACATTGGGAGATTGCTTTATTGAGGCAAATAATTGCTTATTGTCAATAATTATGCTTATATATGATTTTTTCTAAGTATTGAGTGATTGCTTTAATGAGGCAAAAAAATTGCTTATATATGTTTCGTATTATGCTTATATATGTTCAAGTATGTGGAAAATGCTTAGGATCTGTTGTGTTTTTTTTTTTACTTGTCTTTATTATTTGAAAAAATGAAACCAGGGAGATTGCTTTAATGGGAATTTAAAATGCATATTGTTCTTGATAACTTTGCTCATATATGTTGTATATTTTGCTTATGCATGTTTTATATTATGCTTTCATACATGAGGTAATTAGTATTGTCATGGTTTTTTCTAAGTCCTGGGGATTGCCTATTGATGTTTTTCAACCGCTTATTGGTGTTGACAATTACGCTTATTCACGTTCTCTAACATGCTTTATGCATTTGATACGATATGCTTATGTTTATTTTGGTTTATGCTTATAAATGTTGTCCGTTAATAAATGCTTTTATTAAATGACCATTGTCCCCTTTTTTTGTTAGATTTTACTGTTAGAAATGGCAAAAGAGAGTAAGAAGACGAAGGCCACGCGACTACGACGATCGTGCAGAGGCGAGTAAGAAAAAGGTGGGGAAGGATAAGAGAAAAAAAGTGGTAGATGGTGGTAAGGGTGATGAAGAGTCCAAATATCCTAGGTTGTCTACGAGATCAACGTTGAGGAGGTTTGCTAAAGTTATTAAGAAACTGAACCCGAGCAGGCGGTTGCGGTTCTTGAGATAGGGTTCGGTGGCTGTTGCACATGAAGATTGTTGAAATACGGCACACGATTAACTAAGCTGGTTAGTTGACAATTTCAATCCAATTAGTTTGTGAATTTGTGATATTGAAGGGAAAACCATACACATTGGACGCTACGGATGTTGAGCGAGTTTTGGAAATTCGAATGGGAGGGTGAATATTGACCAGAAAAGCAAAGCTTGGGGCATGTGACCTTCTTAAAGAATGACACCGAGACCACATCACGGCAAAACACATATGCACGGAGATGTTAAAATGCGCGGATGGAGGTGATTTGGTGTAAAAGGCATTTTGTTGCCTTGGTGGGGTGCAGGTATTGGGAATAACCCTTGTGGTTATGTTAATCCCTTTATGATGGACAACTTGGAGGATGTTCAAAATATTCGCAACCTTGGGTCAAAAGTGCGGTATACGATTAACACGTTGGTTACAAACAGGCATGTTGGGGAGACATCAAGAAAAGTATGTTCAATGGGCCTCTTCTATTTTTATCGGTAAGTTTTAAATAATTATTGCATTTACATTATGTATTACTATTTTGTGCACTTTCTAATTTTTCTTTATTTTAAGTTTTTGTTTGGATATGGTTGTTTTCTACACTCGAGACATGGTTAGAACACTCCCGGTATTAGATTTTAATTTCTTGAGATAATTCGGGCAAGGAGCACGTGAGGAGATGGATCTTTGGTGGTTTTGGCCGGGGTCATTTGGCGGATGCACTCCATATAGTTGCATCGAACGAAGGTTCGGCTCGGTGATATCGGGCGGTTAGGAAGTCATTCGGCGAAAGGCTGGGACATCGTTTGGGGCCGAGAGTCACGAGGTATAAATTTTATTTTTTTGATTGGACGAATCCATATTGGAGTATTGCTTATGACACATGCCACTTTTGCTTATATGTGTAGTTAATAATACTTATGCTATAAAATGGAGTATTAATTATTGTAATTTTTGTATATTCTCTCAATATTGGAATATTGCTTATGATATGTGCTAATTCCGCTTATATGTGTAGTTTATAATGCTTACAAAAATGATGGAGTATTAATTATTGTAATTTTTGTATATTCTCTCAAAATGTTGGAATATTGCTTATGATATATGCCAAGTCGCTTATCTGTGTAGTTAATAATGCTTACAAGTACGATAGAGTATTAATTATTATACTTTTTGTATATTCTCTCAAAATATTGGAATATTGTTTATGATATATGCCAAGTCGCTTTATCTGTGTAGTTAATAATGCTTACAAATATGATGGAGTATTAATTATTGTACTTTTTGTATATTCTCTCAATGTTGGAATATTGCTTATGATATGTGCTAATTCTCCGCTTATCTGTGTAGTTTATAATGCTTACAAAAATGATGGAGTATTAATTATTGTAATTTTTGTATATTCTCTCAAAATGTTGGAATATTGCTTATGATATATGCCAATTTTGCTTATCGTGTAGTTAATAATGCTTACAAATATGATGGAGTATTAATTATTGTACTTTTTGTATATTCTATCAAATGTTGGAATATTGCTTATGATACATGCCAAGTCCGCTTATCTTTGTAGTTAATAATGCTTACAAAAGTAGAAAAATATTTTTGAGTTTTTGTATGTTGTTGATTTTGCAAGTTCATTATCTAAAAAAGTTAGTAGGCGCTTATTAGACATAGGGATGTTGCATATTCACTAATAAATTGTTGATTGGATTGACATTTTTTCCTATGACTATAGACAACTTTTTGTCTGCCTGTGTGTAAATCATGCTTTAATGTGTTATAAATCGCTTATGTAAGCGACATTTTCTCGATAACTTTTGTCAAGGAGTATAAATCGAAGTATTGCGAAGTTGTCATGTCAGCTACGAGATGTGGTCGACATAATTGCGTTGTTTCAAAATGCTCCAAAAGAGATGACAGCGCGTCACGAGACTTTTGCAAAATACAAGAATCGGCTAGGATGCTTGTATGCTCAACTAGTAAGCATACCTTGGATGGGGAGAGCCCTCATGTTTGATGTTATGAGCGAAACGCAGCTAGATGAAGCTTTTTGGAATAATCCCAAGACCATAGCTGCCGTCGAAAAAATCCAACATGCGCTTGGTCGGAGGGGACGAGTACAAAAAGTCATGGATGATTCGCAAGTTTTAGCCGGGAGTCACCCAAGAGATTGATACAATGGTGGCGGGGATTTAAGAAATGCGATTTTTCTTTTTTGTTATTCTTTTATTATCCGGTCTATCCGCTTACAACATCACTAAATGTTGCTTTATTATACATAGAATGTTGCTTTTTATGTTGTAGTGATCTGTGTTTTTTTTTTTTGTTTTATCGGGCGGGGTTAGCGATGCACGTGATATTGGTAGAGATGGTGTGAATCGATGATGTTGATTTGGCACAAGAAAGCGATGTGATGATGATGAGGTGGATGAGATTAATAGTGACGATGAGATGGAGGGGGCAAATTGAGAATGTAATATGGATTGATGTGTTGTCCGAGTGTACCAAAATGGAGATGATGGTATCGAATGGATTTTTGAAAATGGCGCAGGTGATAGGTAAGTTTATTTTTTTTTATTTACTTCCATATTTTTTTGATGAAGTTATTCGTTTGAACACTCTTATGAACACGCGAGGAAGAAGTCATCTTCGATAGTGGTGAATTTTTCATCACCGGACAAGATATGGAGACGTTGAAAGGTGGGCGTGCGTCGGCACGGGTCATTGTGGATATGTGGTTGGTTATCCCTGAACCACAAAGAATTGTTGAGAAGTGATAGTTCCCGCGTAGATTCTTTGCCCACGACATATCCTTTGTATGTTTTTCCCGTAATTTTGTAGATTATTTTTGATATACAAGGTTTGTTGGGATATATTGTTTGTGGGTAGTATCAAGCTTATGTTTGATTTTGCATTATGCTTATGTATGGATCGCAAAGATTCTTATGTATGGTTTGTATTATGCTTATGTATGATTAACATTTTGCTTATGTATGATAATTATGCTTATGTATAGTTTGCATTATGCTTATACATGTTATATATTATGCTTATTTATGGTTTGCATTATGCTTATGTATGATAATTTGCTTGGTGCTATGACTAATGCTTATTACATGTATAAATGTTTCTTGCACGAGGTATAAATATTGCTTATGTTTGTGCTATTTATTGCGGACCTTCGCAATTGTAATGCCCAACAAAGCATAAAAACGAGTGAAATTCTTAAGAGATTCAACAAGAGCCGCAACGTCGAATTTAGTGATTGCGGTGCGAGCAAGATTGAGGAGATCCGGTTGGTATGTGTGATATGGTAAATTTGTTTTTTATTCGTGGCCCTTACATTTTTTCCCATTGTGTAGTTCTTCTTCCCAATATTCAAGAGCGAGCATTTTTTTTCGTGGTATGCTTTGACGTTACAAAGAAAGTACGCCATGTATTAGACAACTCGTCGAGTTGGTGGCAACAAAACCCTCAAATACGATGGTATTCTGAAAAATTGGTCAGTTTTGTGCTCCATGGATGATTGCATATATATTTTCAAAGTTTATTTTTCAATGATTCACATAGTAATGTTTTTGTTTTTCGATAGCGGCAAGTATTTTCGCAATATTTAACGACAAAGGGTTTTCATCAATTGCTCGTGTGATTGATTCGTCGACTTCCCATTTGTGCATGCCTTGGAGGGACAATGATAACAAAATTGATTGCGCTATTTTCACTATGTGCCACATGGAGACGTATATGGGAGGTGGGATCAAAATTGGGATAGCGGGCTCGAAAAAGCGACAAAGGCGCAATTATTGATGATGCGTAGGAAATATCAAAGTGCAATATGTTTGGATGCAATGAATGAAGCGAGGGGCGGTTTTGGATTTGGCGAAGGAGTTTGTTAAAGCGAATTAGGATCAAAACGAAACATTGTTGCTTCTTACTTTTGATCAAAATATTGATTATTAGAGTATTTTATAGCTATTTTAAATATGGTTGGTTTTTGACATACATGTGTAGTTGATATTGAATATTTTCGACTATTGCCCTTTTTTAGTTCATGGTTGTTAGATTTCTATAAAGCATAATTCATTTGCTTATGTAAGCAAAATTCAACTAGTCTGTGAGGAGCGTAATTCAACCGCATTGTAAGCAATTATCTTCATGGTATCTTATCTTTGTTTTAGCAAGTATTCAAATATTTTTAAGCAGGATTCAAATGCTTTTAGCGTAAGTCAATTTCCTTGTAAGCAATTTATCTTCATGGTATCTTATATTCTTTAGCGAGAATTCAAATGCTTTGTAAGCGTAAGTCAATTGCCTTGTAAGCAATTATTTTATGGTATTTTTATCTTTGTTAGCAATTATGTTCCTTTTTTATTTTCTTGAAAAGCAATACAACAATAACAAATAAGCAAAGTACAAAGTAGTAATAATCATTATAATAATCACGCATATGCAATTTGTAATATGTGAATAATAGGTGTTAGAAAAATAAACAGGCAATCACAACATTTTATCGAGCACATGCCTTTTTTTTTCTTTTTTTAGGAATAATTTTTAGGATTGTATCAAACAAATAATTAGAAAGTTTAAAATAAACATAAATATTTTAAGCGTTAAAATATGCATGAATAAGCGATATCAAACATGCACTTCAAAAATAATGTCAATAAGAGTAAAGATTGTTTGAAGCTCGAATAAAATGGAAGCAAGGAAAAAAAAATAAATTCTACTTGTTGCATGTTACGCTATTGTGTGAACCTATTTCTCCATATTTCCCACGTCTCTTCAATTTCCCCGCCCTGCCTTGATTGCCTTCTCTTTTCGACTCAAGCCGGATCTTGACTCGATTTCCACTTCCCTTATTTTTTGCCTGTGTTGGTGGCAACACTACAACGCCTAGCTTGGATTTGTCCCCAATGAATCCTTCGATCAATGATTGCTTGTTCACCGAATCGGAATCCATTTGTTGATCCAAAGATCAATATTTCTTTATGGTCTTTTATGATCTTTCACGGGGCTTCCATCTTGAACTTGTTGTCTTTTGAAAGAACAATACAACGATGAATGTCGGACCAAATCTTTGAAGTGTTGTATCACACCGCATATCCGATTCGAATATGTTCAATGAATCATTGTTTTGATATGGTAGCATGGATGCTTTTTTTGTTCATCTTTTGTGAATATATTTTTCTTTGGAATTTTATCGACTTCCTTTAGTAGCGAGAAAATGTGACGACATAGTAGTACGATACGCTGAAACATCTTGCAAGCTGCGAGTCCATCATATCGTCATTTTTATATAAAACCTTTGTAAATACTCCTATTTCCACGTCTTTGATTTTGTAAGTGCATGTGTCGGCCTCGTTGTTGATTTCTATTGTCACGCACTTGTAACAAGATGATTCGATCTCGGTGCTCACGAGAGAAAACACACTGTTCTTGTATATACAATTGACGCATGTTTCTCAATTTCCAACTATGTTTTGCAATTGGGCAAGCTAGGTTCGAGACTCGTTGTTCGGTTTATCTACAACATGTCTTTGAGCTTCTATAGCGCTTTCGTAGTGCATAAAAACTACTAGACTAACTTTTGTGGGTTGGTGAAACTTACGAACCAATGTTAGCACTTTATGATCTTGATGTGGTTGTAAGTAATCCGCTTAATTTCACACTTTTAAAATAAGCGGGAACCCACGATTTTCTTATTTCAAACATAATGTGCAAATAATGAATGCAAAGTCGGGTTGGTTATCATTCATCATTCGGTGGTTCAATGTAGTTACTCCAAATGATGCGATTCAACCTTTCCATGAATTACTTGTCTTTAAGCAAAGTATGCCCAACCTTCATGCCAACCTTTTCCGTGATGTGCCACATACATAGTCGGTGAATACTATTTTTGAAAACTCTTTTTATTGCGTTTTTCATTGCGGGATCTTGATTTGTAACTATGTATGTTGGCTCATGGCCCATTGATTTCAAGAAATATTGAAAACCATACATACGATTCTTCATCCTCCTTGAGAAGTAACCAGGACGTGAACGTAACACATCTTCTATGGTTGTCTCACGCCTTGAGAAATGGTATGAACACCATTTTGTACCTATGGTTGTTTTGATAAGTTAGTCTCTTTTTTTTTTAAATAAAAAATATTTTCAAGTTGATCGTATGCAATGTTCTTATAATAAATAAGCAACTCAATTTTATCACACAAGCAACAAATATTAATATTTTCAATCAAGTGGTCGATTGATCAAATGAGTTTAAATTATTGTTTATATATGCAACATTTAACTAGCATATAAGCGAGTTTATGTTCAATTCGCATGCATATCCACACATGAATAAATGTTGTAAGAAAAATGGTCATTTTCTTTATAAAATTATATATTCTCATATACTGATATGAAAATAAGTCATAAGCGGTTTATGTTCTTTTAACATGCATATTTATGCACGAATATAAAAAAAGAGGAGTACGAAATTTGATGGGAGTGTACAGGCAATTGTTAGTGTTGTTGATCGAGAAATTCTTTACAAGCGTACGGTGTCAAGTTTTAGTATAGTTTTGAAAGTGGGGTTATCGTCTCCACAGGGATTGTTATCAAATTTTATACTAAATCTTTGTAATTAAAATAGCTTAATTCTATCAAGAATTTGAAAAGAGATGGATTGTTGTTAAACTGAAAAGAAAACTAAAATTAAGCTAACAATTGGTTCGGACAAATAATCAAACACGTAAGAGATGAATTATAAAGGGTTGATTCACTTATGTATCACCTATGTTCTCAATCCAGTTCATTAATCACACATTATTAATCTATAAGCCAATATTCCTACCGTTTATCACTTCCTCTCAAGTGCCAAGTGATTAGGTTCCAATTCGATTTCGATATCTCTATAAAAATCATAAATTAAACCCTAATATGCTCGATGAATATTCTATCACAGGCTTCAAAGATTCATAAACCTCTCGGTTCTATGAAACCCTAGGTTGTGCTATTCTATGTCCAAGCGTTCAATTACCTCTCTCAGTGTCAAATCAAACACACCAAACAATCTAAATTATTGATCGGATAATCCGGATACAATCAATTCAAATAGCACAAATAGATGAAATAACATGCGAATCTCATAAATCGGAAATCAAGACATAGGTTTAAACATAAGTTATATCAATCCCCTAGAAAAATGAGTTCACTCATGTTGGATGTACAAAAACTTATGCAAATGTAATTATACATCTCAAGAATAGACAAAGAAAAAAAGAAGGAATTGAAAAGAGAAGAGAATGAATTTCTCTCGTGTCCGGATGAGAAGTGCCTCCAATTATCATCGAACCCTAGCTTTGTGTTTCTTGCCTTCTTGCTGTGCTCAAAATAATGTCCGACCCCTTTTACGTACGTTCTCTTGGTTTATTTATAGGTCAAAACTCTCAAAAACACGTCAAAATGTAAGAATTAAGTCAATCGCCCGTCGCGTGACTGCGACACTCATTTTGAGCGCTCGCAACATTGCCCCGTCCGCTCACACGCTGCGGCGCTCGTTTTGAGCGATGCGGCGCTCATGAAGATAATAGTTTACGTACCTTTTTTGGGGTGTCTTTGCGTCGCTTGATTTGGAGCGCCGCAACGCTCCTCCTAGCGGCTGCAACGCTTGATTTGAGCGTTGCGTTGCTCCCGCACTTTCAGTGTTTTATTGCATTTCTCTTCCTCAAGTGCAACTTCTTCCTCCCAAACACGTTTTTCATCATTTTTCATCGTCCTTGGCTACCATAACATGTATCGACTCGCTAACGGCACCTAATGAAATAAAAAGGACTCAAACGACACTAAAACACCCAAAAACAAGCAATTTCCTATTCTAAAATACTCAATACATTGGTATAAAACCAACTTAACAAATACCCTCAAACTTAGACTTTTGTTTGTCCTCAAGCAATTACGAGACTCTATAAAATCAACAAACATGAAGGAAACAAAAATAATGACAATCGACTCAAACGGACTAACCGCAAAACTTCACAACCAAGCTCATTCGTCTCAAAATTCGTTTCACCAACAATCAAGCACACATTTTTACAATGTGATCATGAGTGTGGAATGTTCATGCCAACTCCGTTTTCATTATTGAGATAGATTCATGCATCAAGTGTTTTCAAGATGATCCACTTTCGTAAGAATATAAAGGTGAGATGCTTATCGGACTCCATAAGCTTGTCTTTGACACTAATCTCCACTAATGTAGGTGATGTAACACAAAGATCAATAGGGCTTTCAAAGCTTGTAATGTGGGCTTAGGGTAAGGTAGGAAAATATAGGATTTAGTGGCTCAAATCACCCAAACACATAATTATCAAATTCTTCAAATCACCAATTAGTAACTACCCTTCACTTTTCGACATCCCCAATGTTCTCACTTTATGAACCTTCAATCCCGTATTTTTTTTTTTTTCTTTTTAACCCCCAAACTTATTCTTTTGCATACTTTACACATGGAGTTTCACATTTTTCTTTTCTCGGGAAACTTCATGCAATTCAACACATACATTTCTTATCATACCCTCCTCAACCTTCAACATTTTTCTATACTTTGTGTGTATGAGTGATGGGTAATTAGGATTTTCACATGTAGGCTCTGGGTATAAGATTAGTTACCAAAGAAATGGGTTTACAAGGCTCAAATGGGAACACTAGGAAAATATCCAATATAAAGGTAGCTATTTTTGGCTCTAGCTTGTTCAAAGATGGCCAAAAATCACTTCCTTAATGTTACTTCACCTAGGATTTCGCCTCGACTAGTGATCGACAAGTTCTAATCCGGTGGGATCATACAAGAAACACTCAATCGCATAAATCATCCCCAAATAAATCAACAGAGTTAAGTACATAGATGGAATTAATGGAAAGAAGAATAAATCACACTCAAAACATGCTCTTTTGACCGTTCAACTCATATTCAACAAATTCACTTAGTCATGCGGTTTTACGAGTTTTACATACGACCCGACTCGACTCTGGACTCTCTTTTTTTCTTTTTTTTTTTAACTCAAGACACAACTCGATGAATAAAAATAGATTACATCCCCTCAAACTTAAAACGACATTGTCCCCAATGGAGAGGTGAGACAAAGGACTTTCTCGGTAGCCGAGGAGCAAAGGCTCTTATCGGAGACATGTGGTATTCCTACATGTATGAGGTGTCTCTTATAATCTCACTTTGCTTCCTACAAAGACAAGCCCATGGGTGTTGTATGCCTCCGAGGTGTGGTCTTGTTCTTCCCCTTCGTCAGCCGGTCCCTTTTTGGTTTCGCATCTTTGTAACCTAGCAAGGTAGACAAGAAAACAAAACTCGTGGAACCATGAAATTCGATTACGGATGAGAAATTGAAAATCAAACGTACATAATGCACTCAAGTGGATAATATAGTCCCATGTCAAGAGGATAAGCATATATATGCAAGACAAAGACTCAACAATGTGGAAAAATCATTGGGGCATTTGATCAAACACCTCGTATGCATGAATTTGGGAAAAGATGGTAAATGCAATGGATAACTCATTTCAATCCCAAAATCTAAGTCTAGCATGAACATTCAGTCCACAATCCACAACCCAACAACAATTATCCTAGCACTACTACAATCCAATCACACAAAAGTAGAGATATGGGAAAAACCATAGGGTAGGGTTTGGAAGTTGCAAACTTACCAAATAATGAGTGGAGGAGATGAAGATGATGTGTGTGGTGTAAGAATGCTCCTTTGTGAAGATGGAGTGGGATATGTGGGAGTTTTGATGAGAAATATGTTGTGCCCGTGGTGTTCCAATGCCAAGAGAAATAATGTTGTGTTTTAGAACAAATGAGGGCGCAGTGCGCCTCTACGCGCTGCAAAGATCGAGGCGAATTCCTCCCTATACCGATTTGAGAGGGCACATCTGCGGGCGCCCCATGCCAGTACTGGCATACTTGAGTGTTTTAGGGGCCTTAGCGCCCGGTTTTTTCAATCAAAGTGTGTCTTGCACGTGAAAAAAATAAAGGGTCGGGATGTGATGCAACTTGCTACTCTTAAAAATGCAAAATCAACTATGATGCAATTAAAACGAAAAAAAAACTATTAAACTAAATTAATACTATGAAAGCAATAAAAGGGGCTTGGGTTGCCTCCCAAGAAGCAATAATTTTATAGTCTTGACCCGGACTTTGTTAGATTATCCTCAAGTTGGAGCTCAAGAAACGTTATCCACGTTTCCTTAGATACTTCCCAACCTCCAATGTCTTGACTATATTCCCATCCATCGATGACCATCATTGGATTCAAATTTGAGCCTCTTGGTTGGATGGATGGTGAATACGACTTTCTCCTTATTGACCCATGCAGAGTCGACTCCCGTTTCTATATCGATCAAAGCCCTTGTTGTAGCTAAACCGCGCCCAAAGATTATAGGGATTTTTGGTCTTCATTCACATCCAACACTACAAAATCCACGGGAAAAATAAATTTATCAATTCTTACCAACACGTCTTCAATGATTCCCCAAGGATAGGTAATGGATCGATCAAAGCAAATTGCGGCGTGATATTAGGCGGTTTCACCTCCCCAAGCCCAAGCTTCGTAACATCGAGAGAGAGATATAAGATTCACAGGACCCAAGATCACAAAGTGGTTTTTCAAAGAAAACTCCTCCAATAGTACAAGGAATAGTAAAACTCCCTGGATCCTTCATTTTCTCGAGGTAGTTTACTCGCACTATTGCACTACATTCATTTGTCAAATAGATAGTCTCAAACTCCTCCAACTTTATTTTCTTGGATTCCACTGGTTTCGCATAAATGGGCAGTTTTTCGGGGGGAGGCTAAAATTTCGCTTCCTTTTTCACATAAACTACATTGTAGTACTCTCTCGGATTAACCTCAGACGCTCGGGAATCCACTCTGCTACAATGATTCACTGCGAACGCTAATCGACCTATTTGTGTCTTGATCGACCTAATATGCATCTTCATTGTGCTCATCTTTATGCCCAAATTATCAATTTGTGCATCACTGCTCAACCAATTCCTGGTCTCTCCTATGAATGAGCCGAGTATCTTTTCTAGCGATCGCTTCTATTCACCTCCGGTTGCATTGGAACTAGATGGGTTGGGATAACCCGGAGGTGGGTTCAATACATTCATGTTGTTGCTATAAGAGAAATTCTCATAATTGCGAAGTCCTTGGTGATAATGAGTTGGTAATGGATTACCTCTATTATTAAAATCTCGATTATTCACATAATTGACTTGTTCGACCTCGTGAATGGCGGCATGCATGAACAGCCGCGGGTCGGATCTCGGCTTGTTGTGGTGTGCCGCTAGTATTCATGATTGCTAATTGCTTCGTCGGACTTGAGATTTGAGTGCTAAAGCCGACATTGTATCAAGCTCAAGAACACCGGTAACCTTCTTTGCGCGACCTCTCGGAGGGCCATTGATAACTGTTTGTGGCCATTTCTTCAAGCGTAAGTAAGGCCTCGGTCATATTTTTAGCCATCAATGTACCTTCTATCTTTGCCGCATCTAATATCATCCTCGTTTGCCCATTCAGCCCGTTGTAAAAATATTGAACACTCGCCGATCTGCATAGCCATGTTGTGGGCACCTTCGCAATGAGATCTTTAAATCGCTCTAAAGCTTCATATAGCGGCTCTAAATCAATCTGTTGGAATTGGGCTATCTCACTTTTCGAGTTGGAGCGTCTTCTTTGGGAGAGAAGAATTTTGCCAAAAATCTTTGAGTCGATCATCCCATCTCGTGATACTCCCAGGGGCGAACATCCGCAACCACCATGCGGCCCTATCCCGAGTGAAAATGGGAAAAGCCTCAATCTAATGGCCTCATCGGTCATACCATTAATCTTGATGGTGTCGCGAATCTCAAGAATGTGGCCATATGTGTATTCGGATCATCCACTAGACTCCCCCAAATTTATTCGGTTGAACCATGCTTATGAGGCCCGGTTTCAATTCGAAATTATTCGCGTTTATGGTGGCGCATAATTCCAAAGTAATTATGGTTCACATCGACCAAAAATATCTTGGATCGCTTTTCTTGTGCCTCTTTGTGGTGGCACATGTTAGTCCAAGTGGCTACGATAATCTAGAGGAGGTGAATAGATTATGCCGATTTTTCGCAACTAGCCTTCTTTTTCGAATGATCAATCAAAGACAAGAATAAAGGTGCGAGAAATTAAACAACACGCCTCAATTTGTAGAGGTTCAACCCACCTAGGGCCTAGTCGTCTACCACCCCAAGTATCTCGGGATGGATTTCAAAAAAAAAAAAAAAAGATTTTATTAATTACCACAATTAATACAACATCACCTTACAACACCTCTTTGGATATTACCTCAATCTCCTTGAAGATTACCACAATCTTCTACGGCACCATGTGAAGATTACCACAATCTTCAACCTTGAAGAATACCAAATTCTTCAACACCTCAAAGAGCACCAAACTCTTCAATAAGAAGATTACCACATTCTTCTTGCACCTAACACCTAGATCACCCAGTGTGTTCTTACCACAAAGAACACTCACAAGGATGTCTTGTGTTGAATGATGAACCCAAAAATTCAAGATTACAACTCTATAATGAACAATACAATTTTGAGTGCAAGTGTAATCAATAATTAAGCCTAGACCTCAAGATGTGAAAGTGAAATACTTAGGCCATAAATACAACAAGAGTGTTGAATATGAAAGCTTAGAAATTTGCAGATTTCTTGTTGTGTATTTGCTTGTGTTGTGTATCTTGTGTCTTCAAATCATCCTTTATTTATAGGAGATTCTTCACCAACATAGGCTCCTCCTTCTTCACTTTTGTCTACAAAAAGAGGATCACAAGATGTAGAAATATTGTACAAAAATGAAAAGCAAATCTTGCGATAAGGAGTCCAACGGTATAAATTTTCTTTGTCAAAATATTACAGGCGACAGATCGCTCTATAGAAAATTTTGAATGTTAAAGGAAATTAGTGCGATCCGGTACCATTCGAAGGGGGTGACCGATCATAGAGGGGTCCGACCGACGCCCTAGGGTCGGACCTGGTCGGCCCCTACTGGTTTCCGATCCCCCTCTTCAAAATTACAATCCAGTGTTATGTTTCATGTTTTTCCTTCTTTAGATACCGGTCGACCGTTTGCTCGATCGGTCGACCTCTCCAAATTGAAGTGTTGTCCGATTTTTGTAAAAAATAAACTTCAAGAAATACTCAGAAAAATTAGTAAAAACATTTTAAATCAATTGGGAGTATTTGGACAACATTTATAAACAAAGTGTTTGGTATAAAAACTCATTTAAACAAAATCATCAAAAGTCTTGATAAAAACATTTATCTAACAAACTCCCCTTTTTGATGATTACAAACCAAAACAATTTTAGGAAGTCGATTTTAAAACGAAACATATTTTCCGGTCTAAAACATCAATCCATTACAAGCAAGATTTATCATATGTGTAACACACAAGGATATGAGCAAAGGTTTTTCAAAAACTTTTTGCACAAGCTCCCCTATCAATATGCATATCAAGAACAAGGCTAAAAGCTTAGGGCCTGTTTGTTTATGTTTCCATGGTTCATTTCCATTTTTCGGAGTTGGAAATAGAATTTTGAGAATTTATTGGTTTTCGTGTGGAAATTGGGATTGTGTTTGGATGAATGAATTGAAATGTGTTTTATGTAGGGTTGGAAATGAGATTGTGTTTGGTTTGAGTAGTTTTGAAATATTATTTTATGTATATAATAATTGAAAAGTTGGTAGTGGTGGGGTCCACTTCAATATTTTAAGGGTCCCATTAGATAGTTATAATTTAAAAATAGTAATATTTTAAGTAGATAAAGTTGATAATGGTGGGTCCACATATATAATTGTGTTAAAATATCAAAATAGTGATTGATAAGTAATGATGAGTGATGTAGGGTAGTGTATAGGTTTGAGAATAGAAATTATAGGTTTGAGATGTTGTTTTATGTGAAAAATAGAAAATGAAAATGATGATTTCCATTGGAAATTTTATGAACAAACATGATTCCACTTTTATGTATAGTTGGAAATCGAAAGAGGCCATTGGAAACATAAACAAACAAGGCCTTAGCTTTTACAAAATACATTTGAATTTCATGAGCTTATAAGCTCCCCCGTCACGAAGACATCATTAGTAAAGCATAAAAGTTTATAATACATCACATGGACTAAGTATTATTCACTCTTTTGGCTTTTAAGAACCCTAGCTTATAGCTTTTCTTGCGAGCTTATTTTTGTTTCTTTGAGCGTATGAGTGTTTTTCCTGTTTCTTCCCTTTGGAATCATCAAAAGAATGTTAGCACGATAAAAACATCATACAATTATATCAAGTGCGCAATTTATTCGATTTATCGAGCATTTTGTTGAAGCTTAAATTCCAAATAAAAAGGGAAACGTTGCTCATTTGATTTGCAAAAGCTCATTTGATTGATAAAACATGATCTCTATAAACTTATAGGACTTTTCAAATCAAGAGAATCATGTAGGTGATGAATTTTTCATAGAAACATTTTGTCGAACATTTGGCATGCGTCGAATAAAACAAGAGATATATAACACGCTTTTGTAATTCATTTAAGCCAAAACATTTCATCACCAAATGCAATATAACAACATTCATCCATCAACAATCATCATATACAACATACTAATACAAGAATTTCATCAAAATAGCAAGATACAAGCACATTCTCAAGGGTTCAACCCAATTGAGATTAAAAGGAGAAATTCTTGATCGGAGAAGTTGGATGATATGGATGAAATAGAAGTTACATAAACTCAAAAATATAGATTTTATAAAAAGAAAATCATTTTGAGTGATTTTTGTGTGAAAAATACGAAGGGGTTCGATTTTGGAAGAAAATGATCAAATATACGAAATGAAGGACATAACCAATTTTATCCCCGAAATCACATAGGGGCGGCCGACGGGTAGGGTAGGGTGAACGGTGCTTCGACGTGGTCGGCCGTCGACCTCTCCGTCGACCGATGCCCGAACACCGCGTTCTATTTCGTCCAAATTTTATACAAAAATCCGATTTTTCACCCCTAAGGTTTAAAAACATGCAAATTGCAAACATAGACCTCATTCAATATACATTATGCTCCGAACAAGCTCAAAATGAGGTAAAAACTCGGCGGTTAATGGTTAAAAATGAATGTCGCGAGTTATCCTTGAGACGGAATTAAACACGTCTCAATTTTCCGTTAAAAGACACAATCCCTTAAAAAATATCAAATCTCAATATGTTTAGTTTGATTATGAAGAATCGAAACTTTGAAAAATTATATTCAGGACTTGTTATCCCGAAAAATATTTGACGTTTTAAAATTTTGGATAAAATAAGCCATAAGAAGAAGTGCCTTTCAAATATTTAAAAATTTCTTTTAACGGCACTTTAATGAGATTCGTTGGGATAGTTTTGAAATCGAGCATATAGGCATAATGCATGAACAATTTTGATTCTATAAGAATAATGAAAGTTGATAAAAATACCTCGAATTTATTTGTCAACCAATATGCCTTTCGCAATCTTGACACTTTATGACGTAGATGGCAATTGATGAGTCTACGATCATTTGTTACTTAATACCAAAATATTTCTGCAAAAACTTGACAAAATATCTTGCACAAGAGCATAGTGATATCGAATAATATACACAACATTGAACAACATAGAAGTTGAACAAGTAGCACATACTATGCTATTTAAGGAATCAACAAAAGTTTGATAAAACAAGTGCTTATAGAAAATCCATATAAGGTCTCTTTTGAAATTTGAAAATCCGAGAGTATAAAATTGAGACCTCATTTTTAAGAAACATTTTTATAATTAATTTTGACAATCAATACAAAAATTAAATACACAATATGAAATGCATACTACAAGAAGAGGATAAGAGTTACCAATTTCGCCATTGCCAAGCGGTTGTATCTATCCCATTGTTGATAATATCTTCTTTTTGAAAAATAATTTTGTTGGTAATATCTCCTCGTTCGATCATATGGCGCGATCGTTTGTTGTCTATATGACAATTTAAAACTCCTTTGATTTTTATTGCCGAGTACCTAACATAAAATATTCTTGTGGTACCTCAAGTGTTTGGGTCCTTTGGGATTAACATTGAGACTTTTAGGTCTCCAATAATAATTACAACTATTTTTAACCCGACAAGTATTAGTCGTGTGACCAATTTTACCACAATAGAAACATGTAATAGTTCTAGAAGAATAATGGCCAACATGCATAGAGACTTGGTTCTTTTTCTTATCATGAATAACATTAGGCTTATAACCAAGTCCTAGTTTCAAATGATCACAACGTTGAACATCAAGAATTTTGGTCATTTTATCGGTACTCAAGTTAAACTTCAACATATCCTTTTTCATGCAATTAATATCCTTAACTAGAGTACTATTTTCTTCTTCAAGAATTCTAACCTTATCAAGTATAACATTATCAAAGACTAGTAAGAGATTCATAAGAAGCATGTAAACTATCCTTTTCATTATTCATGGTGTTGAATTCCTTTTTCAAATTCTTATATTTAAAAAGCAAGCTTTGGAATTCATTTTGAAACTCATCAAAATCATTTTGCAATTCATCATAATCATCATGCAATTCATTACTAAAAAAAGTAGACGGGTTAGAGCATACCTCATTGTCTTCTTCGATTCCCATTAGACATTGCTCGGCTTCTTCATCGTCGGAAGTTGTAAGAAGCTCATCCCAAGTTGTTCTAAAATCCGGTTGAGAGGTGGATGCTTTTGAATTACTCCTTTCATTTGCATATGCTTCATATATGATAAGATTTCCAATAAGCTCATCAAAATTTAGAGTTTCTAATTTTTGAGCTTCCATGATAGCCGTGACTTTTTCGGACCAAGAGTCGGGAAGAACATTTAAAACTTTGGTAACTTTGTCTTCTTCCGAAATGACTTTTCCGAGTGCCCACAAAGAATTTACAATGTTATCGAGACTTTCAACCATTTTTGAAATCCCTTCACCCTCGAGCATTGTGAAATTTTCAAAATCTTTAACAAGCATTGTTTTTCTAGCTTGTTTAACTTTCTTAGTGCCTTCATATATATTTTGGAATTTTTCCCACACATTATGAGCGGATCGAATACCTCTAATTCGATTATACTCCGTAGTGTAAAGAGAACAATGAAGAATATTAAGAGCTTTACCGTTTAAGGAGAATATTTTCTTGTCTTCATCATCATAATCCTTGAGGGCTTTGGGAATTTGAGTGTCGTCTTCCTTTTTTCTTCATCGGGATAGATACTCCATTTATAACAAGATGTTCCAAATATCGAATCCACAACCTTGTAAGAAGCATTCCATTCGATTCTTCCAAAATGCATAATTATTGGAGTCGAAAAAGAGGCGGTCTATTGAATGATGTGCCGGTTGGTAGATAGCTCTCGTTCGTAGCCATGGATCTTTTCTCTTTACTCGGAACAAGATAGCCAAATAGTGTGGCTTTGATACCACTTGTTAGTCCAGTGGCTACGATAATCTAGAGGGGGTGAATAGATTATGCCGATTTTTTGCAATTACCCCTCTTTTTTGGATGATCAATCAAAGACAAGAATAAAGGTGCGTAAATTAAACAACACACCTCGATTTATAGAGGTTCAACCCACCTAGGGCCTAGTCCTCTACCACCCCAAAGTATCTCCGAGATGTATTTCAAAAAGAAAAAAAGATTTTATTAATTACCACAATTAATACAACATCACCTTACAACACCTCTTTGGAGATTACCTCAATCTCCTTGAAGATTACCACAATCTTCTACGACACTTGTGAAGATTACCACAATCTTCAACCTTGAAGAATACCAAAATCTTCAACACCTCAAAGAGCACCAAACTCTTCAATAAGAAGATTACCACAATCCTCTTGCACCTAACACCTAGATCACCCAAGTGTGTTCTTACCACAAGAACACTCACAAGGATATCTTGTGTTGAATGATGAACCCAAAAAATCAAGATTACAACTCTATAATGAATAATACAATTTTGAGTGCAAGTGTAATCAAGAATTAAGCCTAGACCTCAAGATGTGAAAGTGAAATACTTAGGCTATAAATACAACAAGAGTGTTGAATATGAAAGCTTAGAAATTTGCTTGATTTCTTGTTGTGTATTTGCTTGTGTTGTGTATCTTGTGTCTTCAAATCATCTTCTATTTATAGGAGAGTCTTCACCAACATAGGCTCCTCCTTCTTAACTTTTGTCTACAAAAAGAGGATCACAAGATGTAGACATATTGTACAAAAATGAAAAGCAAATCTTGCGATAAGGAGCCAACGGTACAAATTTTGTCGCCAAAACCTTACACAGGCGACCGGTCACTCTACGAGAAAATTTTGAACGTTAAAGAAAATTAGTGCGATCCCGGTACCATTCGTAGGGGGCCGGCCGGCCGCATCTAGGGGTCGACCGGTCGGCCCTACCCTACTCGGATCTGGTCCCCCTCTTAAAAATTACAATCCAGTGTTATGTTTCATGTTTTTCCTTCTTCAGATACCGGTCGACCGTTTGCTTGACCGGTCGACCTCCAAATTGAAGTGTTGTCCAATTTTTGTCAAAAATAAACTTCAAGAAATACTCGAAAAATTAGTAAAAACATTTTAAATCAATTGGGAGTATTTGGACAATATTTATAAACATTGTTTTGGTATAAAAACTCATTTAAACAAAATCATCAAAATCTTGGTAAAAACATTTATCTAACAAAGACATTCACAACCAAATTCTGTGTTCTCATTGTCCCCGTCTTTCCGCCATTGCTTGATTATGTGCTCGCTTTCTTCGCTCGATTGCTCAAGTGTCCTTTCAATCTCTCGGATCAAAAGAAAGCAAATTAGTATCTTTAGAATCTCGCATAAACAAACAAGTCAATGAGAAACACGAAACTATATTTCCTAAACTAGTCTAGATTAGGATTAAGACTACTTGGCAACTTGATATTAGCGTAAAATAGGATGAAACAATCCCCGACAATAGCGCCAAAACTTGATCGAGAAATTCTTACCGCAAACGCACGGTGTCAAGTTTTAGTATAGTTTTGAAAGTGGGATTATCGTCTCTATAGGGTTATCAAATTTTATGCTAAATCTTGTAATTAAAATAGCTTAATTCTATCTAGAAATCGAAAATAGATGGATTGTTGTTAAACTAAAAAGAAAACTAAAATTAAGCTAACAATTGGTTCGGACAAATAATCAAACACGTAAGAGATGAATTATAGAGGGTTGATTCACTTATGTATCCCCTATGTTCTCAATCCAGTTCATTAATCACACATTATTAATCTATAAGCCAATATTCCTACCGTTTATCACTTCCTCTCTCGAGTGCCAAGTGATTCTAGGTTCCAATTCGATTTTGATATCTTTATAAAAATTATAAATTAAACCCTAATATGCTCAATGAATATTCTATCACAGGCTTCAAAAGATTCATAAACCTCTCGATTCTATGAAATCCTAGGTTGTGCTATTCTATGGCCAGGCATTTAATTACCTCTCTCGAGTGTCAAATCAAACACACCAAACAATCTAAATTATTGATCGATAATCCAGATGCAATCAATTCAAATAGCACAAATAGATGAAATAACATGCAAATCTCATAAACTGGAAATCAAAACATAGGTTCAAACGTAAGTTACATCAATTCCCTAAAAAGATGGGTTTAGCTCATGTTGGATGTACAAAAACTTATGCAAAGGTAATTATACATCTCAAGAATAGACAAAGAAAAACAAGAAGGAATTGAAAAGAGAATAGAAGGAATTCTCTCTCGTGTCCAGGATGAGAAGTGCCTTCAATTGTCGTAAATCTGAATCCTAGCTCTATGTTTCTTGCCTTGCGTTGTGCTCAAAATAATGTCCGACCCCTTTTACGTACGTTCCTTGGGGTATTTATAGGTCAAAACCCGTCAAAAAGTAAGAATTAAGTTTTGAGCACTCGCAACGCTCACCGAATATAATCGTTTGAGTACCTTTTTCAGAAGTGCGGTGCGTCACTTGATTTGGAGTGATGCGGCGCTCTCCTCCGCCGCATCACTTAATTTGAGCGTTGTGTCGCTTCCGCACTTTCAGCGTTTTATTGCATTTCTCTTCCTCAAGTGCGACTTCTTCCTCCCAAATACGTTTTTCATTATTTTTCATCGTCAATCGGCTACCATAACTCAGATCGACTCGCTAACGACACCTAATGAAATAAAAAGGACTCAAATGACACTAAAACACCCGAAAAACAACGCAAATTCCTATTCTATAATACTCAATACATTGGTATAAAACCAACTTAAAATTGTATGTTGCATCAAAAGATATTACTTGCCCGAACATTGTGTAGTTTTGCTTGCACATTGGATCACCCAAAATAATCGTGTAAGTTGGTCGTTTTCATCAACGTCATATTGTATTTGGACAAACTTCAAACTTTTTTAAAAACTTGTCTATAATAAGTTGTGCATCACTCCACATACGTATGCTTTCAACTCTCTTGAAATTTTTAAAATTGATTGGCGGTGCGCCTACATTTGAATACCCTCTAACCATCTCCTTATACATACGATAAGTTTTTGCTAGCCCAATATTTGGTTTTATACAACTTAGGATGAATTTTTGGTGAGCTAAATTTAAATTCCTATTGGCTTTTAGAAAGTGTGTACACCCGAGCATCAAGGAATGCGTGTGCACGATTTCAATACTTTTTACTATGTAAGAACCGGATGTTGTGTATTGGAACACGATCGTGCCTTGCATCCCACGCTTGTTGGTTTTTCGTGTCTCACTTTTGTGCTTTTGTCAACATATAGATCGCTTCTTCATGCAATGCAGTTGAGCTTTTAACCTTTTTGTACCCTTCCGGTACGCACACTACATATTGCATGCGTATTATACCCGCTGAAAGCGTTTGGTTGTACTTATTCTCACATCAAATCCACTAGCACGACCATAAGTTTTGTAGAATTGTATTCCGTTGTCGACATTATCAAAATTCATCCCTTCTTTTGGAGTCATATTTTCGTCACATTCCAAAGATATCAATTCGGAGATGAATCCGATGTTATTTCAATTCGATGCTTGGGACGGGGTGCAATTACAACTATTTCAACCAAAAATATAATTAAGCAACATTTAGAATATGCATAAATATAAGCAAGTGTATAGCCATATCTAAGCAAAGTCTTGGTCGAACAAATGGGGACGTAATCAAATAATTTCAATACATAAAATCTAGATATGATGTGTAGGTAAGCAACAATTACGTTTATCCCAAGCAACATTATGGGTTGAAAAAATAATTATTGAATGAATGGGGAGTCCATATAATATCATTTTTTGAATTTTTGCTTTTTATCAAACAATGTTTAATTAATTTAATAGTTTAAAACACACAAAAACTTAAGCAACATTTTGCATACATGCGAGCAAGTATTTAAGCACATATAAGGAACATTTCGATCATAGCATGCATGTTTATTTTTTTTTAAAAAAGGGATGAAGAAATGAATTTTTCGCATAACATGGTAGGTTTCGCATATTCGCAAGTATGTTCATAATTATAAGCATGTTCATAAGCACAAATATGCAACATTATAGACATGCATAAGCAACTTTCTAGGTAAACATACAAAACAAAATTTGAATGATGAATCGAATGATTGTTTTAAAAAAATGTGAATCAAATTTTAATTGGATTCGAGTAAAAATGGATAATATAAATAATCGAAAGGCGAGAAAAATGGTTACCTTGTTCTTCATTAGTGTTGAAGCATTCTTCATAGGTGTCATCCATTTTTATTTTTTTCTTGCTTATATTCTCAAAATATCGATTTGTGTCTTTGTGGGAGAAGGTTTTTTTTGCCAGACTCGGTGGAGAAGGTGACTATGGCTCGGACAATTTTCTACAATGATTTGATAGATTGTGATTGCAAAGTTGATGGTAACTCATCCTATTTTCATGGAATTTACTAGATTTAGCCAACACCCCTATTTTTATGTGGACCGATTTGCCCCATTTTGTCTTTATCACATATTTTATTAACATTAATCATATTTAATCACAACCATTGAAATTGATAGATTTGTGGCCTGGATTTGGTCCTTTGTACTCATATAATAGGGGGTCCTATATAACCCTCCCCATATATATATAGGGATATGATCAAATGAGACCAAGCCCTATAGGTAAGAACATGAGACCACATCTAGACCATTTGATTTAATAATCAATGGTCCCAGATTTTACTCTCTATTTTAGGTATGGGTGGTGGCAAGCAAGGGTAGGAAAGTAATCTGTCTTTTAAGTTAAAGGATATAATTGTAAATCCCTAAATTTCGAATTTGGTAATCGAATTTCGATTATCACTATCCCACGATTTTCTCTCTTCCTCTTTTCAAAATACACGATACTTCTTCCTCTCTTTATCTCGCTCGTGCTCTATCGTAAAAAATTGAAACAAGCGATAAATTGCTCCTTCTCCATCTCGCGTTCGTTCACCGTAAGTTTTACGTGATTTCTGTTTTCTGTTTTATTTTGGTTGTTCTTGATGTTAGGGTTCCATTTGGGTTTTTATTATCGATTTTTATTGTTCTTATTTGTTCAATTTTAGGGAATAAACTTTTAGGGAATAAACTTTTGTAGCTACGACCTTGTTTAGAACAACAAAAACATTCATCCTCGAGACTCGTTTCTTGAGGTCTTTACATAGTTGTTAAAGTGTGGGTGGAAAGAACAAGATCGTGAGTGGGTTTGGCATCATTAAACCTTGCGCGAGAATATGTTGTTTTTTCATTTGAATTGCCCTGGAAAGAAAAATGAGCTTATTGTGATTTTCATTTATTTATATTTTTATGATAAATAATTTTATGAATTTGATACGAAGTTAATTGTTGTAAAGATTAAAGTAATTTTCCTCCTAGTTTACATTATTTTTTACTACTTTCTTGGTAGGACAATGAATTTTGTAAAGATCCGGCTAAATCCAACGACTCTACCTTTGGTTCTTCTATGCATGTCCTGGATTGGAATATGGGGATGCTTTCCTATTTTATGGATTCGTGTTCATTTTGGGATGTTATTATGAGTTATCAAACGTAATTTAACTTGCAAATCCGTCTCTTCTAATGTTGATTACTTACAAAAATGGAGATAATACACTATATTTTGTTACTTTGTGCGAGCATGTATATATGTTTTGGAATTATGTGTATTTAGCTATAGAATAATGTGTGTTTGGTTATGTAATAATGTGTATTTAGTTACGTAACATCGTATTTTGTTGCTTTGTGCGAGCATCTATATATGTTTTGGAATTATGTGTTTTTAGATATATAATTATGTGTTTTTAGTTATGTAATAATGTTTATTTAGTAATAGCACAATCGTATTTTGTTACTTTGTGAGAGCATGTATATTTGTTTTGGATTATGTGTATTTAGCTATAGAATAATGTGTGTTTAGTTATATAATAATGTGTATATAGTTTTGTGATAATGGAATGAGTTAGTTGTATGTTTTTGTAAATAATCGGTTCTATATTTTATGTAGGTTTTGTTTTAGCAATTAAATGGCAAAAAACAAGGGAAAAAGGGTCGCAGGGAGTGGGAACGAAGATTATGGTCGGGGAAGAGGGCAAAGAATTCATATATGACATTATCGACTAGGTCGAATCCAAGGGTGTTGGTAAATGCGCTTGTTAATCTTTCCCCGCCGCCGCGATTGTTGATATGGGATTCGGAAGTTTGCTTTCGCTTTCAATTGTCACCTAATGTTTTGGAAGGGAAGATAGTATTGTAGTTTTGTTTTTAATAGACAATGTACAATGTAGATTTGTGCTCATCTTTTTGTATAGTTAGTTTACTATGTTTTGGTTTTTTTGTCTTTGGGAGCCATTTATACTTTGGAGCCATTTGTATATGACTTAGATGTTTTGTTGAATTGTGGCTATGAATGGTTCGACATGGGGTGTTTTCTTTTTAATCAATATAACTTTGCATTTTTCACGTACATATGATCGGAATGTTATTATATAACGTTAATATTGTATTCGTAGTTCTTGCATTGCATGTACTTACACACAAAATTATGTACGATTAAATAGGTCACATTTGTTGGTTATGTAGTTATGTAATTTTGTATATTTAGGCATAAGATTATGTGTAAACGATACAATATATATCAAATGTGTTTTGTATGCGTAGTCAATAATATTGTATAAGTAGTTATAGAAATTTGTACAATTACGTATAAGAATATGTATTTTTAAACACCGTGATATATTGATCCTAATGTTGTCACTAAAGAACGATGTGTAGGTAAAACACGGATAATGTGTAAATAGGTTGCGATATTGTATGTTTATGTGCGTAATTATGTAAACAACTCATAAATTGCCATAGTGTATTGGATATGCATATTATAGCATTCGATAATGTATATTTAGTTTGCCAATCATATACATTGTAAGTCCAAGCGGCTACGATAATCTAGAGGGGGTGAATAGATTATCTCCATCTTTTCGATTTTACCCTCTTTTTCGAACCGAATGCTCAAAGACAATAATAAATGTGCGGAATGTAAACAACACACGTCGATTTAAAGAGGTTCAACCCACCTAGGGCCTAATCCTCTACCACCCCAAAGATATCAGGGATGGATTTCAAAAAGAAAAAGAATTTTATTAATTACCAAAATTAATACAAATTCAACTTACAACACCTTGAAGAGCGCCACACTCTTCTTCAACACCACCTTTGAGATTACCACAATCTCTTCTTGAAGATTACCACAATCTTCAACGGCACCTTGTGAAGATTACCACAATCTTCACCTTCAAGAGCACCACACTCTTCAACACCTCAACAAGAAGATTACCACAATCTTCTTACACCTAACACCTAGTTCACCCAAGTGTGTTCTTACCACAAGAACACTCACAAGGATATCTTGTGTTGAATGATTACCCAAAAATTCAAGATTACAACTCGATAATGAATTATACAATTGAGTGCAAGTGTAATCAAGAATAGCCTAGACCTCAAGTGTATTCTTGAGTGTATCTTGTTGTGTTGTAGTTTTCTCTCTTTTTTGTGTTGCTTCAATTCTTCCTCTATTTATAGAAGATGTCTTGTACATGATAGGCTCCTCTTGGGGACATGAATTTCAGAAAAACAATTGCAAGACAATTGAAGAAAAGAGTGTTAGAAATCAATCCCACAATTTAGGGAAAAACTGTCACGCACAACGATTAGAATTTTGTCATTCAAACTTGAGCGGACGGTCGCAAGACAAATAGACGTTTGAAAATGAGAAAACACATTTACAGGGGCACGGTCGACGGGGTCCGACCCAGGTCGACCTATGTCCAGCCGGTCGAGCAGTAACCAAAAAATGAGTCCGAGAAAGTTCTTGCTTTGAGAAAATACTCCCAGTCAGGTCACTGCCACGGTCGGCCGACCGGTCGACGCCGATCGGCCGATCGGCCGACCACACCGGTCTACCACCCTGTTGACTCGGTCAACCAACCTTTTTCAAAGAAATAGCTTATTCACTGTTTTTCACAATTTTCAGTGTACGGGATGTCCTATAGGGCGACCGATTGGCCTCAAAACAAAAGTATTGTCCAATTTTATATCGAAAATAAACTTCAAGAAATACTCCAAAAAATAGTAAAAATATTTTAGATCGATCGGGAGTATTAGGACAATATTTTAGAACCATTGTTTTGGTGTAAAAACACATTAACACAAGATCATCAAAAGTGTTGTCCAATTTATATCGAAAATAAACTTGTAGAAATACTCTGGAAAATATTAAAACCATTTTAAATCATTTAGGAGTATTTGGACAACCTTTAAAAACATTGTTTTGGTATAAAAACAAAATCATCAAAATCATGATAAAATCATTTATCAAACATACATTACACTAAAAACCGAACAACGTGACAAATACACATTGCTCTCGGGAGGCGGTGCGGGTCGGGCATGTCTGTTGTTATGTGTCGCAACCTCGCCGCATATCCCACATTTTATTAAGTTTTGTGCTTGCTTTTATGGATTTTCCTCTTTGGCATTGGAGCCTGCTTTTCAAATGACTACCACTCCCTTTGTTCTTGGCTTGCTTTGGTGGTAACACGAAAATGTCTAATGTGAGGTTGAGCCGCAATAGGTTTCCATTCGATTGTTTGTCAAGTAATTGTAGTTTCGTGTTGTTCCTCTAATAGCTTAGCTTTCTCATTCGATATGATACGAGATAGAGCGTCGGAAGCCACTACACAAAACCATAATCCTTGTAAAATTGTATTCCGGCCTCCAATGTACGGAAATGCATGTCGGTCAGCGAGGAATTTTTTTCTTGTTCAACCTCTCGGGATCCAATATTTAATTGATCCAGCGAGATTTCGAGCCTTTGACCAACATGAATCGTGTAACTGGATCTTGATCCGGTAAAAACACAATATTTACATATTAAAATTACAAATTTTGAATACTATTTACACAGATTTTCAATGTACCGTGTAAATTTATATTTCGAGAACATGAACATATTTAATGCCCTTTGTGTACATAATTAATACTCTAAACATATAACACATGCATTGTAATTAGGCAAAAACGTATTTGGGGAATACATTATATGTGATACATATTTTTCATACTAAATACACAAATCGAGATACTATACACACATTTCATTAATACTAACTAAACACACATATGTATTTGAAGCTATATGTGATACATTATATGTGATACATATTTTTCATAATAAATACACAAATTCGAGACACTATACACACATTTCATTAATACTAACTAAACACACATATGTACAGAAGCTATATGTGATACATTATATGTGATACATATTTTTCATAATAAATACACAAATTCGAGACACTATACACACATATCATTAATACGAACTAAACACACATACTCTAAGCATATAATATACACATATGTTACATAATTACAAAGTTATATGTACAGAATTTTTATAGTAAACATACACATTATTTGTTATAATTACACATCCATTCTCGCGATACTGATTCGTGAATTTTTTTATTGTTCCACATTACATGCATTCGAACCACATATTTTTGCTGATGAATTGGTGTGAAATTTTACCTTGATGCAACTGGTTTGTGGAGGGGGTATCCTGTGTTTGTGACATTGCAATATCAATTCCGTTGATATGGACTGCAACTTTTTGGTGTTTTCGATGATGGTATGATTTGTGTTTTGATGCTTGATTTTCAATATTCGTATTTTTCTTGGTTGTAATTTCGATTTTTCTCTGTGTTTGCATGTTCGGTTTTTGTGTGGGAATGTTGTGTTTTTGACGCTGGTTTGATCGTGGAGAAGAGGATTATGATTATGGTTTTTGACGCTGGTTTTTCTCTGTGTTTTCACGTTGATTTGAGCGTGGAGAAGAATATGGTGTTTATGGTAAGATTTCATTCCTTGATTTCAGGAAAAACAGTTATTTGATTGATTTTAATGTTCCAATTGTACCCCTATTTGGTCCCCACTATTTTTTAGTTACTATAAAATCCCATTAAATTCTAGCCTTTTATTTTATTTGGTTGGAGGGTGTGGATTGAGTCTTATGTTCTTACCTATAGCTATGGTCTCATAGGATCTCCTCCCTATATATATGTATATATATATATATATATATATGTATGTATGTATAGGGTTATGATCAATGTGGGGGGCTTACAGGTGTGGCGGTGTGGATTAATCCAATCCATTAATTCAACAAATCCAAAGGTTCATTTTTTTTGAATTATTTATTTATTTATTTAGTTTTCGCCAATTAAGGGCATAACTGTCATTTTATTTGTAAAATAAAGCGATTACGTTTGGTAACTTTTCATCCTAGCGATTTTTATGGAATTTGATTTTATGATTGTTCCGCTTTTCATTCAATTGTGGTTTACTCACAATGATGTACAATTGGTTATACAATGATGATCTTTGTTAGAAATAATATGATGCATTATCGGTTATTAAATGGTGCACGCAGTTCAACTATTAACATGGTGCATAATTGATTATGGAAACTAGGGATGGCAATTTTGACCCGGCAGTGGGTACCCACCGCCCGCCCCGTTTGGGTTACCCCCGACCCGTGCCACTGGGGCGGGGACGGGACGGGCGGTCCGGGTCTCACTTCCGCCCCATGGGTACCCGCCCGCCCCACCTATAATTTTAAGTTAAAAATATATTTTAATATATATTTTACATATATAATATATATTATAATATAATTTTTATGCATTCTTATATTATATTTAATATTTATAAATTGATAATAATAGATTTTATAAATAATATTTTATAAATGTATATTTTTTTCATTTTTTTCATTTTCTTAATTTAATTTAATTCAAAACTAAGGCGAACAGTCGCCTTCGCCCGCCCCGTTCTAGGCACGGGCGGGCGGGTATATGGCCAACCCACCCCGACCTCCGCCCATTGTCATCCCTAATGGAAACGTGATCTTTATCACATCCATGATTGTAGGCCATCATTATGGGAAGGTGGTTACACCATTTTGTCTTTATAGTTCTTTTAGATGGTGCACAATCGATTTATTAAATGGTGCACGATTAGTTATTAAATGGTGCACGCGATTCAACTATTAAAATGGTGCATAATTCAGTTTTGAAAACGTGATCTTTATCACATCCATGATTGTAGGGCGTCATTATGGGAAGATGGTTACACCATTTTGTCTTTTATAATTCTTTTAGATGATGTACAATTAGTTATACAATGATGCAATCGTTAGATATAAAATGGTGTACAGATTCAATTATTAAATGAGAAGATGGTTACACCATTTGGTCTTTATATTCTTTTTAGATGATGTACAATTAGTTATACAATGATGCATTGTTAGATATAAAATGGTGCACAGATTCATATTAAATGGGAAGATGGTTCTGACATTTTGTCTTTATAGTTCCTTTAGATGATGTACAATTAGTTATACAATGATGCACGATTAGATATAAAATGGTGTAAAGTCGATTTATTAAATGGTGTACTGATTCAACTATTAAAATGGTACACAATTGATTATGGAAACGTGATATTTGATTGTAGGGGCATAATTTATGGCATTTTGCTTGTTACTATTATACCATTTCCACCTATTAGTTAATTGATAAATCGATTATTTTTAATAGCAAACGGACCATTAAATAAAAGGTGTGGATGGATGGGATCAATCCACACCGCCAAATCCAGAAGAGGCCGCCACCGTGGACGAAGCTATTAAAGGGCGAGGGGGCATTGGGCCCCCTCAATTTTGAAAAAAAAAAAAAGTAGGGGTATTTTGGTCATTTCACTTTTAATATTAAAATAAATAAAAAAATAGAAAATGGGGGAAAAATCTTCAATTATATTGCATTCCCTTTTCCTATTTTGATTTGTGAATATTGAAAAATATGAGTCTTGATTATTTTTTTTGTTTTCTTAAAATTTTGTAGATTTTTAAGCTCCCCACAAACTTTAACTTGATTTTTGTGCATTATTCTCTTGTGTCTCTATTTATCTTTTTGATATATTAGTGTAATTGTATTTTATTATTTATTTTTGAATATTAGATGTGATTGAGTTAATACAATGACTTAATCTAAAACTTCTACTTATTTTAAATTTGATGTATTGTTTTTCATTTTAATATGTGGTAAGACAGTTTTGTAAAAATGATAAATAGTCATATTTTTCGAAAAATATATTTTTTAACCTTTTGAATCTTGTCATAACCTTCTTGTATTATCGATGAGGTACTTGATTATATTTCAAAAAATTGATGCCGTACATTTTCGATCTTGAGTTATGAACAAGCCACTAGAATTTGAAATCAAAATGACTAAAAAACATGTTTAAAACTATTTTATTATGAAGAAATGGCCAAAAATCTAACGGACTCTTTTATTATTAATATTAGTTGGATCTTCTACCCAAAATTTAAAGCCTTGCTTTCGTCGCTACACGAGATCCCACATATATATATATATATATATATATATATATATATATAGGGAGGGGATCCCGTGAGACCACCTCATAGGTTAGTCCATATGACTAAATCCACACCATCCAAATAGTAAATCAATGGCCAAGATATATTACAATATATACTGACATTTCATAAGTAATTATACATCGAAGGGATAAAATAGGAATCCAGGAAATTAAATATAGTAACCGCTTCCTAAAAATTAGGGCGTGATTTTGTATTGATCACGCCCCCATAATCAAGCGATTCACCTTTCCTTTCTCTCGCCTTCCCTTTCGAACCCGCAAATTATTCAAATATGGCAACAAAATCGTGCAACAATTAATGATAAGTATACAATTACACTAAACTAACTATACATTAAAATATTACTAAGTATACATAAACAATTAACTAAGTATACAACTACACTAAACTACTGTACATTAAAACTTTACTAAGTATACTGAGAAACATTTAACTAAGTATACAAATACATTGAACTAACTATACATTAAAATAATACTAAGTATACGAAACATTTAACTAAGTATACAATTAAACCGAGTTACTTATATAACTAAGTATACAATTCCATTGAACTAAGTATACAGATCCACATAAATAAGTATACAAATTCACTAAACTACTTACTAAACTACTTATATAACTAAGAATACAATTCCATCGAACCAAGTATACAAATCCACCGAACTAAGTATACAATAAAACGATTGTTCACAAATATGGCGGAAAGAAGTATCAATTTTGAAAAAATGCTTGAAGTTGATGATTTTTCCTCCCTAAAAATCGGGAATCGAAAAGGTAGGATTATGTTTCCTTAAAAATAGCTAATAACCGTCCAATTAATATAACTAATTAAATATAATAGTACAATTATACCCTTATATGCCTAAATTAACTAAAATGATCTTTACCATCCAAAATTTTAATCAAGAAAGTCATAAGATTCATGGGATTTAGCATAAAGGACGGCCTCATTTCAACCAATCCCTATATATATATATATATATATTGATATTCCTTGCAGTTCAAATATATATATATATATATATATATATATATTTCTGAACTGCAAGGAATATCATTAGTCATCAGTCATCAATGACTTGATAATTGTTTATGTAGCCGTTGAAAAGGTCCAGATTGACTAAATTTCGTTTGCGTAATTCCTTTTTTAGAAGTTCTAGTGTTTATTATGCTTTGTGTTTGTTTCCTCAAAAAACAAAAAAAAAAATAATAAAGTCGTGTTGTGCACATGCTTAAGCAGCCATTAATACCATCGTAAATCACACGTCACTCGATAGAGAAAGACTAACAAGTTGATTCAGTCAATTGCACACAATCCCGTCATCTCTATATTTAAACAATATGCAAATTCATCCGCAATTAATCAACACGAACAATTATCCTGGATTGTCTGGGAGACCATCCGAAGTTAAATCAGTATGGGATTTGAATAATACAAACATAATTGAATTTATGCAGTAAAAGTATAATCAACCTACAAATGAATGGAGAAAAACTATTTATAACTAAAACTTTAGGCCTCGTCAATTTTGAATAATGATTTTAGCTTTCATATAGTTTGACCCAACAATTAAAAATTATGGGTAAATAAATAATTAATATTGAAATTAAATAATTCAATAAGGGCTTGTTTGGCATTTATTATATAACTCATGAAAATGTGGTATATCATCACCAATCTTCTGTTTGGCATTAATTACTAAGGCCCAACACTATTTTCCAGGCTCGGTTAAAACAAAGGATTTCATTTGATAAACAATACCACCCCTATGGGTGGTATAATTTAATGCCTCCTTTTACCATCCTCTGAAAAGACGAAATGACCCCCAATATTTGTCACAATTGGACGAAAAACACCCCATTGATCAAAGTAATCTCGAATTTGACTTGTATAAAGAAAAAAAAACTTATCTCATTGCAACCCTAGTTCTGCGCCCCAGCTCCAAGGTAGGATTTTGCCTCTGTCAAGTGAAAGCTGAATCTTTTCATTTTCTTCCAAGTAACTATGAAAATATATTAATTTGAAACATCGATTTCACGTATTGGTTAGGGTATGTTTAATTTTTTGTGTTCTTCTTGTTCGTATTTGGCAGAAAATTCCGAAGTGTTGCTTAGATTATCAAGTCGAAACATTTTTTTCAGGCTTCAGAGGTAAATTTTTATATTTTACTAAAATAATATCCGTTTTCGATTTTTATCTGCTGACCTTTTTTTCGTTTGCCAATGAATTTAACATGGAATATTTATGTATCCTGCCAAAAAAATTGTCTACATGTGTTTATTTATGATTAACTGGGTATTTTGTGTGTATTAATTTGGTATAATGGAAATTTATTATGAGCATATTAAATTTCTGTGTTGGTACTGCAGATTTTATATTTATGTAATTTGAATACCTGCCAGAAAGTACGAACTGTTAAAATACATTTAACTCAACTGTCAAAATCCAAATATTTCCTTATTATATGATACTAGCAATCCACCCGTGCGATGCACGGTGTGTAAGTAAAACAAATAGGAAGTGAAATGTCTGTAATTTTAAAAAGTTAAGTAAAAACTAAAAATAAATAATTATGGATTGGACAATAGAACAATAAATCATAAACACACACAAAAACACTTATTATATAAATAAAACAAACAAATAATATCATTTCCATAGACTTTTAGAGATAACCATGATAATTGGTATGTCGATTTTTTTATAGTATAGGTTTTGGAGGATGTATGACAAAGGTGTATTTTTAAATTATTTTTCATATAATTTGTTAGATAATGAAGAATTGAAAAATTATATTGGGTCGTTATTATATTCTTTACCATGGCTTGAAATTTTTTACATAAAGTTTATTTACTAGGCAAAAAAATATAACAAATTAAAAATCAGAACATGTCTAAAAATATACAATATAAGTATATAACAATACAAATTTGAAAAGATAAAAAGTATTTTTAATTTTATATTTATTGACAAACGGATCTTTATCTAATGGCTTTTTCTTGTTTTGACAATCTTCATCATTCGTTAGATCAAGAATTGTAGGGAGACTTGGGGATGCAAGAAATGAAAATGGGCAAATGATAGTTTCCTGTAATCCATAATGATGCGTTGCCTGCAAAAAACAATTATTGTAAATATATATGAATATTAAATGATAAAAATTACTTTAATGAATACAAAATATCATACCAATTGTGGTATCAACCAAAAGAAAAATTGATGTCGGATATAACATTCTTGTCATCGAACCTTGAATTACTTTGCAATTAAGGGGTGTCTAAGCTACTGGGAACTATTGCATCCGGCAATAAGTATTACATAATCATTTTTACTAATTTTTCTAGCCTAATTAATTTTTCAATCATCATATTTTTTTTTGGTGATTAGTTCAAGTACTCCACTTTTGCTTCTTGTACTGCGGGTAGATTTCTTCTGAAAATTTATGTATTATGTCATTAGAGGTAGTACTCCACATTCAAAACTGGTTGAACACACTGGAGAAAATTTGTAGGGATTTTTGACTATATATCAAAAGGTTTCTGGCCAATTGTTAAATCACTCTAAAAGCCAATTTATCTGCAGCGACAAAGTCTCTATTGACAAGGTGCAAGCTTGCTTGTCTATAACGGGTTTCTCTCACAAGAAGTTGCCTTTTATTTATCTTGGTGCGCCACTATACAAAGGGAGAGGAAAGGCTTTTTTGTTTAATGATCTTTCGATAAAGTTAAAGATAGAATTTCAGGATGGGAAAAATTATATCTTTCCATTGCGGGACGCCTAGTTCTCTTGAAATCTGTTCTATGCTCGATGCCACTTTATCTTTTGCAGGTTTTAAAACCTCCTAAATCTGTCATCAACAATTTCCATCGATTATTTGCTCGTTTTTTTTGGGGTTCTTCTGATAGTAATACCAAAATACATTGGACTCGATGGAGTAATATCTGCTTACCAACAAAAGAGGGAGGTTTGGCGATTCGTAATCTTTTCGACGTCTCTAAAGCTTTTGATTATAAACTTTGGTGGAGATTGCGTACCGGAGATTCTCTCTGGTGTCGATTCATGAGAAAAAAAAATATTTATCATCTGAAGTTCCACTGTTGGCACCATTTTCTCCCCATCACTCTCCTACTTGGCGCCGCCTCGTTAATATTAGATCTAGTGCTGAAGAGCAGATTGTTTGGAGTATTGGCAAAGGCAATCTCTTATTTTGGCATGATCGATGGATAAATTCTGGATCTCTTTGGCATTATTGTCCTAACTTTCATAGGCGTTTTGATAAAATTCATCACTTTTGGCAAGATGGGGAATGGAACAGAGGCCTGCTACAAGAGTTTTTGCCAATCCATATTGTTAATGAAATATGCAGGAAAACATTTATGTTATCTCATGGGGATATACCTTCTTGGAAGCTTTCATCTTCTGGTTCTTTTTCTACAAAAGAAACGTGGAATTTTTGAGAAACTCTAAATCATCTTCTTTATTGTTAGGCAATTTGTGGTGTTCCTCAATTCGTCCAAGTATTTCTATATTTGCTTGGCGTCTTTTCCACAATTGGGTTTCTGTCGATGACATTATGCAGCGGAAAGGTGTCACGTTGACATCACTTTGTAGAGCATGCCGAATATCAGGAGAATCCATTACTCACATTTTTCTTTCTTGTTCCATCGTTAGAAGAATATGGGAATATTTTGCTGCTGCATTTTCCTTTACACTTCCAGCAACAACTGATTTGAGGATTTTTCTACAGGCCTGGAAAATTTCCTCGCCTTTTGGGAGTTCAAATCATATTAGGTCGTGCTGCCTCTCATCATTTTTGGCTTATTTGGCGTGAGCGTAATGCATCCATCCATGATAATAAACGATTCTCTTTTCGTCGTATCATCGCGCAAACAATGTTTCACATTCATACGGCAACAAAAATATCTTGGAGAGGAGATTACCATGTTAGCAGGTGTTTGGGTATTCCAGTTCTTCCAATAATTTTGCCTACGAGAAACATTATTAAGGTTATTGGAGCAAACCTGACTTCGGCTGGGTTAAAGTGAACACAGATGCGCTTCTAGAGGTAATCCGGGTCCGGCTGGCTGCGGCGGAGTTTTACGTGATAGCTCAGGTTCCATTATTGCGGGTTTTTCTAAGTTCATTAATCATTCTTCTAATGTGCATGCTGAATTGATGTCCGTTCTCTTTGGCTTGGAGTTAGCTATGGAACTTGATCTTCCTAAAATCTGGATTGAATCTGATTCATTAGTTTCAATCCAACTTCTTCAAGCAAAGCCCCCATTTTATTGGCAATACCAAGACACAATCCTCCTTATTCAGGACCAAATGAAGCAGAGGGAAGTTAGAATCTCACATATTTATAGGGAGGGGAACTCAGTAGCTGATTTCCTTGCCAACTTGTCTATTGATTCGGGTTGTTTTTCAGTTTTCAATAGTTCCAATTTTCCTTCCCAGGCTTGCCGACTGGCGAAGTTGGACTTTATGCCAACTTTCCGTGGCTTGTAATTATGGAACATGGATGTAACTCAAATTTTTGTTTATGAAATTCCCACCTAAGTTTGTAGGTGGTTAAAAAAAAAAAAAAAAATCAAACCAAAAATTCGCAATATTTTGAGTAGATAATTTTTTTACTGTTATTTCAATTGCCAGTATCTATGTTTGAGCTTAAAAAATAAATCTAATTAATGTGCTTAGTTTAAATATCTGCACGACTATATTAAATAATTTTAGTACATGCATATTAAGTAATGTTGGGCATTCATTTGTCCAATAACGCCATTTAAAACGGTTGTTCGGAGTTAATGTGTTTTTTATTATTATTTCAAGCTTGAATTTGATTTAATGTAATTTTTCATCTTATAATTTTATTTGCCAGTATATTATGATTGAATCTGAAAAATCATGCATGGGAATGATAAATTATCTATTAAAAATATTTTTACATGTGTTTTTCCATGAATGCATTTTGTGTTCGGTTTCACTTAATTTGAGACTTTCTATGTTTCCAAGAAAACATTAAAAATGAATAAACCGAAATAAAGCTAAGTAAAATAATTGGATCAGTTTATTGTTTGTTCATCTATCTATGTATATATATATAAATATTAGGTATAAAATAATATAATATTACGTAGAACTACCAAATTAGAAAGAAAAAAATCCGACAGCGGAATAGTTTTACAAAATGTAGGAAATTATCATACCAATAAGTATAGAGTTATCAATAGAATCTATATCTGAGAGACTTTGGCCTCTGTCTTGAAGTCATATGTTCCATGGAAAACCACCATTGAAGAATTCAGTCAAAAGAGTTATTCCTGTGCAAAAACATATTTGTATTAACCAACAGTTTTTTTATTATATCTTCATGGTGTCTGACATGATAAAAAAAAAAAAAACCACAACATACAAATGAATTTCATGTAGAATTAGCTCTAATTTATCGACTTCGTGGTGTTTGACTGTAGGATGAATTCCTTAAAGCCTAACTAAAAATGAAAAAATGGAGTTAAAAATAAAATAAATAAATCATTATGTACGTGAAAGTGATAAATAGAATATATGATCATACCCCTTCTGTTGTGAGAAATACATTCTAAACTAAAGATACTTGAGTTGTCTCTGTATGCAAGTACACTATAAACCCGAAGTAATCGAATCGACACCCACTGCAGTTTTATTGGATTGATCTCCTTATCTAATTAACTGAATAATGGGGTCATTTGCAGCAATCTCTTATTGTTTGTCTATATTGATGTTGCTACTGTTACTTGATTCTATTCAACTGCAAACAATGGGTGAGTTTTGGAAAAGAGATTGTACCAATTTATAGTGCTGATAAACATCGTATTTCAAGGCCAACTTTTAGCTGCTCAATGCAATTTGTAATTTATCTGCAATGAATAATACAGTTGTATACATAATTTCATTATACTTTATAAATAAACAAAATGAAAATTGGAGAGTTATTAATAAGTTTCACCTGCCCCATGCATAATATTCAATAGGACTATTTTCTATGCAACAAACATTTCAATTTCATTAAGTTATATATATTGCAGCTTAAATAAAAGGAATTGAACATGAACATAATTGTGTATTTCCAACGCAATATTGGCTGCCTAATTAATGAACGGTACTTGTCAAATTTGGCAAGTGATTTTTGGTGGGATATTTTCATATTTGGAGACTATCCTGCTTTTATATATTACTAGTATTCCACCACGTGCGATGCACGGACGGAAATTATGCAAAAAAATGATCAATTATTTGGTGAGCACATGTAAGTAATATAAAAACAATTACAAATAAATATAAAATAAAATTATAATAATGAATGATGAGTACAAATAAAAAAAAACATACAATCTCCATAAACTAAAGAGAATATTTTTAAAATAAAAGAGATTTAATTATAGACTTATATATCAATAAAATAATCATTATAAATTTGAATACTTCTTTAAATACAATATTAGTTGTCGAACTTGATTGACTATCACTATCACTATCACAAATCAAAATTTTAAGGCCCTTAGGATTGGTAACTCTGCACAAAGCAACATACAATTGACCATGACTAAAAATGGGTTTTTTAAAAGAATCCCTACATTTGACAAAGATTGACCCCCGACTTTTGTTGATAGACATTGCATATGACACAATCAATGAAATCAAGGCGTCGTTGGAATTTGAAAGGAAGTCTCGGATCGAGAAGGCGTCAACGACATTCTTGGAATAAGAACCTTATGACCGTTTTGCCTCCACCGAGAATTTGTCCTTCTATAATATGATTACAAGCCTTGTAACAATTAATCTTGTACCATTACATAATCCAATAGAATGATCTATGTTTTGAGCAAAGATAACAGAGTTCCGATCTTCAAATTCAATTCATGATTCGGAACCCCGGAACATTTAATTCCATTTAAAAATTCAGGAGTATGAACATCATTCAAGAGTTCAGTATTTCTATCCGAATGACACGGGGAATCAGAACTTAAATACAATTTTCCCTCTGAACTGTTAAGTGAAACCATGTATTCATTTATAGATTGAACGACATCCAGAGTCGAAGCTAATATAGCTCTCTGCTCGAAATACGATGAGTTGTCAATATTACTTCCAAATTCAGGATATGTACTTTGGACAATTGCTGCAATCGGATCATTAAAATCTTTGACCAATAAGTCTTCGGGAATATCGATAAAGCACAACCATCATTTGGCTCCCCAATTTTTCCATCACCTATCATTGCAATCCAATCAGCAAAATGTTTCAAATCTTCACAACTCTGATCAGACCCCATATTTTGTAATCTCATATTCTTTGTCAATCTCAATACTGTACAATCCCTCCACAAATACGATGAATTAATAGTGGCATGAACAATATCTTGTCTATACCTTTTGGAATCACAGCGATTTGCCTGGGAAATCTCCCCAAACACAACCGTCTTGCCTCCAAATGGAATATCACGCCTGGCCGGGATCTATCTCTTTCATGATATCTTTCACACTCCGGCCCAATGCTTCAAAACAATACTTATGCATCATTGGAGCCTCATCCCAAATAATAAGCTTGGACTTGAGTATAATTTCGCAAGAGGGCTTCCAGGTTTATGTTGCAAGTTGAACCTCATTCGGCAAAATGGGATGACAAATCTAGAGTGGGCGGTCCTACCACCAGGCAACAAAAGAGATGCTATACCACCGGATGCCACATTTAATACAATTCCTCCTTTTGATCTCAATGCAAACCGATAGAGTCTTCCAAATAAATGTTTTTACAAGTCCCCTCCATAACCGTAAACGCGAAAAAAACCCTTCCAAACTCTCGAATTGGCTGATTCAATAATAGTATCATACACACGACGTTGCTCGACATTTAAGTTAGATATAATCTTTTTATACTCTTGTCAAGCTTAATTGATCATAACACATTTCCTCGTGTATTAACCTATTATGTGAGAAGTGGAAATAACGATCATCCGGAAATGACATCGATTGAAAATCACGTAAACTATTTCCACAACTTCGTAGTATCTTCTCAATTTCCACAAGGGCATAATTCTTAATGTCATCCTCATTTAATTGTAGACCTACAATATAAAAAATATGTACATAATAGTGAAAATATTTAAATAAATAAAAAATTTATTTTTGCATACCTTGATATTGAAGTAAATTACGTTGCTTCTATAATATATCATCAGATAGATAAGTCCAACATGACTCCCAAACTACCTCAGGTCTGATTATAAATCCGGATGATAAAAGGGTAGCAAATAAATTTCTCATGGATTGAGCAGATGCCCATTGACTTGCCTCAATGATCCCATCAATGTACTCCTTATCATCACAAAGAATCCTAATTCATAGCAAGCATCACGAAAAGAAAAAGATTGTACCCCATTAATCAAGCATATATCATCGAATGGTGGCCCCACGCACTATATTTAAAAGGCATCTCATATAGTACGGATCGCCACAACCAGGAGGAACAAAGAAAACACGCCCAATTGCAAACCCTTTTTTTTCGTGGAACACATTCACGCACATCCGATTTCCAAACAAATTTTGTTGGAAATTCAAGATATGTCACTCTCTTGCTTCAGGATATTTCTTATTAGCTTCCATACATACCAAAAACATACTCACGATTAATTGTTTGCCTACGGAGAATAGACTCGATATTGTCCGCATCGAGAGAATATAACATTTTGTTGATTTGGAAGATGAAAACTCAAACGCTCTACGGGGGTCTTTATATTGTATTTCAAATCCAAAAATTCTCCATGCCGCTTCACAAGAAGAAACATATTTGCAAATCATAGTACATATTAACCTCATCGATATTCTTCTCTAAATTCTCATCATTTGAGCTCACGATAGAAAAGACGCAGAAACACGATCATTGCCTTTATTTATATACTTGAACAAATATTTGATCGCGCGTGATTGATTACACCACTCAACATTCATATGCGCTCCATAACGAATCAACAAATATCGATTATGAGGAACAATATATCTATTATCCAAATAAACTCCATTCTTAATCACTGTTTCTTCCATCATCTCTACGTTTGTATACATGATAACCATCTTCATCAATAGTAGTGGCTCCAACAAACTTTTTCGGAAAATGCTTGAGCAACGACCATCTAACATGCAAGGAGAATTCCTACGATCATCACCGCATGGACCATGAACCATAAAATCTCGAATCGCAAAGATAATAAATCGGATCATCATTTTCATCGGTATCTCTCAGATATAATTTCATCGATTGCAGATCCGTTTGTTGGGAATTTGTCTTCTTTGCAAAGAAACAAAAGAATATGTGTGCGTGGGGCAATCCTCGTTTTTGGAACTCAACAAAGATAGACATCGAATAAAGTTACACAATATGTTAACATCATATCGTCATAGGATATTACACTACTTGTATTAAAACGTTAAATTTGTTAAGTAAATTAAATAAAAGAAACAAATATTGGTAATTTTCTTTTACATTTCCAAATTTTTCTTTTTACGAAGATCTTGAATTAACCCATCTAGCTTAACTTTAAATACTCTACAAACAATATATGGACGATCTTCGGGTTTCAATCCACGCTTATCAACAAATTTTACAATCTCTCGGCCATTTTGGGTTGCATGTAAATGTAATAAACAGATCCGGATAACCCGCCCATTTACATATAGCCATGACATCTTGGTAGTTTTGAATCATATATCCAGCCCCTCCAAAGAAAAGATGAAGGCAATATGATTCGTTTTCCTTGTCAGGCACGACATCGCTTTCACCACGAAAAAGAGCATCGTGCGGACCTTTATACATTTCGCAACGCAATTGTTTTTCGGTTTAGCCTAACATATGCCAATCGTCCCGACTCAACCATAGTATAGGCATCGACAACAAATTGTTGGAAAAGTCTTCCGGAAGACATAATGGTTGGTGCATCACTATCTCTTTCATGCATTCTATATGTAAAAATTCTCTTACACTCACCTTTTTCCTCCCACCAAGATCGACTTTGCGTCGGAAAAAGAAATATCTTTCTCGTATCCATCCTCACCATAAGGAAAAAGCAATGGATATTGAAGACTAAGATAAGCGACATTTAATTCATTTATACGCTTAAGTTGTCCGGTTTGAGTCTCCACTAAAATGTCTCTATCACTCATCGTTTCTTCAAAGTCACCAACAACTAAAGCAAAGAACCTCAAATGCCGTAGGTAGATTATACATTCTAGCTTCCCCACTGCCGTACCAATTAACCTTAATTTAATATCCGATCTTCCTTCTTCAACCATTTTGTCCTTCGCCATACGAAAAGATTTGACCAAAATATTATTCCCTGTCTAGCATAGATTTTAACTCGTATACAATCTCAAAGCATGAAGATCATGATTGTTGGGATCTTGCATGTAATCATAATTCGATTAAAATTAAATTTTGCCTATAAAATTATTTTTAAGATAATAACAATAAATCAAAAGCATTTACCTCACAAGCCTATACGATTAGCAATTTCATTTTCGGTGTCATAAATATACAATTGTGCAAACTTTGGACTTGCACCTATCGGTGGAAGTAGACTTCCAATTAAATGATAGTTTTGTCCATGAAGTTTGAAAACAGGAGGAGATCCACCTTGATTTATCTGGGAGTCTATCTTACCTCCCATTGAAGTGAAACAAAACATGTTGTTGTAAGAACGTATGTTCTGGCGGAAGTGTTTACTTTTATCAGTATCTCCATATAATAATTCTTGCAACGGAGGTGGTTTTTTTAAAAAGCGAGGAAAGTCGGATTTTTCCTCGCATACAACATAAAGAGTACTTTGGATTGCGGGATTTATAATAGCGAGACAATCTCTCTTCGTACCAAAATATAGCACCACAAAAACCGCATTTGCAAGTTGGATCGCCAATATCCCAATAATCTTAAAACAAAAGAGTAAAAATTTAAATATAACACAATACATAAAAAAAATGAAACAATATGTACGTACCGACTGATGACAATAAGTTAATTTGAACATCACTATGACAAATTACTTTTTTGTCCAATTTATCTGGTAAACTTTCCAAGGTTGAATGGTGAACGCTAGCTGCATAATAATAAATAAATAGTAAAAGCAATATAAAAAAATATAAATATAAACTTAAAAATGTTATCATCAAATGTTGATAATTAGTTAGTATTAAACACACATAACGTTTATATTTTTATCAATAGATGCTATATAATTGTATTTTTTATTTTATAATCATATACTTTGAAAGAATAATGAAACGCATTTAAAATTATATTGAATTGTTATTTAATTCATATCTTTGAAATTAAAAAAAAATTGCACTTTTGCATGCACAATAATAATAAATAAATAAAAAGACAAAAAAAAAGATAATAGATAAAAATATATGCAATATAATTATTAAAAAAATGACAAGATCGGGTATTTTCTTGTTATGGGACACCATTGCCGACTAAGGAGAATCTTCATCATTCGTTAGATCAACAATCTGTAGAGACAATTGGGGTTGAAAGTGAAGAAAATCGCTGAAATTGATAATTTTCCATCCTCCGTAATGCCATATTTGCTGCAACAAAAAATATTATTTATTATTTACAAAAAACAAACAATATTCTAACCGTTTCAGATGACGGCGAAATTGGTGTTGAAATTTTCATTTGTAATTCATATATTTGCAAGAATAAAATATTGAATTTTTATTTAATTCTTCTTTTTTAAAAATGAAATAAAAAAGAATAATAAATTGTGTGCTCAAAAATATAAAAAATAAATAATAGACCAAAAATTAGTAGATAAAAAATATACAAATTAATATATTTTTTTTACATTGAGTTACTGAAGGATCTTCAACTAAATGCCTTTTCTTGTTATGTATAACACCATTATTCAGAGAGATGCGAGAGTTTTCTACATTCGCTGGGTCAAAAATCATAGAGACACTTGGGGTCAGAATCGATGAAAATTGAGGAAACCGATAATTTCCCATTATCCGTGACGATGTTTTCTTTGCAAAAAAATTAAATTATTATTCGTGCAAAATATTGGTTACCCCCGAAACTATAACTAAAAATATCATACCATTTGTGATATCGGACAAAGGAGAGATTGATGTTGGATGACATAAATTTTGTTTAGAACTTTCACCATTACACCATTAAGAGGCAATATTATCTCAAAAAAATATTTATCCACGAAATAAAAAATAATTAAAAAATAATATCGCAAATAATAATAGCATTAGGTGTAGGCCAATCCTATGTAAATTATGAAGTTCAATTTTTTCTCGTTATCACCAATCTCATGAAAATATTAGATTCCTAACCATTTAGACATCATCTTGTTATTTACTATAATATTTCATATAATTTGCAAATCAATTAAAGGTTCTTTTGAATACACTCTAATTATAATTATCTCAAGTACTTTATATTATATTTCCTAGTTTCGCAATTAGATGGTCAAGTTAAGAACTTATTCAAGCAAAATAATTTTTTGTAGTTTTGATTCATTAAATTCGTATTGGGCTATACTTAGCCCAAATAAAGAACAAATGAATTGACCAAATATACTATAATACAAATATAATCCAAACAAAAGAAAAAACAATTGAGGCCCAATAAACCAACATTATGTTTTTAAACCTACATTATGTTTCCTCTCCTCTCTCATTAATACATGTACCCATCACCACTTTTGTTTTTTTCTCTAAGTTTCACGCATCACACAATCCCACATACTGAAAAAGCTTCAAACCACTGAAACCCTAAACCAGTTATTCAATCTCCTTCATTTCAAAAGAAAAAAAAATTACTTTCTTGATAACCAGATAGTGAAGTTGTACAGCCAGATCTTGGGAAGTACCGGCCTTGACCATTTTCACAAACATCTAATCTCCTTTAGTTTGTTCGATCTAGCCAAAAAATGGCTACCACTCGATCTAATGAGATATATGTTTTTCTTTATGTTTACATTTTATTTATCTAAAAAAACTTGGATCTATGTTATTTTCTTAAAGATATGTCATATTTTGAATTTTTTTCTCTCGACAAAAAATATAGATCGAACTTGTTCGATTTTCATCAAAGTCGGTTTATTTTTATTTTTATTGAGTATATTCTTCTTTTAAAAAAATGGTTAGCTTTATTAAACTGGAAGGGTGGAATTTCTTATGTTTATATTTTATTCATCCAAAAAAATTTGATTTATGTTATTTCATTAAAGATCTCGACCCTATTTTTATTTTTTTTTTTTATTTTTTCTCTTGTCAAAAGGTAGAGATCTAACTGGATCTATGTTGATTTTAGTGATTACGTTTTTTTTTATTTTTTTCAGATTATTTTCTTTCGTTAAAATGGGGCTATCATTTGATCGAATAGAAACCTAAATTTGTTTATGTTCATGTTGTATTCATCCAAAAAAACTTTAGATCTATGTTATTTCAATAAAAATCTTACCCTTTTTTTTTAATTTTCTGGATTTTTTTTTCTTGACAAAACTATAGATCTAAATGAATCTATATGTTTTATCTTTTGCCCGAAAGTCGAACATGTGGCTCAAGTCCTTCCCTTAGATTCATCCAAACAAAATTCGGATCTATGTTATTTCATTAAAAATTTGACCCTATTTTTATTTTATGTAATTTTCTCTTGTCATAAGCTACTGAGATCTAACTGGATATGTGTTGATTTGATCATATTCAGATTCTATTTTTATTTTCCTCGTGAGTATCTTCTTTCCTTAAAAAAAAAAGGAGCTAGCATTTGATCACATAGTAACTGAATTTTGTTTATGTTTATGTTTTATTCATCCAAAAAAAAAACTTTAGATCTATGTTATTTCAATAAAAAAACTGACCTTATTTCTAGAAATATTAGTGTTATTGCTTAATTTAAAACATAATCAAATTTGAGTATGTTTTTATAATTTTTAAATATCTTAGGACCTTTTTTTAATTAATCAAAACATAGGGGCGCTTTTGTAATTATCCATACTATAATAATCACACTTTATATGATCTTAGAAAAAGTTAGCTAAAAGTTGGTATTTTGATGACAGTGGTGCTCTACTTACGGAAAGGTAAGAACATTAGCCACATTTATTTATCTTTTGTATTGGCTAACCTAAAATATGGAACTATAATTTATTCTTGTAGAATAAGGAGCCTAATGATGGCTATGTCTTTATTTAATCTCTAAAGATAAGAGGATAATAAACTATCTTTTGGACACTATTAGTCCGCTAGACCTATGTCTTTAAGAAGTAATTTTTTTATTATCAATTCTTTTATTATTGATGTGAAGCATATACAATATTTTCCTATCTTTGATTATTTTCACTTTTTATTGATAGTTTGTATTAAGAAGATACTAAACTAAATTATAATTTTCAAAAGAAAAATGAATAAAAAAAAATTATTAAGAACATTAAGCGTGCTGGTAATGATGTATCATTCTCATACTCATTTTTTTGTAATTTCAAATACATCACATCAACCTAGCCTAAGGTTTCAAGAGAAGAAAGACCTTAAGTTGGTTTCAATAGTTTGACACAAGTTGACAATTGATATTGAGATATTTAGTTGTGAAAATGACTATCTTAATTTCAAGGGATTTGTTATTATGGGTTGAGATAAGGAATAAAATTCTACTAAAAATAAAATTGAAATTTTGACTGTGTTATCTTTGAGTGATATTTCATACTCGGTTTAGTGTCTAAAGAAGCAAACGAATTGTGCAATGTGATTTGATGCATCAATTTTTTACAATTATATTGTTTGCATATAGAAAAAAAATTATATTCTAAATCTTTTTTATGGCAATATTCATATGATTTAGAACTTTTTCTAAACAAATAAAAAATTATTTATATTTTCTGACAAAATAAAAAATCTATTAATATTTTATGATTTTCTAAATTGAATAAAAAATATGATGTAAATTTATTTTAATATTTTTGTTTAAATATGACAAAATTCGCCAATTTTTGGGAAGTAAAAAAATCAAATATGAGTTTCTATTAATCTCTATTTACTATATATGATTTTGATATTTTTTGTGTATACATGTAGACCTAAAAAAGCATAATCATATTAAGGCATGCTAATTACCCTTTTTTTAGTGCAAAGATACTCTATTTATATTTTACGATGTAATAGAACAAAAAATTATGATGTAAATTTATTTAAAATTTTTGTTTAAATATGAGGAAATTTACTGATTTTTGGGAAGTGAAGAAATAAAATCTAAGTTTATGTTAATTTGTGTATTTTAATATATATGTTTTTTTGTGTATATATGTAGACCTCAAAATCATAATCTTATTAAGGCATGCTAATTACCTTTTATTTTTTTCAAAGGCAAAGATGATCCGGGGTACATGAGAAGTAAATTATGTGTATGCTTTGGGCAACAAATCGACAAAACCAAGAGATAAGAAATTCTAAGATAAGTAGCAATGTTGTTTTATTATTTATTGATATATATATAATATTACTTGCTAAATAAATGTATTTTTGCCATTTTACTAAAGAGGATTTGAAGTGTGTGACAATAGTTACATATCATAGAATATACAAAGGTATGTTTTTTTCTTCATAAATCATACCATATTATTAGGTTAATATAAGTGATAACACCTAATCGCACAATTAATCAAGAAATCTATAAAAAAATGTGTACCATTAGATGATGAACTGTCCATTCTACGTTTATTGGAGATGATTGTGGATTTGGTTATCTTCATATTGTCTCTGGTTCAATGATATCTCGCTTCACTCGATCTTCACATCTGTGTTTTTGTAGTATCATAGACTGAATTTCAAATATACGTGGCTTAAAGAAACATGGACAAAGTGTGTTATATTTGTTGGTATTTTGTGTACTTTAGAAAAGAAATAGGAGGGAAAATGATTTTTTCTAACCAAAAGTTAGGCCGAAAACGTTTTTCAACATTTTAGAACATGTTTATGTTTATATAAGAATATTAGACACAAATATCTTATTTATGAGCAGCCAAGCATGTGATAGGTCATCATCCAATTTATTTTTTGATATTTTCAATGATTTTTTTATCCGGCCAAAAACCGATGTGTTAGTAGCCTCAAAGCATGTGGTGTCTTTATCTTGGAATCTTTTGGAAAAAGCAGTGTGTTTTTTTGTCTTTTCAAAACATCTAATTTATTCAAGAGTCTAACATGAAATCATAATCTAATAGTTAATCATTATTTATCTTGGAACCGATAAAAAGTTGTTTATTAAATTAAGATTTTAATTGGAAATATATACATGCGAGTTGTTTATCTAAAAGCTAATAGTAGGGTTTAGGATAGGCTCAAGAACAAATTATTGGTTGATTGTTTCAATATGTTTATCTGCTTTCAAAACATATGCTTAATAGTAACCTAACACATAAATATTATATTAGTTAATCATTATTTATAATGGAATACTAATTTTTTATCTAATTAATATTATTATTGAAAAATAAATGTGCAGTTGTTTAGCTAGGGATGGCAAGGGGCGGGTGAAAACCCGGTTCCGCACTAAACCCGCCAAGTCTAAACCCGGTCAAATGACTACGGGATGGGTTATGGAACCTTTTGAAAAACTCATCGGTCCAGGGTTGGTAACAGGTCCAGCTAGACCTGCCCGTATATATATAATATATGTATTTATATTTAATTTATTAATTTTATTTTGATTAATTAGGAAGATGTGTTCAAAGAACTCAATTGAGCTTTTATTTTCTCAAGTCAAATTATCGAGTTCAAAGTGGCCCATTCTCCATCTCTCTGCAGACTTCAACTTTATCCCTTTGATTTTCACTTTGGGCATTTAATGTTTGGAGTCCATTGAACCTCTAAACATATAAAAAAAAAGATCATGAATTTTATATCCTTCACCAAATGAAACACTATTCTTCAAATCTGAACTTGTTAAAATATCCTTCACCAAATGAAACATTCATTCCTTTTCTATCTTCACAACAATGTTGATTTTTGCCCTCATTCCGTGGATGAGAACTCGTTCATGAGTGATCTTTTCAAGCCCGATTCATGAACAATATCTTTCAAATGAGTCCTATTCTTTGTATTCTTCAAAGGGGTGGTAACCTCATTATTTTTAACAGACCGCCAAAAATATAATTGAAATCAAAGTAATAACTATGAATAATGTTTAATATCTAATCCCAAAAAATTACCTCATTATTGTTTCCGATTTGATTCTTTCAACTTGGAAAAGACATCGATTCTTGTGGTTCAAAGTTCTTTTCATTAAATGTAATTGGAAATAATTGTATTGTCTATTTAGATTAATTTCATTACCATAATAAATGCAATTATTAGTAATTAATTGGGAAATTTATTGTTTAGATTTTGATGAATGCCATGTAAAACTTAGAATAGGAAGTTGGCACCCCATTTTTGTTGTAAAGTCGCATTGTAACAAATAGGGTGGTCAAGCCGAGTTAAGTCATATACTATGCCTAAACATGCAAGAAGACAATCGAGACTGAGACTAGAGAAGGAAGACTATGTCGACGCGAGACAACCGAGTATGGCAAAGAAGAGAAGACGGAACTCGATCAAGGTGCGGTGAGATGCAGTGAGAACGTATCGAGTCAAGTCAACTCAAGATAGCCAAGTCTCAAGTTCAAGTTGAAGTGAGAAGAGTCATTCAATGATTGAAAGTCGACTCTAAGTCACCTGGGGAAAGCAAGGAAATACGAGTCAAGTCGAGATTTTGAAAGAGATCCGTTTCTTAAATAAATCAAGAGAATTACTTAAACAAGTAATATCTCCATGCTACCTTTCTCGGAGTGCTTAGTCACGTTATTAAGCGTGCAAGGGAATAAACCAATGGGAAGCACTACACCGTGTTATTTTCGAAAAGTCAAGAATAATTCATACGAGGAAGTGGCAATTCCAAGGATCGCAACAAGACAAGCCAACGACCACAAGTGACTTTCAAAAATATGCCTATCTCTTCAACGGGCAAATTTTTGAAAGATCACTATAAAAAGGCCGAGGAATGACTCGAGAGAAGGTTACATGAACCACGAATATACAAGTATACATTTGAACTATAACCTAAAATATTCTCAAATCATTCAAGATTAATCCTCAAGCCTACAATACGAAGAAAATCAATCCAACACTCACTTTGTGAAGGAAAGATAGCTTCAATCGGTTGAAGAGGAAACTTTAGAAGAAAAGGGTCTACATTCCACGAAGGATTGTAGGAAGGTTCAAGGTCGAATAGTCTCGAGTTCTTTGGAGGGCTTCGTGATCAAATCCTAAGACTGAACAAGTGAGTTTGTAAGTAGCAATTGCAATTGGCCTGTGAAGGTTCGAGTCGGACGAGAAGCCGGTGAGTGACAAGGCATCTCAGATCGAGTCCCAAAGGATCAAGTCATTGTGTGATCAAGACTTGTATCTAATAATTTTACCACTCGCATATCTTCGATCAATACTTAGTGGATTAAAGGAGTTGGAGAAGAGAGGAGTAGAAGAATTACCCCATCTTCGAACCTCTATAAAAACTTATCGTGTCATTTACATTTCAAAGACTTTAATTCTCGCATCTTATTTGTTTAATTCTTTCATTATAAGACATATTTGCTATGTGATAATCTCTAAGTACTAAAACCAAGTATTAAATCATAACTAAACCAAACTTAAGGGTGTTAAGTCTTCCGCTAAAAACAAACCACGGTTGAGCTAATTCGTCTTAACAAATTTGAGTTATTCTATCAACAAAATAATAACGAGAATAATGTTGAGTGACTAACTCTCCGATTAACTAAATTGGTTGTCCACCAAGGACACAAACAGATAAAGCATCAACTCGAATTTTAAAAAGGACAAAAGAGAAAAGTTGGTAAGGTTTATTCAACCCCCTTCTAAACCTTACACTCACACCCCTTGGGACCTGCAATTATTAGTCCCAATATGACTGGACTTTATTTGAACTTTAAACAAAGCTTGTGTTTCCAACATTCTCGTCCATTTCATTTGGAATTTCTGAAATACAAAACAAAAGTTATAATGTGATATATTGTTAAATAAAAATTACATGTTGCTCTTCATACCTTTTCACCACAAATGGATCTCAAATCAAAAGTCTATTTTCCTATTAATTCACTGCATTCTCTATCCCACAACACAAATACAAAGATTTCGGTGTTATCAACAACACGAACCTTGATTTTATACCTATCATATTTTTCAATTTTTGTAACGTCATCTAAATGTCAACATTAAATTAGAAGTGCATTATAAATTAATTAAATATACTTTATTTTACCGTTTGGATCGAGAATGGTCACAATTTTCACAAAGAAAAATCCCCTGTTTGAATGGTATCACTTTTCTTGGGCGGTTAGTACATGATACATACCACCAAATCCGCACAGTTTCAATAGCAACAATCTTACTATAGACCCAAAAACTTCCACCTAATAATAAAGAAATGCATTAGTAATGATATTTGGTTTATATGTTTCATAAAAAATTTATATTAAAAATAAAACTTACTTCTTGGCTTTCTAGAATATGTCCAATAGTGCGAAGCTTATCTTTCATAAGTCGTAGTTCCTCGTTAATTGTCATTGTTGTCGCAAATGATATATTATTGATATGAGTAGAAGTGTTTCCACTTGACAACAACCTACAATATAAAAAAATACCAGGATATTCCGATCAAAAAAAGAATACCAGGATATTATTTCAAAATAGTATTTCAAAATTTTTTACTTGTGAACTCATTTATTTCATCACTGTCCGAGTTTATTATCATCTTTGTAACATTGTAGGTGTTTGAGGCATGTATTTCACCCCTAAACTTCTTTGCACGACATATTTGGAGAATAATAATTATGATTGTTTCATCATTAGCATTCTCCAAATAGTTCATAAGTTGATCAACATACTCCCCACAAAGTGTGCAAGACAAAGGGATGCCTCTCGTTAAAAATACAATACACTAAAAAAAAAAAACAGAATTACTAAAAAACCTTTTAAGCATACATAAAATATATAATAAAAATTTATTGTGTATCCTCCAAGATAATATCAAGCAACTTTGTTTGGCGCCCTCCTATATCTCTCGTCTTTCTATGGAATGTTCTTCGCAGCAAGTTTACCAATCACGTCTACATAACATTTAAATAAAAATTAGTTTATAGAAACAATGAATATTATACTCGGACATAGGTATAGTTATATTATAAATTACCTATTAGTATTATATCATCAACACCATCCACATTCGAAAGCATTTCAAAGGGCTTGAAATCGAATATCATCACCGGAAATGACTCATCACAATATTCAATCACTTGAGTCTTGACAAAAAAATTAGTTTGTACTTCTTTGGTAGTTGTTTTGTACTTCATATTATTGTCTCACTACAATAAAGTTTTTTATAGCATATAAATGACCTTCTCTCAATATGGACTAGAATTTTTCAATGTGTTGTCTTGTTATTGTTGCATGGATTCTCGCATCTCTAGAAAAACATTAGGAAAAAATAGCTTGTTAGTTGTCAAAAATACCTTTTGTGAAAACAAATAAAACCAAATAATATAACATAAATAATATACTGATCCAACACACCTCAATGTCATGAAATACACATTCTTGGGTAAAGATCTTCGAGTTGTTACCATATTCTGGTACACTATATGTCCGAACCAGCGCAACCGCATTGCCCAAGACATTTTTGTTGGGTTAAGGTCCTTAACAAACTTGAATAATGGAGACATTGCTTTTTTTTTTTTTTTTGGGTATATGCTTAACAACTCTTACAACACAATTAATTTTTCTTGTGTACTTTGCAGCAGATTCTCGTGTGGTCTTCAATGCTCAAGAATGATTACTTATAGTAGAAAGTTGTAGGTGTCGTTAATTTAAAAATTATTTTTGAAGGTCGGTTTAGGTAATCGAGGATCTTGTAATTATGCTCTATTGTTTTATTATTGCATGCCCGATTTAATTTTGAATTTATTTTTAATTGTTGTGTTGATATTGCATGCAAACAAACAAACAACTCGAACCACTCAAACATAAATTAAATTTTCGATGTGGTTCACGATTACGATGATATTTCTTTAATTATTAAATAATATTTTTAAACATAATTACAAATATTTTCTTGTATCGATAAAAAATATAAGAAATAAATCTTGTGCACTAATTACGATGGTTTTTTGCGAAATATTAAATGAAAAAAATAAATTTTAGACACGGATTACGAATGGTTATTATAGCAGATTATAGAATATAAAAAATAAAAGATTATTCGGGCACAATATACGAACGGTTTTCTTTTATTAACTTACGTAAAATATATTAACAATAAAAGTTTCCATATTTGGCAACCACAATTTTAAGGAACTTTCCTTTTTGGAGACTTTTTGTTTTAATATATATATAGATATAGATGTTTATTAGTATAGATGGATGATGAAGAGATACATGTTGTGGTCATTGTTGAGGAGGTCATTAGCATGGTAAAAATTTCATGCTATTTGTAAATTTTTATCAACGACGATATATGTTAAGTATTAATCGTCATTGTAGAGAAAGATTTGACCGCTCTATATAGAATGATTGATCGTATACCGATCAACTTAGCCATATGAATGCTCTAATTGAGACTAGCAATACGATCGCATCGAACAACTTCAAATGGATAGAAATTCATTTCGACATTTGTTTTATATTTTGGAGAATATTGGTAGGTTACAACGCACTAGACATATCCAAATTAGTGAACAAGTAGCCATTTTTTTATCTGTTTCTTGGCACATCACAAGAAAATTCGTGTTGTGAAGTTTGACTTCAAATGATTGGATTATACCATCAAGTGTGCACTTTAACCTGGTAATCGAAAGTAGCTCTTAGGTTACATAGTATTCTATTGGGCACACCGTAACCCGTAGCCGATGAGTTCGTGTTGATGACATATGGAAATGGTTCAAGGTACATATAAATATTTAGATGAATTTTCTTTTAATTTCAGATTTGAAATATATTTTTCTTATCGTGTCATTGTGTGTATGTACACTTGAATTTGGTAGGGATGTTTAGGTTCCTTGGATGGAACATATATTGATGTTTGAGTACCAATGAGTGACAAACCGCGTTATAGAAATAGGAAAGGGGATATATCTGTCAATGTACTTGGCGTTTGTGATCGAAACTTGAAATTTTCTTTTATCTTGTCCGGGTGGGAGGGTTCTACCGCAGATTCCCATATATTGCGCGATGTATCAATAGACCAAATGGATTGAAAGTCCCTAATGGTGAGTTTTGTCGTGAATGTTTCTTTATAATTTCGATAGTCAATGTTACACTTTGCACAAACTTTATTATTACCATTATTTGCAATATGTTTACTTGTGTGGTTAACTTATCATAGATCCTTTATCACATTTCGTGATTATTTCTTATGCGATCGTGGTTATACAAATGCACTGGTTTTTTGCCTCTTACACAAGGGTAAGATATCATCTTGATGAGTGGTCTGCTGGTACTATGGCACCACAAAATTATAGGGAACTATTCAATTTACGACACTCCAAGGCTCGAAACATCATTGAGCGGACATTTGGTTTACTAAAGGCACATTGGGATATTCTAAGGAGTAATGCCTATTATCTAATCAAGACACAAAATCGAATAACTATAGCCTGTTGTCCGATTCACAATTTTATACAAACATCGATGGCCATTGATCCATTAGAAGACTAGGTGTCCGAATACGTGATCGAAATCGATGACGAGAACGTAGACACCGATTTCATTGACATGACGGAGTCTTCCCAACCATGGAATGACCGGAGGGATAACGACAAATCGATATGTACACCGAATGGAGAAACCGAATTATCATTTTTTTGATCGTTAGTACACTAATTATCTTTGTTTGTGGTGGCTACGTTGTGGACGGAATTGTTGTTTTAATTTAGTAGTTTTATGATTGAATGGCATGTACAATACAACCGATTTTATATTATTGTTTGCTTAGATGTTTTTGGTTAGTATTGTGCATCCGACGTTGTTGTTTGTTTGAATAGCCCTTATGTTAATAGTTTCATTGATAGAATGTAACCAAATTCTTCTCCAAATATTTTAGGGAAAATGAATTTTTCAGCCAAAGATACCAAGGTCGGTGGTGCGCGCAAGAATACCAACAATGACATTCTTGGACCACCCAGGAAGAATATGTCCTCTTGCACGCCTTAAAAGAAATCGTTGTCGAGGTTGGAAATGTGGCAACGGCTTCAAGTCCGATTATTAAGTTGTTCTTGAGCATTCCATGAACAAGGTGTTCTCAGAACCGACCTAAAAGCTATACCACACATAAACTCAAAGATACATGTTTGGAAAAAGGACTATGGTTTGTGTTCTATGTTACTATGTTAGCTCTATCGAGGCTTTGAGTGGAATGACTCATCAAACACTTTGATTGTCAAGGATGAAGAGAAGTGAAATGATTATGTAAATGTATCCTTTTTTTCATATCTTATTACAACCAAGAAATTGTCATCTTAGGTAAAGATTGACTTTTTTTTTTCTTTAATGATTGACGGCAATGCCAAGCCCATGCGGTACAAATCTTGGCCATACTTCAAAAATTGGTCCGAAATATTTGGGAAAGATTGTGCAATCGGGAAAATGCACATGCATTTGCCGATGTCGTATAAGACATACCGAGTGGCATGGCATCTAATAACCACACTGCTCATCCTCACCTACACCGAAACACCAATACCACATGATGAGACTCGACTTAACTTCGTCATACCATAGAGAGAGGTGAACCGAGAAGACGAAGTCTTCTCGGTAAATGTAAAGTGTCCGATGAAACGGAGGAACACTTCTTGGAGATGTTGACAAGCGTTTTTGATAAGACCGAGTCACGTTTGGGAGATATTACCAAACGTGTTGGTTTTGAACAAGATGCATCCTCTTCAAGGAAGTCGTCTTTGATGCATTAAGTGCAATGGATTTTCTTTCTCGCCGAAGAAAAGATTGCGGCCGCTAAGAGACTCGCAATGACACTAAGGACCTCAATCTGTTTCTTTAGTTCGCCCCGATGACAACAAGGCCGTGATGGTGAGAATGATGCATGATTGAAAGATATAATCCTATGTTCACGGGACCAATTTGTGCAAATTCAAACATATCTAATCTACATACCATCTCTTTTGTTGGTTAAAACTATTTAACTTTGATGGTTAGCCTTTTTTGATTGGAATCGAATACAAATGATATCAATGTAGTGGTATTATGTAGCCATTTTTTGAAAAAGTATGGAGAACAATATATCTAAGTTAATATTAGTTTGCACCTACTTCTATTTTTCTAAATCAAGATGTGGTTCCCTGCACCTTTTTTTTAATATTACTAATATAAACAATTAGGAATGTGAAATGACGGTTGCAACTAATTTTTTTATGTAATTACTTTATTTAACTAAATAGCTGATTTAGTGCTTTGTAATTAATGACATTGAATTGTCAAATCGATCAACTCAATGGTGAAATGCAATAAATGATGAACCAAGCTATTAAATTAGAACCATTTCAACGCATGAAGATAGTATCCGTTGGTATGCCTAAATTAATTCAATACTCATTGGGCCATTAATGTGTACATTAAATCTTTAATCTACCACTAATGACATCCTTTACATAAGCATGCAAAACACAGACGCCCTTAATAGTTTCAACCCCAAAAACCCTTCTTCACGGCCTTTGCCAAAAAAATGTATGTCTATATCATTTTTGTCACTTTGTTTATAGTATTCAATTCATTTTCATTAACATATTTCATTTCTTTTGTATGTTTGTAGTAATGGTGAGGACACGCAATCAATGGGCACGGATCAACCGGAGAGGCAATGAGTGGACAAAACTTGATGAACAATGCCGCTACGAAAATGTTTTTCGACTTGAGCAGAGGACGAGCATATATCTCTCGATGAAACCAACTTCAATGATGTTTTGGTTGAGTTAGCCCATAGCCGAGTCACCGTCTGTGGAAGAACTTTTCAAGCTCGAAAGTGAAACACAAGATTCACCTCTTTACGTTGTCGGTTTGAGCTTTGTTGAATCACTCAAAGCCAGGTGTGGAGTTCGATAGTGATGCATGCATTTTGAAGATACATCCGGTTTATTAGGAGCATGTTAATAGGGTATGTCCAGTTATTATTATTTTAGAGCACATAATATGAATTTTTGTTAGAAATATATATGAAGAAACTATGGTATTTTTATACGGGAAGATAACATTGCTCGTTATTTTCGCACAAACGGGTTCCCGATGTACAAGGATCGAACACACATTCAACATACTCCAAGTCTGTTGAAATTTAGTTCGATGGAATTCCAGGTTACAATCGAAATATGCCACTTGAAATTAATTCTAATGATTCGAACTCGGAAAATGAACTGTTAGATGGAAACTATGAGGATAATCATGTGTTGGCCGCACTGATGAAGTTGATGTGGATGATGATGCTTGTTCTTAAGTTGACAATGAGTAAACTATTTCTCACAATGTTGTTTAAGAATGAAAGTAATGTTACTACCTAGTTAGTTTTTATGATGTTATATATAATTACGTAGGTTGAATATTGTCCTAATTTTGCAACATACTCTAGGATAATATTCTTATGTTTAGGGATGATGATGCATGGTGTACAATAGGCCTTGCTAATGCCTATCTGTAATGGTTCCCTATTTTGTATGTTAAATTATGGTTTGGTGTACCTATTGCTTTCTTCAAAAAGAAACCATCATTGCAAGCGCCTATTATGGCACATTGAGAAATACATTGTCACAACAATATAGTATCATATAAAATAAACATCCATGGCTTGAAGAAACATAACTAAGAGAAATATTATATATATTGCCGCATTGAAAAATATTAGCAACACATCAAGCACAAAAGAAAAAAGATAGTTAAAAACATACATGGACTATGAAAAAAAGACTTAATATCCGAATTAGAGCACCCATGTTTGAAAATTGGGAACCCAAATAACCCTAAATATCCCCCATACACGACCTCGATCAATTTGTTGGCTTGCAAGATGAACCACTTGTATCAAAGACTTTTGGAAGGAGATGGAAAAATCTGGGGCGTGGTGGACGAGAGCACGAGCAGAGAACGGTCGGCCATAGGAACACGACAGTAGAAAGATGGTCCAGGATATGGAGGCTTCCAGGCACGAATGTGTTGGCCGATTAACGTAACTTTCTCGAGCGAGAATCACCGCCATTCCCAAAATTCTCCAAATATTTCCGAAAGATCGGTCCTGGACGACCATGAAGAAGAGATATTGACGATGGGATGACTAGTTGTCGGCTTAGGAAGCCCTAGGGCGTCAATTTGTGACACGACACGATAACCCGACCACTAACCTAACAAGAATTTAGCGGTATAGGTACAAATCTTAATAGGTTTAGGTCAAAATCGGTCGACACGGTTAACACGAAAAATAAATAGGTCAGTCAAAGTCGACCGACCAGTGGTCGCATTAACGATTGACCCACGTAACCCATTTAATTTTATAGTGATATATTATTTAATATTTTGTGATGTTTTAGTTGGTTATATGATGATGGAAAAATTATTAAATGAATTTTTTAATAATTTTTATTATTTAATGTATTTTTATTTACAATTTTAATTTTTTCGATTTTTTTCTCGATTTTTTCGTGTCAAGTTTAAATTAAACAGGTTTTTTGGGTCGTGTTGGGTTACCCATATTATAAACAGTCGTCGTGTATCTTGACACGAATAATTAAACGGGTTGGATTCGGGTTTGGTCGGACCTATAATACCTGTAAAACACGACCCGCGAACACGAAACACGACACGATTGACACCCCTAGGAAGCCCATCCATATTTCCTATATCAGTCTCTCCATCGAGGATATGTTTATAACCTCGCCAAAGATCTACATAGTGTTCAATCTCTTCACGGAAAAGTAGTTGTAACTCAGTCCAACGGGGATCACCAAACTCCCGATAAGCTATTCCAAACTCATCCGCCTAACAAGTTAGACACGTAATAGTATGAAATGTTAGCATAAACTTATATGCTATTTATTTTAACATATAAAATACCATACAAATACGAAAATGCAATGTAACCTGGAAAATGTTGTCCCACACATTATCCGGTATTGTAACCCTGTTTGTTAATTCATCATATTTGACACCATACTTCATTCTAACCCAAAGAGAAAACTCGATGATGTCTGCGAAGAATCAAGTCGTTCTTCATAGTACTCATGAGTCCAAGTTTTGTTAAGTGCTTTGTTGACCACATCTTGTGCAATTAGGAGGGCGTGCACATTCCGATTGCCTGGCTTGAATTTTCCGATTAGTTGTTGATCTAAGAGCACCTCGATGAAGAGTAAATCAACCTCCTCATTCCATTCCAAATCATAATTATAGTCCTCATGTCCGACAAGGAATCTTGGGGTCATTTGTTGACAATTAAAATATTGTTTTTATAATACAATTTGTTGAATTCTTTGGAGGACACACAATAGTTATATATTATGCTATGCTTGAGAACGGCTGAATTTATAAGCAAATCAAAGATCACAAGGATTGGGATACAAATTGCAGGTCAATGATAGAATCTATCAACTTTTATTATACACAATAGTCTATGCACCGAGCACCTTTTTAGAGAGAATCTTGTTTCACATCTCGAATATCTTTAATGAGAATATTATTTCATTTCAATTCTTATTCCAAAATGACTATAACGTTTAATTTTGTAGGCTATTTATAGCTAATCGCATTTGAGTATTGTTTTAATTTACCAACTCCAAGCTATACGGTTTAAGTCGATGCTAATACACAATAACATCCAATAAGTTCACAAAATATAACATTAAAATATAAACAATACTCAGTTAAATAGCTATCCCAAAATAAATATTGTATTGTCAACATTCGAAAGCCTTCAAATGCATACAAGTTTAGCTAAATTTTGTGAGAGAGTCTTTAGACACAACTACTTCAGAATACAATATGATACTTTAATGTCTCCCTAATATAAATACGACTAAATCAGAAAATAAGCAAATATTACTACACCAAATGTTAAAATCCATGAAAACTCGCTACCCTTTTCATTTTGACTAAGGCATCATTGCAAGCGGCTAATTCAATCTTTAACGGCATGATTGGTATGAATGAATGGAATTAGGATGGAATGGAATGAATTTAGAAATGGAATAACATTAGGAATGGAATGATGTAGTATTACTATTCTTATGATTGGTATATACAAGGAATGGAGAAATGAATGGATGGCGATTTCTTACTTGATTTAAATATTTTGATTGGGAATTATAAATTAATGATAGTAATTGAGAAAAATAATTTTAAAGTATTAAATTCTGTTAAAATAAGATTTTTTAAATAAATTTTATTAAATATGTTATTCATAAATTGATATAAGATTATTTTAATGTGTGATAAATAATATATATATATATATAGATTTATATATATGATATCAAAAATATTTTATATAATATTTTTTAGGGATAATTACAAAAACACCTTGAGATTTGGGCTAATTACAAAAAAATCCAGAGATGTTTTAAAATTACAAAAACCTCATTAGGTTTGATTATGTGTTAAATTTAAGGGGGTAACTATAGTATTTTTATAAATATCGGGGTTTTGATATTTTTTTTGCTTATGAAGGGGAAATGTAAGATTTAATCAAATCTCGTGTTTTTTTGTAATTTTAAAAATCTCGTGGTTTTTATGTAACTATCCCAAACCTCAGGGTATTTTTGTAAGTCCAAACAGCTACGATAATCTAGAAGGGGGTGAATAGATTATCTCCATCTTTTCGATTTTACCCTCTTTTTGAATCAATTACGCCGAGACAATAATAAAGGTGCGGAATGTAAACAACATGCGTCGATTTATAGAGGTTCAACCCACCTAGGGCCTAATCCTCTACCACCCCAAAGATCTCCGGGATGGATTTCAAAAAGAAAAAGATTTTATTAATTACCAAAATTAATACAACACCTTACAACATCACCTTGAAGAGCATCACACTCTTCTTCAACACCACCTTTGAGATTACCACAATCTCTCTTGAAGATTACCACAATCTCCAACGGCACCTTGTGAAGATTACCACAATCTTCAACCTTGAAGAATACCAAATTCTTCAATACCTCAAGAGCACCACACTCTTGAAACACCTATCACCTAGATCACCCAAGTGTACTCTTTCCACAAGAATACTCACAAGGATGTCTTATGTTGAATGATGACAAAAATCAAGATTACAACTCAATAATGAATATTACAATTTGAGTGCAAGTGTAATCAAGAAATAAAGCCTAGACCTTAAGATGTGAAAGTGAAATACTTAGGCTATAAATACAACAAGAGTGTTGAATATGAAAACTTGGAAATTTGCGATTTCTTGTTGTGTATTTGCTTGTGTTGTTCTTGTCTTGTGTCTTCAATTCATCCTCTATTTATAGGAGAGTCTTCACCAACATAGGCTCCTTCTTCTTCACTTTTGTCTACAAAAAGAGGATCACAAGATGTAGAAATATTGTACAAAATTGAAAAGCAAATCTTGTTGTCAAGGAGTTCAACGGTACAAATTTTGCTGTCAAAAGATTACACTGCGCGACCGGTCGCTCTGTATAAGATTTCGAACGTTTGAATGAAAATAGTGCGATCCGGTAGGGGTTGCGGGGTGCGACGTCAAGGTGGGTGCGACCGGCCGCCCTAGGGTGCGACGGTCGCCTCACCCTACCCTCGACCGGTCACCTCCCCTTTTTTCGCTGCACTGGTTTTCGCTTTCATTTTGTGCGTTCTTCGGGTACCGCGTTCGACCTTTCGTTCATTGGCCGACCTCCAAATTGAAATATTGTCCGATTTTTATCAAAAATAAACTTCAAGAAATACTCCAAAAAATAAGTAAAAATATTTTAAATCACTTGGGAGTATTTGGACAACATTTATAAACATAGTAAACTCATTTAAACAAAACCATCAAAAAGTGTTGTCCATTTTTATCGAATAATAAACTCTAAGAAATACTCCATGAAATTAGTAAAAATATTTCAAATCTTTTAGGAGTATTTGGACAACATTGTTTTGGTGTAAAACCAATTAACACAAAATCATCAAAAGTGTTGTCCAATTTTATCGAGTAATAAACTCTAAGAAATACTCCAAAAATTAGTAAAAGCATTTTAAATCATTTAGGAGTATTTTGGACAATATTCATAAACATTGTTTTGGTATAAAAACTCATATAAACATAATCATCAAAATCTTGATAAAAACATTTATCTAACAAACTCCCCCTTTTTGATGATTACAAACCAAAACAATTTTAGGAAGACGATTTTAAAACAAAACAAATTTTCCGGTCTAAAACATCAATCCATTATAAGCAAGATTCATCATAAGTACAAACACACAAGGATAGGAGCAAAGATTTTTCAAAATCATTTTTGCACAAGCTCCCCTATCAATATGCATATCAAGAACAAGTACAAAAGCAACTAACTAAAAGCTAAAAGCTTAGCTTTTACAACTTAAGCTTGAATTATCATGAGCTTATAAGCTCCCCCTGTCACAAAACATCGTTAGTCAAGCATAAAAGTCCATAATACATCACATGGACTTAGTATTGTTCATGACTTTTGGCTTTTAAGAGCCCTAGCTTATAGCTTTCTTGCGAGCTTATTTTCGTTTCTTTAAGCATATGAGCGTTTTTTCTGTTTCTCCCCTTTGGAATCATCAAAAAGAATGTTAGCACGATAACAACATCATACAATTATATCAAAGTGCGCAATTTAATAGATGTATCGAGCATATTGAGCATTTAAGCTTAAATTTGAATAAAAGGGAAAAAATTGCTCATTTGATTTGTAAAAGCTCATTTGATTGATAAAACATGATCTCTATAAACTTATAAGACTTTTCAAATCAAGAGAATCATGTAGGTGATGAGTTTTTCATTGAAACATTTTGTCGAACACTTGGCGTGCATTGAATAAAACAAGAGAAATATAACGCCTTTGTGATTCGTTTAAGCCAAAAATTTCATCACCAATTTCAATACAACAATATTCATTCATCATCAATCATCATAAACAACATATTAATACAAGAATTTCAACAAGATATCAAGATACAAGCACATTCTCAAGGGTTCAACCCAATTGAGATTAAAAGGAGAAATTCTTACCATTTAATCGGTAAAGATGAGCAATAATGATGATAATCGAGCCTCATGAAGTCCAAAATATGCAATGTATGCAAGAAAATAAATTTTGAGTGAAATTTGTGTGCAATTGGCGAAGGGACGAAAAATGAACACAAAACAAACCAAAATGACAAATGCTGAGAACAGTAAACGATTTTATCCAAATTTTGGGCATGGGCGACGGTTGGGGGTGGGCGACCGATCGACATCATGGATGCATCGGTCGGCCTTCCCCAATTAGTGATGGTTCTTTTTTTTGTGAAAATTCGAGTTTTGAACCAAAAATCCGATTTTTCGCCCCTAAGTTTTAAAAATGTGCAAAATGCAAACGTAGACATCATTCAATTAATCACGCTTGAAATGGAATAAAATACTCGGTGGTGTACGATTAAAAAGTCCGCGAGTTATCTTTGAGACGGAATTAAACACATCTCAAGTTTTTGTTAAAACATGCAATCCCAAAAAATATCGAATCTCAATATGTTTAGTTCGATTATGACGAACCATATTTTGAAAGAAAATTATTATCACCGGACTTGTTATCCCAAAAATAAGAACATTTTAAGATATTGGATACAACAAGTCATACGAAGAAGTGCCTTACAAATATTTGAAAATTTCTTTTAACGGCACTTTAACGAGATTCGTTGGGATAGTTTTTGAAGTCGAGCATATAGACGTAAGGCATATAGAATATCGAGTCTAAGGAGTAATAAACGAATGAACATACCTCGAATTCTTTTGTCAATGCCTACTTCAACCATTTTGTCAATTTTCGCATTTGTGGCCATATAGATTGAAATGGTTCTTTCTTCTTTAATGCCTCACTTCTTCTTTTGAGTGTGGAATATAATCACCTTCTTGGCATTGTTGAACTTGAATTCCAATGATCACTCCTCTCATCATCTTAAGTTCACCTTGCATCAACTTAGAAAATAACTTGCACAATAATTCATTAGTAACACCATAAATGATATCATAAATTTGTACAAGTAAACAATCTTGCCCTTTTTCAAAAACAAAGAGAGTAGTATAAACTTTACCTTTTGTAAAATCATTTAGCAAAAATAGCTAAGTCTATCATACCATACACGGGTACTTGATTTAAACCATACAAGGCCTTTTATAAAAATCATTTGGCCTAGAAAAATTTTAAACCCGGAGGTTGTTTTATATAGATTTCTTGAATAAAACCGTTTAGGAAATTGGATTTAACATCTATTTTGGTAAAGCTTGAAATTTTCTTAAAACAATAATAAAGGCAAGCAAAATGTGAAAAACCATGGAAGCAAATGTATCATCAAAATCAATACCTTCTTCTTGATAATACCTTAGAGCTACTAACCTTGCCTTGGTCATAAAGTTTGTTCCAAAATACCAAAAATTTCTGCAAAATCTTAAGACGATATCTTGCACAAGAGCATAGTAATATCGAAAAATAGAGACATAATAACAAGTAACACATACTATGCTTTCAAACAAACCATCAAGAGTTTCATAAAACATGTAAGTTCAAATAAGTTTTATAGGAAGCTATATAAGGTCTCTTTTGAAATTTGAAAGATTCAAGAGCATATAGTTGAGACCTCATTTACAAGAAGCATATGAACAAGAGTTTTGACAAAGCAACCAAGAATAATTTTATATGTGCAATAAAATGCATAACTTAAAAATCAAATGTTTTATCAAAAACAAAATATAATCCTTTACAACTCTTGGATAAAACAAACTATGTTAAATAATGCCTTCTCAAAAATCAAAACATCCTCTTAATGGCACTTGTATAAAATAAGCACATAGGCATATGGCACAACATGTATCGAGTCTATGAGATGAATAACAATAATGAGTACCTCGATAGTTCATGTTTCTCTTGATATATTATGAGTAGATAACCATATGTAAATTCTACACAATTCTTCAACCAAATTTAGCACAAACACAATAATACATGTGTAGGCTAAGCAATAAGTGATATCTTAAGCATGCTTGTGCTATATAACTACATAGAGATAATAAACCACATAAGTCTAATTAAATGCACAAGAGTTTTAGAAACATCATTCAAGGTCTTCTTTTCAAAAATATTTTGAAACTCACAAATATATTGAAGACCTAAATTTTAAAAATATGAAAACTCATATTGCAATAAAGACACAAATAAAAACATGCAAAGAAGATAAAATGCATATTTAAATAGGGAGATACAGTTTACCAATTTCGCCATTTCCATGGGTTGTGCGTTCCCATTGTTGATGGTATCTTCTTCTTTTGAAAATCTTCTTGTTGATGATGGTTTCTCCAATTGCTCCATTTCCAGGCATTGTGGCTTTCCCATTTTTGAAAGTGTCTTTCTCTTGGAAAATCATCTTGTTGATGATGTCTTTGCCACTTCCAAGGATTTTGTTCATCCCATTTTTGATTATTTCCTCTTCTTGGAAAATGACTTTGTTGAAAATATTTTCTCCTTTGATCAAATGAAATGGTCATTTGATGTTTTCTTGGCGGTATGAATTTTCTTCGATTATTATTTTGCCGGGTACCTAATATGACATTATTTTGTGGTACCCTCAAGTGTTTGGGTCCTTTGAATTAGCTTTGAGACTTTTAGGTCTCCAATAATAATTAGAGCTATTTCTAGCTCGACAAGTATTAACCATGTGACCCGTTTTACCACAATAAAAACAAGTAGTAATTTTGGGAGCATAATGACCAATATGTATAGGGACTTGATTTCTTTTCATATAATTAACAACACTAGGCTTATGATCAAGTCCTTGTTTCAATTTATCACAACTATGAACATCAATAATATCGGTCATTTTATCGGTACTCAAGTTGGATTTTGATAAATCATTTTTCATGCAATTAATATCCTCAACAAGAGTACTATTTTCTTTTTCAAGGTTTCTAACCTTGTCAAGTGTGGTGGTGTGATCACATGAAAGTGATTCATAAGAGGGAAATAAATTATCCTTATCAATTTTCAAAATATTGAATTCCTTTTTCAAATTTTTGTATTTAACAAGTAAGCTTTGGAATTCATTTTGAAGTTCATCAAAATCATTTTGCAAATCACTATAATCATTTTGTAATTCATTATCATAAGAAGTGGAGGGTTTTGAACTTACCTCGTTTTCTTCTTCAAGCCCATAAGAAGTGGAGGCTTATGATCAAGTCCTTGTTTCAATTTATCACAACTATGAACATCAATAATATCGGTCATTTTATCGGTACTCAAATTGGATTTTGATAAATCATTTTTCATGCAATTAATATCCTCAACAAGAGTACTATTTTCTTTTTCAAGGTTTCTAACCTTGTCAAGTGTGGTGGTGTGATCACATGAAAGTGATTCATAAGAGGAAAATAAATTATCCTTATCAATTTTCAAAATATTGAATTCCTTTTTCAAATTTTCGTATTTAACAAGTAAGCTTTGGAATTCATTTTGAAGTTCATCAAAATCATTTTGCAAATCACTATAATCATTTTGTAATTCATTATCATAAGAAGTGGAGGGTTTTGAACTTACCTCGTTTTCTTCTTCAAGCCCATAAGACATCGCTCGTTTTCATCGACGTCGAATTTGTAGGAAGCTCATCCCATGTTGAGTGTGTATCCATTTGAGAAGTAGATGCTTTTGAGTGGCTCCTTTCATTTGCATATACTTCTTCTAATTTTCTCCATACTTCATGTGCCGATTTAATTCCTACAATATGATTGTAATCTAAAATGGTAAGTGAACAATACAAAATATTAAGAGCTTTACCATTTAAGGAGATGATTTTCTTTTCTTCATCATTGAGCTCTTTGAGACCTTTGTGTGGTGTGTCCATCATTCGAATGGATTTTTCATTTACGATCGTGTTCCAAATATCGAACCCGCAACCTTGTAGATAACATTCCATTCTTTCTTTCCAAAATGTAAATTTTTTGAAATCGAATAGTGGTGGCTTGGTGGTGGAGGCGCTGTGGGTAGACTTCAATCGTAGCCGATGATCGTTCCTCTTTACTCGCGATGTGGAACAGAGCTTGCCAAAGAGTTTGGCTTTGATACCACTTGTAAGTCCAAGCAACTACGATAATCTAGAGGGGTGAATAGATTATCTCCATCTTTCGATTTTACCTCTTTTTCGAATCAATTACGCCGAGACAATAATAAAGGTGCGGAATGTAAACAACACGCGTCGATTTATAGAGGTTCAACCCACCTAGGGCCTAATCCTCTACCACCCAAAGATCTCCGGATGGATTTCAAAAAGAAAAAGATTTTATTAATTACCAAAATTAATACAACACCTTACAACATCACCTTGAAGAGCACCACACTCTTCTTCAACACCACCTTTGAGATTACCACAATCTCTCTTGAAGATTACCACAATCTCCAACAGCATCTTGTGAAGATTACCACAATCTTCAACCTTGAAGAATACCAAATTCTTCAATACCTCAAGAGCACCACACTCTTGAAACACCTATCACCTAGATCACCCAAGTGTATTCTTTCCACAAGAATACTCACAAGGATGTCTTGTGTTGAATGATGACAAAAATCAAGATTACAACTCAATAATGAATATTACAATTTGAGTGCAAGTGTAATCAAGAAATAAAGCCTAGACCTTAAGATGTGAAAGTGAAATACTTAGGCTATAAATACAACAAGAGTGTTGAATATGAAAGCTTGGAAATTTGCGATTTCTTGTTGTGTATTTGCTTGTGTTGTTCTTTGTCTTGTGTCTTCAATTCATCCTATTTATAGGAGAGTCTTCACCAACATAGGCTCATTCTTCTTCACTTTTGTCTACAAAAAAGAGGATCACAAGATGTAGAAATATTGTACAAAATTGAAAAGCAAATCTTGTTGTCAAGGAGTTCAACGATACAAATTTTCTTTGTCAAAAGATTACACAGCGACCGTCGCTCTCGTATAAGATTTCGAACGTTTGAATGAAAATAGTGCGATCCGGTAGGGGTTGGGGGTGCGACGGTCAAGGTGGGGTGCGACCGGTCGCCTAGGTGTGACCGGTCGGCCTCACCTTGACCGGTCACCCTCCCCTTTTTTCACGCATTAGTTTTGCTTTCATTTTGTGCGTTCTTCAGTGTACCGTTCGACCTTCTATTCGACCGGCCGACCTCAAATTGAAATGTTGTCCGATTTTTATCAAAAATAAACTTCAAGAAATACTCCAAAAAATAAGTAAAAATATTTTAAATCACATGGGAGTATTTGGACAACATTTATAAACATAGTAAACTCATTTAAACAAAACCATCAAAAAGTGTTGTCCATTTTTATCGAATAATAAACTCTAAGAAATACTCCATGAAATTAGTAAAAATATTTCAAATCTTTTAGGAGTATTTGGACAACATTGTTTTGGTATAAAAACCAATTAACACAAAATCATCAAAAGTATTGTCCAATTTTATCGAGTAATAAACTCTAAGAAATACTCTAAAAATTAGTAAAAGCATTTTAAATCATTTAGGAGTATTTTGGACAACATTCATAAACATTGTTTTGGTATAAAAACTCATATAAACATAATCATCAAAATCTTGATAAAAACATTTATCTAACATTTTTGTAATTATCTCTATTTTTTATAAGAAAATATAGAAAATCAACAAAAGAACTTTATATCAAAATTTTAATTTAACTATTGAATATTGGTAGATATTGACTATGATTTAATAAATTATTAAATATAACTCATATTTAAATTATAAATAATTTTTTTATTTATATCACTACTTTTCGAAAAATATAGATTATATCCAACATTTTTAGTTATTTATAGAAAGATAATTTTATTAAAAATAAAATTTGAGTCATTTTTGATGATTGGGAATAGCTAAACCCATGGGGAGAGGAGGAATGGTCATTCCCTTACTTTTGGGAATAGGGATTCCAATGGGAATGAGTATTCCCATTACTAAAATATACCAATCATGTGAATGGGAATGAAACAAGGAATGCTCATTCCATTCCTACTCCATTCCCACATACCAATCATGATGTAAGGCTTTGTTCTTTGTCAACAATTTTCAAAGATTGACATGTTTTGATGTATCTTCTAACGCGGCTCGACCCAATGTAAGAATCCACATTTGTTTATATCGTAACAAAAATCCATATTGAACAAAATTATTTGGCTTCATCTTATGAAATGACAAAATCGAATGTGCAATCTTTATCACAATTTTGTTGGAATAAACTTTAGTGAATAACATCACTTTAATCCAGGAGCATTCATATCGAATTATCAAGAATCAAAAGACTAGATTGCGGAAGCGTACCTGAATCCATAGCGGTTGAATCCTGGGATCTGGCCTTCTAGATCTACACGTCTCGAAGCTTTTCAAGAGAACCCTTTAGTTTTCTCCGTAGGTTTCTTTTTGGTGATGGGATGGCGAATAGAATGTCGTAGACGTGTGACCTAGGGACCATAACCCTTATATAACTGTGTTATATTGGGTATCCTATTTTAGCCCATCATTAAAATAAGAATAACCCATTAAGTCTCTACACATTAAAGGCCCACACCCTATTAGATACATTAAAGCCCAATTCCTTAAACCTTATTTGATCACTTATAAATGGGCTTAACCTTAATTGACAGTCCACAATGCATAATTATTTCACATATAAGCCCAATGTTGGATTATGATCCAACAATCTCTCACTTGGGCTATATGTGTAACCTTATAATTATGTATTGTAAAAATAACCATATGAGCTCAACTTTGTTGTCATAACCAAATGTATTTGTAACCAATCCGGTCCATTAATCGCACCAACATAGGATCAAAGCGCCTTCGTTACATTTATCATAAATCGACCCATCAATGGTCACATATGCCTAAAGACATGGATCATGATGTGGATGTGTAGCATGAAAATTTCATGCAATGTGATCTTAACATGTCTATTTCCAATGGTCCACCTTACCTTAGTGAGATCAAACCATATGTCGAATCAAAGTGTGAATATATCGAAACTTTATCTCTCGCAGAGTAAAACTTTAATATATCTTTAAATCAAGTGATTTGAAAATGTGTCTACATTAAAAGAACATTATAATTACAAACTCCCACTAGAATCTGAATATCCTTTAAAATCGTATATCATGAATCGATTTGACACCCATATGAACAACAAGTTCGTGAAACCTTTTGGGTGGCAATCCCTTAGTAAATGGATCCGCAATTATGGAGTTTGCATCGATGTTCTATAGACACTGTCCACTTTGACTTATCTCTTTAAGATCGGAACTTGATCTCTTTATGTTTAGTCTTCGTCGAGTTCCTATTGTTTGGAATATAGCGTTGTTGACTCAATATCACAAACTTAGTGGTATTTTAATACCATCTACACACGCAGCCATGTGACCAAATTTCGCAACTATAATCCATGATTTGGATGTCCGTAACACGTTATGAATTTTCCTACCATGGTAGAAGAGTCTATATTGTAGACTGTTTAGAACTCTTCCACAACTGGGAGAAATACATAGGCCAACTTAAATACCATGTTATATTGACATCCAATAAATCAGAGTCGGTATACCGAATGATCTCAAACTGATCTGACCTCTGATATGTGAGCATGTAACTTTTCTTTATCCATAAGTACCTTAGACTTGTTTGGTTTGCTTTTCAAATATTGTATATTCCCGACTTAATTATATATCCGCCAAGCATCCCTACAATGTACACAATATCCAACTGCGTACATACCTGATCATACATCAGACTCCATATTGCTGACGTGTACGGAATCTTCTGCATTTTATTTTCCTTAAATCATTCTTAGGGCACCATTTGAGACTGAACTTGTCTCCTTAGCCATAGAGTTATCATTCGGTTTTCTGATCCCGCATGCCATTTTCAAGAACCTTTTTGATATAGCTATTTTGTGATAATCCATAGTACTCCGAGAGTGATCTCAGTGTATTTGTATCCGAACACAAGAGACATCACCAAAGTCTTTCATCTCAAGATTCTTAATCGTAAATCTTTTGGTGTTATGCAATAAGCCTATATCGTTGATGGCAAGCAAAATGTCATCGACATACAAAACCAAAAATATATACTTGCTCCCACATAACATATGATATATTCAATCATCAACCAAATTCATCTCAAAACCAAACAAGATGATCACTTGATGAGACTTTAAATACCATTGTCCGGATATTTGCTTGAGTCCATAGATGGATTTCTTAAGTTTGCAAACTATATCCTTTGAGTTGACACAAAGTTTTTCTGGTTGCACCATATAAATTGTCTCATCAATGTCACCATTGAGAAACGCTTATCTTCACATCCATCGATGTAACTCAAGATCAAAGTGTGCCACCAATGCCATTATAATCCAAAAGAGTCTTTCAAGAAACCGAGAGAAAGTCTCTTTATAATCGATGCCTTATTTCGTGTAAAGCCCTTTGTGACAAGACGAGCTTTGTGCCTTTCCACATTACCTCTTGAATCCCTCTTGGTTTTAAATATCCATTTGCAACCAATGGGTTTCACACCTTCTCGCAATGAGACAAGCTCCCATACGTCATTATCCTCATGGATTTTATCTCTTCATTCATGGCATCTATCCACTTTTGAGAGTTGGAACTTTCCATGGCTTGATGGAAGTCGATTGTATCATCTTCCATCATTCCAATGTCAATCTCATTTTTTTGGAGAAATACAATGTAATCGTCGACATTGTACTTCTTTTTCCTAGTGGATCTTCTTAATGGCATGAGTTCTTGAGGTTGTAGAGTTTGTTCATCCTGGGAATGATTTACAAACATGAGGTTCTCCGACATCATTGTCTTGAGTTGTGTCTTGAACAAGGTCGGGAATGAAATTCGATCAATGCCAACAACACCTATGGGAATATCGACGTATTCCTCTTCAAAGACAAAGTCCTTAACTCTATCTCCTCGCAAACTCAACATCCTCAAAGAACCGGACATTTATCGACTTAGAAATAGCCTTGGTTGTGGGATCATAAAACTTATACCCTTTGGACTTTTGAGTATCCAACAAAATAACAACTAACCGTCCTTAAGTCCAGTTTCTTTTCATTAGGCTTGTAAGGCCTTGCCTCAGTGGACATTCCCAAACGTGCAAGTGATTCACACTAGGCTTCTTGCCCGCCTAAAGTTCATAAGGGATTCGTTAGTCGCTTTAGTTGGAAACCTTACTAAGGATATATCGCCGCCTTAAGTGCTTCTTCCTAGAGTGATTCTCGTAAGGTAGAATGACTAATCACACTCCTCACCATATTCTTAAGCATTCTGCATTTCGTCCTTTAGCAACACTATTCATAATGGCAAATCGAACTTAGTGTATTGTGGGGACGATATTGCATTCCTCTAGAAATTAGCAAACAATCCTACACGTTGTTCACTTGAACCATCACATCCATCGTTGCATGCACCACCACGATCAAATGTGATGTTTTTAATCCTTTTATTGAGTTGATTCTCAACTTGACACCTTTATAGAATTGAACACGTCTAGTAATTGTAACTTTTCATGAATGAGAACTTGTAACCATATCTAAAATATCGTCTATGAACGTTATTATATATTGTTGACCATTCCAAGTAACCATATGGAATGTTCCACAAATATCCATATATATAAGTTCTAAGACACCAAATCCAATTGGCTACAAATCTTTTTATTGGTTTGTTTTTCTACTTATACCTCATGTACTTAAAAGTAGGGACTTGTTGGATGATGCAATAGTATCTGTCAAATAAAGGTCATTGTAAAGAACTAGAACTAACCAATTCAATTTCTGAATGAACATGAATAACCGAATTTGTCCAAAGCAGAAATAGAAGTCAAGTTCCAAATAAACGTCTCATCAAGATTCAAATAAAATCAAGTACTTACAATGATCTATGTTTCTCTATTATTTCAACAATAATTGTCTTGTTTTTGCCTATTTTGATGTATCTTTCATCATCATTTAGCTTTTTGGCAATAGAGACAACCCCTTACAGATACTTAATTGGTGTGAGTTGATGAACTAAAATCTTTCCACCATGTGTTCCAGAAAAAAGCTAAGTTAACCTCAAAACAAACCATAAGCGAAGCAGCGACCTTTATCCTTCTATATTTTTAATTTCTTGCCTTTTATTCTTTGAAGTTACGACAATATTAGCCCTTTTTGTCTCATATTGTTTTAACCTTTTCTCTTTCGAGCACATGATGATGAGATGACTCATTTAGAGAGTAAAACTTTTTTTTTTTAATTATCAACTCACCTTAAACTGGCTAAACGTGTCGAAAGAGATATCAAAAACTAAATGCACTAGCAAAGCAATACGAGACATATCTATAACTTATTCTTGATATTGCTTTTACTCTCATACCCGATCGAGATCATATTTGTCAAAAGCGTATTAATTTGAGCCTTCCGTTCTCGACAAATATTTTCTCAATATCCGCAAGAAATTCCTTAGCTATAGTGACATTTCTAGATAAAGTGCCCTTTTAACATAAAAGTTATATTGATCTTTGATGTAAATATACGAACTTAAATCCAGAAAATGAACAATATACAAATCATGCTCACATAAATCTCGGAATCCTAATAATAAATTCAAATAATGGTAAATCCCACCTCAAGATATCGGCACTCCATTAATATTTTATCTTTGGACAAAATATTAACTTGTAATTGATATCTTGGTGCGGTAATCAAACACGATAATAAGAACATATCAAACAATAAACCTTCCTTTGGGCGATTTTGGTGTTCATATGTAAAACCGAATAATTATCACGCATTTATTACCACAGTGCACGTGCAATTTCGATAAATATTCACCTTCCTTTGGGCGGTTAATATTCGCAAACGTTGCACACGCACAACCTTTTATATTTTAAAATGAATTAATTTCACAAGAGATGTCACTTTGGTGACATGTTGCTTCAATTAATTCATCTCAAAATACATAAATTCATACCAATATTCGAATTTAAAATTTAAATTCCAAAATTAAACTTAATTTAGGGTTTTCCTTATTATTTGAGGCCAATTTAAAAATAAACAAACTTTAATTGTACCTCAAATTAAAACCTTTTATAATAAAACCCTAAATTTTCATAAACAGTAAATGGGCCTCAAAATAAACCTTACTAGCAGATAAGGCCTGATAATACTTTAATTAATAAAAGGCCCCAAACAAAACTAAAGTCTGGTTTTCTGATATTTTGCAAAACAGCCCCAAAATTCTGACAATTGCAAATCAACCCCAAATTAAGAAATTAGGGTAAAAAATGCCATCTTCCCCAAACTTAAAGACGTCTGCCCAAGGCCTGCACACCAACTTCTCCAAATCAACCTCAATTTTCGTCAGCCTTAATCCGTCGCAGCCCATCCCACCGGACGTAACCCATCGCCCAACCATCCTTTGCCGGTGAACTTTAGGACCGATGGCCTCACACCGGCAACGAAAATTTACTCGCCACCTGATTGAATGAAACCCGCGTTGCGCTGCCCAGATCCGCTGCAAGGAAGGAGAATCGCGCGCAGCAGCCAGCCGAAAAGTAAAACTGAACCACCGTTCGCTGCCTCTCCGCGCTACGGGGATGCGTGGAATCACCACATCAAGCACCGTTCAACAAGAATCGTTGTTGCATCCGAATCGTTGCCGTGCGATGATGGATGTTGTCCGACGGGAAAAGGGAAATGGCGATCTGGGTTTATGAGATTTGCATTTTCCTTTTTTTTTTTTTTAATGAGTCCTAATTCACCATAATCCTTATAATAAAAAAAAATACTAAACCTTTTTTCTGAATCAGGAGCGGCAGCCACCGTAAAGGAAAAACAAGATTCTCAAATTCCAAAAAATTCTAAATCCAAAAGAGGAACCAACAGCAATTCAAATTTGCTTCTTAACCCATATCAGTCCGACAGAGAACAAGCACCAGTTTTAAAGATTAATCCTCAAAAAACCATCGACCCAAAATGATGGTAATTAAATTCTAAATATTCTGAATGAAGCCGTAGCACTGAATCCAAACACATATAAAAAAATACAACTATTCCCACAATAAATATCGAAATAAATTCGATTCCTAATAACTCAATATGAAACGGCTCTGATACCACTTGTTGGAATAAACTTTAGTGAATAACATCACTTTAATCCAGGAGCATTCATATCGAATTATCAAGAATCAAAAGACTAGATTGCGGAAGCGTCATCAATCCATAGCGGTTGAATCCTGGGATCCGGCTTTCAGATCTACACGTCTCGAAGCTTTTCTAGAGAACCCTTTAGTTTTCTCCGTAGGTTTCTTTCACAGTGATGGGATGGCGGAATAGAATGTCGAAAGGCGTGTGACTGGCGCAGTGGGACCATAACCCTTATATAAGCTGTGTTATATTGGGTATCCTATTTTAGCCCATCATTAAAATAAGAATAACCATTAAGTCTCTACACATTAAAGGCCCACACCCTATTAGATACATTAAAGCCCAATTCCTTAAACCTTATTTGATCACTTATAAAATGGGCTTAACCTTAATTGTGATACCCACAATGCATAATTATTTCACATACATAAGCCCAATGTTGGATTATGATCCAACAAATTTATCCAAACTAGTCAACATCTTTAGACTTACCATTGATCACAATAAAGTCGTATGCACGTAGTTGAATCTTCTACAATCGCCTCATGTACCTCATCATAAAATAATCGCATTGGAATGCATCGGGTTGAAGAGGAGCCTATGTTTGAAACAATTTTAAATGACATGAGTAGCAAGTTAAATTTATAAATTCACAAATACTAAACCAAAACACAACAACAAGATAGCACTTGAATAAAAAAATCAATAAACCAAGCAAAATGAATCACCTTACAAAAATATGACACAACAGTTCCATCAAGTAATAACTATTAAAAAATGCCTCGTCAATCACTATACCAAGTGGAAAAAAAGTAACAGAACTCCACCAATTATCATGCTCTATGTACTAAATTAACAATTCCAAAAAAGGCAAATAACTCGTAAATAGCAACAGATGAGACCACGGACGTCACCATCCAATATTACAAAGTCTATCAACAAAATGGAATGATAAAGCCTTAAAAATCAATATTAAGAAACATGTAAAATCGACGGTTCACAATGCCTCTTTAAGTATGTCCTAAATAGGTAGCTTCTTGATATTCTTGTGGATTTCCATATTGAACATTTATGGCCCTAAATACACAAGTTCATTCATTATTATCGCAATAGACATGAATTAAGACATAAAACTAAATCAAAGAGAAGTAAAACGAAATCATACAAATCAACAATTTGTTTCCAAAGTGGGTTTTGCATCCCATTTAAAAAGAGGATCCAACAAATAAACAACCCCTTGAGGGTTAATAATAGTCAAAATCCAATGTTCACTACATAATATACACGAGTTAGTGAAGAGAAATAATCAAGTTATTAAAGTATGCAACTCGAAGGTGATACCAAAATAAATACTTACTCTACATTACATGCCGCTAACACAAGTTGGTTAGGCATAGTACCATTCAAACCTTATTTGCTAAAGCACGTGCCCTCCGTTCCATCTCTTTGTCAAGAAAACTTTTATCGTCTCTTGTTGATGGTACATGCCCTATATTCAATGGATCCATGAATCGCGTACTTATCAAGCTTGTTTTTCCCGCATTATTTTCTTATATGAGTGCCTAGCAATCATTTCAAAAATAATATTGATTAGTACAAAACTAAATGCATAATATATAAATTTTAAAACCATACAATTCTTAACATATGTAGACGAGAGATACATGTGTAGGAAATTGGCTTTAATCGATAGAAGGGAATGATATCTTCCAAGTTGACATAAAGTGTACGATCATGGCCAAAGACATTATAATCTAAGCTTAACACCACATTTCCCCTATCTTTCAAGAGAAAGCTTAACATAGCAATACAATATATATAATGTTTTTGGCATACTCGACTTAATCCAAAGTAGCCTTTGTTGTTTATACCTTTCTTCATTGTCGACTTCTAAAAATTGCATTATGACATATGTAAGATTCTTTATATCAAAATGTGGGGAAGTTCATTATTTAAAATACAATAATTATATTCATTACGATCTTTCAACTTTATTAAGTGCTTAGGCCAAGCAACATGAGATCCCATCGCTTTCTCTCCAATGCTTTGACATTCTCCGAGAGATTGGCAAAACAAAATTTTCATCCATTGTTTCATCAATAGAGACACGCATGCGATTATTGGGCAATTAATTTCCATGGAGAATTTGATTGGGTCCATCAACCTTTATAACGTTATCAAATGCAACTACATCGGTGCTCGATTCCAATGTCAATGCTACCAATTTACCCTGGAAAGCATCATATTTGTCAAGAAACTTTATGTCATCATCACCATCGGTTTCTTCATCACGTGAGGACTCTCCTTTTCATTACGGGGACTCTCTTTTCATCATCCGAGGGACTCTCATTTTCATCACAGGGGACTCTCATTTTCATCGTGTGAGGGACTCTCAAGACGATGGTCATATTTCACCGAACAACTTCCCTTCTCATTCTCGAGTTAGGGGCGTTCTCGCTTTCTTTCTCGTCTTCTCGTTTCTCATATTTTTTTGATTAAATTGTTTGAGTTGTTTAAGTTGCTAATACATATCTTTTAGATTGCGTGTTGTTTGATAAAGTTACTAATACTCAACTTAAAGTTGCTAGTTTTTTTATTTATATTTATGTTTAAGTTCCTAAAGTAAAAAATCTAACTTTAAAGTTGCTAGTTATATATATTTTTAGACTTATGTTTAAGTTGCTAAACCAAAAGGTTTAACATATGAAGTTGCTAGTTATATTTTATTATTTTTTTTTTCAAATGAAATAAAATAAAGATTTGATAAAAAAAAATTACAACTCCCAACAATTTTCGAATTATGCTAAAGTTGCTAAAATAAAATTGATAAGTTAACTAAAAGTGATAGTTATACCATGAGATAAAAATTGATAACAAAATAAAAATTAACTCTTAGCACTTTTAGAATTATGCTAAAGTTGCTAAAATAAAATTGATAAACTAACTAAAAGTGCTAGTTATAACATTATATATAATAAATAATAAATAAGGACATGAAAAATACCTATCAATTTCGGTTTATAATCGTTGTTAAAATTGTTGTCTTTAAGAAAAAAAATGACGCTAATTACAACGGTGTAATTAACGTTGATTGAAAAAGGATGAATAAATATTGTCTTTTGAAAAAGATTAAGCACTAATCTACAACATATTACAAAAACATTGTCAAGACCCGAGAAACGTGTTGTCAAAAATAAAAAGACCGCTAATAGACAACGCTTCAAGAAAATATTGTCTTAGGCTCGAGTGAATGTTGTCGTTAACAAAAAAATCCGCTTATTCACAATCTGTTCAACAAAAATCCGTTGTGAATACTTGTAAGGACAACGATTTAGCTAAAATCCGTTGTCTTGGTGAGCATTTTTCTTGTAGTGACTATATTTGAAAGGGCAAATCATACTTACCTCGGTCGTTAAACCGAGAAAAATTAGTTCTTCGGAACTACAAATAATTGTTGCGTGGTCGAAATAAGAAATTCAGAAACCTCCACAAGTTGGTCGAAGTTCGAGATGATTTTCCCTATATCTTGAGAGAACGATTTTTCGGAGGATATAGTTGCCATTGTTGATAGAAAATGCTTCTTTCCAAAACTTGCAGTTGATTTAACTAAGGGGTACATAGGTCATTTAACAATATATCCCACTTTATTATAAATGTCAAACATGAAATAGCACAAGTTCAAAAAAAAAAATAAAGAAAGCAATATCAAATACCAAACAAAATACGCCACTAATTAATATGTGAACAGTGAAATTCCACTTTATACAAATTTCTATAATAAATCAATAACAAATCCCAAACGAGCCCTAATAATATATTTAGTAAAAGACCTTGAATTCAGTCTATTTAAGAATTCAATCATATGTGTCTTAGGAAACTTATGATTATTCCTAAAAAAAAATACTTGTAATGAGACCATATACACTATCTAAAGGCGGTAGTATTATTTTATCTGGGGTAAAATCGCAGCTGATCAAAAAAAAAAAAGAAATTCATTTAATTATCAGCGAATTAAAGACATAATATGTAAGAATAGATCTGCGCCCCACCGACAAACAAGAAAATAACAAAAAAATGGAATATGTAATTTGATTGAAAACTCGCTCTTTCTTATGCTCCTTTATTACAAGAAAAAGTTGGAATGTGTAACTATTGTGAAATGCTAAAACTTAGTCAACATAAAAAAATAGCCTAAAAATATTTGGGCTATATCTATTTATCCTAGGGATGACAATTTCGCCCCACCCCGTTCGTTTGGGTCGCCCGCATGATTGGTCTAGGTACCACATTCGTCGCTGCACTGTCCCGCCCCGCCTAGTATTTTTATTTTTAAATATATTTTAATATATATTTTGCATATATAATATAATATATATTATAATATAATTTTTATATATTATTATATTACATTTAATATTTATATATTGATGATTATAAATTTTGTAAATAATATTTTATAAATATAGTTTTTTATTTTTTATTTAATTTAATTTAAAATGGGGCGATAATATGCCGACCCGTCCGCCCCAGAGCACAGAGCGGGTGCAGGTCCTGATCGATCCGCCCCATTGTCATTCCTAATTTATCCTTAATTATGGTAATTCGATGTTATATATATAAGGCAATGCCTAATTAATTAAGAGTATATAAAAAATGAGTATATGGGTTGAAGTGTTTTTTTTAATTATTTTTTCACTCAAATGAAATTTCATTACAATTAATCTTATATACATTTTATAATAAATACAATAAAGAATCTAAAAATCTGATGGTGTAGAATGGGTTCTTGACATAAAATGTTTAAGTTTGAATCCTTGTATTTGCATCACTTGGTGAGTCTATTGCACATGATTTAACTAGTGCAATTACCAAACTGTCGTGATTCACCAGAATCGTCCATAGGAATTGAAACTATTTTTTTTTGAGTACAAAGGGGAAATTTGGGGAAGGAACACACGCACTCATATATGATCGAACTCGGATCATTCGCCTTACAACATACGCCTCAATCACCTGGAAGACAAAGTTGATCCCAAGGGGAATAGAAACTTATTGAATTATTTTTTAACGAGCCTCTCTCGCTGGCGTGATTTAGCCGTAAATATCCATATGAATTAAGAATTTATTGAACTTAATAATTTTCTATTTTTAGGTCTTTACGTTCTGTTATTTGGCTTATGTTCATGTGGTATTCAGGTTAACTTACACCATGAGATTAAATCAATACTTTCTCATTTTATAAACAAAAGGAGATATCTTAAAACTTATGATAAAAAGATGAAAAACTCAAGAATGTCAAATGACATAAATTATTGGCAACAATATGCTTATACTCTTTTAGTAGGAAACGCCATTGAAAAGAATACAATATAGGGAGTGTACGTTATTACTTAAAAAAACACTTCTTAGTTTTTGGCTAAAGAAATTCACTTTGTAATATCTGCGTATACGTCAACTTCTCGCTTATGATTCCTCTTTATTTTATCGAATCTAAAAGTAAGAAGATGGTGATTTAGATTTCTTCTATTTGGGTTTGACTTTAATAAACATATAAATATTTATCCAACATTTTCATTCAACACTCTCAACTTCCTGGTTCTATTTTTCCCACACTACCAACTTTTGATTTTAACTACTTTTACTTCTACTACAATAATTTTCTTATTTCAAAAGAGAAATTGATGCCAACACTCCCTTAAATTAATGAAAACAAGAGTATTTTTAATTAAGGAGAATTTCCAATCATTATCATATTTTTTCTGACAATATCATTATCATGTTTATTAAGTAATTGAATTTGAATATAATGCCAAAAGGAAATTGCTTGGATATGATTTTATAATTTGTTTGCTAAAAAAGTCAATGAGTCCAACAACATACGCGCAGTTGCAATTGAAAAAGGGAAATGGGCATAGAAAAGTCTGCGTGCTTTTCTCTTTTCAACTATATTTCCCCCTTCTCTTCTTCTCTCTCATACCATCTGAAAGAGACGGAACCGATATTAAACACCCACAAATTTAAGTTCCATTTTCATGGGGTTTAACATTTATCCAATTATATTCTCTAATCTTGGATTTTATCTGCTATTCCGATCACAAGAAATCCATCAATCATTTACTTGCTTCTGCTTTTTGTAATTTTGCCGCTACTTTTTTTTTTTAATATTTTGTATTTTACCCTTTTGTGGCGTTTCTTTCAATTGCATTTCATTGTTCATTCTTTTCCATTTCTTTTCCCGAGGGATCGGAGATCTTTCTGTTACTCTGAGATTCGCATTTTATCATCGCTTTGTTGACCCATTTCTCTTGTGTTCATCTTTTCTATTCCCAGTGTTTCAGTTTTTCAATAGTCAATTTTATTTTTAATTCTTTCCACGGTTATCCGTAGCTTTTAAAGTTTATTGCAATGCGGTGACCCTTTTCGGTATTTTTTGCAATTAATGCATTCCTTTTGTTGATCAGTTTTCCCCACCTATTATTGATTATTGGTGGTAAAATCTTTCTTGATTGTTCAAGAATGTGATCCCTGTTTTTCTTTTCATGAACTAAAGAAACAGCCTACCTTGTGTCGATTTTTTTTACTTAAAATGAAGCTTTTAGTTCGTGTAATTGAAGCAAGAAATATACCGGCCCTTGACCCAAATGGATTCAGTGATCCATATGTAAAACTGCAGTTGGGAAGACAAAAGTTCAGGAGTAAAGTTGTAAAGAAGTGCTTGAACCCATCTTGGTGTGAGGAATTCACTTTTAAAGTTGATGACTTGAAAGAAGAGCTTCTAATTTGCGTTTTAGATGAAGATAAGTACTTCAATGATGATTTTGTTGGGCAGATCAAAGTGCCGGTCAGCCATGTTTTGAAGCCCAAGACAAGTCCCTTGGCACTACTTGGTACACGTTGCAGCCTAAAAATAAGAAGGCCAAGAACAAGGATTGTGGTATTTTGTCTTCTTTATCTCTGTATTTTTCTCTTTATAACTAAAGACAGATTACTTGTTCCTCTAATATTTCAAAAAATAGTTCCAGTAAATGCTGCTTAGTAACTGTATGAATCAATAGTTTCGGTTGATGATATTTACAAATTCTGTACTTTAAATATTCAGCTAGCTTATGTTAAGTGGATAGTTGATTGTCTGACCTGTTTTATCTGGGATATATGATGATTACATTGAATGGTAGTATAGTTAGTTTATGTGAATGTAGAAGTCTTAATATGGTGCTTCCTCATTGACCTGTGGTTTATGTCTTATAGGTGAGATTCTTCTAACAATATGTTTCTCGCAAAACAACTCATTGTTTGACCTGCCACCCGGTGATCCTGTAATATTATCAAGAAAATGTGCTGATACGATAATGGACACCTCTGCAAGGTCTTCCCCTCTAAGGACATTTTCTCCTATGAGGGAAGAAGTCGTTTCTTCTAAGGAGGAAAAATCACATGCACCAACATTTGCTGGTCGAATTGCACAAATGTTTAATAAGAATGTGGACTCAGCATCAGTGAGTTCTGTTGAAGCAACTGATACATCAGATTTACCTGAGAGCTTGGATTCAGTGGTGCTGGAGCGCAAGTCCGAGGAGCAAACTTCATCAGTTGATTTTGAAGAAATGATGAAAAACATGGAGGTGAGAGACGAAGGAGGTGAAGTTCGAGTAGTTTATCTGGAGGGGTAGTACTAGACCAATACTATGGAACATCGCCTCGAGAATTGAACTCGATACTCTTTTCACCAGATTCAGATTTTTGGAAGTCTGCAGCAGACGTACAGGGATCTACAGATTTGCAAATAGGACCCTGGAAGTATGAAAATGGTAGTGAGAGCCTAAGTAGAGTGGTTTCTTATACGAAAGCTCTAGTAAATTGATCAAAGCTTTGAAAGCAACAGAGGAGCAAACATATCTGAAAGCTGATGGTAGGGCTTTTGCTGTTATTTCCAGTGTGAGCACTCCAGATGCTCCATATGGGAAAACTTTTAAGGCAGAGGTGCTTTACTGCATTACTCCTGGGCCTGAGCAACCATCAGGAGAACAGTCTTCTCGACTGGAGGTTTCTTGGCGAATGAACTTTTTGCAGAGCACTATGATGAAAGGTATGATTGAAGGCGGAGCAAGACAAGGTATAAAGGAAAGCTTTGACCAGTATGAAAAGTTGCTATCCCAGATTGTGAAGCCACTTGATCTTAAAGATATAGGTTCTGAGAAAGATCAGATGTTAGCATCTCTTCAGGTGGAGCGTCAGTCTGATTGGAGATTAGCGGTTCAGTATTTTGCAAATTTTACAGTAATTTCCACCTTTTTCATGGGGTTATATGTGCTCATGCATATATGGCTGACTATGCCGAGCACAATTCAGGGTCTTGAGTTTGTTGGTTTAGATTTGCCAGATTCCATTGGTGAATTGATAGTGTGTGGAGTATTGGTTCTGCAAGGGAAACGGGTGCTGGAGTTGATGTCTCGCTTTATGCAGGCCAGAGTGCAAAAAGGTATTCTAATATTTTAATCATTTAACTGTAAATCATTGATTGTATGAACTAACTGAAGAATGTTTCAGTTACAATAGTGCCTATCACAGTGTCCATCATAAATCTGTATTCTAATATTGGATGATACGTATGTATGTAATGCATTTATGTCATAGCTATGCTTTTTTTTTCTGTTCTAATCAAATATGGTTTTAAATCTTAATTTCGATATTATCGATTTAATCCCAGCAAAGTTGGCCTGTCTGTCTTCAACATTGTCATGTGTTCCTGATGAACTAATTTGATTTTCTTTTATTATGTTGATCGTAGGCAGTGATCATGGTATCAAAGCACAGGGGGATGGCTGGTTGCTCACTGTTGCCTTAATTGCGGGAAGCAACTTGGCAGCAGTTGACTCGAGTGGGTTCTCCGATCCCTATGTGGTGTTTACTTGCAATGGGAAAACAAGAACCAGCTCTATCAAGTTTCAGAAATCAGACCCTCTTTGGAATGGTATATCTACTATCATTTTTGTTCTTTGGTAGTCTGTCTTGTTATTTGCCAAAATGGAGGATAATTGCCTAGAATTATATAAATCAGTGTGTTGAAGTGGTCTCTTCATTAACGTTAATGGTTCCTTGCAGAAATTTTCGAATTTGATGCAATGGATGAGCCTCCATCCGTGCTGGATGTGGAAGTTTTTGATTTTGATGGCCCTTTTGATGAAGCTACATCTCTTGGACGTGCTGAAATAAATTTTTTAAAATCTAATATTTCGGAGCTGTCGGATATCTGGATTCCTCTACAAGGGAAGTTGGCTCAAGCATGCCAGTCAAAGTTACATTTAAGAATATTCTTGAACAATACTAGGGGTGGCAATGTTGTCAAAGATTATATAACTAAGATGGAGAAGGAGGTGGGCAAGAAGGTAAATAACCTTTTCTTCCCTACTTACAGGCTTACTTCATAAGGGGATAATATTTTGCTTTTTACGCATTACTTCTCAAATGGTGCATGAAATGTTTGCAGATAAAATTGCGTTCTCCTCAAACAAATTCAGCATTTCAGAAGCTTTTCGGGCTACCCCCTGAGGAGTTTCTCATCAATGACTTCGCGTGTCACTTGAAACGGAGAATGCCTCTCCAGGTAATTAATCTGGTTTGTTATTGTAATACTTTTATTCATATTGCCTTGTGGTATTTTAAGTTCACGTAGATATTGTGGTTATTTTATCAACTTAATGTTGGTAAATTCCTCCAGTCATTTGGATTTATGTGGACTCTTCAGTCCTGTATTCAGGGAATTTAGGTAGGCACTCTCCAAATCGATGGTTCTTAATAATGCTTGAGGATTAAGTCCTTATGTTTCTTTGGATTATTATGTGTTGGTACTGATTTAGTGCTCTGGTGCCAGGGACGTTTGTTTCTGTCAGCAAGAATAATCGGGTTCCATGCAGATCTATTTGGTCATAAGACGAAGTTTTTCTTTCTCTGGGAAGATATAGAGGACATTCAAGTCATACCCCCTACTCTGTCATCAATGGGTAGTCCAATCATCATCATGACTCTTAGGCCGGGAAGAGGATTTGATGCACGACATGGAGCAAGGACACAGGATGCAGAAGGCCGGCTCAAGTATCAATTCCATTCTTTTGTGTCTTTCAATGTGGCACACAGGTAACCGAGTATGAGATAGTTATATTTATACATTATAACAAGATTTGTGCATTTCTAATCGCAATTGTAGTATTTACATTTTCTCCTTTAGAATTCATCTTTCGTTCAATCAGTCTGTCAGTCTTCTGTTTCATCCTTTGAAGTCTTTAATTTACTTTTTCCCCTGTTATCCTGGACTAATGTCTTCATATATAACTAAATGGATTTAGCGTTCTAGAACATATGTTTTTGGTTTCTTCACCTTTAGTGTGTTTCTCTTGATCTGTTGGCCTTGTAGCTCGTTTATGTAATGTTGCATTCATATTATATTTCTGAATTTAATCAAGTAGCTTTATTGGAACCATGAAGAAGCAATTTGGTTATCTTGATGATTCTCAAGGGTAGGAGATGAAGTTCCTGGATATCATAAAGTTTAATCTTGGGTATTACTCAATTATAGACCTTTTTAATATATTAATTAGGAAAGTGTTAGATCGATGTCTTGAAACACCAGTTTTAAAATCAGGTTATGAATCTGTTATGAACTTCGGCGTGGAAAGATTACTGGTTGGCCCTGTGAAATTGAATATTATTTTCTTCAATTTCTGACATAATTTTGCGTTATAAAATTTTGAAAATACTCATATTTATTTTGGGATTGAAGAAATCCAAAATTAATTAATATAGCATTTAGACTTTCTCTAGAATTTCTTTTGATTGATTAAAATTGCTGAAAAAGCAGATGAATAGATGAATGAAATTATTCAGAGAGAAGATGACATGATACTTGGTTGTTGCTTTTCTCCAAAGATACTTCTCTTTTAATGCTTTTTTCTGTTATCTTCTTAATCTGAATGTTGCCTTGTGAGAACTACTCAATTCTAACTCGGTTTTATGCATCTGTATTTTTATGTATTTTCTATATTTTATAACTTTCAACAACTCATGGTAGAACTTAAAATGCCTAACATTTTGCAAACCTATTCCTGTTTTCCTGTTCCTTTTTGCTGTTGTTGCTCAATGTTTGAATCACGACTCCATTGAAACAGCTGACATAGTTTCCTAACGTGTTATAGGAATGAGATCCATCTTCACGATGATTCCAATTTGAAGTTCTTGCAAGTACTGTTTGGAAAACTTATATGGATGCTTCATGACCATAATTTACTTCAGACTTATGAGTACATTAAAATTAGGGATAATTACAAAACACCCTTGAAGTTCGGGCTAATTACAAAAAAAAACAGAGTTTTTTGATAATTACAACACCCCCTTTAGATTTGATGTGTCTTACATTTTCACCCTTCATATGCAAAAACATTTCAAAAGCTCCCCTTACATTTATCAAAATATTACAGTTACCCCTCTTAAATTTAAGACAATCAAACATCAAGTTTTTTTTTTGTAATATTTAGAAACTCCTGGCTTTTTGTAATTAGCCCAAACCTTGGGGGCTTTTTAATTATCCCTTAAAATTAAGTTGAAGTGTTCTTTATTGTCCTAGTTGTTTAGGATGTCTGAAGGAATGAGAATATTTTCGGGTATAAGTTTTTGGTTGGATCATTTGTGCATGTCCATAGGACTTTGTGTGCTACTTGTGTGTGTTTTTCCCTTCAATATACAATTTCTCCAAAAATAATCTTGTGTGGGTGTCTTGTCAGAACAATCATGGCACTGTGGAAGGCAAGAGCCTTGACTCCCGAGCAGAAGGTACAAATTGTAGAGGAAGAATCTGAAGCTAGTGTCGTCCAAGCTTCTGAAGAGGACTCCCTGGCCAAAAACCTCGAAGCTGCAGAGGAGGAACTTGAGGCTAAAAGTCTCCAAGCAGTAGATGAAGAATCTGAAGCCAAAAGCCTTCAAACTGAGGAGAGTGGGTCTTTTCTGGGAGTTGAGGATGTTAACATGTCTGTCGTTTATTCTTCTGTCCTTTCTCTTCCTGTGAGTATCCATCAAATTACACATCGGGAAGAATGATTGTATCATTCTTATTTATATTATGCATTCTGTGGATTTTTGCCTGTTCTTTTTTTCCTTTTCAGCTGGCCTTTTATATTTATACTTTTTTACATGATTCTTTTGCCTATTCTGTTGGATGAGTGTTGCATTTTTGCTTCAGTTAAGAGTGTATTTACTGGACATTCAACATGCAATTGACTTGAAACACTTCTTATTTGTCAACTTCAGACTAGTTTCTTTATGGAGTTGTTCAGAGGGGAGTGAAATTGACCGAAGGGTCATGGAGAGAGCTGGATGCCTCAATTATTCTCACAGCCCTTGGGAATCCGAAAAGCCTGATGTGTTTCAGAGGCAACTCTATTACAAATTTGATAAGCGTATATCCCGTTATAGAGGGGAAGTGACTAGCACTCAGCAAAAGTCTCGCCTTTCTGGCAGAAACGGTTGGCTCATTGAAGAGGTCATGACTCTCCATGGGGTTCCACTCGGCGACTATTTCACAGTATGGCCATTACCACCTAATATGCTTTTATAAATGTGTCACGTGCATCCTATATTTCGTTGTTGGGATAATTACTAATACTACCCTTGTGATTTAACCAAATTACGAAAAAACCCAATTCTCTTTCAGAATTATGAATACCCCCTTGACATATGCTTATATTTTAATATTGCCGGGGGTATTAATAAACAAACCCAAACCTCAAGGGAGTATTTGTGATTTTAAAAGATGAACTTTTTTATATTTAGACTAAACATCAGGGGTAGTTTATGCAATTTTCCATTTTTCTGTTCTCTGGTGGCATACTGGCTTTCTTGACAGATATGTGGTGTGCTTATTTGCAGCTTCACTTAAGATATCAGGTTGAAGATTTACCTTCAAGATCCGTAGGTTGCAACGTTCAAGTGTACTTTGGAATGGCATGGTTGAAATACACCAGACATCAAAAAGGATCACAAAGAACATCGTGTCGAATCTGCAGGAGCGTCTGAAGGTCATGTTCAGTGTATTAGAGAAGGAATATGTTTCAGGAACATAGACAGATTTTCCTCGCGATAAAATGAACTTTCCTTGAAGCGCTATTCGACATGCTCTTTAACCGTCTCTAGTTCTGCCTGCCACTACAACAATGACTAGGGGATTGATTGCCTGATCCACATGTGCAGATTGGGTACTTTCTGGTATATCCCTTAATTATCCGGTCAAGTGGCGACTGAACTGGGCTTCTGATTGTATATACGATGACAAAGTTGACTGCATTGGATCTTCTTACTGGCGGATTTTGGTTCGGAAATGAAACGTGACCGGTTTTGGGGTCGAGAAGGTTGCAGTCGTGTATTATGATAGATTTTTTCTAGTATATTTGAGTATTTCTTAAAAGATTTGATTTGTTGTAGCAGTAGTAGAAGCTGTACACCTCTAGTATTACGAATTTTATTCTTTCATGTGTTCATTAATGGCTTCGATGTAACCATTTTTGACATGAAAATTTCCGGCCATCGACTGCACGAAAATTTGCCTGTTCTGATGTTTAGAAAATTCAAGCAGGTCGAAACTTTTGTTCTGTTTGTTTCCTTTTCTTGTGGACTGGATTGGAAATAAGTCTGTTTTTTCACTCGATGATGGGTATCAACTGTTGATAAGAATGAGTATCAACAATCAATAATTAGTTAGTAGCAAAAGATGTTTGGATTTGACTTTTAATGTTTTAGCGGACCATAAACAAAAACTGAGTACAAAACAAAATGAGAAATTTGGTAATATTGCACCAAAATGCAACTTAATAAAAATAATAATGGTTGTAGTGACCATAATAATCATAATAATATTAATAATAATAAAAATATTGAGGTATTTTTTTTTTTTTTTTCTTCAAGTAATCATTATGAGGTTGACTAAAGAATCACGATGCTCGCATTAAGTGTGAAGTTGATGACGAAGGTTTGTTCTCGTGGTAAGATGGACGCTTAAGAGGCTGAGACAAATAGGTCTTATGTTCGATTCCCCACTGATGGCATATGGGTTAATTTTTCATCTTTGTGTGGTTTGATTTCTATTGCGGTAGTATAACTTGAGATTTTTTAGGATTGTTATATACAAAAGTTAATGATATGATTTGTAATAGTGTGTATTAAAAACAAATGCTAAGTGTAAAATCTCTTTAATATTAGCAACGTTTTGTTTTAATGGGCTAAATTATATATAGCCTTCAAAGATATGGGTTCTTGTCTCCACGGCTCTACAACACAATTCTAAAGCCCGGCCCAAATATGGATATTCCTCCTTTACCCTCGTGCTCTCGCTCCCTGGTTTCCCTCAGTTTTTCCGTCGTCGATTTATAATCTCCCTCTTTTTCACGCTTAATATTCAAAATTCCAAAATATTAATCGAAAATTTCCCCATTTTTAGGGTTCATCACAAGTTAAGGAAGGATAAGCAAATTCCAGTTGGAGGTGGGGCTGCATCACACTTTCACAGTATTATATTCCTTTCTTGAGCAAATCGGAAAAATTGAGATGGAACTATTGTTTTTCCCTTTGCTTAAATTTGGAATTACTAGATATTTTGTCAGAAAACATTTGTTCTTTTCTATGCTTCTTATTATATTTTGTATTTTAACTATTATTTTGATTTCCTGTTTAAAATATGATAATATTATGAACTGGTTTTAGTTACATTGTAGCGAAGATAAATGTTGCATTTTGCCTGTAGGTAGGTGTAACTGAGTACTGGTTACACTGATGCCTATCTTCTGCATTTCACTTGTTTACCGAGTTCTCTGTTTTAGTTTCCGTTTTCTTGGGAACATTTGAAACAAAGCTCTTGTTACTTGACTAATGTTCGAATTCAATGTCGATATTATTCAAGTTTATTACGAGCATTAGTACTTTTATGTATTTTTATTTTGGTTGCCACCGCTAGAACTTAGCATCATTGGGATTTGAGACTTTGCAGGGGGATTGACATCGAAAGGGAAGCAGGAAATCTATTTGTGGGTTGATTTCTTGTTTGAGCTAGTGTTTATATTGTGCTGCTGTAATGTTGTATTCGTAGTACCTGATTGGAGTTGCGAAAAGGTTTTGTATGAGAAATCGAGCTATAAACTATGTATGGAAGAGCGGGTCTTGATCGTTTCAAGAAAGCCCAGTCTTCAGAACCATTCGCAGTCACTGCAAAATCTACCACTAAATCAGGCGCACAACCTGCTTTTAGAGAACCTGCCCATCTTACAGCAGTTTCAGTTAATCAAGCTCAAGTATCATATCCACAAAACCAATACCTAAATCATCAGAATGCAGTGACAAAGACTGTAACCACAGATGTGGCCCAAACTACGGTTGTAACTCAGCAAGTTACTCAGGTTGGAGGGGGCCAGTCAACTTGGCAGCCTCCTGATTGGGCAATTGAGCCACGCCCTGGTGTTTACTATCTTGATGTTTTAAAGGATGGGGAGGTTCTTGATCAGATAAAATTGGACAAGAAAAGGCATATATTTGGTAGGCAGTTTCATGCTTGTGATTTTGTGCTTGATCATCAGTCTGTCTCACGCCAACATGCTGCTGTCGTTCCGCACAAAAATGGCAGGTATGAGGTATCATCAGCATTTTAATGGTCTATTAAAATAACTTCTTTTTCTTACTTGCACAATGTTCAGATGTGTTTTTCTTTCTGAGGTAAATTGTAAAGGATAACTAAATTCAAGTTCTCTACTGACCTCCATGCCCTCCCAAAAATTTTAGTGAATGCATAATTGTTGGTTCATTGTAGTTTTTAGACACAACATTTTTTCCTTGGTTGCTAAAATAACCAATAGAAAGTTCAGATGCACTTTCTTTATTAGAATACAGGTGAAGTTGGCCTCAGATCTGAAAAAAGTGATATTTGACTTTAATTGGTTAATTTAAAGTGTCCACAATTTATACATGCTTCTTTGATGTGATATAGTACTGATCTGTTTGCATAAAGTTATTTGGGCTTGATGAGATTGGTTGTTTAGCATGGCCCTTTGCTATGTAGTTAGTCTTAAGGAACTCCATAATTTTTGCAACAGTTGGCTGTGCAGAACCATTTCGCCTTATATTACATATACTGTCTTTATTATCTTACTCATGTGAGGAAAAGTTAAAATGCACTCTTTGCTCATACTTTGATCATATTCTGAGGACTGATGTTGTTATACTCTATTTTATTTTACAGCATATACGTGATTGATTTAGGCTCCGCACATGGTACATTTGTTGCAAATGAGCGATTGACCAAAAATTCCCCTGTTGAACTTGAGGTTGGGCAGTCTCTGCGTTTTGCTGCTTCGACCAGAATTTATGTTTTGAGGAAGAATGATGCAGCTCTTTTCCCTCCACCTCCACAACCCACAGAGATCGATTTGCCGCCACCTCCAGATCCCACAAATGAAGAAGCAGTTTTAGCTTATAACACATATATTAATCGGTCTTTGAATGGCTTGAGAATACCCAACATATTATCTAGATCGACAGGATCAAGTAGCTCTTCGGTTACAAAGGATGACAGTCAGATAACTGGGAGAGCATCTAAGAGAATCAAAAGAACAAGAGTGGCATTTAAGGATCAGGTTGGGGAGAGCTGGTTGAAATTGTTGGATTTTCCGATGGAGCTGATGTAGAGACGGAACCTGGTCCTGTGGGTGTGAAAGAAGGAAGTCTTGTTGGGAAATATGAATCTCTTGTACAGATTACAGTAATACCAAAAGGAATGGAACAGACCCCTGTGAATCCAGCCACTGTTCCCCAAACAGGTGTAACAGAGAAACTTAAACAAGTTTTGAACAAGGTCAAGGCTCCTGCAAACAGTGGTGGAATATATGATGATCTTTATGGAGAGTCATTTTCTGTCAAAGTGGGTTCTTCGTGGGCATATACATCTGTTGGATCTGGTGCTAGAGAAGCTTCTCCAAGTAAAAGTGGAGGAAGTATGTCTGGCTTTGAAAGCGAAAAGTCTGGAAGTATTTCGGCCAACAATGGTGATGATAATGATGATGATTTGTTTGGCTAGGCAGTAGGCAGAACACCTGTTTTTTGAGTTATAATGATTCTCCTCAAAGAACACAATTTTTTATTCCACAGCAGGTATATCTCTTCAGTAAATGGAAATCTTTTTGTTGTACTTCATCGTCTCTCTTACCTGTCATGTGCTGGGAAGCTATTAAACGCTTGTTTGAGTTATAACTTATAACCCATATTTGTGTTCGGATCTGTACAAGTTGGAGGATTTGAAAAATGAATCGTTGGATATGGAATGCCAGTTTTATGCTTGGTCGTACTTTTTTTGCGAAGGCTATTCTTTTATTAACTCAAGTTTTTTTTTTTTTTATTTTATGGGTTTTTAGTATAATAGGTGAATACATATGAATGCACACAGTTTAAAGCTATAATTTGCGAAGTGCTTGTATAGTCTATTTCTTAATATCTAAATGCTGAACTACATTAAATTTTCAAGTATCTTTTTCAATTGAGGCGATGGGTTTGCCATGACTGGAGCATCATGCACTTTATATTCCCTTCGGGCAGTCAGTTTGCAAATTCTATTCACATACAAGATATTCTATGACACTCCTTCAAGAGGTTGTGGTAATTTCAGTTATTAGGTGAAACTATTGTGTTTGGCTTTGCGGCAGCATGATATAGAGTGTCACATGGTCAATATTATTTCATGCCCTGGCATTTTTTGTGCATATATCTTTTGTCTGCCCAGGCATGTTTTCACTTTTCTCTTTTAATTAACAAGATATGTATGCATTTCTATGCTTTATCCGCTTTTGCTTTTGGAAACTCGTGTGTGTAAGTTTTATTTATCTTTCTGCCCTGTGGGGGCTGGTTGCTGGGACAGTTGGTGGAGTTTCACCTTGTTAAACAAGCAAGGATAGAACATTAGGTCTTTCCTGTTTTTGGACCCTATTCTTAATTAGAGAAGCATCTGCTCCTCTCTTCTGCTTTTAAGTTTCCTGAATTACCTGACATTCGAATTAATGATGTGGTCTGAATCCCAATTGAGAGCATCATTATAACTTTTACCAAGCTGCATTGACCCTAACGGATTTATGAAGTCTTATAGATATGCATATGTTTTTTTTCTGATATTTCCGTTCACCATTTAATATTGTTAATCGTGTATAATAGTGCCAGGCATGCTTAGATATCTTGTTCATTAGAAGTCTCTAGTCACTAATTATGCAAATCCCACTTTCTGATTTCTTCTCCGCATCAAGTTATTTCTATGTTATACTTCTAAATGTCCATGATCGAGATTCGTTGAGGTCCTGATTTGGTCCTTCTCAGTGGTTCAGGATGTAGAATCATTCTCTTGTGACTTTCCAAAAACTGTTAGATTAGGGCCATGAAACGCTTGGTAAAACCCTATTCCAAAATTGTGAGTTTCAAGGTTACAAACAGCAAATTGAGTGAGACAGTCACACCCACCATAACCAATTTTTCAGAAATTCATTCTTACGTCGAAGCTTCGACATCTGGGTTTGTATGCAGGTTTCATGGGCCTGGTAAAGAATATTGAAAACAGAAAATAAGTTGTTTTTGCTCATACTCTGTCATTTATCCTTGCTCATTGTCTTGTCATGTGTGCTTTTAAAGCTGAATTGTTTGTAAGGTCAATTTTCCTGCAAAACCCTGTATCAGTTATTGATTTCAAATTCTGGACTTGTATTTCAATATTAATTGCAACGCTTAGCAGAATTTTGTCGCTATGTTTCAATTCTTTGTTTTGTTTACACAAATTTTAAAGATGCTAAATTAATAATTAGTCGTATGAGTAGCAGCACAAAGGGAATATTTACCTGTTTATTTCCATGTGTTTTAGCAGCTGCCTCTTTGTTATTAATTTTTGTTCTCTCCATACAGCGAGCAGTCTCCTCTTCAGTCTCTAGAACCCCACTGTATTTTCTCTTCATCCTTTTCCCATTAGTAGTCCTTCTAAAAAATCTCATGACTGAGCCAACTGCAGTTTCACTACCAAAAACACTACCAATAATGTCAACAGCTGCTCCACTATTATTCAATTCACCGTATCTAATGTAAGTCACCTTATTGCTGCTGCCTGCTCCCACATTAGGGTTTATGTTCAGAGTCTGAGAGGAGGCCGGAAAACTTCCGGTGGTATTTTGGCTCGTGTCCTCAGCCATTTCCTTGATCATCATTTCACTCTCTTGAATTTCTGGGTTAATATTGAAACCAGTTATGGTTTGTTTATTTGTGGATTCTATCTGGTGTTGTGGCAACGTGGTTTCGAACTTGTTAAAGTCTTCTAGAAGCTCGGTGAACTGGCTTTGAGTGGTTTGTGACATGTTGTATGAATTCTCACAGCTGTTGTTGATATACAAGTCAACAAGGTCTTCGAGTTTCATGTCACCACTCAAATTTGACTGTGATATTCTGTCTCGGAATTTATTGAAATCTTGCACTACTTTTTCTAAATGATCATCGATGACTTGTTGAACTTGTGAGTTTTCTGTAATGGTGTTGATAGGCTCCATTCTGGGTCCTGCCATTAAGTGTAGTAACTTTGTTTTAACAGTGATCAGCTTTGATTTACACTGTTTATTCTTGATCCATTGCAGTGCAGTAAAATCTGAAGTTATCTGGTGTGTTTCTGAATTAATATACATGTATTTCTCCTCTTGTTTGTACGTACGGACACATGCCGATTTCGTATTGCATGGGAACCAAGCCTGTAAAGTCATGTGTTTTGTGTGTAGGGAAAATTAATATGCTGTACTTATTACTACATGCAAAAGAATATTGCAGAAGAAAACTGTCTGCAAAGAACAGGGTTGCCATTATTGATCGAGGATTAAAGTAAGAATTGATGTCGGCAAAATCGTGAATTTATGAATTTTATTTAGCAAGTTTATGGGACTGGGGCAGGTAAAATAATTTGGAGAGTCAATATCGATGGGAATATATTCGCGAATCGTTCTAGTTGTTTCTACTGTTTTGAAAATGCTGAATAGTTTATAGTATTTACATGCTTTCTTGAAAAGGTTTTGGCGTCAATTTAAGAGGTTCACATTTTTTTCTTAATGCTATTTCCCAACTTCATTCGGCAGTTTGTATATAAGTTGATCTCTTCATGTTCAAAAAAAAACTTGCATATTTCAGTGATAAATGAATGTTTCTTGACTTGGTTAACTTGAGTTCTATCTTTTATTAAATGTATGAGAATTATTTTAAATCATGCAATCATCAATTTTATAAATCTTATAGGACAGTCAATAATAAACTACATCAAATTAATAATTATTTTGGAAGTTCATTTCGTGTTCGTTAAACAAAGTGTTTTCCGAAATGTATATTTAAATGGATCTAATTGCATATTTTCTGTTAATTAATTATACTACGTAAGAAGGGTTAAGGAACAAGAAATTAGAAACATAAAACAGAGGAATATTCTGTTGTGTGAGATGCGACATGGGTATCTTAGATTAAAGGTGTGAGCCCACGTCGCCAATTCTTTCAGCTCAACATTGGAAATGAGGTGGCACCAACTAAACTTCGACTTATATCGTACACCCCATTTTTTTTTTTTTTTTGAGGAAAACACCCCATTTTACCAAGTGGGATACTGGCTAGTGTCATATCTTTTATAATAAGATTTCGAGGAATGATAATTGGGTTCCACAATTAAATATAAATGTTACTTTGTCAACTGCAATTAAAATTTTCTATATACTGTTTGAACTATAACCAAAATAAGACAGCTTACGATTACTAGCTTAGAACTTAATTTTTATGTCACTGCCTATGTATGTTATTGCATTTGAATGTTCACATGCATTAATGCATGGATATATTATCCATGAGCGATGTGTGTGCCTACAAAAGTGTTTAAACCTAGGGAACGAGGTCATCCTTTTAGAGCACATTAGAATTTCAAAAGGCTAACTTTGATTCCCACCAATGATGTCAAAATCTTCAAGTGTAAAAACTATGTGTAATGATATCCATGATGATGATAATCATGTTACTAATTTGATTTTTTCATCACTTTTCCAAGTAAGTAGATGGGATGATATAGTTTCAAGTTTTCTATTTCACTTTGTATTTTATCGTACATGTTTATGAGATAAATCACATTGATAAATACAAATACATATTCACGAGGAACAATATCGTACATCAAATAAATAGAATACACAGTAGAACAGGAGAATTTTTGCCACATGGGATTATGTTGAGCACATAATGCAAATATCATAAAAAAAAAGTGAGATGATACGAGTTTGACTAATTAATAGAGTTTAAAAAAATAACAAAATTTGGTTACTTCTATATGATTATAATTATGTATTAGTAAAGAAGAGAATTAGGTAGTGGGAGTGAAGAAAGAGTGTGACAGAGAGGAAAACAGTGGTGATAGGGTGGCCTCCAAAATCACCAGCAGCATATATACATAATCTCTAACTCCCATATCATCATCATTCATCAGTGTCAACTCCGACCAGTCCAATCAAGATACTCCGAACAGACGGTACCCGACAAGACACGTGGCCGACAAGCATTCAAGGAAAACCAACCATCAAAAACTCAGGGATCAGAAGAAGAAGACTAAACCAAAGTAGTGGGGGGATAAGTATGATGGGAAAGTGGTAATAGGATCTTTCCAAGTGGGTCCCACTTCTTGAGAAAAACCTTTTCTCACCAAATGTTACTAGGCATTCCCCACTACCCACTTCCCCACTTGCATTGCATGCTAAACAATATTCTTCATTCAAACTATATTATATATAAGCTGATTATGATTTAATTTTCTTGGTGAAAGAGACTGATATCTTTTCCCCTTTTTTTTATATTTTTATTTTAGCAATGTTCAAGTTGATTATCATTAGCTTTCAGTACCATGCATTAATTACTATGTTGACTATGAGCACATTTTGTGCAAGTTTTTCTCTACCTCACACACACACATATATATATATATATATATATATATTTTTTTTTTTTTTTTTTTTTTTTGATGACGGGGAACCCGTATCTAAGATTTGGATAAACCATTTGGGTGGGTGCGCATTGGGTATACTTGTCATTTGAGTCGCATCGTGACCTTTCGGTCCCGCTCAACCATGTGTAAACATATATATTATATATAAGGAACCCGTATCTACTACCATAGCATTGATATATTGTCATTTTCAGTATTATTAGCTGATATATTGTTTCAGTATTATTAATTGTAGGGTTTTCTTGGTATGAATAAGCTGTTTTTCTCCTTCTTCTTCTTCCTCCTCCATTTTCTCCATTTTTCTCTTCTATGTGAGTGAAAACTGTGTTTTTGGTTACATGCATGAAGCAACTGCGCATTTCTTTAATTGAGATCATATATGTTCATTCCTTAATTTGGACATGTATAATTAGTCTCTTAATTCACAAAGATGGATGAGATGATGAATGGCTTCCTCAATTTCTCAACGGCCACATGGAGTTAGAAGTGTGATTCTGGAGCTTCTTATAATCCTAGTCCAATATCAAATTTTTGGTAAGTTTATATTTTGTTCATTGAGTTTTAGATAATTAAGCATGACATGCAATGGCGGAGATGGGGTCATACTGGGCTCCGACCCCCCCCCCTTTTTCACATTTTTACTTAAATTAATTTAGAAATTAAAAAAAAAGTTATAGTAGTTTATATATATATTTTAATTTTTCATCCGACTCACCCTGTTTTTGTGACATGGCTACGCCATTGATGATGTGCATGTATATCACCATGATGCTGATACTATATATGCAGTTTTGAAATGCCCATTTTGATGATATAATATTAATCCTTCCAAGAGAATAAAAGCTCATGAAACTTTATTTCTTTATGCTGTGTTCTGTATACTTGCCATACAATCAGAAAAATGAAGAATGGTAAAGAGAAACTTTAGTATGAGCTTTTTAGCGTAACTCCAATAGAGTATGGACAAAGGGAAAGTTGAAAACATAACATTTGGAAATCTGATAAGTATCATTATCAATTTCAAAAGGAAAATATCCAAATTTAGCTAAAATACCACATATATATAAGGCCATTGAGACATGGTGCTTTCTTTTTGCTTCACAATTTTTTCATGGCTTGCATTTCAAATTTGAACTGTTTTTAGTGTTCTTTTTCCCTTTCTTCTTCTTAAGAAAGCAAAAGTACTTATTTTTAGCACCATGTACTATATTATTCACCATCATTTTTTCTTCCCAAAAGCAAGGGTCTTTAAATAAAGATTCCAAGTACCTAAAAAAAACAAAGGTGAAAAGTTAAATTCTCCACCATAAAGATTACATTCTGAATATGTATAGGTGGGTTGGAGTTCTGCTGACCCACCTGCAGTAAGTTTATAGCAACATATATATATATATATTTATATAATGTTATATATATGTAAAGTGAGTTTTTCTTACGCTGCATGATTTTTCATTTTTCCTCTAATTTCTTGATCATTATTAGGAGAAGGTAAATCAGAGAATTCTATGATTAAAATTTCCTTGCAAAAGCATTATCATTAATAATCTCAAAAAATGAAGTTTATGAAACTTGGGACACGGCCAGACACCTTCTACACAGAGGAGGCCACTAGGTAAGTAACCAATTTTTTGGCAATTGCATGTTATTTGCAATTTCTTGGATAATCAGCTGATTCTAATTTAATTTCTTGGTGACATTTTCAGGACAGTTATATCAGATGTGCCAAGTGATCTCACTATAAGGATAAACAATATCATTTATCTTCTCCATAAGGTAAAACATTTTAGATATAAGAAATAGGGCGAAATTGCAAAATTGGTCCTCTGATTTAAGGGGGAGGCAACTTTAGTCCTGTTTGTTTTTAAATTTTTAATTTGGTCTTGCAAGTTTTACATTGCTCAATTTCAGTTCCATTGTGACCAGAATGTTGGCAAATTATTGGAAATTGGCATGTGACTAGCATGTGATCTCCTAAAATTAAGAATTTTTTGTTTTCCGGCTATTTTTGGGTGATATGAGACATTAATCCTAAATTGTAATTGTTGATAATGTGGATTAATGTTTGTCATGTCACCCAAAAATAGCCGGAAATAAATAAAAATCCCAATTATAGCGGATCGCATGCGACTAACATGTCAGTTTCTGGTGATTTTACAACATTCTGACGACAATAGAACTAAAATTGAGCAATTTTAAAACTTATAGGGTCAATTAAAAATTTGAAAACGAGCATGACCAATTTTGAAATCACCTTAGGGAGTTACAGAAGGAAATTTGCAATTTTGCCTAAGAAATAGTATGGTTTTTTGTCTCTTTGAAATCCCAAGTTACTCAGATGTTTGATTTCTATTGTGCCTAGTTACAGTATCCTCTTCTTCCAAAATGTGGCTTATTACAACGGCTTTACTCCGAAAACGATGATTCTAGCAATGTCACCTTAAACCTAGACGACATTCCAGGAGGAGACGAGGCGTTTGAGCTGTGCGCTAAGTTTTGCTATGGAATCACAATCAACCTTAGTGCCCACAATTATGTGTCTGCTTTTTGTGCTGCAAAGTTCCTCAGAATGACTGAAGCAGTTGAAAATGGAAACTTTGTCATGAAATTGGAAGCTTTCTTTTCATCATGCATTCTTCAAGGTTGGAAAGATCCCATTGTCACTCTGCACAACACTGAAAGAGTGTATGAGTGGTCTGAAAATCTTGGTATTGTAAGAAGATGCATTGAATCAATTGTTGACAAGATATTAACACCTCCAACAAAGGTTAGCATCATGATATTCATTTCCAAAGTTTTACTCAACTAGTTAGGCTAAATTGCAATTTTAGTAGTGATTGGGAGCTCAACCCATGAAAATACACACATGCCAGTGTTTCAGACCAAACTTTTGGGAGTTTTTGTCCTAGTCAGCAATTTTTCGGAAAATTTTCCAATCGTAGGACTCACGAAACTGAGACTATTTTGAAAATTACAACGCTCTTTAAGAAATTGCGACTTTTGCAGCAATACCAGTATTGCCACCCCACACGACTAAAATTGCAATTTAGTTGATCGAACTAGTAGCCATAGTAAAGATGCATTAAAGTTTTATATATAGATAAAAATCTGTCTTCAGGTTACATGGTCTTATACCTATACCAGACCAGGGTACGAAAAAAAGCGCCACCAATCGGTGCCAAAGGATTGGTGGACAGAGGACATATCGTTTCTTGAAATCGACATTTTCAGATGCATAGTTGCAGCAATCAAGTCGACAAATATTCTGCAGCCACGGCTGATTGGCGAGGCATTGCATGTCTACGCATGCCGTTGGCTACCAGATGAAACTAGGTCCAATGAGGGCTCAGCTTCAACTTCCCAAGTAGAAGAATCTTCAGGCAGAAAACGGAAAATTCTTGAGACCATCGTGAGCCTGATTCCAGCAGATCATAAAGGGTCAGTCTCGATTAAATTCTTGCTGAAATTGCTGAGTATCGCGAATTTTCTTACAGTGTCTCCGGTTACAAAAGCAGAACTGTTGAGGCTCGCTGGCTTGCAACTGGAGGAAGCAAATTTGAGTGATTTGATGCTTCCATGTCCTAATAATCGAACGTCTAACGACATTGATTTGGTTAAGGCGGTTTTAGAGAGTTTTTTGAGGCAGTGGAAGAGACAAAAACCTGAAGATGAAAGCCTGTCAATGAGATCCATTTGCAAAGTTGGAAAGCTGATTGATTCTTACCTGCAAGTGGTTGCAAAGGATGTTAACATGCCAGTTCAAAAAGTGGCATCCCTTGCTGAAACTCTGCCTGGAATTGCACGGCCTAATCACGATGATCTGTACATGGCAATTAACATTTATCTCAAGGTACGATGCTACTTGAAAAACTAACGTTAACCGTTGTGAAACTAGATTAAAAACAGGGCAAATTGCAAATTTTAGTCATTTAACTGTAGGATTGTAAAAAAAATTGTCCTAAAATTCTATTTGGTAAAATTACCGTGTCTTTTAAAAAACTCTGAGATTTTGCCCTCAATTCGCCAAAATTTTCAAAATTGTTCGACAAACATAACAAATTGAGGATTTTAATTCAGCCAAGAATAAGGGTTTCTAGCTAATGTTCGGCCAAATTTGGGTTTTTCTCAACACTTTTTACCCAATAACTAAAACAGTTAAAACTCTAATTTTTTACCGAGCTTCGAGAATCCCTATTTTTTTTTGGATCATATGCAATTCACGTGAGACTTTCCAAACAATTTTGGAATTTCTGGCGAACTAAGGACTACATTGAAGAGCTTTTGAAAGATATAAAGTGGTTTTGCTTAATAAAACTTAAAAATGACCAATTTTGCGACGCCCCTATATTTACAATTTACATTACTAAATTGCAATTTACCCTTTAAAACATGGTACCAATGAGTTTTCGTTTCCTATGTTTTTTTTTTATGTTTTTTGAGTTCATTTATACTTATATGCATTGTCAACGACAGGAGCATCCTGATCTGAGCAAAACAAATAAGAAACAGCTGTGTCGGGTTTTAGATTGCCAAAAATTGTCGCCAGAAGTACGCGCTCATGCCGTGAGGAATGAGCGCCTGCCTCTGAGAACCGTGGTCCAAGTTCTTTTCTTCGAACAGGAAATAGGCAACTCGACAGCAAATAAAAAGCAGATATCTCCAGAGCAACTGAGCAAACCAAAATCGAGCGCATATGACAATTCTCACAAAGGTAAGAGAACTTCAGCACCTGTCGCCAATAAAATTCATGATAATTTGTGGAAATCTGATGAAATAAGAGAAGTTAAGGGACCAGAAATGGAGAAGGGAAGGGCTTCTGCACTTCAGTTGAGTCCTCGCGAGAAAGCTTTAGTGAGAAGAATATCTGAGAAGAGCCACAGCTAAGATTCTGTATACTTAATTTAATCCCATTGCTAAAGGAGTGAATCTGTATATGCACATGCAAACGTAATTAGTATTATATGTATAAAGTAATTCATTATTTCTTGTAATGCATCTGAGTGCACTTCTTCATCAACTTTTTCTGTCTAGTATAATTCCTTATGTATATGACCGTGTCATTATCGATAGTACAGAAAAGTAGATATTACATAAAGAAACTGGCAAAAATATGTATGTTCACTTTTGGTTTTACACATAACCAAGCAATTGGTTTCATATTATCTCTCGGTCACTAAATAAACTTTACACTGCATGTTACAAGTACAAATACCAAGACATTAGACAAAAATTTATGTTTGTGATTTTCTGCAAAAAAAGTTGGAAATTTTGCTACCACCAAGAAGATGCACTCTTTATGTACAAAAGATAGTACAAGCAGGTAATCATCAATCTCTCTGTTGATATTCCTCCAAAAAGCAGGTGGTTGAAGCCTCAGTCGGCTCCTAATAACATCTCCAACGTAACCCAAGTTTCCTCTGCATATTTCAAGGCTCTACAACACAACATGTCTTTACCAAACTGCACATTCACTGGCTTCTTATCAGGTCCAGAGGGTCATAATCATATGGATCACCAGCTTTCACAAAACGTCCCTTCTCACGCTTCCTAACATCAGCCCTCACCTTGCGTGAAGCGTACCGTATCTTTTTGTCAAACCTGTTCACAAGTGCACATCATTAGTTTTTTGAGCTTAAGTGAAATTATAAAGCATACTTTTGTAAATGGTCATCAAGACGAAGAGGGTGTTTGGCTAATAAGCTTATTTAAAAGACCCTACAAGTCCCTGCATTTTATAACATGTTTTAAGAGTTTATAAGATGTTAGATCTTGTTTTGAAAATAAGTTGTTCAAGTGTTTAGATAACAGAAGATGGTGGAACTTAGATGTTAGTAATGACAATTTTGTAATTAAATTGGTCAAAATCAAAGGAGATGGTTAAAATAAGATCTTATTAAGAAAATAGGCGGGATACCCCACCTTTATTAAAATCAGCTAATGAGCTCCTAACACCTTATATGTTTGGAGCTTACAAGATTTTTTTACCACACTTTTGTAGAGCTTATAAGCTCAGCCAAACACCCTCTAACTGATCGAATTGGTCTTTATTCCCATGACATAAAAAGGACTAATGAGTTTTTTATCGAGAAACTATACTTACATGCGTGACTTCCTTTTCTCTTTATAACGCAACACTGCAACATCCCTGATAGCTGATGACAACTGATTTTCAGAACAAGTAGTGGTGCATGGATGTTCGTCTATTAAAGCCATTGAAAACCCTCCATACTCAGGGTGATCTCCAATGTCGCACTCCTCATTTAGACCTGAAAAGGAGTATGAGAGAGTAGAATCTGCTGGTCCTGTAAATCCTACGTTTTGATCAGATTTACAGCTTGTAATGGAGTCACCAGATACTTGATTGCTGCATGCCTGCTGCATTTTTTCCTTCTTTGCACTCGAGCCCTGGAATATTTTGAAACCAATTCCCGTTAATTGACATTTATCACAGATCCTTAAGTAGAAAGGAGTTAAAAATGACATCACATTAAAAAGTTATGCGGCATACCGTGGCCATGTGTGCACGTTCAACATTGCGTTCAGTTTCATGCAAATTCCCGGTTTCAAACAAGCCATCAATTCCACCATTCTCAAAGAATTGTTGCGGTTCATCAAGAGGTTCATCAAAAAGCGCGTCATAATTTTCGAAACTCAAGTCAATATCTGAGATATTGAAGTCCTGGTAGAGAGTATTCCGAGTGGATCCAGGATTCTTTATTCTCGATGAACATGCCTGCATAATAATGAATCCAAACCATTGCACTCAGTGTTAGAATCATTCAAGTAAAAACTAGTTGGAAATATAAAGAATAAAAACAGCAAACTCAAACGAGGTGAATGGGTAAAGATGCACTGAACATGTATGTATGCTACCAATCATGACAAGTAAGTTACTAATGCAGTTTCTCATCTGTAAATTGACTAAACAAACCTAGCTACTCTTAATTGTTGACAGATGATATGAGAATAAAGCGGATTCAGGCAGAAGTTAGACTTCAAAAATAAATCAAGGTTAGTAAACATACCTTGTTCGAATTTGGTCCTCAGTCACCCAACAGCAACAGCCTAAAGAGCATGAATGCAGGGGAAATGGACCTATTATAGGATAAGTTCAGACTAGAAGATCTCTTTTTTGCAAAATAGAAGCAACGGAAAATAATCGTACTGATCCATTTTTCTAAAATAGTATAAAAAAATAGAATGCTGATTTAAGATAGTAGTAACTGATGGAAGGAAACTTGAAATGTCTTCTTCCAAGATTTAGACCGGAAGGAAGTAATTCAAAAATTTCTCAAGAGTTAAAAAACTATTTTCACCAGCAATCTATAACCCCCTCAAACCTAATAAGTTTTATAAGAAATCATTTTGGCGAACGAGGGACCTTTTCCCCTACAATGCTGTTGGTGTGCTGAATGACAGCTCCCACTTGTGTTCCTAACAATATCCAAGTCGAAAAAACATTATTTACGAAAATCCCAGATCAGAAATTACCTTGTGATTGAGAGGAGATCCACTTTGAAATTGCTCAACGTCAGAAGCTGTTATATCCATACCACCATCTTCTGTGCTATAATCCATCGGCATCAATTGACATTGATTTTGACTTTCCTCCCCGTCTTCGAGTAACATCGAAACCGGTTCAAGATTGCAATTTGATCGATCAACGGAAAAGAAGGACCAAATGCTCGAAAACTCAGATGCAGAAGGGCATCCGTAATAACAATTGATAGTCTGCCTTTTGTGGTCCATAGCTGAAGCTTCAGAGTGTCCAGACCAATTGCAGTTTTGACATAGTGAGATATTTTCTTCGATACACCGCACAACGGCAGGCTGACAATGACATTTTTCGCATACAAGAGTCCTTGAGTGGCGCTTAGAAAGCGCATTCGCGGAATGAACGTTCCGATCACAAGATAAACATAAGCAAGCTGAATCAGACCTACAATAAACCATGGATCTCTGCTCCCCGCAGAAATCGCATAATTTGCCCATTTTTGCGTGTACCACTGCAACTCTCAACTCTGCAAGCATGCCCAATCGAAACAATTAATAACTGGAATTGTGTTATTTATCAAAGTCGGATCCCAAATCACAAAATTTCAAAGCTTTTACCAGATTGTATCACAAAAGAAAACAAAATTAAAAATAAAATAAAAAATTCAAAGGTTTTAGTAGATTGTATGCTCTTAGCTTAGTTGCATATCGTCGTGACAAAACAATTTTACAAGAAAATAAGAGGTAGGAAAACAAAAAGAAACAAAGTTGACTTTCATTATTATCTACAGAGATGAAGTACTATTCTTAAACTGCCAAAATAATTCCCAAAGTAGCCATACAGAATCCATCGACAAAGAGTAAATCAAAATCTTTTCCATATCTAGCTAAAGAGTAAATCAAAATCTTTTCCATATCTAGCTAAAGAGTACATCAAAATCTTTTTCCATATCTAGCTACCATCGAAAACTATAAAGTTTCAATTCAATACATGATTTACAGAACGAGCTTCCACTCTTCGTACACAAAAGGCTGCTTATGATAATTTCTTCTTCTTAAATCAAAGAAATGTCAACCATTACAGAGAAGAGAAAAAAAAAAAACTCAACTTTATCACAACTAGTCAACTAGTCACAACCCAATAATACATCCTTCACAAGAAACGTGAAACGAGAAAAGAACAACAAAGACAAAGAATACTACTGTAAAAACTCAAAACTTACCAGTATCTGAAGACGTTCTTGATGTTAAAGAATGGCGAAAAAACAGCAAGAACAACTCCGAAAGAAAAAAGGGGTAAACAGATCTACGTGCACACTTCTGTAAAATCAAGAACCATACAAAGATGGGTTTCTTTTAGAGACGCGACGGCGGAAAGATAACGAGATGCAGAGTGTGTGTATTTGTGTGTGTTTTGATGAAAACTTTGGGATAATAAAGCAAAAAGGTGTTGTCTTGTAGACTGTAGCGTTCGGCTATTTAGAACCAAAGGCCCACACGTTCAGACAATGGGCAGATAATCAATAATTATAAATGGCCTTTTTGAACTTTTTCCTTTTTCTTATTATTATTATTTTCTCTTTTGTGACTCGAAAGGGAAGGACATGACACTTTTTGGAGTCTGCCATAAACTCTTCAACTCTATCCATCAAACCAGAGTGGTCGGAGAGATCGTTATTAGTAGATTGGAGACGTCGAAGTTGTCCCAGGAGGAGGAAAATGTGTGCGTGCACATTTTTTTTTTTGTTTTTCAAAAAAAAAAAAAAAAAAAAAAAATCAAACCAGAGTGGCAGTTGTCCCAAGGAAAATGTGTTTTTTCTTTGTTTTTTTTTCCCTTACTCTTCAATTCTTAAATAAATAGATAAATAGGTTGTATATTTTAATTTGGGAAATAATATTTTTGTTTTCGTTTAATATTATTTGTGAAAAGTAATATTTAAATATTAATGGTATTTAACTTTTACTTTAAGTTAGATTTGAAAACAATAATTTATAGTTTCTTATATGAAAAATATTCGAAGTAAATGCAAAATTTAGTAACTTTTTAGACTTTAGACATTTATATAGTAATAATTCGGAGCACTACTGGTCTTTTTCGCTTTTCATCCGCTTTTTTTATTTATTTATGCATTTATTTTGCTTTTTCCGTAATATTATGATTTTGTTAAGATCTTCACATAATTGAACCCTAACATCTTGGTTTGATCTTTGATCTTTCTTATTTTATAAACTTAGTATAAAACTCAATTTTAGTTTACCGAAAGTACTCATTGGAATTATTATTTTTATATATTTATTCAACTCATATTCTACAGCGTTGGAAAAGTCAAATAAATCGGTCAATAACTGAATTATTGAACCAAATAATTCAATTCTTTATTCAGCGAGATATTTTTGGTGTATCAAAATTTCCAGTTAACCAATATTTTGATACTGGATCTATCTTCTTGATGACATATCGATTTTTTAATTTCTTAAGCTTTTTATTTAGTTGGGATTTTATAAAAAAAAAAATATGATGAGTGTACGTAGTGCCACGTCACTAATATCATCAGATAAATAAATAAAAAGTGTAACAAGTGGCATATAAACAAAGACAATTTTTTTTTTTTTTTGAAATATAAACAAAGACAATTAGGACACTCAGATTGAGATAAAGGGTCACCATCAGCAACAGCTTTGGAGCATTTAACATATCTAGATATTTTAGTGGGTATCAACTATCAACTATGAACAAAGGCACTAGTAAAAAGAAATCCTATTAAATAAAATATCTTGCAGGTTTGATACGAAAAGTATACTTTAAAAATGATATTTTCAATGCAAAAAGTGCCACTACTGACAAATCACTAGAGAATCAAAATTCAGATCAATTAAATTGAAACAAACTAGGACAAATGCAGAAATGCTTAACAAAACTTTGACTTTAGTTTGATAAGTTTTCCCCCAACTTTTTTTTTATAATCCACACATCTAAGTGTACTCTGCCACTCGACTAATCTTGAATCTGTCAATACCATATGCCTCTTTGCCAATCAAGAAGTGATTGGCGTGATGTACTCGAGTGGTCAAGGTGGTGCGTCAGCACCCGACTAATCCTGGACTCGAAGGCCCCTTGCCTTAGTAGGAGGTGAATCGTGGGATACACCCGAGTGGTCAGGGTGGAACCAGAACCCAACTGAGCCCCTGCCAAATTGGCCACGGACTGAAGCATGATGGAGCTACTTCAGTAGAGAATCGAACCCATGCGGCTAAAGGACAACGAGTGTTTTGACTAGCCCTCTTTAATTACCACTCACTAAAGCTGACAAAATTCAGCCCAGCCCAAGGCTTGGATCCGGTTGAGCCATCTTTTTTTAGGTCCGAAAAAGTCGGACTTTTTTTTTTACCGACTCGATTGGACCATGGACTGGGCTTAGCCCGAGTTTTGGCCCAACCCGACAATATTTGTACATAAATTTTATATATGGGTTGGATTGGGCCATATATTTTTATGGCCTGACCAAATTCGGGTCGACCTGATCCATTGCCAACTCCACCACTCGACTATGCCCGGTGCCAGTTTTCTCCCAACTAGTTTGGCCAAATAATAAAGTAGTTTGAAACAAAATGCAACGTATCGTTCTTGGTTAAATTAAAATATCCAATCATAGGTGCAAAGTGATGCTTTAAACACTTGATTGTTGTATAATATTTCTGAAAATACTCTTAAGTCGGTCAAATAATTAGTTTTGAACTATCATATTTAGGTCGACAACACTTATTCATTGGAGCTCCGAAGTTTAATAATGTTACAAGTAAAATGAATAAAATATATGTAATTTAAACATATTTATAAAATAGAGAAAAAAACATTAAACCCACCAAATTATGCGATTTTTTGCACTTTACCATATAAATTAATTTTCTTTACATTTTACCATACAAACTATACAAGTTTTGCACTTTGTCCTATAACAGTCATCGCCGGTGGAATATTCTCCGAATATTTCGGCACGTGCCCTCCACATGGGGCAAAAACGTCTTTGCCTAAAATTCAAATATAAATAGTTACAATTTACCATCTGAACTTTGTTAAGAATTTTACTTTGCCCATCTGAACTTTGCGCAATTTTCACTTTGCCATATCAATTTATGAAAATTAAAAAACAATTATGTCCATATACATTTATTTATCTTTTATTTTAATTTTTATTCATAAAAGAAAATTTTAATTAATATTTACCTTAGTAAAATATATTATCAATGGTATTTTTTTAGGGTTTAGGTTTATGATTAAGGTGGGTACAAATATCACTGATATCAATTTATTTTTGGTGGTTTAGACATCTTTGAATTGTTACAAGGTTTAAATATTTTTTATATTGATGTCATCCCAATTTTCTAATGTGATGTTGCTTTAAATATGTATATTTAATTCTTAGTTGAATTCATAATTGCATATTCAAAATTTGATTATAGTGTTAAAGAATTATTTTTGTTTTTCATAAATTCAAATAATTACATGCTTGGCTAATTTTTTTTGTGAGAAACCTTTGGTCGATTACCACACTACATTGCTCTCGTACTCTTACAAGTATATGTTAAACTCAATAGGTATTTGGTGAATGAACAAAAACCATAACTGAATAGAAAACTCGGTATGAATCGTGTGTTGTATATTATACCAAAATAATCAGTTCGACTCAAACTTTTATCATACTTTTTTCCAATTTTTTATTTGGTACTTCTGTAAATCAAAATTTTGCAAAAAAAAATAAAATGAAAGAAAATAAATATTATAATCATAATTATAATATCTATTTAGTATGCAAAAAAAAATTATTATACAAAAATATGTAATATATATATACTATAAAAGTAATTTGGTAAACCCTAAATTTTCTATTTCGATTCGCTCACAATATGGTTTAAACTTATTTTTGTGATTTTTATGTATTAAATAAGATAAATAAATGTATATATACATAATTATTTTAATTTTCTTTAATTGATATGACAAAGTGAAAATTGCGCAAAGTTCAGATGACAAAGTGAAATTCTTAACAAAATTTAGATGGTAAAGTGTAACCACTTCAGTTTGAATTTTAGGCAAAGACGGTTTTGCCCTCACGTGGAGGGCATGTGCCGGAATATTCGGAGAATATTCCACTGGCGATGACCGCTATAGGGTAAAGTGTAAAACTTGTATTGTTTGTATGGTAAAGTGTAAAATAAATTAGTTTATATGATAAAGTGCAAAAAATCGCATAGTTTAGGGGGTTTAATGTTTTTTCCTCTATAAAATATATACGTATTTTATTGTACAAACTTTTTTATTTTCTATTTAACGTACTTAAGATTAGTACATGACGTTTGTGAGTATAATTCTCGTATTATAAGACACTAATAAATTAATACATTTCTAACATATTGAGAATAGCCAAATCATTCTTAATTTTTGGACCTCCTATAATATGGTCATGTATCATCATTCTTAATTTTGGGCTATGGTAAAGGTTGACAGCAGTTGGCAGTTGACAGTTGGGCAATTTTTTATGATTTGTGGCAAATACCACAAACTTTTACACAATTACAATGGATTTCAGAGTATTTAATTTTTTAAAGATAATCGGGTTCTAAATAGCTGACTATAGGGGATCAACCTTGTGCTCTAGTGATTGAGACATGTGTTGTAAGGATAAATGACCCGAGTTCGATCCTATACAGGTGCATGTGTCCCCTTCCCAAATTCCCCCCATTGTACTCAAAAAAAAAAAAAAAATAGCTGACTATAGTAGAGTGGTGTCAAAACTCTACTCAAACTTGTTTTTTTTTCTTTCTATTTAGTAGAGTTGGGATTTTAAAAGGGTGGCGTCATGGACGGATCCATGAATTTTTTACAATGAGAGCACAAAATAATTACAACGGATAAATACAAAAATACCAATGAGATTTAGCTCTCATTAAAAAAAAAACTCAATTATCTTTTAAAATTAAATATCATTTAAGGTATTATAAACACCCAACTGAGTTTGTATTTTTTTTTTAAATAAATACCCATTATTAATTTTAAATGTTAATGGATATAAACATTTTATGATTAGATTAAGTCTTAGATGTAGTTTTTATACTTTTCACTACATATATAGCTATAAACTACATGAGAAATAGGTAATGGAACACACTTTATTTTATTTGTAAATTAATTAGAAATAAATAGTAATAGTAAATAAAATTTTATGGGGCCACGTGCCCCATACTGGGATTCATGGATCCGTCTATGGGTGGTGCTATTCATACTCTAAAAATTAGAAAATACACCCACTTACTAAATACATCACAGCCTCTTTATAAAACATAATTCATTTACTAAATACACCCCCATAAGTTTTCATTTTACCCTTCCATTGTTTTCTCCCAAATACACCCCAACATGATACACCCCCAAGGAACAGTGGCGACAAAAGAAAGTTCTGGCAACGGAAGTTTAATTTCAAAGTAATATTTTATTTTAATATTTTTGCACTTATAGTTGGGTTAGTTTTGGTAATTGTTGGATAATTGTATTTGGTTTGAATTCTGAAGTTACTGTGCTTTTTTTTTTTTTTTCTGGTTTTGTCTGAATTTTTGGGAACAATATGATGGATGACACGATGACCCTGAGTGGCACGACGATATACTCGATTGTTCCACAATGCACGATTGAGTTGCTTAGGTCGTGCCATAAGGCACGATCGAGTTGTAGTTATAATCGTGTCACGTAGCACGATGGCACAAGGTAAGTTATAATTATGATCGTGTCATCATGCTTGCAATTACGATCGTGTCATTGTGCCACATAGCACGATGACACGACCAAGGTTGTAATACAATCGTCCTAAGTGTCGCACTTTTATTATTCAACAACAAATTTTAAATTATAAAAAAAGAGCAAAAATAGAAAAATAACATACTTTAAGTTGTAAACTAAGGAGATACTTATATTATTCAATAAAATTAATTTTTTATTGTCCAAATCTACAACAATATGGGTGTTGAGAAATCTAGGGTTTACATAAAAAGTTTCAGCTTTTCGCTCAAAAGAAGAAAATTATGGGTGGGTGGGAGGAAGAAGATTATAAGTGCAAATAAAAAATGGGTGTATTTATGAATTGTTTATGTGGGTAAGGGTGCCATAGTCTTTTAAACTAATGACATTTTTGAAGTTATATGGAGGAGGGTGTATTTATCAATTTTGGGGGCGTAAGTAGTGCCACCCTTTTTAGAATTTGACTTTTACTTTTATTTTTATTTTATTTAGTATAGTAGGGCTTCAATGGTTTTGTAGATGCTACACCTGGAGCGCTACACTTGGTGTAGTATCTACCATTCACATGGTATGCTAAGTTTGTAAATGCATTACAAGTGTCTCACTTCCTAAAAGATTGGATATTTGAATGGTGGATGCTACACAAAATGTAGTGCTCAAGGTGTAACATCTACAAAACCGGCTTAAATTGACCGACTCAACTTTTTGTCCCAAAAATGGGTATAAAGAGGCTTCATATGTGGCCCCGACTTTTTATTAGCTTATAATTCGAATTTTAGTAATATTGACGGATGATGTACTACTTGGCTATGTCTCATAATATTTATATTAATGAAAGGTGACATTAATTGTTAGATAAATATTTTTATCAAGATTTTGATGATTTTGTTTAAATGTGTTTTTACACCAAAACAATGTTTTTAAATGTTGTCCAAATACTCCTAAATGATTTAAAATATTTTTACTAATTTTTTGGAGTATTTCTTGAAATTTATTTTTGACAAAAATTGGACAACACTTCTGTTTTGAGGTCGGTCGGTCGAACAATAGGTCGGCCAAGGTTCTGAAAAAGAATGAAAACTAAACAGTAACGCAATACTTTGAAAAAAATAGGGAGGCCAACCGGTCCGGTGGGGCCGATTTGGCCGGACCCCCTTGGACCGGCCGCCTCCCCGTCATCCTGTGTCTGAATCTTCAGATTTACTTTATAACGTTCAAAATTTCTACATAGCGACCGGTCGCACTATGTTATTTTTGACAGCAGATTCAAACCATTGGAAATCCATTACAGCAAGATTTACTTTATCAATTTTGTACAATATTTCTACATCTTGTGATATTCTTTTTGTAGATAAAAGTGGAGAAGGAGGAGCCTATGTTTGTAATCAAATCTTGAATACTCTTCTATAAATAGAAGATGATTTTGAAGACACAAGATAACAACAACACAAGCAAACACACAACAAGAAATCTGCAAATTTCTCTAAGCTTTCATTTTAACATTCTTGTTGTATTTATAGCCTAAGTATTTCACTTTCACATCTTGAGGTATAGGCTTGATTCTTGATTACACTTGCACTTCAATTGTATAATTCATTATCGAGTTGTAATCTTGAATTTGTGTTCGCCATTCAACACAAGATATCCTTGTGAGTGTTCTTGTGGTAAGAACACACTTGGGTGATCTTAGGTGTAAGAAGATTGTGGTAATCTTCTTGTGGAAGAGTTTGGTACTCTTCAAGGTGAAGATTGTGGTAATCTTCACAAGGTGCCGTAGCTAGAAGTTTGTGGTAATCTTTTAGGAAGATTGTGGTAATCTTCAAAGAGGTGTTGTAAGAAGATTGTGGTAATCTTCAAAGGTGAAGTTGTAATAATTTTGGTAATTATTAATAAAACCTTTTTTTCTTTTTGAAGTTCATCCCGAGGATACTGGGGTGGTAGAGGATTAGGCCATATGTGAGTTGAACCTCTTCAATCAAGGCGTGTTGTTTATTTTCCCGTACCTTCATTCTTGTCTTGGCTTTTTTATCCGAAAAAAAGGCGAATTGCGAAAAATCGGCATAATCTATTCACCTCCTCTCTAGATTATCGTAGCCACTTGGACTAACAAGTGGAGCCAAACTCTTTGGCAAACTCGTTTAATCTTTGCAAGTAAAGAGAAGATTCATGGCTACAAATGAAAGCTACCTCACCACCGGCACCTCCACCAACAAGCCACCACTTTTTGACGCCAACAACTATGCATTTTGGAAAGATCGAATGGAGTGCTTTCTACAAGGTTGCGGGTTCGATATTTGGAACACGGTTATAAATGGAGATTCATCCCGATGAAAAAAAGGAAGACGACACTCAAATTCCCAAAGCCCTTAAGGAGTTTGATGATGAAGACAAGAAAATATTCTCCTTAAACGGTAAAACTCTTAATATTCTTCATTGTTCTCTTACCGCAACGGAATATAATCGTATTAGAGGTATACGATCCGCTCATGAAGTTTGGGAAAAATTAGAAATTATCTATGAAGGCACCAAGAAAGTTAAACAAGCTAGAAAAACAATGCTTGTTAAAGATTTCGAAAATTTCACAATGCTCGAGGGTGAAGGGATTTCAAAAATGGTAGAAAGGCTAAACAACATCGTTAATTCATTGTGGGCACTCGGAAAAGTCATTTCGGATGAAGACAAAGCTACCAAAATTTTAAATGCTCTTCCCGGTTCTTGGTCCGAAAAGGTGACGGCTATCATGGAAGCTCAAAATTTAGAAACTCTAAATTTTGATGAGCTTATTGGAAATCTTATCATCTATGAAGCATATGCAAATAAAAGGAGTAATTCAAAAGCATCCACTTCTCAACTGGATATTATAACAACTTGGGATGAGCTTATTGCAACTTCCGACGATGAAGAAGCCGAGCAATGTCTAAATGGAATCGAAGAAGACAATGAGGTACGCTCTAACCCTTCTTCTTCTTTTAGTAATGAATTGCATAATGATTATGATGAATTGCAAAATGATTTTGATGAGCTTCAAAATGAATTCCAAAGTTTGCTCTTTAAATACAAAAAATTGAAAAAGGAATTCAACACCATGCAAAATGAAAAGGATAGTTTACATGCTTCTTATGAATCTCTTACTAGTGCTCATAATGTCACACTTGATATGGTTAGAAATCTTGAAAAAGAAAATAGTACTCTTGTTAGGGACATTGATTGCATGAAAAATGATATGTTAAAGTTTAACTTGAGTACCGATAAAATGACCAAAATTCTTGATGTTCAACATTGCGATCATTTGAAACTAGGACTTGGTTATAAGCCAAATGTTATTAATGATATGAAAAAGAACCAAGTCTCTATGCATATTGGTCATTATGCTTCTAGAACTATTACATGCTTCTATTGTGGTAAAAATAGTCACACGGCTAATACGTGTCGGGTTAAAAATAGTTCTAATTATTATTGGAGACCTAAAAGTCTCAATGTTAATCCCAAAGGACCCAAACACTTGAGGGTACCACAAGAAAATTTCATGTTAGGTACTAGGCGCAACAAAAATCAAAGGAATTTTAAATTGTCAAATAGACAACAAATGATCGCGCCATATGATCGAACGAGGAGATATTATCAACAAAGTTATATTTCAAGAAGAAGGTATAATCAACAATGGGAAAGATACAACCATTGGCCATGGCGAAATTGGTAACTCGTATTCTCCTCTTGAATTATGCATTTTTATTATGTTGCACATATTCATGTCTTTATTATTGATTGATTGTCAGAATTCTTTTTCACAATATTTCTTAGGTCTTAACTATATGCTCTCGGATTTTCAAAATTCAAAAAGAGATCTTGAATAGATTTTCAATTAGCACTTGTTTTATCAAACTTTTGTTGATTTTTTACAAAAAGCATAGTATGTGCTACTTGTCCAAATTCTATGATAGTTTATATCAATATTGTGTATATTACTCGATATTACTATGCTCTTGTGTAAGACAATTTGTCAAGTTTTTGCAGGAAATATTTTGGTATTAAGGAACAAATGATCATAGACTTATCCATGGCCATCTACATCATAAGGTGTCAAGATTGCGAAAGGCATATTGGTCGATAAATAAATTCGAGGTATGTTTATCAACTTTCATTATTCTTATAGACTCGAAATTCTTCATGCCTTATGCCTATTGGCTCGATTTCAAAACATTCCAACGAATCTCATTAAAGTGCCGTTAAAAGAAATTTTCAAATACTTGAAAGGCACTTCTTCTTATGGCTTGTTCTATCCAAAATTTTAAAACGTTCATATTTTCGGGATAACAAGTCCGGTGAAAATAATTTTTCAAATTTCAGTTCTTCATAATCGAACTAAACATATTAAGATTCGATATTTTTATTAAGGGATTGAGTTTCCTAACCGAAAATTGAGATGTGTTTAATACCGTCTCAAGGATAACTCGCAGACATTTATTTTTTAACTGTTAACTGTCGAGTCTTTTACCTCATTTCGAGCTTATTTAAGGCATAATGCATATTGAATGAGGTCTATGTTTACATTTTGTGCATTTTTAAAACTTAGGGGTAAAAAATCGGATTTTTGGTGCAAAATTCGGACAGAAACTGGACTGGTGTTCAGACACCGGTCGACCGGTCGACCATGGCCAGGCACCGGTCGCCCTAAGCAATTTCAGGATTAAAATTGCTTATGTCCTTCATTTCGGTATTTTTGATCATTTTCTTCCAAACTCGAACCCCTTTGCATTTTTCACACACAATTCACTCAAAATGATTTCTTACTTATAAATTCTATATTTTTTAGTGTATATTACTCGTATTTCATCATTCCTATTCGACTTTTTCGATTAATTGGTAAGAATTCTTCTTTTTAATCTCAATTGGGTTGAACCCTTGAGAAAGTGCTTGTATCTTGATATTTTGATGAAATTCGTGTATTGGTATGATGTCTATGATGATTGTTGATAGATGAATGTTGTAATATTGCATTTGGTGATGAAAATGTTTGGCTTAATTGATTTACAAAGGCGTTATACATCTCTTGTCTTATTAGACGCACACAAAATGTTCGACAAAATATTTCTATAAAAAAATCATCACCTACATGATTCTGTCGATTTCAAAAGTCTTATGTATTTATAGAGATCATGTTTTGTCAATCAAACGAGCTTTTGCAAATCAAATGATCAACTTTTCCCTTTTATTTGGAATTTAAGCTTCAATGTTCAAAATGCTCGATAAATCGATTAAATTGCGCACTTTGATATGATTATATGATGTTTTTATCGTGCTAATATTCTTTTTGATGATTCCAAAGGGGGAGAAATAGGAAAAATGCTCATACGCTCAAAGAAGCGGAATAAGCTTGCGATAAAAAGCTATAAGCTATGGCTCTTAAAAGCCAAAAGTTGTGAATGATACTTAGTTCATTTGATGTATTATGGACTTTTATGCTTGTCTAATGATGTCTCTTTGACAGGGGGAGCTTCTAAGCTCATGAAATTCAAGCTCAAATTGTAAAAGCTAAACTTTTAGCTTTTAGTTGTTTGCTTTTATACTTAATCTTGTTATGCATGTTGATAGGGAAGCTTGTGTAAAATGTTTTTGAAAAATCTTTGCGCCTATCCTTGTGTTTTTTACTTATGATAAATGTTGCTTGTAATGGATTGATGTTTTAGACTGGAAAAATGTGTTTTGTTTTAAAATCGATCTCCTAAAATTATTTTGGTTTGTAATCATCAAAAAAGGGGAGTTTGTTAGATAAATGTTTTATCAAGATTTTGATGATTTTGTTTAAATGTGTTTTTACACCAAAACAATGTTTTTAAATATTGTTCAAATACTCCTAAATGATTTAAAATATTTTTACTAATTTTTTGGAGTATTTTTCTTAAGTTTATTTTCGACAAAAATTGGACAACACTTCTGTTTTGAGGTCGATCGGTCGAACAAGAGGTCGACCGGTGTCTGAAAGAATGAAAACTGAAAACAGAATGCAATACTTTGAAAAAAATAAGAGTCCAACCGGTCCAGATGGGGGCGACCGGTCGGACCCTATGGACGGTCGGACCCCCTTGGACCTGGCCGCCGCCCCCGTCATCATCCCGTATGCGAATCTTGATTTACTTTATAATGTTCGAAATTTCTGCATAGCGACCGGTCGCGCTATGTTATTTTTAAAGGCAGATTCAAACCGTTGGAAATCCATTACAACAAGATTTAATTTATCAATTTTGTACAATATTTCTACATCTTGTGATCTTCTTTTTATAGATAAAAGTGAAGAATGAGGAGCCTATGTTTGCGATCAAATCTTGAAGACTCTCCTATAAATAGAAGATGATTTTGAAGACACAAGATAACAACAACACAAGCAAACACACAACAAGAAATCTGCAAATTTCTCTAAGCTTTCACTTTTAACATTAACATTCTTGTTGTATTTATAGCCTAAGTATTTCACTTTCACATCTTGAGGTCTAGGCTTGATTCTTGATTACACTTGCACTTCAATTGTATAATTCATTATCGAGTTGTAATCTTGAATTTGTGTTCGTCATTCAACACAAGATATCCTTGTGGGTGTTCTTGTGGTAAGAACACACTTGGGTGATCTTAGGTGTTAGGTGTAAGAAGATTGTGGTAATCTTCTTGTGGAAGAGTTTGGTTCTCTTCAAGGTGAAGATTCTGGTAATCTTCACAAGGTGTCGTAGCTAGAAGTTTGTGGTAATCTTCTAGGAAGATTGTGGTAAACTTCAAAGAGGTGTTGTAACAAGATTGTGGTAATCTTCAAAGGTGAAGTTGTAATAATTTTGGTAATTATTAATAAAAACTTTTTTTTTTTGAAATCCATCCCGGAGATACTAGGGTGGTAGAGGATTAGGCCCTAGGTGGGTTGAACCTCTTTAAATCAAGGCATGTTGTTTATTTTCGCGCACCTTCATTCTTGTCTTGGCTTTTTTGTCCGAAAAAGAGGGTTGCGAAAAATTGGCATAATCTATTCACCCCTCCTCTAGATTATCGTAGCCACTTGGACTAACATTAATTTCGAATTCCCTTAATATTTGACTACTTATTTTTTTTAACATTATAATTTTATTAAATTACTAATTGCTACTTACCAATTAATTACCCAAGCATTTTATTTCATTAACTTGTTAATTAGAATTAGAATCCTAACTGTAGAGACTTGAGGTGACTTATTTGTATAAGTGATATAGATGTAAGACTTGACTATATAAGAGAACTAGAGTATAAGAAATGTGATAAGGGATATGTGAGATGTGATAAAGGGACCCAAATCACCCAAGTGTATTCTTACCACAAGAACATTAACACGGATGTCTTGTTTTGGATGATTGAGAATTACAATCAAGATTACACTTTGTTTGAAAATATTACAACTCAAAAGTGCAAGTGTAATCAAGAAGGAAGCGTAATACTCAAGATGTGCAAGTGTAAAACTAGGCTTAAAAATTACAACAAGAAGTATGCTAAGAAGGAACTAGAATTTGCTGTGAATTTTCTTGTTGTGTGATAGCTTGTGTGTTGTATTTGATCCTTCAAAGCCTTCATGTATTTATAGAGGAGTCTTCAAGATTTGATCTCCAACATAGGCTCCTCTATCTTCACTTTTGTCTACAAAAGAAGGATCAAAAGATCTACAAAATGGTTAAGAATTAAAAGTAGATCATGACAGATAATGGATGAACAACGAATAGAAATTTGCTGTCAAAAATCATAGATCGACATGTTGACCTGTTGAAAATTCGAAAGTTTAAAAAGTTAATATGAGATTTGGAATAAAAAATCAGGGAGTTGGAGTGGTCCAGGCCCCCGGCCGGTCAAACAGGGGTTCAACCGGTCGACCCCCTTATGGACCAGCACCCTGCCAATAATATCAATACAGAGAGAAACAGAACAAAATTCAATGTTCCAGCTACTGATAGACCACACTGGTTGACCCCTGGGTCGACCGATCGCCCATCCCTATTTTTGTTCCAGGTTCGTTTCTGTTTCAGTTTTCAACTTTTGGGCACGGGTTGCCCTATTGGGTGACCGGTTGACCTCAAAACAGAAGCGTTGTCCAATTTTGTTCAAAAATAAACTTCAAGAAATACTCCAAAAAATTAGTAAAAAAATATTTAAATCCATTTGGAGTATTTGGACAACATTTGGAAATATTGTTTTGGTGTAAAAAATCCATTTAAACAAAATCATCAAAATCAAGATATAAACATTGTTCTAATAAACTCCCCCTTTTTGATAATTACAACCCAAAATAATTTTACAAAAACGAATAAGTTTTCGGTCGAAAAAATAGTCTATCCGTTTTAAGCAGCATTTATCAAAAATAAAGTTTGACAAGGAAGGAGCAAAATTTTACAAAAGAAGTTTTCAGAGGCTCCCCTTATCAATAAGCTTAATGAAAACACACAAAAAGTTGTAATTTAAGGCATAAAAGCTACGACTTTACAAAATAGCTAAGAAGCTATATATTTTAAAAACTTCCCATGTCAATGAAAATCATTAGTAACAAGCTAAAACATTTTAGGGAACAAAGGTATAAGAAGTTGTACCAAAATAAACTTATTAGAAGCATAGCTAGATGAAAACAAGGGAATACAAAAAAATTACAAAAGCTCCAGCTTATGAAAGCTAGCTTTTATGTCCTTGAGCTTTTTTCTGTGAGCTTTTACAAGCTCTTATACTTTATCAAACACTTTAGGCTCAGGACAGGTTTTCTCCACCTTAGAATCATCAAAAATACCATTAGCATAGATAAAACAGTAGAAATAAACATCAAAGTAGCGTATTACAAATGTTTTATACTAGTCAAGAGTTAGAGATAAAAACAACAACAATACGAAAACTAAGCATGATAAATAAGATGGATCACTCGTCGTCGAAGGAGAAGCACGCGGTTGGAAGGAGTTCTTTAATAAACTTCTTCAACTTTCCAACGGAATTTTTTAACCCTGAATTTTCCATTTCAAGAGTCGTACAGCGAGCTTGAAGTTGCCCTATAATATCATCATTTCGAACCTAAGACGGTATTACCCTCCGGGTTGCCTTTGTTACCACCGCCAATCTCGGCTTCGTCATCATGAAAAATATCATCTAAGTTTTGTGAAGATGATGCTTGTGATTTCCCTTTAGCCGACTTAGTAGGACGTTTGGGAATTGTCCTACACATCCAAATCATTTATTGAACGTTGTCATTATCAAAATCGTCATGAATGCTTTGGGAGTTGAATTCTGAAGAAGGTAGTGCCGACTATAATAGTAATTTGCAAATCCAATTTTCCATTGAGAATTTCTTATTTCCTTGAGTAATAGATTCAATAACACATTAGATTAGAATTGCCCCAAAATTCAATAGCTCCCCCTTGGAGATTTTGTAAGTCAAGAAATAGTCCATATTATAGGGAAATTTCACAGATTATCCACAAACACAATATGCCACAATCATAGAAATCAAACGTAGCCGGTAGTCATGGATAAAAGTGTGAAATTCGGCCAAACACCCAAATAAGTCTTAATCTCCTCTAAAGACACACCAAAAACCTCTCATTCCAATGAGAACACCCGAAATAATCCCAACCTCCTTCACGAACATTCAATAACCGACATATATCATTAGACGTCCAACGAAAATGACGCCCTTTAACAAATGAATTCATAGCAATCGGCTTGTCATTCGAATCATACTCAACCCACAAATTTGTATAAAATAGCATAATAAGCTCATCATCATACATCACAAGAGGGTGTTCCTACAAATACATCCACCCTTGATTCTCAAAGAAGCCTCTAATAGTAGGAAATTCATTTGAAAATATATCAAACTGACATATTTTGGTCCGCCCAATCGACTTATTGCTCAACTCTAATTCCTCAAATGTTTTCTCCGCAAATTTATTAATAAACTCCGGCAAAAACTCATATAGGACCGTTTTACGGGTCTCAATCCGTAGACAGATCCTATTTGATCCGCGGATCTGTTGACAGTCCATGGTCAACAACTGTTAGCTCCCTTTTTTCTATTTTTCTTCCTCGATTAAAAGTAATGTTTTATGAGAAAAAGTATCGGTTATTTTAGATAAAGTATCAAATTTTTTAATATAGCCGATTATGATTACATTACATTGAAGGACAAATAAATATATATCGAGTTAAAGTAACACCTTTATGAGTAAACATATATATTTTTTGAGACAAAATATCATGTTTTAAGAGTAAAAATATCTGTTTTTTTAAATAAAGTATTACATTTTTTAATACAAAGAAAGATGAATAATAAATATGATAGAGTTAAAGTAATACTTTTATAAGTGAAAGTATTTGTTTTTTTTGAGATAAAGTAACATATTTTTTAATATAGTCACAAATTATGAATATACAATAAATATATATATATATAACAGAGTTAAAGTAACACTTTTATACGTTAAAGTATCTATTTTTTGAGATAAAGTATCAGTTAAAGTAACACCTTTATGAGTAAAAATATATATTTTTTGAGAAAAAATATCATGTTTTAAGAGTAAAAATATCTGTTTTTCAAATAAAGTATTACAGTTTTTAATAATAAATACAAAGAAAGATGAATAATAAGTATGATAGAGTTAAAGTAATACTTTTATAAGTAAAAGTATTTATTTTTTTGAGATAAAGTAATATTTTTTAATATAGTCACAAATTATGAATATATTACAATAAATATATATGTAACAGAGTTAAGTAATACTTTTATACGTTAAAGTATCTATTTTTTGAGATAAAGTATCATGTTTTTTAATGTAGTCACAAATTAGAAATGAAGGAAAGAAGGAAAAATAAAAAATAAATATGATATAGTTAAAGTAACACTTTTATAAGTAAAAGTATCTATTTGTTGAGATAAAGTATCAGACTTCTTAATACAGTTACAAACTAGGAACAAAAAAAGAAAACAAATAAATATGATGTAATTAAAGTAACACTTTTATAAGTATCCATTTATTGAGATAATATATCATGTTTTTTAATAGACTTGGGTTTGATTCTTAGTCTCTTCATTTAGAGGCGTTTTTAATTTTTATTCAATTTACCAGACGTATTTATGAATGACTTATATACATGGTTACACTGAAATTGCACAACAAGCACTAGTGGTGTAGTGGTAGAACACCACTTTAAGCTTGTATAGGTCGCGGGTTTGATTCTATCTAGTGCTGAAGCAGGATTTTATTTTTTAAATAACAGGTCCGCGGACGGGCTGGCTGGCGGGCGGGTAGGGCTATAGGATCCGCGGGCTGGTGTGTATGTGGGTTGTAGGGCTGTAGGATCCACGGGCGGGTGGGTGGGCTGTTGTATCCGTCTTACAGAATATGATCCGTAAGACGGTCCTACAAGAGACCTACTCATGAACTCCATCGTATTAGCAAGACGAGGAGTTTGAGATAATATAAATTTCTTACTTTTTGTCCATATGACATTATCCTTTGAAATTGTAGCCTGGAGTTCGGCAATTTGGACCTGGGAAAGTTGTAGTTTTGCATTTCACCTTGCTCCTGAGCTATATTTCTTTGTGTAGCTCGAATTTCTCGTTGTTCGGCTTTTTCTTGGCGAGTATTTGAAGAACTCTCTCCGGCTCTTCTTCTTTTGGGATTGGGATTTTCACTGGTAAAATTCTTTGGAGGTGCCATAGAAGTGAAATTCTTACAAAAGTAGAGTGATTAGCAACAACAATTGAAGAATTTGGTGAAATATTGAGTGAAATAGGAGAGAAAAAGTGAAAAAATACCCTAGGTTTCGAAAGGATAAGAAGAGGGACTAATTTCTATTATGTGCAAAAGTGAAGGACAATCCCGTGTTTTGAAAGAAAAAAACTTTAGGTCAACCTGTCGAGGGGGGGTTCGATCGGTCCCTGAGCTGTTCGACTGGTCGGCCCCTGCTTCGACCGGTCCCTGGACAGTTTTTTTCGGAGAAAAATTTTTATTTTTCAAAAATTTGATTTTTCACCCCAAAAGTTTTAAATTGCATAAAAAATAAAAATATAGACTTTATTCAATATGCATTATGCCTAAACGAGCTCGAATTGAGGAAAAAGTCTCGGTGGATAACGATTTTGTAAAAATATCCGCGAGTTGATCTTGAGGTGTAACAAAGCACATCTCAATATTTTTGTTTAGAGACACAATCCCTTAAAAAATGATATCGAACCTCAATATGTTTAGTTCGATTATGATAAAATGGATTTTGAGCAATGTTTATAGCGGATGTATTATCACAAAAAATATGAACATTTTCGAAAGAGCATTTATAATCCGCTAAGATTTGTTTCATCCAAAGAAGTTGAGTGCAACAAAAAGCCACGGAAATATATTTGGCTTCCGCCGTAGATAAAGATACACAATTTTGTTTCTTAGAAAACCAAGATACTAGGCAATTGAAAACCAAGCCACGGAAATATATTTGGCAAGATTGCTTATTTGGCTTCCGCTTTATTTGGAGTCCAAGGAAGAAATTGAGCTCCCCCATCATACTCATTTCAAATTCACCTTGCATTAACTTGGAAAATTTCTTGCAAAGAGATTCCTTAGTAGCACCAAAAATAATATCATCAACATAAATTTGAACCAATAAGCAATCTTGCCCTTTTTCGAAAACAAAAAGAGTAGTATCAACTGTATCTCTTATAAATCCATTTTACAAAAGAAAAGAACTAAGTCTATCATACCATGCTCCTGGTGCTTATTTTAAACCATATAAGGCCTTTTTAAGTTTGTAAATATCATTTGACCTTGAATTTGTTTTCAAACCCCGGAGGTTGTTTTACATAGACTTCTTCTTGAATAAAACCATTTAGAAAAGCGGATTTAATACCCATTTCGTAAAGTTTGAAATTCTTAAAACAAGAATAGGCAAGTAAAATACGAATAACTTCTAAACGTGCTACGGGTGCAAAAGTTTCATCATAGTCAATACCTTCTTCTTGACAATAAACTTGAGCTACTAACCTTGCCTTGTTTCGAATGATGTTGCCTTGGTCATCGAGCTTATTTCGGAATATCCATTTTGTACCAATAGTTATATGTGAGGGAGGACAAGGTACCAATTCCCAAACATCATTCATTTCAAATTGATTCAATTCTTCTTGCATTTCTAGAAACCAATCTTCATCTTCAATTGATTCCTTTGCATTTTTTCGCTCTTTTTGAGAAATAAGAGTTTTCCCGCTAAATTTCCTTCTAGCCATGACTTTGTCTAGAGGATCCCCAATTATGAGATCTTTTGGATGATCTCCTTTGATTTTTAGAGCAACGGGGCGATCCGAATTATCACCTTTGTCTTCTTGTGCAACATTTGAAGTTGAAGGTTGATCAATTGATCTTGAAGGTTGATCACTTTGAGCATCATTTTGAGTAATTGGTTCACTATTATCTTCTTCATAACTTTCATCATTGGGTATCCTTTCAACACCCGAGGCTTCATTGAATTTGGTATGGATAGATTCTTCAACAACCATGCTAGTCTTATTGTAAACTCGGTATGTTTTGCTCTTGGTTGAATACCCCATAAATATTCCTTCATCGGCCTTAGGATCAAGTTTATCCAATTGATCCTTGGTATTCAAAATAAAATATTTACATCCAAATATTTTGAAGTAACTAATATTTGGAGTTCTTCCTTTCCAAAGCTTATATGGTGTTTTATTTAACTTGGGATGAAGATAAACACGATTAATAACATAACATACGGTACTTACGGCTTCGGATCAAAAAAAATTTGGAAGTGAAAATTCATTGAGCATTGATCGACTCATTTCTTGAAGAGTTCAATTCTTCCTTTCGGCTACTCAATTTTGTTGTGGTGTTCTTGGAGCCGAAAAGTTGTGAGCATATCCCTTGGTTTCACACAAGACTCTAAATTCACCATCAAATTCACCGCCTCGATCACTTCAAATAGACTTAATGGAATCTTCTTTTTCATTTTAAATAAGTCTACACAATTCAGCAAACTCATTAACGACATCGCTTTTATTTGCAAGAAAAATAGCCCAAGTGTATCTAGAATAATCATCGACTACAACGAGTTTTCCACTTAAACTAGCCATACCAATATCCCCATACAAATCAAGATGAAGTAATTGTAGAGGCTTGGTTGTGAAAATTTCATTTGTGGGCTTAAAACTACTTTTAACTAATTTGTTCTTTTGACAAGTGTCACATAAGCCAAGATTTTCAAAACTTAATTTGGGTAGTCCTTTTACATGTTGGTTTTTGTAAATATTTTGCAAATTTCTGTATCCAACATGTCCAAGTTGCCTATGCCATAAACTAATTAGATCATTATTGGCGACAAGACAAGAAATATTTTGACTAACCAAATAACTTGTACAAATTTTGTAAAGATTGCATTTCCTATTTTGCTTCACAAATAATTTATCATTTTTAAGAACAAGACATTTTTCTTTATTAAAATAACATTGTTATTAGAATCACAAAGTTGACTAATACTTATCAAATTGAACTTAAGCCCTTCAACTAATAAAACATTTGTAGGTCCCAAGGGGTGTGAAGTAAGGTTTAGAAGGGGGGATTTGAATAATCGTTACCAAATTTTCGATTTTAGTCCTTTAGAATTATTCAACAAAGTTGACTCAAGCAGTTGTGTCCTTGATGGACAACTAAGTTGGCTTTTCAGCTAAGTTACAAGCTCAACAGACTCAATAGAGCTGTTGATAGTATAACTCGGTTGCTTAAGCCAAATACTTAATCTGGCTAATTGGTTTTTAACAGCCGAAGACGTAACACCCTTTGTTTTGTTTTAAACACTTGATTGTTAGCACTTGGTTATTTATCAGTTAGATAGCAAATATAATACTAACAATAAATATAAAATAAATATGCAGGAAAGTAAGTTTGTTGAAAGTAAATGACACAAATATTTTATAGAGGTTCGAAGATGGGGTAATTCTTCTAATCCTCTCTTCTCCAACTCCTGGAGGAATCCACTATGTAATAGATCAGTTTACAAAGCAGTTATCAGTCTGGAGACAGCCTTGATCACACATTTGGCTTCTCTTGCGACTCAGCTTCTTCACAGGGGAGCTGCCTTGATACTTCAGCTCACTTATCAAGTTCTTGGATTTGATCATGAAGCCCTCCAACAAACTTGATAATGGTTCGACCTAGAACCTTTCTACAATCCTGACTTGGAAAGTAGACCCCTTTTGTTTTCTTCAAATGTTTTCTCTTCAACTGGTTGAAGTTATCTCTCCTTCACGGCTTGTGTTGGATCAAGTTTCTTCGAAATTGAGGCTTGAGGAATTGCTTGAATTGCTATGAGAATATTGCAGGTTAAATGCTTGAATATTGCTGCTTATTCGTGGTTCAGGTTGTCAAGGTAACCTCTTCTCAATAGCTTCCTCAGCCTTTTATAGTGCCCATTGAAGAGATATGCTAATTTCAAATGTCACTGTGTGTTCGTTGGCTTGTCTTTTCTTGGTCTGTAGCCTTGGTGATGTTGATCTTTCCTCGTATTAATGGCATCTTAGCGTTTACAGGTGCCTGACACAAGGCACAGCGTTTCCCATTGGCTTATTCCTTTTGCACAATTCAGGGCCAAACACTTTAGACCTGACAACTTTGTCATATTACTAAGTGAAGTAATATTCTTGACTTTAATCAATGGATCTAAGTCAGTTGTCTTGACTTGACTGCTGCATTTACCCCAGGTGACTCGAGTCTACTTCAATCATTGGATTGACTCAACTATCACTTCAACTTGTAGACTTGGCTTCTTGAGTTGACTTGACTGACTTTTCTTATAGATGTTCCTCAGCTGACAGTCCTTTAGTCGAGTCCTTGACTTCCTTCATCGCCTTACTCAGCTGACACACAGCAAAGTCTTCACATAGTCCGCAATTGACTTCTTGTAATTTTTGACATAGCTGACTTGACTCAGCTTTTTCAGCCATATCTATTACAATACAAATTACAAGGAAAATGGGGTGCCAACTTCCTAGTTTAAGTTTTATATGGTATCATCAAAATCCATCAAATAAATTTCCTAACAATTTCCCCCTTTTTGATGATGCCAAAACTTAAATAAATAAGTAAACAACAGAATGATATACGAGCAGTGCAGTAATAAAGAATGTATGCTTGAATGAATCATTTTATTGATCATATCATTCTAGTCCTTTACAAAGTTGTTTACATAAGGTATCAGAGATTTTCCTATACAAAGCTCTATACAATTACATCGGTACAAAATGTATCTAAGCTAAGTTACAAGAAAGTTTACAGAGCTTATTACAGAAGATTTACATGAAAATGTATTTACATCAAAATACACAAAGGGGTTCGCAGCACACTTCAACGCCTTTGCTGCTTCATTCCTTTCTCTTCTTCAGCTCTTCTTATGTCCTCATCATCAGCTCTCTTTCTCTTTCTTTCCTCTTCTTCTTTCTTCTTTTTCTCATGAGCTCGCCTCGCAGCAGGATCATCCCTCCACTTTCTCTCTTCCCATTCGCGAGCAGTTCTCTTTCTCAGCTTGTTGTCTCTTAAGAGCCTCAGCATTCTTTCTTGCAACTTCAATGTTGGCATGGTGATCGTATCCAACCCAGTAGATAATGCCTTTCTTTTCTGGATCTACGAATGAGACATCTTTTGGTTTTGGTCGAGGTTGAGAGCCTCTTCCACCACCACTATGTCTTCCCCTTCCTGACTCAGCTCCCCTTCCTCTAGGAGTGTACTGTATTGGACTCTTCTGCTTCCCAGCCGAGTGGCTACTGGAAGTCTGATGCTTATCAGCTGATTGACATAATTCTAGTCCCTTCTCCCAATAAAAATCCCAGGCCTGAGGCAGAGTCATTCCCTTAAAATAGCCTTCTGATTCCAGAGTCTTGAATTCCTCCACTGATCTGGGCTTAGATCCATCATCAGGCATGACAATTTCTCTCGGGGGTTAAATCGCAATGTAGTCCTTCCCGGCAGGTGGACTACCATATTGTTTCATTATTTCTTAAACGCGAGCATCTTGTTTTATAGCTACCTCCTCAAACGTAGCTTCAATGGCCTTTCTTTTATCTGCCATGGACACTACAACTTTCTCGATAGGGAGTGTCACAGGCAGCTTGCTGAGAATGGAGCCAGTGACTTCACCCAGCTGTGGGGTTTCAGCGTACATCATTTTTAAAGGAAGGTTTTTGGAACTTCCTTCCCCCTCAGCTTTATCACCTCCTTTTATTGCTTCTTTCTTCAATCTTTTAAGGCACTCCTCTTCCCCTTTTTTGGCATCATCACCAAAAGAGAGAGGTATCCCAGGGAATAATCCACTGAGGAGAAAGTCCAGTCGGCTGTTTGTCGAGTTTTGCTTGGAGTCTGATGCATCGTATGCCTTACGAAATTCTGATCGTGTGACCTTAGACTCGACTGTCACTATCTTCATTTTAGCCATGAGAAGACTGAATTTCTCATTCATGTTATTCTCGAGTCTGGCAATCTCATTCTTGTGAAAATGTTGTAGCAACTCCATATCTGACTTGTGGGACTTGTCAATCCTTGCAATATACTCCTTCATCCATTGCTGATGCATTGAATTGTCCGCACTCCACAATAGCAATTTCGCAAATAGAGCTTTGAAGTGACGGACTTGCTCAGATCTCATAGTTGTCTGTTGCGCAGCCCATACCCGAATCCTGACAACAATCCCTCTTAAATCAGCTGAGAGGGTGGCATCCCGATTGTCCATTATGAGATCTAAAGATGCTTGATGGCGTTCCATCTTCTCAATCTCCTCACAGATAGTCTTGAAGGCTTTACAAAACTCAGCTGTTGAGGCTAACTCGGCTGCTGGCCACTCTGCATCAAAATCGAAGTCCATTGGAACAATCATATCCGAGGGGATAATGGGCTCTTCTCGCACTGTATATATCCTTAAGTCTCTGGCAGATCCAGCTTCTAATTCTTGCAACTCAACGGTGAAGGGAAATTCTTCCTCAAAAATTATTGAGTTGCAATCTTGAATTTATTTCAATCATCCAAAACAAGATATCCTTGTTAGTGTTTTTGTGGTAAGAACACACTTGGGTGATCTTAGGTGTTGAAGAGTGTGGTACTCTTCATAGGTGAAGGAAGATTGTGGTAATCTCCTTGAAGGTGTTGTAAGAAGATTGTGGTAATCTTCAAAGGTGGTGGTGTAATAGTTTTGGTAACTATTAATAAAATTCTTTTTTCTTTTTGAAATCCACTTCGGATATACCGGGGTGCTAGTAGATTAGGCCCTAGGTGGGTTGAACTACTCTAAATCATTGTGTGTTGTTTATTTTCTCGCACTTACATTTTTGTTATCATCTTCACATTCGAAAAAGAGGGCGTAATTCGGAAAATCGGCATAATCTATTCACCCCCCTCTAGATTATCGTAGCCACTTGGACTAACAGATGAGACCTTTGGAGATGGCTCATCATCAAAATTGAACCTCATTCGAGCCGTCTTGTCAGTGACTTGGCTCTGAGATTGCAGAACATCTTCAGCTGGGTCCACTATTTGATCTTCATGACGGGTGGACTCAGCTTCATCCTCTGACCCTAAAAATGATGTGTTAATGTTTTCTTGAGAGTCATGAAGGGCACCAATCACTTCTTTTGTGGCAGCACCTTCAATTAGAGTAATGTTCTTATCACCTCCATCTTTACCCAAGGAACTCTCAACCTCCTTAAGGCCTTCATTACCCCCAATAGTCTTAACTGCTGCAGGTCCTTGTGCATTCCCTTCTACAGTCGCAACCGTCTTAGGGTCTTCTACTATCCCTTCGACAGACGCATCTGTCTTAGGGTCTTGTACAATGGCATCCATAGGAGTCTCAACTCCTTGGATTGCACTTTCAGAGCCCAGAGTGTTAAGCCCCAGGGCTTCACCATCCTTTGCCTCCTGGTGGCAAGAAGGCGGCGTCGTCGGCCTTCAATGCAACTGACATTTCAGCTGAGACACATTTAACTGTATGAGCATCGTTAATGTCACTCTGCTCTTCTGTAAGTTCATTTCATTTGCCTCCTAACTGCATTGATTGGTTTCCCACAGCAACCTCCAACCCTGCTGTGGTGGAGAGAGTTTCCCCCTCAGCTGGCTCACCAGCTGAGTGAATGATAGTGGGGTCACTCTGCTCCTAAGACACGGCTTCTGTTCCCTTTGAGTGTTGAGCCGCAGGGGCAGGTGTGCTAACACCTTCTTCAGGGGTTGGCTTGGCTTGGCTTGGATGCCCGAATTCCCAGCTTCATTGCCAATTCCCTTAGAGCCATCCTCTGACTACACGGGGGATGTGGTTGCAGCTATATCCGTTGCAATCTGCTGCGCCACTCCCAAAGGATCTAGTCTAAAGAAAAGTTTGGGAGGACTATCCTGGACCTTCTAGTAGATTTTGCTCATGCATGGCTCTGAATTCCTGCAAAGCCTGCTGCAGTTCTGACTTCTCTATTGCAGTAGTTGGATCCATATCTTCATCACTATCAGTAGACTCATAGATATGCTCATGAGTCCCGATATGTGCGCATATCTTGGATTTCTCCAAGGCTCTGGCTCGCTCCTCAGCTTTCTCCTTCTCATCCTCCTTGATTATGTGAAGGATGTCCAAGCAGTTTTCCTCATTTAGAGCTGATTGAATATTTTTTTAGACCAAGGAATCCAAGAAGCTCTTCTTCCTCATCGATGAACTTAGGACGAGTGAACTGTTGCCTTGAATGATCCAACTTCCATGCCCTCCATTCTCTTAATCGCATTTGAATGCCAGGGTAGACTGGAGAGTACATGATTAAGTCATCATCATCATCGCCTTCATCTCCGGTCTCCTGAATGGGGGCTAACAGACCTAGCTCCTCCTCAGACTCAACAGCGTCTGTTCGAGGAGGTGAGACAACCTTTTCTTGCATAGGTTCTGTTTTCTCAGCTGCTTCCACTTCCTCAGTTGTTGCCGCACAACTGGGTCTTCAACGGTTCTCTGCTGATCAACATTAGCAGTCTTCTCAGGCTTGTCAACACCTTCTGGAGACTGTTCTTCCTGAACATTAGCAGTCTCACTTTCCTTAGCCGACTGGGTACCAGATTCAGCTGTCTTCTCAAGCTTAGAACGCTTGTACATCCGTCTTTTCTTGGATAGAATCAGGGGAACCTCTGGTTCCACATTTTCAGGTTCCTGAAATGTAATAGCCTTCCCAGCTGCCTTCATTGCCTTGGTAGTGCGCTTTTTCTTGACGATAGGGGAGGGAATTTGGGGTTTCTTCTCTAGCTCGGCTGTTGGGGCAGGGGGTTCGGCTGCATGGGCAGGTGACTCGGCTGCATGGGCAGGAGCTTTGGACTTTGCTGTAGGATCTTGTGCTTTCTTTTTTTTGGCTGGAAAGGCAGGGGTAGGCTTGGATACTGCAGCTCTCTTTTTGGATATTGGCTTTGGAGAGAGAGTTGGAGAGGTGTCAGCTGTGTCTTCGGGATCAGTTGATTCTCCCTCACTAGTATCAGCCTTTCTGGCATGAGCTTTCTTCTGGGCTCCGGAAAGGTTCGCCTTGAACATTCGCTTGTTGGCATGAAAGGGCTTGCCATGGCGGAGAGCAATGCCCTTTGCCTCCATTAGATGGCCAATAACCAGGCCATAACCCAGAGAACAACCAAATGACCCATCTTTCTTGTAGGTCGTGTTCAGCACATTCTGACAAATTCGGCTAAAAACAAACTCAGCCCAATTGACTTTCTTCTCTTACATGGTCGCAGGCATCACGATCAGCTTAGTCTTGGACAGCTGATTGAAGCTTCCAAACTTCATGTCCACACATTTTGAGACGACGTCCATCAACTTATGGTAGTCATTCGTCAAAGATTCTTTCTTGGCTGTATAAACAACCTTCGCAGCACACTCCGGTTTGGCAACTTCTTTCCAAGCAGCAGCTAAGTCGATATCCTTCTCAGCGATGTCCTTCAATCCCTCCATGGGCAAAAAGCAGTGCTCAGCAAGGTATTTTGCAGTGAGTTTGATGACCTTGTCGTGGACTAATGACCGAATTTCATCGTCCAACACCTCTGCATTAACGTAAAACATGGAGACCTCCTCTAGATACATATGAGTGAAATGCATCGACAAGAAGTCCTTCAGGCCGGACTTCTCCAAATTTTCAGCTATCTTTTTGACCAGGGTTTCATCAACACCATGTTTTATCATCCCTTTGAAATCCACTGAAGAACCAGTGTGGATTTGCTTGGAGAGCTTTGCGTAATCATGAGTTGGGGCCATTTTCAGAAGTTTCTACCGATTAAAATGCGAAAAATATTTGCTTGATAGAACTAGGGTTTGCACTTAGTTTCTGAGAAAATCACTTTTCCTTTGCTGAAGATGAATAGTTCTCGTGAGGATAGAGAAAGATGAAGTTTCATATATAAGGAACGTGAAAGGACGTCTTTCAGAGTTTGAAATTTTGATCAAGATCAATGGTCGAGATTAGAGCTTCAAAACCGCATTAAATCCCCACATTAAATGCAGCAGAATTTATATCCAATCATATGGTTTACTATGCAGCTTTTGTACTGACAATCATTATTACAGTGATGACATTCTTAAAAACATTCCCGTTTAATTAAAACAACTGTGTTTTTGTCACTTAGCTCATAAATGATTCAGCTTATATCCATTGTGACTCAACTCTGCTTCTCTCTTCTCATAATGTGACTCAGCTATTAGCTAACTTGATACAACTGACTTCCCGACTGGGCTGTTTCACTTGGCTGAAATGTGAAACTTGCTTTTTTTCCATTTCCTCATCTTCTTTCTCAACTTATTGAGTCTTCTGAGTTTTCTAGCTCAACTCAATTAACCCTAACTCATTCTTGAGCTCTTCAAACCTTGATTCACATAAAGGCTTTGTGAATATATCAGCTAATTGTTTATCATTTGAGATGTATTCTATGGTGATGTCTTTCTTTTCAACATGATCTCTTATAAAATGATATCTGACTTCAATGTGTTTTGTTCTTGAATGCAACACTGGATTTTGAGTGATTGCAATAGCACTAGTGTTATCACACACAATTAGAATCTCTTTATCTTCAATATCATAATCTCTCAGTTGTTGTCTCATCCATAAGACTTGAGCTGCTTGTTTTTGCAGCCTATGTACTATGTTTTTTGTGGATGTAGCATTGAATTTTGTTTCTTTTGAACCAAGAAACCAATCTATTTTCAAGCATTTGACATGTACGAAGTACTCTTTTCGTCAACTCTACATCAACATAGTCCGAGTCAACCGAGAATCCACAGTAAACCTTTGGATACCATAAGCCGACTTCCTGGCATCCCTTCAAATATCTTAAGATTCTATTAGCTGCAGTCATGTGGCTCTCCTTTGGTGCAGATTGAAATCTTGCACATACACCTACTGCAAAGGTGATGTCTGGCCTGCTTGCTGTTAGATAGAGCAAAGATCCAATGAGGGCTCTATATCTAGTTTGATCGATGACTTTGCCATCCGCATCCATGTCCATCTTGAATGAAGTGTTCATAGGAATTTTCACAGAAGACTTCTCTTCCATACCAAATTTCTTCATTAAATCTCTGGTATACTTTGTTTGGCTTATGAAGGTTCTATCCTTCAATTGTTTGAATTGAAGTCCTAGGAAGAAAGTCAGCTCTCCCATCATGCTCATCTCAAATTTGTCTTACATAAGGTTTGAGAACTTGTCATACAACTCTTTGTTTGTGGAACCAAAAATGATGTCATCCACATATATTTGAACAAGCAGTATACTCTCTCCATCTTGAATTCTGTAGAGTGTTCTATCAACTTTGCCTTTGGTGAATCCATTGTCAGTTAGAAATTGAGACAATGTATCATACCATGCTCTTGGTGCTTGTTTCAATCCATACAATGCTTTCTTGAGCTTGTATATCTTATCTCCAATAGTTTTCTGCTCAAAACCTGGAGGTTGTTCAACATAGACTTCTTCCTCTAATAGTCCATTTAGAAATGCACTCTTTACATCCATTTGATATACAATGAAGTTCTTATGTGCAGCATAGGCAAAAAACATCCTTATTGCTTCTAATCTTGCAACAGGAGCAAACGCTTCATCAAAATCTATACCTCATTCTTGGCAACACCCTTTGGCTACCAATCTTGCTTTGTTTCTTACAACAGATCATTCCTCATTCATCTTGTTTCTGAAAACCCATTTTGTACCAATAACATTTTGATGGGTTGGCCTTTGAACTAATTCTCGTACTTTGTTCCTTTCAAACTCATTCAACTCTTATTGCATGGCCTGAATCCAATGTGTGTCATCTAATGCTTGAGACACATCATTAGGCTCTATCTGGGAAATAAAACAAGTGAACATAGCTTCATGCTGTGCTCTGGATCTGGTTCTCATGCCATCTCTAACATCTACAATGACTAACTCTGGTGGATTATCTCTCATCCATCTCACATCAGGTTGGAGTAAGTCAGTTGGATTCAGCGGTCTCGCAGCTAAGTTGTCTTGAACAACTCTTTCACCTTCATTCAGCAGTAGGCCTTCCAGCTGTCTTTGAGATTCAATGTCTTCTCCATTCACATTAGGTTCATCGAAAACCATATGGATAGACTCTTCTGTGACCATAGTCCTCTTGTTCAGCACTCTATAAGCTTTACTCTCAGCTGAGTATCCCAAAAAGATACCTTCATCAGCTTTAGTATCAAAAGCCTTCAAATTGTCTTTGCCATTATTATGGATGAAGCATTTACATCCAATTATCCAAAAAGTATCAACATTTGGCTTTCTAGTTCAAGTCTCAAGGGAGTCTTGGTCATTATTATGGTTAATCATGCATCTATTTTGAGTATAGCATCATTTGTGTTTATGGCTTCACCCAAAATCTCTTAGTCAATCGATTGATTACTTAACATCTATTTTGAGAATTCTTTGTGTTTTTTTCTTCTTTCAAACCTACTCCGTTCATCCGAAATTGTGGAGTCCTTACAAACTTCCTTGATAACTCATGATCAATACCATTTTCAACAAAAGTTATTATCCCCGAGAGTTATGACAATCCCATTTTCAAAATCTTATTTTATAATGGTTTACTGTCAGATCTTATTTTTATAATGGTTTGACTCTTCTTATTTTGAACTCTTTTTATCAGCTGAGGTAACTTCTGCAAAGTTTCCTTCTTTTTACACATGAAGATTGTCCATGAATACCTTGAATAATCATCCACCACCACTAAGGTGTATTTATTTTCACTTATGCTAGCTGGCTCAATTGGACCAAATAAATCCATATGCAACAGATGTAGTATCCTAGTTGAAGGACTTGGCTTATCCTTGAATAAAGATTTGATTTACTTTCCCATTTAGCATGCATCACATACATTTTCTTTCTTGTACACTGAGTCTGGAAATCCTTCTACAAGATGACTCATTGCAAGCTTGTTGATTGTGTTGAAATTCAGATGACTCAGCTTCTTGTGCCACAGCCAACTTGATTCGGTTGTGATCTTTGCTAGCAGACAAGTGTTTGGTGTAGCAGTAGACCAATCTACCATATACATATTCTTTTGCCTTGACCCTTGCAACACTATTTCATTTGATTCAGCATCCTTGATCTGGCATATCCTCATGTTGAATCCAACATTGTAGCCTTTGTCACAGAGTTGGCTGATACTTAACAGGTTGAAGTTGAGACCTTCAACATAAGCAACATCTGTGATTTCCAACCCATTTTTCTTGATGGATCATGTGCCTTTAATCTCCCCTGGAGCTTCATTTCCTCCAAATATAACTTGTGCACCTCTAATCTCCTTGAATCTTGACAGATTTTTGTTGTTCCCTGTCATATGTCTGGAACAGCCACTATCCATGTACCAGGTTCTTGGCACTCAGCTGCTCCTTGAACCTGCAATCAAGGAAATCAGTTTTTAGGTACCCATACTTATCCGGGTCCTGGGGGTTAGTGTTGTAAGATGCTCCAACCAACCTATAGCCAAATGGTCTGACTCTAAGAGGTTTCCATCTATCAGTGTCATAATCATAGTGCACATTTGCAAATTGCTTGGGGTTTTAGGATCATACAGCTGTCTCTTTTGTCTGTATGCATGTGTGTGTTTTAGCAACTGCTTCCTTGGGGTAGCTATGGTTTTTCTGAGTGTAGTGCTTGGGTGCGTATGTGTGTTGATAAAAGCTCTTTTGCCTTTGGAATGACCTTTGCTGAGGTTTGGGTCTTTGCCATCTTGGCTTGTATTCCATAGGTCTTTGCTGATGCTTTACATTATTCTAATCAGCATAGTTTGGATATTTTCTACCATTCCCATCATATGTATTTCTCTGATGAAATTTCTGGGGTTTTTGGTAGCTCTTTGCTTTTCACAGAGTATTTTCTGTTTGGAATTTGCTGAGGAACTCGGCTGAATTTTCTCTCAGCTATCCTCTCAGCATACTCAACTGGTCTGTTTTCCTTTTCCTTTATATCCAAGACCAGTATGATTGTGATTATACTTTGGAGTGAATATGGGTGCAACATTTGGTGTTTTGGGTTTTTGAGATGCTTCATTACTTGAAGATCTTTTTTCCAAAATCACTCTTGGAGTTTGACTATGCACAAAGGAATTAAATCTTATGCATGTCTTGTCTCCACATTCTTTTTGACTCATAATAAGTTCATCCAATGATTTGGATGCTTTTGTAAATTAGGCAATCATATTTTTAAGATCTTTTTTTCTCTTTTCTGTAGTAGCTAACTCTGCTATGATCTTGATATTTTCAGCCTTCAGCTTAGTGTTCTCATAAGCTATTTGACTCAGAGTACTCAGATCTTTAGTCAGTTGTGAGTTTTGGCTTTTAAGCTGGTTGTTCTCCTCATTTAAAATTGTGTGTGAGGATTTTATGTGTTCAAAATCTTTCATCATTTTGCCTAATGAATCATAAAGATCAGTGGGTGATGAAGTGTGTGTATCACAATCACTATCACTTGAATATGGATGAGATGAGTTAGAGTGTACCTCATCTTCTTGATCTTGTTCTTTGGCCATGAGGCTGATCATAGCCTCTTCATCAGAATCACTTGAGTATCTTTTTTTCTTCTTCATTCATGTACTTGTTGACTGGTGGATAAGAACAGTCAACAACAAAATGTCCTGGTTGTCTACAATTCCAACACAGGTTCTCAGCTCTCTGATCAGCTCTGTCTATCCTTTGATTATCAGCTCTCTGATAATCAGCTCTTTAATGCTCAGTTCTCTTGGGTGGCCTATCTTCTCTAGCCTTTGAGGGTGCTGAATGTCTTCTAGAGGTTTCACCATTATTCCTTTTATAGTTTTTATTGAAGAACTTGTTGAATCTTTTAACCATTAGGGCAATCTCCTCCTGGTCTATGGCTTTTTTTGGCTTAGCTCTTTTCCCTTCACTAGCCATCAATGCAGCTGTTTTGGGCACAACTATTTCCTCTTGCTCTTTCCTTCTCAGCTCAAACTCATGCTTTGAGGTCTGAGAATTGCTCATGGTTAGATGTTCTTGAGAGGTCCATTGAATGTCTCAGGGCCATGACCTTCATTTCCCATTAAATTGGGAGGCTTCTTAAGATCTTCATACACATTTCCTTCTGTGTATATTCTATCCCAAGAGCTGAAAGCTCATTTGTAATCTCGGTAAATCTGGCATCCAGCTGATCCAGAGTTTCACCTGCAAACATTTTAAAGTTTTCAAATTTTTGAACAACAACTGATAATTTATTTTCCTTAATTTGTTCTGATCCTTCACAAATTAAGGTCAGCTTATCCCAAATCTCTTTTGCAGATTTGCAAGATTTGACTTTGCTGAACATGGCTTTGTCCAAAATTTTGTAGAGAATGTCCTTGGCCACATTGTTGAGGTTGTATCTCTTTCTATCATCATTTGTCCACTCAGTTCTTGGCTTTTCAACCATGGTTAGTCTTGCTTCAGCAGCAGCTTCTTCTCCCTCTGTTGTAACCGCTCTTCATACAATTGTGTTTACTTTGAGTATTTGCAGTGGTCCATCCTCTATCACAAGACATATTTCATCATGTAATGCAGATAGATGAGCCTGCATACGTATTTTCCAATCATCAAATTCCTCAACAGTAAGCATAGGAATACATATTAGATTTGCTTCCATGATAATAACTTTGCTTTGAAAAATGAAAGACTTTGAAAAACACAAGTGTTAAAACCTTTTGAAAAGATAAAGATCTAGTTCAGTAACCAGTGCAGAAGGCTCAATGAACCAACCGCTCTGATACCACTTGTAGGTCCCAAGGGTTGTGAAGTAAGGTTTAGAAGGGGGGTTGAATAAACCTTACCAAATTTTCGATTTTAGTCCTTTAAACTTATTCAACAAAGTTGACTCAAACAGTTGTGTCCTTGATGGACAGGTAAGTTGGCTTTTCAGCTAAGTACCCACTCAACAGACTCGATAGAGTTGTTGATAGTATAACTCGGTTGCTTAAGCCAAATATTTAACTTGGCTGATTGGTTTTTAACAGCGGAAGACTTAACACCTTTTGATTTGTTTTAAGCTTGTTTTAAACACTTGATTTTTAGTACTTGGTTATTTATCAGTTGGATAGCAAATATAATACTACAGCAGATATAAAATAAATATGCAGGAAAGTAAGTTTGTTGAAAGTAAATGACACAAATATTTTATAGAGGTTCGAAGATGGGGTAATTCTTCTATCCTCTCTTCTCCAACTCCTGGAGGAATCCACTATGTAATAGATCAGTTTACAAAGCAGGTATCAGTCAGGAGACATCCTTGATCACACAGGTGGCTTCTCTTGTGACTCAGCTTCTTCTTCAGGCGATAGGCTTGCCTTGCTCTTGACTCACTTCTCAAGTTCTTGGATTTGATCACGAAGCCCTCCAACAAACTTGATAATGGTTTGACCTTGAACCTTTCTACAATCCTGACTTGGAAAGTATACCGTTTTTGTTTTCTTCAATTGTTTCCTCTTCAACTGGTTGAAATTATCTCTCCTTCACAGCTTGTGTTGGATTGAGTTTTTTCGAAATTGAGGATTGAGGAATTTCTTGAATTGCTATGAGAATATTGCAGGTTAAATACTTGAATATTGCTTGCTTGTTCGTGGTTCAGGTTGTCAAGGTAACCTCTTCTCAACAGCTTCCTTAGCCTTTTATAATGCCCATTTGAAATTTTGCTCGTTGAAGAGATAGCTAATTTCAAATGTCACTTTGTGTTTGTTGGCTTGTCTTTTCTTGGTCTGCAGCCTTGGTGATGTTGACCTTTCCTCGTACTAATGGCATTTCAGCGTTTGCAGGTGCCTGACACAAGGTGCAGTGTTTCCCATTGGCTTATTCCTTTTGCACAATTTAGGGCCAAACACTTTAAACCTGGCAGCTTTGTCATATTACTAAATGAAGTAATATTCTTGACTTTAATCAATGGATCTAAGTCAGTTGTCTTGACTTGACTGCTGTCTTTACCCCAGGTGACTCGAGTCTGCTTCAATCATTGGATTGACTCAACTATCACTTCAACTTGTTGGCTTGGCTTCTTGAGTTGACTTAACTGACTCTTCTTACAGTTGTTCCTCAGTTGACTCTCCTTTAGTCGAGTCCTTGACTTCCTTCATGGCCTTACTCAGCTGACACACAGGAGAGTCTTCACATAGTCTGCAGTTGACTTCTTGTAATTTTTGACATAGCTGACTTGACTCAGCTTTTTCAGCCCTATCTATTACAATATAAATTATAAGAAAAATGGGGTGTCAACTTCCTAGTTTAAGTTTTACATGGTATCATCAAAATCTATCAAATAAATTTCCTAACAACATTACTAAGAGAGAAAGAAGAGTTACCAATTTCTCCAAGAATATTTCCCTTGCCATTCCCGAACATAACCATGCCTTTTTCTCGGAGGTTGATGTTGGTAAAAAGTTCTCTCTTGCTTGTCATGTGGCGTGAACACCCGATGTCCATGGGCCATTTTGAATCTTTCGTAATGGTTATATCCCCTAGCACCTACAAATGAATTATTTTTAGGTACCCTATAATTTTGGGGTCCATGGGGGTTAGTCTTTAGACCTTTGGGTCTCCAAAAATAACTAAGGTTGTTTTTCAATTTGCAATTATTGGCGTAGTATCCATTTTTACCACAATTAAAACAAATAAGATTATTATGACTATTAGCACGTATAAAAGTCGGACCTTGATTATTTTTCTTAGAAAAATATTTTGAAAAAGTTTATAACCAAGTCCTAATTTGGAATGCTCACTTATTTGTGCATCAAGAATTTTTGTAACCTTATATGTGCTTAAATTAAAACGATGCACATCTTTTTTCAAATTTTCAATCTCTTTTGTGAGCATTTGTTTTTTGGAATCAAGAGCATGCATTTTTGTAATAGTAATAGCATGGGCACGATCAAGTGATTCATAAGAAGTAAATAATTTTTCTTTTTCCAATTTGAGCTCTTTAAACTCATTTTTCAAAAGTTTGTATTTACATATCATATCTTTAAATTCATTTTGGAGTTCATCATAATCACATTGTAAATCATCAACTAAAGAAGAAGATGAAGAATTAGAGCGTACCTCGTTGTTTTCATCGTCAATGGCCATGAGACCATGTTCGGCTTCTTCTTCCTCGTCGGATGTCGCAAGTAGGTCATCCCATGTTTTTGCTTCGGCATTTAGAGCTTTCTTTTTGGGAAAAGTATTTTTCTTCTTTTGCTCATCCTCCGCTAATTTCAGGCAATCGGCTATGTAGTGCCCTAGTTTCCCACATTTGAAGCACGAGTTGTCTCTTGACTTTCTTGCCTTATTTTTATTAACAAACTTGACAATTTTTTGGATGAGAGCGGTCGTCTCCTCATCATCATCATCACTAGCATAATATGAATTATTTGGAGAAGATGTTAAGCCTTTAGAAATAATTTGCATACCCAATTGAGAGGTGGATGGTTTGGAATTTTTCCCCTCTTTAAGATATATTTCATAGATGAGGGGGCAACGAGTTCATCAAACTTGAGAGTTTCGCGATTTTGAGCTTCTGTGATTGCCATCACCTTTTCCGACCATGAACCGAGAAGAGCATTTAGGACCTTAGTAACATTGTCTTCTTCGGATACAACTTTCCCAAGTGCCACAAGAGGATTGACAATGTTGTCAAGCCTTTCCACCCTTTTTTAAATATTTTCACCATCATGCATAATGAAGTTTTCAAAGTCTTTAACAAGTATGGTTTTTCTAGCTTGTTTAACTTTCTTTGCATCCTCTGATGTATGTAAAATATACGTGCATTTTGGGGCTTAAAATGATATATAATTGATGCATTTGCATGCATATTTACTATATTTTTACTTGGTTTCCTTAAGAGGGCATGATACTGCGTATTCTTGTAATTCATGCAGGAAACGGAGCTTAAAAATGAAGAAATATCAGTTGGGATGCCCGGATAAGATTTGAATGCAAAGAGAAGATCAAAATGATGGAAAAGTGGATAAAAACACTTCATACGACCGGACCGTGTGGTGTCACACGACCGTGTAGAGTGTCGGTGTGAAAATCACATGGTTGTGTGAAGTTGGATTGAAAACAGAGGACGGAGCAGGCCTACACGGCCAGACCGTGTGAAGTCACACGGTCGTGTGGTAAAGTGAAGCCAATCGCACAACCTGACCATGCAACATCACACGCCCGTGTGAACAAAGCCTCAGCCCAGCACCACACGGTCGTGTGCTCCCACACGGCCTGGCCATGTGGGAGTCTGTTTTGATGCATTTTTCAGTGTTTGCTTCCCTTTCAAACTCTACAAGTGATTTCTTCAAGCATCTATAAAAGGGGACCAATGCTTGCACAAAAATATACGACTTGATACAACAAAAACACATCAAATAACACAGGAACGGCGGAATCGATGAGCTTCTGAGAGCAAAAGGCTAGGTCACGAAGGACACCACAAGGCTTTCGCATCTACGGGAGCACAAGAGCTTCGAAGGCTTGGATGGAGAATCCATCCTGACAAGAAGGGGTTTTCTTTCTATGTCTAAGAACTCTAGTATCTTCATTGAAGCCATGTGTGTGTGCAATTTTTGAAAATGATCTAAAGCCATCTTTGTTTAGCCTACTTAGCCTAAAAAGCCTACCTATGAACTCATGATTCCCTTTTAGCCAAGTTTGAGCCAAAACTATTATTTTGAGCCACATTGATCATTAAAATTTACATGTTTTTATCCCTGAAATGTCTTGAGCTTATAGAAAATGAATAAGTTTGGGGGAGATGTGGTGAAAATTTATGAAAAAGAGAGGAAATTGGCAAAAGAAAGAAGGGATGAGTAGTATCTTGGTAGACTAAAAAAAATGTACATGAAGCTCGGAAAAAAAAAGAAAAAAAATATATCTCTAGAAAAGAAGAGAAAATCTAGCAAAGAAAAAAGAAAAATATGAAAATTATGAAGAAAATGAGAGCGTGAGGCTAAAGAAAAAGAAATGAAGGCAAAAAGGCCTACGAATGAAAAAGGAGAAATAAGGGTGGAATTAAGTTGAAAAAGAAAACTGATATTATGTTGAAATTGGGTTGGTGAATTGCAAGTCTGTCTGCTTATATTCTATTTGCTCAAGTCAAGTCACTTAATCCAAATTTCTCTACCCTTACCAAAGAGCCTACATTACAACCAAATAAAAAGTCATTTTTTATTCTTAGATTGTGCACACGAAAAGTGGTCGAGATGTTAGACGTTTGCAAGCCTATGGTAGTTCTACTTTCACTGAATTGAATTTGAGCGTAAACACTTACCATACACTTTTGAGAGTAGAGTGATACATTGTTTACTTGTGAGTCGCGATGTCAAATACCCGAGAGAGTATTAATGATGCCAAGTTTATGAATAATGACTTCTTGATGATGAATTACATGGTTTGTTTAAGTATGAAGTCAAATGCTATTTAATGTTCATAGTGTTCTTGGGTGTTCGTTCGTTTTTACCCCTTATATTATTTTTCTAAATTTGCTCGAGGACAAGCTAAGCTTTAAGTTTGGGGAATTTTGATGTGTGTAAAATATACGTGCATTTTGGGGCTTAAAATGATGTATAATTGATGCATTTGCACGCATATTTACTATGTTTTTACTTGGTTTCCTTAAAAGGGCAAGATACTGCGTATTCTTATAATTCTTGCAGGAAACGGAGGTTAAAATGAAGAAATATCAGTTGGGATGCCCGGATAAGATTATTGAATGCAAAGAGAAGATCAAAACGACGGAAAAATTGGACAAAAACATTCACACGATCGGACCGTGTGGTGTCACACGGCCGTGTGGAGTGTAGGTGTGAAAATCACATGGTTGTGTGAAATTGGATTGAAAACAGAGGATGGAGCAGGCCCACACGACCGTGTGGGAAAGGGAAGCAAATCGCACAACCTGGCCATGCAGCATCACACGCCCGTGTGAACAAGGCCTCAGCCCAGCACCACACGGCCTGGCTGTGTGGGAGTCTGTTTTGATGCATTTTCCAGTGTTTGCTTCCCGTTCAAACTCTACAAGTAATCTCTCCAAGCATCTATAAAAGGAGACCAAGGCTTACACGAAAATATACAACTTGATACAACAAAAACACATCAAATAACACAGGAACGACGGAATCAAAGAGCTTCTGAGAGCAAAAGGCTAGGTCGCGAAGGACACCACAAGGCTTTCACATCTACGAGAGCACAAGAGCTTCGAAGGCTTGGAGGGAGAATCCATCCTGATAAGAAGGGGTTTTCTTTCTATGTCTAAGAACTCTTGTATGTGCTTATATGATATCTAAATATTGATTCGAATTTGTCTATGAGTTTGTAATCAATGTTCGGCATATTTTTTGGATCTTAGGGGCATAATCGAAACTGTGGATTTATATTAAATACGATTACTTGTTTTCTCAATTAATTCATGCTTTCTATTTTATGAATTCGAGTGCCTATTATTAACTTGCTTTTTATCTGATCAATAATTAGCATGTCATATTTGTTATTGCAAAATTCGGGAGATGAGTTCTAACAAAGACGGAAATCGAATTCAGACATAAAACGGGTGTGACAACTGTTTTGTGGGGAGTCATTCAATTCACAAATCTTTTGGGAGTTAATAAGAATTGTAACGATCCGGGAGGACTATATTTGTTATTAATCAACTGTTTATGCACCGCCCGGAAGAGGGAGTAGACAAACTTAGGAATTGAACCCATAGAATTGCATGAATTGGTTTTTAAACTTTATTCGTATTTAATATTGAAGAAGCATGTTGAGATTATGTGCCTAAGGTTGCTCTTAAAGATGTTGAAAATACTTGTGGGGTTCACAAATTGATTTTATTTATTTATTCTTTTATATTTTTGATTTTTAGTTAGAATAAATAACTTGATTTTTGATCGCTTCAATAAAATTGGAATACGATGTTATTATAGCCTAAGTGTTTCGAGATTCAATCCCTGAGGAATACGACCTTGCTTGCCATTATTCTATAAACTACACTGTACACTTACAATTGTATGAACCAAAATGTTTTTGGCGAACACCCTCATAAATAGTTTCCAATGTTTCCCAAACTTCATGTGCCGACCTTATGCCTCTAATGTGATTATATTCGGTGGCGGTAAGAGAACAATGCAAAATATTTAATGCCATACCATTTAGAGAGAATGACTTCTTGTCGTTTTCGTCAAATTCCTTGAGGTTCTTGAGGGTCGAGGTGTCATCCTCTAATTTCTTGGTTGGTTGATCTATCCTTTCAATAACTGCATTCCAAATGTCGAACCCGCATCCTTGTAAGAAGCACTTCATTCGGTCTTTCCAAAAGGCATAGTTGTTGGTGTCAAATAGTGGTGGCTTGTTGGTGGAGGCGCGGTGGTGAGATAGCTTTCGTTCATAGCCATGGATCATTCCTCTTTACTCGCAATGAAGAATGAGCTTGCCAAAGAGTTTGTCTTTGATACCACTTATTAGTCCAAGTGGCTACGATAATCTAGAGTGGAGGGTGAATAGATTATGCCGATTTTGCGATTTGTGCCCTCTTTTTCGAATGTACAAATGATAATGAGAAATGAATGAGTGGAAAATAAACAACACTCGATGATTTAAAAAGGTCCAACCCACCTAGGGTCTAATCCTCTACCACCCCGGTATATCCGAAGTGGATTTCAAAAAAGAAAAAGAATTTTATTAATAGTACCAAACTATTACACCTTCACCTTGAATAGCACCCCACTCTTCTTACAACACCACCTTGAAGATTACCACAATCTTCTTACACCTATGAAGAGTACCACACTCTTCAACACCTAAAATCACCGAAGTGTATTCTTACCACAAGAACACTAACAAGGATATCTTGTTTTGGATGATTGAGAATTACAATCACGATTACACTTTGTTTGAAAATTATACAACTCAAAAGTGCAAGTGTAATCAAGAAAGAAGCCTAATACTCAAGATGTGCAAGTGTAAAACTAGGCTTAAAAATTACAATAAGAAGTATGCTAAGAAAGAATGAGAATTTGCTGTGAATTTTCTTGTTGTATAATAGCTTGTGTGTTGTATTTGATCCTTCAAAGCCTTCATTTATTTATAGGCGAGACTTCAAGATTGGATCTCTAATATAGGCTCCTCTATCTTCACTTTTGTCTACAAAAGAAGGATCAAAAGATCTCCAAAAATGGTTAAGAATTAAAAGTAGATCATGACAGATAATGTATGAACAACGGATAGAATATTACTGTCAAAAATCATAGGTCGAACGATTGACCTGTTGAAAATTTGAAAGTTTAAAAAGGTAATCTGAGATTTGGAATAATAAATCAGGGTGTTGGACTAGTCCAGGGGGGTTAGACCGGTCGAACAGGGGTTCGACTGGTCGACCCCCTTATGGACTGATCACCCTACCAATAATATCAATACAGAGAGAAATAGAACAAAATTCAATGTTCCAATACCGGTCGACCTGAGGTCGACTGGTCAACCGGTCGCCCAACCTTATTTTTGTTTCAGGTTCATTTCTGTTTTAGTTTTCAACTTTCAGGCACGGGTTGCCCTTTTGGGCAACCGGTTGGCATCGAAAAACAGGAGTATTGTCCAATTTTTGTCATAAATAAACTTCAAGAAATACTCCGAAAAATTAGTAAAGAATATTTAAATTAATTTGGAGTATTTGGACAACATTTGAAAATATTGTTTTGGTGTAAAAAATCCATTTAAAAAAATCATCAAAATCAAGATAAAAATATTTTTCTAACATGATTGAGAGAGGGCGGCCAAGACTCAAAGGGGAAACAAGCCATTTAATTGTTGTCTTATCCATCATTAGGCATGTCGAGCCCTTCCCTTCCAAATACAAGTCTTGGTCTTTCCAAGACAAGCATGCCACAAATTATCCCCAAACACAAGCCTCAAAAATAGGCACTTGAATGTGCCATTGGGGGGGGGCGGCCATAAGGGGATTTTGGAGAGGATCGCTTTACCTTATACCAAAAATCAATCTCCTTTCCTTATCTTCACCACACTTATATACTTTACAAAAATCAACTTCTTCCTCTCCACCAAAAGGGCCGAATTTTGTAAGCCTATGTAAGGAAATTCTTCTTTTTTCCCCCTAAAAATCAAACTCTTAAATTGAAAATCCTACTCCTTGTAGCAACTAGAGAGAGGGCCGAAATTTGAAGAAATAGAAGAAGCTTGGTGTTGTTGTGTAGAGAGCCTCAAGAAGCTAACAATCAAAGATTAAGAAAACCTCCTTAAGTTAATATTCTTTTTTTCTCCTTTTTACCTCCAAACTCCACCTTCTTGACACTATTTTCTACCACCTAGGGGCTGTCCTAAGGTTATTGGATCCAAGAGAGGGTATTAAAAGGGAAGAAACCACATTTAGAGACCACTATCCTTTAAAGACTAAGAGGTGCGTGGAAAAACCTTCTAAAATTCCATCATATCTTCTATTAATTGCATGAAATCTCATGTTTATATGTTCATGTTAAAATGTATGAAATTGTACATGTATTTCTGAGTATTATGTTCTAATGGATTTTTAAAAAGATGAGCATGATTTTATACTTGCAAAAATGTAGATTAAAAATGTCTATAATTATGTTTTTGTGGTGTTTATTGATATGCATATCAAAATATGGTTTAGAAATTCTTAATACTATTTTTTATATTTAAGTTAAATTCCGGACTTTTGACTTGGTAGCTAAATCCGAACCTTGGGCTATTTTTGTAATTTTCACAAAATATAGGGTCTAAATTGCAATAAATAAAACTATACAAGGGCCACCCTATAATTTAGAAATTTTATACTTAAGAAACTCTAATTTGATATATTAAGTGACTCAGAAAATTTGGAGACCCTTTGGGTCAAGAAATGGGATAAACAACAAACTTGGCTCTAAAATGTAAAATTTTAAAACATAAAGGACAAAATTGTAATTTTCAGAACTTGGACAGTCCATGTACCCCAAAACTTTCTAAATTAAGTAGCATGACATTTTGGACACTTAGTTCAAATTTCATAACAATCGGACTTGAAAAGAGTCCTCACGACAAGATCAAATTAGCCTTATGAATTGAATCTTAAGGGTGCTCATGCTTCTATCTTGCCTGCTTCGGATGTTCATTTAAATCATAAAGATTGGTTGGTTGGAACTTGTTCGATTTTTTTTGTTTTGCTTTCATCTTAGCCTTGAAGGAAGGAAGTCAGGCGCTCATCTCAGGGACATGCCCTGAATCAATGTTAAGTGGAAGATTTGATGGAGGACAACTTGGCTCTTAGGCAGCTATTGAATCCGCCGGCCGCTAGCAGGGATTCTTATATCCTTAAAAGGTTCCTCATTACCCAAGATAGAATCAACCAATGCTGTCACGTCGTGAGTTTCAACAAAATCAAGCTTACGAAAGAAAGGCGAATAATAATTCGAGATTGAATATGACTGAGAATTGTGTAAAGAAGAGTTCTTTCTTTGGCCGACTTTCGTCTCTGTTCGACCAGTCGGTCTCACAGTCAGGCAGGCTTATACCATTACGCTCACGAGCAGAATCTTAGCTTGAGCCTACCTTCGCACACCTCCGTTACTCTTTAGGAGGCATCCGCCCCAGATTAATGACAAAATCACTTTTGGGCCAAAACAGTAATATTCAAAAATAGCCACCTAAGTTGCGAAAATTTTAAAACTGCTTTTACCACATATGCTTACTATCCTAAGAAAAATTTTAAACTTGGAATCACATTGAAACCCTTTTCGGTTTAAGAGATACCTATTTTTAAATTATCGAGTCAAAAAAATAGAGGGCTAGCCAGAATATTTTGAAAATTTGACCTCGAGTTTCTAAAATCCTAACTCTCTGGAAATTTTAAAAAAATTAGGAACTCACCTTAATCCTTTTCGAGTTTGAAATTGGAACTTATCGAATTTTAAAACCCGCCAAGAAATATTTTTCTTTATAAAACGATATATTTTTAATAAAAATTACTAAGAATCTAAAAAATTTATATTTTCAACTTTAGTTTAATTGTATTATATTAAAGTGTATTTTATAATAATTATCCAGTGAAAATTTATATTTTGATTATTTATCCAAGCTATTTAGATTAAACTCGATACCGGACACTGCGTGACTAGATCACTCCGGTTTTCCGACTAACTTCCTATGAATCACTTGAAGGAAATAACATTTAACCGTGTATGTGGAATAGATAAGTCGTGTATGGGATGGGTTAGCTCGACAGTAATCCCGTATCGACCTCCATTATCCTAATCCCTACCTCGAGTTGGATATGAGAGTTCGACGGGTGATTGAGTCGTAGTTTGGGCATAATCACGACTATGATGATCTTCGGGCCTTGCAAGCCCTCTTGTTGGAGACGTCGTGCCTTCTGGGATACCGGCTCTGGCCCTATCCATTTGGAGGGATAAAATAATCTGTTAAGGGAGCCGATGTTTGATCAACATGTCTCCGTTGTATAAGGTTGGATGGTTGGCAGTACACTTCCGTGCGCAACCCCTTGAATAAAAATTGGTTGGAATCATACTCTCATCCACAACTGCTACTGCTTGATTGTTACTAATCGTTCTAAACTTACTTGAATGCGCAGACAATTTTAATTATTAAATGTATGATGATGTTACATGCACGACTCATGCATTAATTTCCATGAAACTGTTTTCATGCACAACTGTAAGCCACACTTGCACACCCGTACCCATCCACTAAGAATTTTTGTCTCACCCTCGCTTGTTTTAACGACCAGAGGATGATGATCCATACCATGTGGACGACGACGAGGGCCCACAAGCAATGAATTAGTTCTTTTATTGTAATTCTGATCTGCTTAAGACAAATCAATCTTATTTTGTATTAGTTATGTTTTCCAACAATTCAAATGTAATAGTAGGGCATAGGACCCTTAAGAATGACGAATGTTGTTGGATTGTATTTTTACGATTTCACTGCAAGTCGTACTCTGACTAAGTTAATTACTTTATCTATGCTTAATCAAGGATTTTATTATCTCTGTTGGTTTTATGTTGATGGATAAATGTGTCCGCTTAGTAAACTAGCATAAGTTTGAATGTTTGTGTTGCGGCTCCCATTTTGGGGCGTGACAATTGGTGGTATCAGAGCTCGGCTAGTAAGAAGAAAACTTACACCGAGTTGACCCAGGATAAGACTTGTTGCCTGTATTGGGTATTACCACTGCCGACTAGACTAAGTTGAGAATGCGCAATAATCAAAAATTATAGAATCATTATTTTAGACCTAGTGGATTTCCTGATTTAGTTAGTGCCTTATAGTATTGATTTTCTTCCCTTAGTCAATTTGTACTCGTTTTAACAACACCATTGTGCTTATCCAGGTATGGAGCCCAGGACTCCGACGTGGTCAATGATTACGAGCTACGCTCCGAGAGGTATTACCATGCAGACATGGCAGGGTATTGGCAGGAAGAACACTCACGTGATGTCTCTCGACTTCAACTAGCACAACAACATGCTCGAACGCTTGAGAAGAAATTATACGATAGGCTCACGGCTAGGTAAATTTTCACCGACTAGATAGAAGAAAAGAAGAGAATGATCAATGCTCGTGAGGACCAGATTAAGACTCTATAAGAACAATTAGACAGAATGGCCAGAAGCATGCACCAGGCAGACTAGAAGCAGCTTACTTTGACTCGTGCCAACTAGGAGCTACGAGAAAGGGTTGAACACTGCGAAGACTTGGTGACTCAGCATCTCGTCACGATAGAAGGCCTTGATGCATCGGTGCAGCAACACGTGAAAATGATTGACTACTCGCACCAAACAATGGCCCAAATGTCGATCCATATTGAGGCTCTACAACTGCAAGTAGAGACTCAAGAAGAACATATGTTGATGAATAAGAAAGACTTCCAGCAACATGCTCATCTAATCAGGAACCGAGTTCTGGAAGCCATAAATATTGTTTTGGAGGTGGTCTCCGACATGGAGGAAGAACCATAAGAGGATCCAGAATAAAACCCACATGAGGATCCCTAGGTGGATCCGATGGACTTTCTATAGGATTCGGAGGAGTGGTAGGAGGACCCAGCCTCGGTGGTTGTCATTAACGATGATAACGATGTTGATGCACGTAGCATACTCACTGATTAGACTAACATTGCTTTATTCTAGTTTAACTCTAGCACTTAGATTCTGTAATCGCTTAGACCTATTTTGTAAGGAATATTGATACTGATTGTACGACAACCGCCCTACTTTTTTAATTCAACTAAAGTATTTTTGTAATATAGTACCCGTACGATAAATTTGACTTGGTCTATCGTGAATTCTTGCACGCCATACTTTTGACATATATTTTTAAATGTGTAAGATAAATGGATGTTAACCCTCTAAATACAGATGGCCAAACAACACTGTAGGGAAAGGCCACTCGCTATTGAAAGGGAGGACCTTAACCCCCACGAGACAGGACACCCTCTCCAGAGCTACCACCTCCACCACCTCCCTGAGCTGCGGGAGAAGACCTGAGAATGCAAGCTCTTCAACAAATCATGTTGTTCATGCAACAACAAGCGGGACAAAACCAGAACGTGCAGGATCCTGCGCGTGATGCACATGACTGGTGTTGGAGCGATTCATGTGCTTCGACCCACCTGTTTTCCTAGGAGAACCAGATGATGCTAAGGCCGAGGATTAGCTCTAGCGAATAGAGAGTATTTTTGCCACCCTATAGTACACAGAAGAACATCAAATCACCTTGGTTGTTTTTTGCTTGGAATCTGTAGCCCGGGGGATGTGGAAAAGAAATGGGTTCAAGGACCCAGAGGACTTGGGAAAACTTCCTGCTAGAGTTCAAGGACCAGTATATCCCACAATTGGTCCAGAAAGCCATGTGTGATGAGTTTCACCAGTTGAGGTAAGAAAATATTACGGTCGCCTAGTATAAATATGAATTCCACTGATTGTCGAAGTACGCATTGGGCTCCATAAGCACTGAGGTGGATAAGTTGTACAGGTTCACCAGGGGATTGATGTTGGAACTGCAGAAATAATTACTGACTGTGGAGCTGGATACGTACTCGACTGCGTTTAAGGCATCAACCCGATTGGAAATGGGACTGAGCCGAATTGAGCAACTTCAACAGAATAGGGCCCCGGGCTCTAAAAGGCCATAGCTAGGAAGGCATACGAACCGCCTGTGAAATTCCAGAGGGGCAGAAATGGAGAGACTAACAAAGGAAAACAGTTCGTGCAAGGGAATGTTTGCCCTCACTACGACAAGTCAGGACATTCGCCATATCAGTGTTGGAGTAATTAAGGGAAGTGTCTCAGATGTGGCAGTGCGCAACATTAGACTCGGGACTGCCTAATGCGTATCGCTCCTAGAAACAAGCCAGCTCCACCCTAGAAACACAGAAATAAGCCAGATAATCGAGCAAGGGTGCCTGCCTGTGTCAGGGTAAGAGGGCCCAAACGTGAGAAATGTTGTGGAAGGTACGCTTTCGGTATCTGATCACCGTGCTAAAATAATGTTTGACCCTGGATCTTCACACTCCTTTGTTGCACCATATTTTTCTCATAACTTACATACATGCATGGAACGCATCCCTGTCTGCTTAGAGATGTCAGTTTATTTTGGTGCGAGCCAAATAACTGATGCCATATATAATGCATGTGAATTAATTGACAATGTATGTTTTCCTGCTAATTTGATATTACTGCCTATATTTGAGTATGATATTATTCTAGGACTGGTTCGATTATCTGCACACTTTGCACAAATGGACAGTCATAATAAGACCATTAAGTCATGTAAACCTGGGAAACCCGTAGTAGAGCTATTTGTTAGGGCAAGAATCTCGTTATCCCTGATCATTTATGCCATTAAGTCTAGAGAAGCAATCTCAAATAGGGCACAAGGGTACTTGACATTTGTAATTAACAAACATAAGGTTGAGACCCAGATTCACCAGGTGCCTATAGTGTTGGAATACCCAAACGTATTTCCGCAAGAACTCACTACACTTCCCCTGGATATAAAAATCAAATTCACCATTGAGACATTACCAAGAGCACCGCCAGTAGCAAGAACACCGTACATAATGACTCTAGTGGAACTACAAGAGTTGAAGGCTCAACTACAGAAGTTAATGGATGTGGGATTTATTCGACCAAGCACATCTCCTGGGGGCTCCAGTGCTATTATTTAAGAAGAAAAATTGGTCATTGATGTTATGCATAAACTATCGCGGTCTTAACAGTGTAACCTTAAAAATAAGTATCCCCTCTCGAGGATAGATGAGCTATTCGACCAACTTCAGGGAGCCACGGTGTACTCAAAGTTCGATTTACAACAAGGGTACTAACAGTTGAAGATCAAGGGAGAGGACATACCTAAGACACATTCCAAACTAGGTATGGTCACTACGCATTTGTAGTGATGCCATTCGGATTGACAAATGCCTCTGCAACATTCATGGATTTAATGCATAGAGTTTTTTGACCGTCCCTCGATCAATGTGTAGTAATCTTCATTAAAAACATACTCGTGTATTCCAAGTTGAGAGAGGATCATGAACGTCATTTAAGGATTGTACTTGAGATACTACAACATCACAAATTGTACGCCAAATTCAGCAAGTGTGAATTTTGGCTGGAGAAAGTCACGTTCCTATGTCACATAGCGTTTGGAAATGGGATCTCGGTGGATCCATCAAAGGTACAGACTATTGTTAAATGGAAACAACCGGAAATAGTGATAGAGATTCGAAGCTTTTTAGGATTGACTGGATTATACCGAAGGTTTATAAAGGATTTCTCTAAGATTGTTGGACCACTTTCAGGATTGACTCAGAAGCAAGTCAAATTTGAGTGGAGCGAAAAGTGTGAATCCAATTTTCAAGATCTAAAGAAATTACTCACAACTGCTCACGTCTTAGATCTTCCGAGTGGAAGTGAAGGCTTTATCATTTATAGCGATGCCTCAAAGGAAGGACTAGGAGTCGTACTCATGTAAGAGGGAAGAGTAATCGGTTACGCCTCGTAGAAACTCAAACCATATGAGGAAAACTACCCAACGCATGACCTAGAGTTGGCGGCAATAGTGTTTACATTGAAAAAGTGGTGACACTACTTATACAGAGCAACATTTACTGTATTCACGGACCACAAGAGTTTGAAGTATTTGTTCTCCTAGAAGGATCTCAATTTGAGGCAGAGAAGGTATGGAACTTATTGAAGATTATCACTTCGACATCTAGTACCACCCTGGGAAGGCAGATATAGTGGCAGATGCCTTAAGTATAAAGTTTAGTGTAGCCAGACAGATGATTAGGTAATGGAAATCTCTAGCGGGAGTTAAGTGTATGGAATCCGATGAGAACGGACACTCAAATAATTTGTGCTAATATCTCGTTAGGGCCTGAGCTTCTAAGTGAGATTAAAGAAGCACAAGAGGGAGACACAAAATTCAGAGAACTTATGGAAAATGTTCTAAAGGGATATCACCCAAAATTCTCAGTAGCAAAAGACAAAATCTTAAGGTTTAAGAACCAGGTATGTGTGCCAAATGATGAGGTGTTGAGGAATAAAATTTTAGAAGAAGCACATCGTTCAAGGTAAACAATACATCCCGACGATAATAAGATGTACAAGGATTTGAAACAATATTTTTGGTGGGTAAACATGAAAAATCAAGTAGATGGGTATGTGGCAAGATGTCTGACTTGCCAATGAGTCATGGCTGAACACCAATGGTCGTCAAGGTTACTACAACTGTTACCGATTCCCGAATAGAAATGGGAGTTTTATCATTATGAACTTCATAATGGACTTGCCTATAACTAAAGGAGGACATGATACTATATGTGTTGTGATGGATAGAGTCACGAAGTCAGCCAACTTCTTGCCAATCAAGAAGACAGATAATTTATAGAAACTGGCACAGATTTTTATCTGAGAGATTGTACGACTGCATGAAGTACCGACCGCCATTGTTTCAGATAGAGACCCGAGGTTTGTCTCAAGATTCTGGAAGTGTTTGCACGGGGAATTGGGGGCAACACTAAGCTTTAGTACGTTTGCCCATCTGCAAACCGATGGTCAATCAGAGAGGATGATTCAAACTCTCGAGGATACGTTAAGAGCTTGTACACTAGATTTTCAGGGATGTTGGGATTCTCATTTTCCATTGGTAGAGTTCGCCTACAATAACAACTACCAGACGGCAATAGAGATGGCACCTTATGAAGCATTATATGGGCGAAAATGCAGATCCTCATTACACAGGGAGATTGATGACCAATGGAACCCAAAAAGAGAAAAGAAACCCCATCAACCATTTCCAAGAGTGACCTGATACAAAAACTGTAGACACGGTCAAATTAATAAAAGAAAGAATTTGGACAGCTCAGGGTCGGTAGAAGAGTTATGCGGACAAAAGAATAAAGAACTTCGAGTTTGTGGTAAGAGATGAAGAATTCCTCAAACTCTCACGTGGAAGGGATTAATCTACCAAAGAAAGGATAAAAGTTAAGTCCGAGATACGTTGGGTCGTATAAGATACTCAAACGGATCGGGAACTAGCATATCAATTGGAACTTCCGCCTCCTATTGTTATGATGCATGACGTGTTCCACGTCTCAAGATTGAAGAAATAATAACCCAAACCAAGCACGTTATCAGAAAAGAAATCCCTCCAATAATGGAGAATTTGTCGTACACAGAGAAGCCCATGCGAATACCGATATGCAAGTACGACAACTGAGAAGGAGAGAGATTCCAATGGTCAAAGTAGTGTGGCAAGCACACGATCGAGACGAAGATGCTACCTGGGAGATGGAAGAGGATACGCGAAGACAATACCCATAACTATTTTAAGAGGAATTCAGAGACCAAATTCGCTTAAGGAGGAGAGGATGTAAAGCCCCGATTTCTTATTAGCTTATAATCCGAATTTTTGTAATATTGATGGATGATGTACTGCTTGGCTATGTGTCACAATATTTATATTAATGAAATGTGGAATTAATTTCAAATTCTTTTAATATTTGACTACTTATTTTTTTTATCATTATTATATTATTTAATTACTAATTGTAACTTACCAATTAATTACCTAAGCATTTTATTTCATTAACTTGTACATTACAATTTTAATTAGAATCTTAACTATAGCAGGTGACTTTTCTATATAAGTCATATAATTATAAGACTTGATTATATATGAGAACTAGAGTATAAGAAAGGTGATAAGGGATATGAGAGATGTAATAAAGGGATCCAAATATCACAAATAAAGTGCAATAAAGATAATTAATAGAAGTTGTGTTAATTATTTTTAAGATAATTACATTAATCAAGTTTTAAAAAAGCTAAATCATGAAATAAAGATTCTCAACCAGTATTTAAGATAATTATGTTAATCATTTTTTAAAAAAAAGGCTAAATTTTGAAATAAAGATATTCCGGACAAAAATTTGGAATAGAATTACCTACTTATTAGGATACAATTGATCAATCATTCGAACATGTGATTCGCCCGATGCCAAATCCTCATGAATAGTACTTGCTAAAGGAAATGACACATGACTTATGGAACACGGAGGATTAGTGCTTTTCATGATGCCAAACAAAGATTTCAATTATAATATTTATTAGACTATTATATAATTTCTATTAAGATATTAAAATACTTTAAATAAATATGAATTGTCAAATCTCCTCTTGAAATCATATATCTCTTCAATGTCTTCATTCAAATTCATCTTAGTAACATAAAACGTGTTAGAAACCCTGACCTCATCTAAAATTTGAACAATCCAGAAAAGTAAATAATAGAAAATATATTCTCAATTTCAAAAAGTTCAAAATAAACATGTAAAATGTATTTGATTTATATAGCTTACTTCAAAATACCTTTATCTTGCACATTTGAAGAATTAAAATCAAAGGTTCCACACTATATTCATCAAGAAATGGCAAAATAGAATCAGCATAATCCTCACATTGAGTGTGAAAAAAAATAGATATTGCATAATTTTAAAAATTAATATAGAAATTTAATTTAATTATTACTCCAAATCCTCTACTGTTATGTCAATGGAACGTGTCATTTTGCGACCGAGCTCCTTTGTCTGTGTAGATTGCATGGCTACACTTTTCCTATGATATCTGTAAAATTCAGAATCATCAACAATTAGTTTTAATTACAGTATTGAATCTATGTACAAATATTTATAAAAATACAATTTTTTTTGTACATACCAATCAACATTGTCTCATCAACATTTTCCACATTTGACAGTTGTCTAAAGCTCTTGAAATTGTATAAAAACCTTGGAAGTGAAATATCATTCATTTGAAAAACGTGGGTATTGCCATGAAACATAATCTTGTATTTCACATTGATGGTTTTGTATTTGTCAGTATAATATGAAACCAAAAAATCTTTAATCGCATAAGCATGACCCTCATTCAGCTTCTATTTATATTCTCCAATATAAATATTTTTTATGGTACCATGAATCATATCTTCCTGCATTTATAAAAAATTGACAATGAGTTCATGTATTATCATATTTTTATACTAGATTCCTCTCGTGCGATTAGAGATGTTAAATGGCCCGGGCTCGGCGGGCTAGTCCATTTAAACCGCAAAAATAACAGGGTTAGGATCTCTATATGCTGGCCCGTTTATATCCGGGTCTTTTTGGCCCAGACCAGTACCCTCGGGTTAAATGCTCGGCCCGGCGGGCTAGCTGTTTTTTTTTTTTTTTTTACATTTTTGTTTTTAGAAAAACTGAAAAAGAGTGTAATTGTGTATTTGTGTGATTGTCTGTCGCCTGTCGGTCTGTCCGTCTGCATAACACAAGACTTAAAAAAATTATGAAACCCTTCGCCTTTCGGCCTACACGCTGAGTCGCGCCGCTACTCTGCTCACCACTCGTCGTCGCCGGACTTGCTCTCCACGCTGCGGCCTGCGCCTGCTATAGCCTCACCAGTCACCACTCGCCCTCACCACAGCAGTCAGCATGTAAGTCATCTTCTTTCTTTTTTTTATTTTATTTTATGAGCATGGCTATTTTCTCCTTGGGGGTCTTGGTTTTGTTTTGCAATTATTTAATTTTTTTTTGCTCTAGCCTCACCAGTCAACAATTCTTTTGATTTTGGTTTGCTTTTATAATTTTCTCATCATGTTCAATTTAGATAAATATAGATAAATATGATGTTTACTTGGCAGTTAGCCCATTTCGAAAATCTGTTCTCTCTCTCTCTCTTTTTTTTTAATATAGATGAATGTGATTGTTATTTGGAACAAGGAATGTTTTTGAAGTTGATGAATGTTAGAGAATTAAAAAGGGGATTGCCAGATTGGGGGTTTTCTATTTTTTGAGGTGCTTTGCTTTGGTGTATATGTATTTGTTTTGGATACACTTTGTTTTTTTGTATTGTATATTTGCTTCTTCTTTTGAGAAGGTGAACTGATTTTTAACTCTTATGGTGATGTTTGAATTGTATTTGAATTTTTGTAATTTGAACTTTTAAGACTTTATCTATGTATGCAACTATAAACTTTGTGGCACTTTTATTATTGTGGATCATTTAGTTTTGCATATAAATTTGAATGTTGGTGTTATACATGCTTGATTTAATATTTTAGGTTTATATATATATATATATATATATTGTATTTTTTTGGCTTGTAGCCCGATAGTGGCCCATTTAGCCCGAAGCCCGCTAGGGTTAGGGTTAGGTTCACATATTGCCAGTCCGTATAGTAGTGGCCCGTATAGTAGTGGCCCGTTTATGGGTGTGCAATGCATCACTCGTTCTATTGGTTGTAAATGTGTGGGAGAAGTATTAATAATAATATTAAGGTGATATACTATGCAGAAAGGTTTTCATTTTATGGTGCTCACTCAGTGGGAGGCGTCATGTGTTATATATGTTGGAAGTGACCGATTTCTTTTAAGAGTATGTTTGGATTCAAAATTTGGTGATGTTTGGGTATGAGTTGATCAAATCCATTCATTTTGGTTGGTTAGCATATGAAAATAGTACCGATAATATGCCTTTTTACACAGCAGGTCTGGAAGTAGGAATATATGTTTCCTCTGTAGAAAACTACTCCTTGAACTTGGTTGGAATTGTCATATTTAAACACCTGGTCAAAGGGGCTTTTTGATGAGAAGAGACGAGTTATTGTATTAAAGGAAATTTATTTAAGGCAACGTCGGCAACTTTCAGTTTTCATAATCACCAACACACGCTTCTTTACATCTACGCGCCGCAGATCCGCTGCCGCCTCTGCTCGCACGTTTTCATACCTACGTCAATAGAGTGTAATGAACGGCCAAACTAGCCATCAGCAATCAAAGGACGGCCGCCACGACGACGATGCTGCGCTTACAGAATTCCTTGCTTCTTTAATGGACTACACACCAACCGTAAGTTCTTTTTTTTTTTTTTTGTATTTTGGTAGTCCAGTTCTTGAGTTTGTTCTGTTAATAATTACATTAATTTACAGATACCTGATGAATTGGTGGAGCATTACTTGGCGAAAAGTGGATTCCAGTGCCCCGATATCCGATTGTAGGTACTCTCTGCCTTCTCTCTGTATTTTACCCATAACTGGATTGAAGAATATGAACTTAAAATAAGTTTTTAGGGCCAGAATATCGGGGTGCTTGAATTCCTTTTCAATCTTTATTATTTTTCAATCTTTCTTAGTTTTCTTGAATTATTTTTCATTCTTTATTATTTTTTTTGATCTTTTTTAGTTTTACCAATAGTGATTCACGAATTTGGGATAGATATATACTTGCTTTTCGTTGTTCGATTGTTCTACTTATTCTGGGAGAGTATTGATTCTTTTACCCTAAGTTGTGCAATATATTGGTATAGTTTTTGTTTCCTACTTCTGGATGAGAGTGTATAGTTTTACTGGTTTAACTTTACCAATTTTAAGTTGTTCTGTTTTAGAATTTGTGTAAAATTACTACAAGTCAATTGGTTCGTTCTGCTTAAATTTTACAGATGTAGCTTTGCTTTGCATCTTGCGTGGACAGGTGAATCAGTTTATTACAAGAATGAAATAGTTATCTAAATCCAGGGTATTTTTGATAATTGTCACATGTGCACACAGGCAGGCGACTTAAACCATTCTCCATTTGAGAGCACGAAAACTAGGTTTATTAAGGTTCCTTGGGTATTCCTTACATTTGTGGAATAATGGTAGTTTTCAGCATATTCAGTCTTGAAAGTATTTTTGGGCTGTGTCATAGTTTGAAATGATCAATGTATAGAATTCTTCCACGGGATACATGTGTCTGTTGTCTTTTCATTTTTTTGAGGAACATTGATTGGAACAATGGATTCCGCCTCCCAGCTAGGGAAACAAATTTTGGAATGCTGTTTGATTGCATAAAAATCAAAGGCAGCAGTATGCTAATTCTAGCTGTTTTCTTTCCCTTCGAATTCAATTCTCATGTTTTTAATTTTTTTTCTTTTATCCCATCAATGCTGAAAATCAGGCCAGTTTTTGTTACAAGGTGCATCAAATTAGAAGATGAACCAAACAACATATGTTTTTTAATTTTCTCCTTTTTAGATACTCATTCATAAAAAGAAGAATTTTGCTTCTTCCATTGTTAGGTATTTTAGTGGTGATTTTATACTATGTCACTGGAACCTATCAGTATGATACTTTTAATATGAGCACAAATATATAAATATGTAGCCTTTGGCAATGACTTAAACTTTTTGAATTATCAGAGAATTGTGGGAAAAGGAAAAAGGTAGCATTAGATTTTTGGATCTTTGCTTAGGATTTGTGACAAATTTGTCTTCTATAGTGTTCTATTCAAGTCAGACATGAAAGGAGATCATCTTGTGATGAGATGACAAATCGTGATGAAATACTGAGCCACATTAAGCAAGTAATGGCCAAGACCTGGAGGGAGAGTTGTCTCCCAAGAATTTCTGTTGCTAATTGCCAATCTTGGAAACTCTTGCTGATTAATGTTTGTTCTCGATTGAGAAAATTGGTTTAGACATTTTTGGAGTAGGAATACATTAATAAGCTAGAGTTTTGAAAAGATCGAAGTTTTAAAGCTAAATACATTGATGCCTTTTGAGCTGCATGTTTACTGTTTGTGTTATATTTTATTTTTTCTTTCCTGTATCTCTCCTTAAAATAATGGAACTTTGTCGTACGCTTATCTTTCTTTCTCGTTTCCTGAGTTTATCAGTACTCATATTATTGTGTGGATCATTGTGTCTTTTGTTTCCTTAGGACAAGGCTAGTAGCAGTTGCTACTCAGAAGTTTATTGCAGACGTGGCAACTGATGCTCTTCAGCACGCGTTTTTGTACTTTCTGGATACTAATTCTATTTTGCGGTTAGATCTTTTTTTTTTTGGGTATGGAACAATTTGATATTCATTTCGAGTTTCTGACCATTTGTATTCGGAATTTATTGGGACAATTTTTTTTTTTTGGCATCTCAACGCAGGCAATGCAAGGCAAGGCAATCAGCTGTTGTTAAGGACAAAAGAGATAAGCAGCAAAAGGTGCCATAATCATGATTTATATTGATTTTTATGGTTGTCAACAGTTCTGACAGTTAGTTGATGACAGGATAAGCGTCTAATCTTGACAATGGATGATCTTTCCAAGGCTCTGCGGGAGGTAACTGCCATAGTTTCTTATGCTGTCATTTCAATTCTGCTTCACATGATATATTAGATGTACCTTTTTTTATTAACTTGTAACTTTAGATGTGTAATTCTAAAGGGCAAAAAATGTATTTCTATCTTTTTCCCCCTATTTTTGTGTTTCTATATTATGTGCGTTGTTTAAACCCACCTCTTCATTTTTTAGGGTTAATTACAAAAAGTATCCTTGAGGTTTGACCTAATTACAAAAAAAACCCAGTTAACTTTCAAAATTATAAAAAATACCCTGATGTTTTATTTTGTCTAACATTCAACTCCTCTATAAACAAAATATATTTCGAAATCCCCTTTCATATTTGTAAAATCATTGTAGTTTACCCCTTAATTTTAACATTGAATCAAACCTCAGAGGTATTTTTTGTAATTTTGAAAGTTAGTTGGTTTTTTTTTTTTAATTAGGTCCTTTTTGTGATTATCCCTTTTCTTTAATAGTAACCGGATCATTTTTAATTACCATTTGCAGTATGGTGTGAATGTCAAACATCAAGAATACTTTGCTGACTGTCCATCTGCCGGTTTAGATTCTGCTTCGAGAGAAGAGTGACAACGAGTCGAACTACTAAAATGCCAATTGGGCCTAGATTCCCCTGCATCTGAAGGTTTTGTTACGTTGGTGTTAAGTAAGATCACTGGCAATTTCGAATATCTCATGATTGTAGTCTAGCGAATTTAGCCGAACACTCCATTGTAGGTATTTGGTATTTTGTTATCCGTTTATTATCACATTATCATATATCTATCAAATTTGTTATATGATGTTAGATGGTGAAAATTTCGAAAAAAACTAGTATTTTGGCCGTGCAATGCACGGGGTGGGATGTGTCGGTTCTGAATTACATCCGTTTAAGATATACATTATGGATGAACATAAAAATATATAAAACAAATTTCAAATAAAACAGTATAGATGAACACATTCAAAATTACAAATTTTGGAATATTTCTTTATACAGAACTAATATTTTAAAACTCTGGCGATTAGTGACTCTAGAAACAACATATAATTAGCCGTAACTGAAAACAGGATTCTTCAAATAAAGCCCGACATTAGAGAGAGATTGTCCTTGACTCGTTTATAGTCATGGTGTGCGAAATGATCCGAGGAAATTGTCTACGTTGAAATTTGAAAGGTATTCTGAGGTCGGATGGAGTTAGTGTCATTCGTGGAATCAACACCTTATGACCCGCGTTGGCGCCGATTAGAATCTTAGATTTAAGTACATGCTTGCTAAGCCTCGTGATAACCAATCTTGTATTATTACATATAATCAGATCGTATATAATTAAATATTAATATTAACTTTCCAAAATATATGCAAAATTATTTTCCAATAATGGTTTTCAACTTCAAAAAACTAAAATAAAAATTCAGGAATTTTATTTAGAATAAATTTTGAAAAAATAAAAAATAAAATTCAAAAATATAAACAAATAATAGATATTTTGGAGATAAAAAAACGAAATGAAAGGCCCAATCCAAAGATGTATACAGTATACTGGTATACTTAAGGACCCATAACTATGATGAATTGTTATACAAATGAGCTATAATTTTTATTCATAGCCCAAGCCCACTCACTATTCATTTTTTTTAAAAAAGCCCAGGCCATTTTCAGCTCTCAAGAGCTAGAATGCACCGGATTGAAACACGCGTTATATCAAATGATCCAGATTCTTCTAGAATAAAACACATTTCATTTCTAGGCAAAAAAAGTGCCGCTCCTTCCAACTTTTCACACCAAAACCCTAATCCTCTTTCGTCCACATTCAATCGTTCACATCCTATGGTTTCCTTGCAATACTTTCCTCCAAACCTTATTCGGAGCACAACAAAAACCTTATAGTCGTGCAATGTTTGCACAAAAAAATCTAGCTAGAAATCGATTTTTTAAGTTTTTACACATGTTTTAATTCGATTTTTGTGTCAAAACCAAGTAAAATTTCAATAAATATCTATTGTTAAACAATTAATCTATGTTTTCTCGACTTGTATAAATTTATGTAAATTTTCATAAAACAAAATCATCGGCATCTCACCAAATCCACATTATCATCTTTTTGATGGAAAAAATTATGATTTTTCATATTCCTTAATATACTTCTAAAATCCGTAACACACCTACTTCAGGTTTCAACGATTCTATATCTGGAAGGTTTTTTAATTTTTTTTTAATTTTTTTAACACATCTTTTACTTTATTTTTTGTCGATATATATTATTTTTAAACATATATTTGCAAGGACAACTTAACAGGCATTTGTTTTAGGTTTCAACGGATCTAAGTTAGTATGATTTTTCAAATTTTTTCTTAATTTTTTTTTAAATATTCTTTTTTTCCCTAACAAATCTTTTATCTATTTTTTTGTAGATCTATTTTAACTTTAACCATAAGTATACATGGACCACATAACAAGTATATTTCGTAATTGTGTAATAATTTTTTTTCTAGATCCGTCATTTCTTTTTAAAAAAATTTATTACATGCAATTCGGATTCTGTGTTTATCTTGATATATCAATATAATGGAAAAAATATTTTCATTTCGTTCTCAATTTTTTTTTAAAGCAAAATATTTTATTTTGAAATTTTATGTATAATGTTATATTGTTATATATTATCTTACTAGAACAACACCCGTGTGTTACACGGGATTTGTCCAAAATTAAAACTTTAGTGTCATAAATTTATTTGTAATAATTATAGGAGATCCAAAATACTAATTAGAAATATTAAAAAAGAAATTCAAAAATTATAAGAGTATCATACAAATAGTTCACTTTAGATTCTGAAAAACTTCTTTATTAACTACACTATTTATTGTATTTCCAAGTGTGCCGTCTTCAAACCCTGTATGTTTTTAACTCTCGATATGGCCACATAAAGTTGACCGTGAGATTGTGATAAAATTCTTTATATTTGGGATTATAATTTATCTTTTAGAGTATATATTGTGAGAAATTCCTTTATTTTGGTATTTATATTTCATCTTTTAGAGTTGAGGTTTGAATATCGTAGTAGCAAAAAATCAGAAACTAAAAGGTGCATATAAACTAAATATATTTTTGTAAGATAGTATTTTTAAATGTCAAAAGCCAATTTCTATTAGTTGTTAGATTCCTTGATGTGTTTATCGAATTTGTTGATAAAAATTAAAGATAATTTGATAGGATCTTGTAGTATAATCACTATCTGGCCACAGATGGATAATTGAATAAATTGGTTTATTTTAATTTTAATTGTTGGGATGGGCTTATTTATATATATTATTAGCTTATTTAATTTGATTATAATTTGGATTGAATTATTTATTTAATTGTGAATATAATTGATTAGTGGGTCAAATCTGGAATTAATAAGAGTAATTAGAAATATACATTGGACTTAACACAAATCGGAAATTAAAATGTGCATATAAACCAAATATATTTTTAAAAGATAATAATTTTAAAATGATAGGGTACATAAATTCTTGATATTAAGATTACTTCTTATCTCTTAAAGTTGTTATTATCTTTTAAATTTATAAGCTTTTAAATTAAAAAATTCAAAAATATATTATCAATTCAACTTTCATTTGTAGATAGCAATGCCACTTGGATAATTATAAAATAGACACGTGGAACTGGAAAATATAATTAATATATTGATAGCAATGCCACAGAAATATAATTAATATATTGATATTTGATTGGATTAAATATTGATAAAATCAATTGAGTATAGTTATATACGAAAATTAATTAAAACGTTATGACAAATTGAATTGGCCGATTAATTCTTTGATTGGATATACAAACATAGATTTGTCATTTAAGTGTAGCATCTTTCTCATCAATCGTGGCATTTTTCCATAATCCTTTGGCCAAGTATATATGTGTTAAAACTTAAGGATTAAATAAATATGGAAATATAAGTAATATATTGATATTTGATTGGATTAAATATTGATAAAATCAATTGAGTCAATAGTTATATATGGAAAATTAATTAAAATGTTATAAGGAAAATGAATTGAGTCAATTGTTATAAACAGAATTAGGAAGTTTAATTAATAAGTTGATAATAAATTGATAGCAATGAATTTATAATTGGAAAACTAAGATGGTGACATGGTTTGACATGTGACTAACTATGAAGGTGACACATGGATTTGGAAAGCTAAGGTGTTGACACGTGTACCAAATTATTAGGTGACGACATGTGGCAGATTGTTTTTTCTTTTAGTATATAGAGTTGATATTTTTTAAATGGCTTGTCTTTTGGTGTGAGTGTGGGGTACTAATATGTAAATACACTCTTGATGACGTGCAAATTTTTAAAATCTTAAAAAAGGGGTGTTAATTATTTTTTATGCATAACTGATTCATTATTTTAATATCAGACTTACTACATTGTTTTTACAATATATATATATATATATATATATATATATATATATTTTTTATTCTAACTTGCTTTTTAACATGATTCAATATGTCCAAGTTAATAATACAGAAAATACCCCCGTGTGAATTTTCTTACAGATAAGTTACAAAAACCCACATTTAAATTATTATTTTTCAGTAACTAATATTTATTTAGGTATATATTTATTTTTTTATTTACATATATTTTTAAAAAATCATGATATTATTTTTGAAGAATATTCATGATTAGAAAATATTTAGAATTAAACCTGTAATATTCAACCCTGAATTCACCTCATTATTTGTAGTTAGTACATTGAATATTTCTTAAGTAACCTCATACATCAATATTTTCTTTTCTGTTTCTAAGAGTTTATTCATAACCCTATTTGAATTTATTTTTGATTTGTTTAAGATTATGCAAAAGGATGCTTCAAAAATATAATACAAATTATCAAAAGAACATATACAGATAAAACACTATTGTGATCCAAGTATCGCAGTATAATACGATCAATAACAAAATAAATAACAAAAAAAAATCCAATTACAGATAAGTCAAATATTATTGCTTTAAATATGTAAATAACAAAAGAACAATTGTTGATAAATAACAAAGACATTAAGAATATAAGTTCTTAAAAATTGAGTATTAATAATACCTACGAGAATGATGATACCTCTGTTGTGTTTACTGTCCAGAATCTTTTAGCTTTCTCATGAACTTGATAGCAGAAAATAAAGTGCAATAAAGATAATTAATAGTAGTTATGTTAATTATTTTTAAGATAATTATGTTAATCAAGTTTTAAAAAAACTAACTCATGAAATAAAGATTCTCAACTAGTATTTAAGGTAATTATGTTAATCATTTTTTTAAAAAAATGCTAAATTTTGAAATAAAGATATTTCAGACAAAAATTTGGAATATAATTACCTACTTATTAGGATACAATTGATCAATCATCCGAACAGATGATTCGCCCGATGCCAAATCTCATGAATAGTACTTGCTAAAGAAAATGACACATGACTTATGGAACACAAAGGATTAGTGCTTTTCACGATGCCAAACAAAGATTTCAAATATATTATTTATTAGACTATTATATAATTTCCATTAAAGATATTAAAATACTTTAAATAAATATGAATTGTCAAATCTCCTCTTGAAATCACATATCTCTTCAATGTCTCCATTCAAATTCATCTTAGTAACATAAAACGTGTTAGAAACCATGACCTCATCTAAAATTTGAACAATCCAGAAAATTGAATAATAGAAAATATATTCTCAATTTCAAAAAGTTCAAAATAAACATGTAAAATGTATTTGATTTATATAGCTTACCTCAAAATACCTTTGTCTCACACATTTGAAGAATTAAAATCAAAGGTTCCACACTATATTCATCAAGAAATGGCAAAATAGAATCATCATAATCCTCACATTGAGTGTGAAAAAAAAATAGATATTGTATAATTTAAAAAAATAATATAGAAATTTAATTCAATTATTACTCCATATCCTCTAATGTTATGTCAATGAAACGTGTCATTTTGCGACCGAGCTCCTTTGTCTGTGTAGATTGCATGGCTACACTTTTCCTATGATATCTGTAAAATTCAGAATCATCAACAATTAGTTTTAATTACAGTATTGAATCTATGTACAAATATAGATAAAAACACAATTTTTTTTTGTACATAGCTATCAACATTGTCTCATCAACATTTTCTACATTTGACAGTTGCCTAAAGCTCTTGAAATTGTATGAAAACCTTAGAAGTGAACTATCATCCATTTGAAAAACGTGGGTCTTGTTTGATACATGTTTTTATCTTAATTTTGATGATTTTATTTTGTCACCAAAACAATGTTTTTAAAGGTTGTCCAAATACTCCTAAATGATTTAAAATGGTTTTAATATTTTGAGTATCAAGTTTATTTTTGATAATAATGGACAAACTTTTAATGATTTTAAATGGGTTTTTACTCCTAAAACAAGATTTCTTAATTTTTAAATGTACATTGGTTTAAAATGTTTTTACTAAATTTTCAATTTCAGTTTTATTTTCAAAAATCAACATTTTCTCACATTATCATTGATGCCATTTGAGCAAAATTGCACTAAGATGTTTTTTAGAAAAGAAATGAGACGGATGTATAAAAACCGGTATTGTTTGATTGGAAGTGAACTATCATTCATTTTTTAAAAACTTGTTGTCTTTTTTTCTTGAGGGGGCCGGTTGAAACATAATCTTGTATGAAAATTTCAAAGTGTTCTTAATTCTTCTTATTTTGTATTTGCTAGTATAAATAGTGAAAAAAACCAAAAATCTTTAAATTGTGGGATTGATTTCTAACATCTATATTCTTGATTTTAATTGTATTTTCTCATTAGATTTTCAATATTTGCTTGATCAATCATCTCCTATAAATATAAGTTTTCTTCTTTACAACAATTGAGATACAACACAACATTATACACTTCAAGCAAATATTTGGTCTTTCATTTTATTAAAAATTTTAGCTTATCACTTTCACATCCTTGAGGTCTAGCTATTCTTGATTACACTTTGCACTCAAATTGTATTATTCATTTTTTTATATTTTGTTGGGTTAAAACAAGATAAGTGTTCTTGTGGTAAGAACACACTTGGATGATCTAGGTGAATCAAGAAGATTGTGGTGATCTTCTTATTGAGGTGTTGAAGAATTTGGTATTCTTCAAGGTTGAAGATTGTGGTAATCTTCACAAATTGACATTGAAGGAAGATTTTGATCTTCAAAGGGAGATTTGTAATCTCAAAGGTGGTGTTAAGAAGAGTGTGGTTTTCAAGGTGTTGTAAGTTGAATTTGTATTAATTGTGGTAATTAATAAAATTCTTTTTCTTTTGAAATCCATCCCGGATATCTTGGGGTGGTAGAGGATTAGGAGTGGGTGCTGTGTTGTTTACATTCCGCACCTTTATTATCTTTGCATCGAAATCGAAAAGATGGAGATAATCTATTCACCCCCCCTCTAGATTATCGTAGCCGCTTGGACTTACATCTTGCCATGAAACATAATCTTGTATGTCACATTGATTGTTTTGTATTTGCTAGTATAATATGAAACCAAAAAATCTTTAATCGCATAGACATGACCCTCATTCAGCTTCTATTTGTATTCTCCAATATAAATCTTCTTTATGGTACCCTGAATTATATCTTCCTGCATTTAAAAAAATTGACTGTGAGTTCATGTATTATCATATTTTTTATATTTTGTTGGAAAACAAAGACTGAGAATCATAATTAGCTTTCATACCTTGACATTGCATTTGACTTTTGTCATTAAACGATGGTTTTCAGAGGGATGAACCAAATACAGTTTCATAGCCAATGTGAGTTGCTCATATTAACATCTTTGATCAAAGTTATAATTGATGCCATTTGTATGTGGAAGTAAAATATGCACAACCAATATTTATGTGAGTAAGCCAATTGTTTGCCGAAGGAATGCAATGAAAGAATGAGATCAATGACATCTCATATTTATAGGTGGGCTAATGAGAATACTTAGATAATTTTATTATTTGATTTCAATTTATTTCTTTCTAGATACATATATTAATTTTCTACATATGTTTATTATGTTTCTTTACGATAATTTGAAAATTACACCATGCAAAAGAGTTTTGTATTGGAAATAAATATTTATGCATGTCATATGAGGAAAGTAATGCGGAAATAAGATCAGCAGAATTTGAAAATCGATTGACAATCAATTAAGATAGTCAAACTTTCATATATAATAGTGAATTTGGACTTTTGTATGATTTTTAAAGATTTTTATCATGTATATTTGGATGGTATGTTTCATGGAAATATATAATTTTTAATGTTGTCGTATATTAGATTCATTAGATTTGCAACAAAAAATCAACAACAGAAAGATCAAACATTCCAAGTTTATGGAGCATTCTATGTATATCGATAATCAACAATTATTGACAACAAAAACCAAGCGCAACAAAAAGGTCAAACATTCTCAATTTATAAACCATTTTCCATATAGATCGAAAATCAAAAAAAAAGGTCAGAAATCGATTTTAGCAACTGCGTTTAGGCGGGAAAACAGAAATAGAAGTCATTTTCTTATATAAATATATATATATATATATATATTATCTATCTTCTATGTTCTATTGAATCTAGTTATTTCAATGTTAAAACCTGGTGAGACCTATTACAGAGTCAAATGGGCTAGAGAGATAAAAGCTAATCAAATAGGAAATTGAGCATTTTAACTAGGTTTCAGGTGGGTTGGGTTGAAACACGACGTTCATAGCAAACCTGCCAACTCGAACCCTAACCTGTTTAATTATTCGTGTCAAATTCATAAACTCATACTGCTTATTCACGTATGACATAACCCAACCCAAAATGACCTTTATACATTGAAGACTTCAATAACCACTATTTATTTATGGGTTAATTTTAATTTTACTTAACAAACATATAAATGTAATGGATAATTTTCTAAAATCTCTCTATATATATATAATAAAAGACTATTTTATTGATAATAGCTCGAAATTTTCCCGCCTTTTTCACTTTCTAAAAACGAAAATTGTTTTTAGCTTTTTTTTTAATTTATTTTCCACCTCCAAATTTCCTGATTTCCGATTTCTGTATAGTTTGGTTTCCTATTTTAAATATTTATTAATTAATTAATTTCCTAATTTACATATTTCTTTACCATACATAACAAAATTTTTGAGACTAGGAAATAGAAAGATTCTTGCTGACTATTGCGTGATTTTGGCAGATTTTATGGGTAAAATTTATGGTAGTTGAATTTAATGACGCTCCTATTCTATATTTTTTTAAACACAAAAAAAAGAAATATGATCTATTTATGTAAAAACAATCGGAATAATTGTAGGGATTTTTGCTTGGAGTAAACCAGAAAAATAATTTTGATTCTTCACATACACTTTATTACATAATTTAATTATATTTTTCAAAAACTGATATTGGAGGATTACAAATATCAAGTCAGACAAAAAATACTGAATGGAAACAAAGAAATAAATCTTCCAAATTTAATTTGTCCCATCTTACCGTCATTAGGCCATATTCCCGCACTATAAAAAGGTTGAACCATTATACAATTTTTAGTATCACAAGAACAGACGAAAAAAAACAGAGAACAGTTATTTCAGAAGTATAAATCGTAATTTCTTTTGCTGGAAATTATGGCTCCATTGTTCACTTTAATCAAGGATTTGAATAAAAGCAAGACCCAATGGGCTATGAAATTACGCCTTGTGCGAGTTTACCAAAAGCCCTCTTTTTCTGACAAAAACCAGATACTAAGTCTGGAATGCGTCTTTCATGATGCCGATGTATTTAATTTTTTCTGATTGAGTTGTGTTAACACAATTTCTGAGAATTTATTTTCGTATAATCTGATAAAATTCAATATCTGGCAGGGAGATCGCATTCACGGAACAGTACGAAAAATGCATATTGAACAATACAAGAGACTGCTAAATGAGGGGCGAGTTTATGCCATCAGAGATTTCTTAGTGGTTAATCAAACCGATAAGTACCGAGCTTGTGCAACAAAACACAAAATTCTTTTTCATGGCAAAACAAATATTTTTGAGATGTTTGATAAAACTTTTCCGAGGTTTATGTATGCTTTAAAGATTTCACTGAAGTTTCAGACACTGAAAATGTTGATGACACTATGTTTTTTGGTAAGTTATTAACACAGAAGTCTTATTTTTTCATTTAATTATGTTAATATCAATTTAACATTGTTTTTCTTTTTGTTTTTGGAATATTAACAGACGGCATCGGGAAGGTGGTGTTAATGCAATCTGCACAAACAAAGAAAGTTGCTGGAAGGATAACACTATTTATTGACATAATTTTGGAAGACTTAGAGTAAAATTAATATAGATTTTTGATCATGTCATAATTTGTGTTAAAAAAGATGATCTAATTTTTTTATGTTTAAACTGCAGTAACAATCGTATAACATACACCCAGTGGGAGGAGTATGTTGATACAATATTGCCAAATCTTGAAGCTAATGGGCTTAAACCAATTGTAATTATAGTGCAAATGTGTAGAGCAAAAGTTTTCCAAGGTATTTTAAAATTTTAAATATACAAAAATAACCAACTTTGTATTTGTTTATTTGTTTTTATGTTTTGTTTTTTGTTAAAAAATTTGCAATGTGTAGAGCGAGTCAAAATGTCAAATACTTTTCATGTCACCAAATTTATTATCAATGGAGATGAATCGAGATTCAAGAATTCAAGAAAAGGTAATAGTTTTAAAATATGTTTGTATTTATTATTTTTTCTTTCATAAAATTATTTCTTACTTATATAATTTTTTAAATATCGTATTTTTTTTACTGTTACATTCATATGTAACATAATTTTTTTTAAAATTTTTAGGATTGTGAATAACAACAACCCGACATGTTCTATCAGTCATGTGACAGTGCCATCGGCCAAGACAGATTCAGAAGAATTGGAATCTGAGAAATTTTTTGTTAGAACAATTGAACAACTTTATTTAATGAGAGAGGTAACAAATTCGTGTAATATTATAAATTAAAATTACAACTATAATGTATTTATTATAGATAAAAACTAATAGTTTATTGTTTGCACATTAATAGTTTTTGGGTTTGTGCTACAATGGAGATTGGTGGTACCTCTCTTGCCCTCATTGTACGAAAAACGTAATTGATGTAGGAGAGTTATTATATTGTTATGGTTGTGACAAGTTTCCTGAAACTGGGATAATAAGGTATTTATTTAATTTGATTTGTTAATTGTTTTTTATATTACTACATGTTTTATTTTTTTTTTATCTTCTGTATTATATAATAGGTATAAGATGCACATTCAAGTTGTGGACGATACTAGGAATGCTCCACTGCTATTATGGGATCGTGATTGTGAAAAGTTGATTGGGAAACCTCGTGAAATTTTGAGGAGAGAATATATAGATGTAAATTTTGTTTTTTGAATGGTTATATATTTTTATTCATGATTAATTTGGTGTATAGTCTTATAAATCTTTCTTTTAAATAGTGACAAGGTGGTATAGACATTCCGGATGAGATTGCAAGTTTGATAGATATGCGAGCTTTCTTTAAGGTGCAAATAAAAGAAGATCAAAATCGGCATTTTGATGGGCCATTCTCAGTTTTAAAACTGACTACAAATGATTATTTGATTAAAACTTATTCAAATATAGAAAGTCAGGTATTCAATAAAAATACTATTTTGAATTTTTTTTATATCTTATATGTAAATTTTTTTATGTAAATAAAGACAATTTCTTTTGTTGAAACATGTAGGAATCAGATTTTTTGTCGAAGCTGCATGTTGACGGACAAGACGACGAGGAGGTAGATTTGCTTATAAAATTTTACAACAAATATTAAATTAAAATATGGTTAATAAATTAAAAAAATTGTTTTGTAGGAAAATTCTTCGGAAGATGAAGTCAACACCCCAAGTAAGCTGAGCAAAGGGAAAGATTTGGTGAAAGATAGCCCATTGTCTAAGCGATCTCTTCTGGATGAGTTTTCACATTCTACGAGTTCAAAGAAGTTGAAGTTATTTGTGAAGAAGGAAGAAGACACTGACAAGAAATAGAGATGAAAATTTTAGTTATCAATAGTTTTGAGTTTTTTTCATATTTTTTTCGTATTAGTTTTTAAACATTATAAAGAGGTATAGTTGAGTTTTTGGGTTTTTCATTTCCTATCGATTTTCAATTAAATATTTTGTTTCAATGAACAGAATGTTCATTTTTTTTGTTATTATTCGAAGCTTTTTATATTTTTTGTTGTCCCGGTGGCTTTTTTTTTTTTTGTTTAATATCAAATTATGCTTCACAAATATTTATTTTTGAATAATTATTATATTTGTATTTTAATGTAAAATATTTTTTAGTTGTTATTATCTTTTGGAGATTAATTGATAATTTAAAATTATGCTTTACAAATATAAACGTTAAGAGATTTTATTTTCATCATTCAAATAATTTTAATTTTAATTCATTATAATATCAATTAATGTTTATTAATTCTTTATATTTGTTTTTTAAGAATTGATATTGATGATTGCTTTTATATTGATGATTGCTTTTAATAGCTTGACTTTTTTCAATGATATTTTACAAGTTTAAATTATTGAGTTAATTATATTAAGAAATAAATGTTTATATTTGTATAAAATATTTTTTGATTCCGGCATATTTAAAAAAATGAGTTTTAACAGTGATTTTTTATAATTCGCCTATTACATTAGAGTATTCCTTATATAGCTCAGAAAATCAATGATCATTAACAGACATCCAATACTACAAATAAAGAGCTAAAAAATAATTTAAGTTATAACATATGCTTGTAATTTATATTCCGCACGACAAATAAACGAAACATGTGCGCAACAAATGAATATATACCACATACTGATCAATATAATGAAAACCCCAAACACCATCAGGGTTCCTCTACACTCATGGTGCAGGGTCAAGAGGCTTATTTGCTTAGAGTTTTCTTTATATAGATCAGAAAATTAATTATCATTAATGGACATACAATACTACAAATAAAGAGTTAAAAAAATAATATAAGTTACAACAAGTGCCTGCAATTTATATTCCTCATGACAGATAAACTAAATAAGTCATATCAGACAGAATTAGAGAATATATACATATTTTATGATATGGATAGATTTGGTCAATCATGCCTTACATGTATGCTGAAAGTATGGCAAGAAAATTGATTTTAATTTGGCGTAATCATCCTAATTTATCAACAGATTTATTTACATATAAAACGGAAATATTAAAACATAGTTTTGATATTAATTTGGCCAAATCACCGTAATTTATGAATGTATATTTACTTCCATATACAGTTATCACAAAATTTATAACTATCTTAATTAAAAATGATATCTTGATTATACATTATTTCCATGAATAGATAATTTGCACATATAAATACCGATTCAGTTTTCATTTGTGATTTTAATCATAGAAACACAACATACAGCTGAATGACACTGATCATAAACAAAAAAACTCCTTAAAACTAAGCTGAACACAAAGGATATCATCGCACAAACTTATAAAAATAAGGCAACTTAGAGGATACACAGTATTGGGCAATAAATGTACAAGGGATACCAACAATGAAGACGGTATTTGTCTTTATTTTGTTGTAATGATTTATAAGTTAGATAAATAGTTGTTTATAATAGCATGTGATTTAGAAAATAAATTAAATTATAATTTAATTTACAGTTTTACTTGTTTGGGTATGTGTTTTGATAGGATGTTTGTTTTGGTTTGTAGTGAATAAATAGCGTAAAACCTGAAACAAGTTAGTAAATTCATAAGTATTTTGCAATATTTTTAAGAGTAGGTCTTTTGTAAGACCGTCTTATTTAATCCTATTCCGTTCGAGTAAGACGGATCCACTCAAACCGCGTGAACAAGCGTTAGTAAGCGAATAGGCCGATAGTAAGCCCACCCGAACCCATTTTACTTAAGATAATTAAAATTTTCAAAAAAAAAAGAACACTTCAACACTCCACAAGATTGAATTTTAAATATAAATAATTTTATTTTTGTAATAAATTGAAGAATATTTTAAGGTGGTGTTCTACCACTACACCATTAGTGCTTGTTGTGCAATTTCAGTATAATCATATATATAAAGTCATTCATAAATACGCCTGGTAAATTGAATAAAAATTAAAAACGCCTCTAAATGAAGAGGCTAAGAAAATTAAAAACCTCAAGTCTATTAAAAAACATGATACATTATCTTAATAAATGGATACTTATAAAAGTGTTACTTTAACTACATCATATTTATTTTTTATTTTTCCTCTTTTTTTGTTCCTAGTTTGTAACTGTATTAAGAAATCTGATACTTTATCTCAACAAACGGATACTTTTACTTATAAAAGTGTTACTTTAACTATATCATATTTATTTTTTATTTTTCATTCTTTCCTTCATTTCTAATTTGTGACTATATTAAAAAATATGATACTTTATCTCCAAAAATAGATACTTTAACGTATAAAAGTATTACTTTAACTTTGTTATATATATATATTTATTGTAATATATTCATAATTTGTAACTATATTAAAAAACATGTTACTTTATCTCAAAAAATAAATATTTTTACTTTAAAGGCAATTTCTGATACTTCCAAGTATCAAAGACGATAATTCTATATGATATGATATATGCCTAGTGTTGAAATACAAGTTTTAGATTTCGCATGTCTGCATGTTACACATCTGAGATACTTAAAGGAATGAAATATTCCAAGACAAAAATACATAAAAAAATGAATCAATTACTACAAACTTGCAAGCTATAAAACACCCAAATGGATTAAACATGAAACTATCAACTCGACTACAACAATCTTCTCATTCACCAGATTTTGTTCTCTTTCATCAACTTTTTCAACCATTTTTTTAGACTCTCTTATTTGGGGTTGTCTATTCCCCTTCCACTGTCTCTACTATATACCAATTGTTTATGTCGTGCCATCTACAGATATGAAATAAAACTTGACAAGGAACCTGCACATTGTGAACATCACAGTCAAACACAAAATATAGTAAACACCCAAGTAAAAAATCTAACAAAATGTAGTTACATAAAACCTGATACTTTAAAGACAATTTCTGATACTTTTAAAACAATTTTTGATACTACCAGCATGCAGAGTGATATATGTTCAATATTAAAAGTACACAAAAGATACAGAGGCATAAAACTGATAGTTTTAAACCAATTTATGATACTTTTAAGCTAATTCTGATACCACTAGCATGCATAATAATATAATAAACGGTCAATGTTGAAAATGCACAAAGATACAGGGGCATAAAACTGATACTTTTAAGCCAATTTTTGATACTTTTAAAAAAAAATCTGATACCTCTAACATGTAGAGTGATATAATACATGACATAACAACTGATACTTTAAAGATAACTTCTGGTACTTTTCAAGTAATTTTTGATTCTTCTAACATGCAAAGTAATATAATATATGTTAAATGTCGAAAATGCACAAAAGCATTTCCACTCACCGTCTACACAAACAAACCCTAACAAAAATGCAGGTTAAGAAAAAGTTAAACACAAAACCACAATCTTAGAAAACCATGTAAAAACACTTTTTCTACTACAATACACTATATAAATCAAAAGAAAAACATAGAATAAACAATAATGAGAGAAATCAGAAGCAAACAAAACGAAAATAACACAAAAATTATGAAAAAACTCAACTGAAGCGAAAGAAAGATGTAGCGATAATTCCAAAATATAGAAAAGATAAAATAATAAAGATTTCAAAAAAAAAAATCAATCCTTTATTTTCTTATTAAAAGATTTCAAAACTAAGAAACCGATGAGATGTATATGAAAAAATAATGAATATGTTCAAATGATAAATAAAATGGCAAAGAAGAAATAAAATCGAAGCAAATTGCATTTTCCGAACTCAAAACTCGGCCCGTGAAAAATTATTTTTTTGAGAAATTTTTCAGAATCATTAAAGATTTCATCATTTTGTTTGAAGATTTGAGGGGAAAGAGTATGAAAATGGGATGAAATGGCCGATTCAAGTTTGAAAGGGTATCATCAAATCCTAAACTAAGAATCGGCTCCTTGAAAATGAAATGGGTTTGTAACCCTAAAACTGAGAAAATGTTGTTTTTATTTGTTTTGATCCAAAAACCTTACATCCTGGCCGTTCATTTCGGACAAATGTGTGGTTGAGATTAAGCCTTGTGGGTTTGTGTAATAGTGGACACGTGTTTGAGCCGGTTTCTATGTGGGCCGAAAACATGGATTTAAAATGATCAATTTCAAAATCTGGTAATATCTCTTTGGGCATGAGGATAACTTGACTTAGGCTTTTTACATTTTTATATGTATAGTTTATTTTATATATATATATATTTGTCATATATATTTAATGTAAATATAAAAATATCAGATTAATGTAATATATATATATATATATATATGAAATATATATTTTATATATAAAAATATCAGGTTAATGCAAAATAATTTAATTAAAATTGTGCAATATAATGTGAAATATATTTTAACTATATTTAAATTTTTATTTATTCGATTATATTTATATATATATATATTGTACATTGTATTTCACCTATATTAATAATTATAATATTATAATTGTATTATCGTATTAACAATTAAAAATGAAAAATGTATGAAATAAATACAAAAATATTATAATTATATACCAATTTGTTTTAAAAACATATGAAAATATATGTATCCACAAAATATACTTACACATAAATTTAATGAAAGTCTACAAAAATATAAAAATAGAAATTTAGTATTTTGTATTAAATAGAAGCTAAATATTTAAAAAAGTTAAATTTAATAATCTATATAAAATCTATTCTAAAATTATTTTATTAAATGTATTTGTGAAATTCAATAAAATGTATAGATAAAAAATATATATGTAATTAATATTACTAATTATACATACTCTTTGTAACAAATTTGCATATTTATTTTTATTTTGATTTTTTAACTAGAAAATGGGAGCATAGTAGGGAGAGTATCTGCAGATGGGTCTAAAAGAGTTGTTTCCATGAATGCTTCGAGCAATATTGTTTATCCATTTTCGAACTCTCCATTCAGTGACATCACAAATGGTACATTTTATTTTATTGTTATTATATATAGATATATTAATAATTACTAATATTTTTATTATTGTTGTATTAAATTATGTGTTTATGATTTATTTAAAATTCGAAATTATTTTTTACTTTATTGCTTTGGATCAGTGGTTCCCAACAGAACACCACCATTTCATAATAATATTAAGAATTTGGACAATTCTCATGTCTATGAAATTATTGATCTTACTATGGATGGCTCCGTTCAAACTATTTTAAACTGCAATTCAAATACAGTAATGGACAATGCAATAAAGTCAACTACAACTCCATCTCAGTTGCATCATACAATCGAATCCGTTAACAATGATGAGAATTTTTTTTAATTATATTTGATTTAAGTATAACTTTAAATAATTTTTTAATCAAAAAAATATATATATATATATATATATATTATTTTATTACAGAGTACTGGGATATTGGAGATGCAAGTTATATATGCCAATTTTGTGCGGCCATGTTTTGGTACGAAGAAAGGATACAATCCCATGTCAGATCTACTTATCCAAAATATGGCTCATGTTGCAGTCATGGCATTATTCAACTTCCTCCTATGAAACAACCACCTACTTTCTTCGTGAGTTATTGTATGGAGATAGCGATAAAAGCAAGCACTTTCAAGAGAACATAAGATCATATAATAGTATGTTTTGCTTTACATCTATGGGAGGAAAGATCGACACAGACATTAATTGAGGCCAAGGTGCTCCAGTACTCCGGATGTACAGACAAAATTATCATTTAATTGGTAGTTTACTGCCTTCCGATGGATCAACACCTAAATTTGCACAGCTTTATATATATGATACAGAGAATGAGATAAATCATAGAATGAATGATGTCAGGTTTGTTTTTTTGGAAATTCTTACTTAATTATAAATTCTGCAATATTATATCTAGACATCTATATTAATTCTTGCTAACTATGGATTTTCGACGTGATTCAATTTGTAGGCAAGGAAGTGATACTAATAATCTACACCAAGATATTGTTGTCGGACTTTAAAAAATGTTAGATGAAAATAATATATTAGTGAAAACCTTCAGAGTAGCAAGAGAAAAGATTCGAGAATGTACAAATTCAAAGGTTAAATTACGTCTTATCGGTCGAAGAGGCAAGGATGCTAGAAGATACAACCTACCATCGAGCTCTGAGGTCGCAACTTTGATTGTTGGTGATTTTGATTAGGCTTTAGGAGAAAGAGATATATTGATTGAAACCAAAATCGGACAGTTGCAGAGGATAAATGAGTTGAATGTTGCGTATTTGGCATTGCAATATCCTTTGTTGTTACCTTATGGTGAGGATGGCTTCTGAGAAGATATTCCATTTTTGGATTTGAAGAGTATAACTCATGGAGGAAGGAAAACAATTAGTGTTAGAGAATTCTTTGCCTATCGGTTGCAGGAAAGGAATAATGAACCTTCTACTATTGTGTTTTCAAGAAGATTGTTCCAACAATTTGTCGTGGATGCTTATACAATGGTTGAATCGGCCCGATTGAAATATGTGCGCTTACATCAAAAGAAGTTGCGTTGTGATATATATAAGGGTCTCGCAGATGCTGTATTGAATGGAGATACTGATCCCAGATCACAACGCAAACGAATTATACTTCCATCGAGTTTCACCGGAGGAGCACGATTTATGATACAAAATTATCAAGATGCAATGGCTATATGCAGATGGGCCGGTTATCCCGATCTATTTATAACATTCACCTCCAATTCAAAATGGCCTGAGATTGTTCGTTATCATGAGAAGAGAAATTGTTAATGTTATCATTATTGGCAAATTTGGTCTTTCTCGACGGTCTGCAAAATCCGGTGTTGTAACAACTGCCTTTGCAACACACCGCGCGAATCTGGCCGATATCTTGCCAGATTCTCTGTGATTATTTAATGGCGATTGTGCTATTTTAGGTAGCTTGCTGGTAATCTGTGATTGCATATATTGATATATTCAGCCTATTTAAATTGCCATTTAAACTCCTTCCTTATGTATTTGATTCTTACCCATAAGGAAATATTTTATATTATCTTTGTTTTCCTTTTATAGTTTTTGTAACTCCGTTTGAAATTTGCACGTCCTTGATTCCGCCACGAGAGGATCGGTTACGCCATGTGAGGATGTTTCCATTCACTATTTAAAGGGAACTCGGCCTTTGAAGAAGATTACCAAGAGAAAAAGATATTTTGAGCTTATTGTTCTTCTTCAAGAAATACTTGTGTCTTTATTCTAGTCTTCGGGAGAAGACGGTGAAGATCTACGGTGTGGATCGACTCAACCGTTCAAGGGATTTGAAGTTGGAGGGATTCCAACAAGGTTGAGGTTTTTGGAAGAATCAATCGGAATATTAGTTTTATACGAGTGTTGGTGTATAAGATAAAGAGGAGTCTTTATGCTTTATGTAAATCCATCGTATTTGTAATACTGTTGTTTTCTAATATTGGATTGTTTTTTCTTCTCGGCGTGGCCTCGTGCATTAAGATTGAGGAATCTAAGCACGTTAAAAATCCTGGTGTTATTTATATTTCATTTGTGTGAGTGTGTCGTATGTTTCAGTGTTACAACATTAACATATAACACTGTTTGAATCCGAACATCCAGGGTTTTGTATTAATTTATTGATTAATAGGGCAACATATTTTATCAATTGGCATCAAGAGCCTAACACTAATTCTTATTAGTGAGATCTCATTTTATATTTGTTGCTAACATGTCTTGTTTTTATAAAGAAAGTTCGGTTTCACGCCTCGATTCCTTGGTCAAAATAACGAGAAAAAGCAAAAGGATTCAATGCGAGAGAATGTGGTGGCTTTGGACATATCCAGGTTGAATGTGCAAATACTCGAAAGAAGAATGGGAAATCATTCACCACCTCATGGAGTAACGAAGAACCGGATGATAAAGAAGAAGAAAATGTGAGCAATTATGTTGACAAAGAGGTTGGTTGTAATGAAACGCACCCGGTGCTATTGCAGTGTTACAACACCAAGCGGGTATGACACTAGCTTTCCTTTTGTTGAAAGATGTCTAAACTCTGTGATTCCTGCAGAGGAAAATAACTCAAGTGATGAATACTCTGAGGATGACTCTGAAGTTGATGAAGAATCAAGGAATGAAGAACTAAAGAGAGTTTACCAAAAGATGTACGAAAAGTGCTTGGTTGTCTTGAAGACAAATGAGAACCTGGAAAAGAAAATAGTGTCTCTTCTTCTTTGAAAAAAAGAGACACTAAAGGGGAAGTTGTCAAGCTTGAAAGATTTGTCACAGATAGAAAAGAAGAACTTGCCAAGGTAAAGAAAGAACTCAGTGAGATGACAAATTATGTCAAGAAACTGAATACGGGCAAAGGGAGATTAGATGAAATTCTTTCTCAAGGAAAATACCAGCAAGATCGTGTAGGTACTGGTTTTGGCTTTAATGCTAACAAAAACTATGCTAAAAAGGATAAAAACTCTAAGATTGCTTTTGTTAAAGAAGGAACATCATTCAGTCATAATGGAAAAAGAAGCAATGTTTTTGTTCCTATTTGTCACTATTGCAACCGTCCTGGCCATATAAGACCTAAGTGTTATCGCCTTCAGAAACACTATAGGCAAGGCAGGGTGCAAACTCCAGTGTTCAAACATCACCAAAGAAACACTCCTTATTTTAAAGTTGATTTATCCAACAAACCTAAGAAAATCTGGGTTAGAAAAAATGAGTTTTCTTGTAATGTTGCTCACACATCTTTAAAAGCTAATGAATCATGGTATTTTGACAGTGGGTGTTCTCGTCATATGACTGGAGAATTGGAAAAACTCATTGGTTTTGAAAAATATGAAAACGGTTTGGTCACTTTTTGTGATGGTGCTAAAGGAAAGGTTTTGGGAAAAGGAACGTTAAATGTCGTAGGACTTCCCCATTTAAAAAATGTCATGTATGTTGAAGGCTTGAAAGCTAATCTTATTAGCATTAGCCGGTTGTGTGATGATGATTTGTGCATCAAATTTGATAAGAATGTTTGTAATGTCTTTGATAATTCGACAATTGTATTCGAAGGAAATAGGTCCTCCGCTAATCATTGTTATTTGTTGCGGGAAGAGCTCTAGTGTTACAACACCAAGTGTCATAACACTAACTTGATCGGGTTTAGTGATGTTAATTTGTGGTGATATCAATGATTTAAAGAGCACTCCTGGAGGATGTGTCTACCTTGGTAACAATTTAGTTTCATTGTACAGTAAGGAACAAAGTTATGTATCCCTATCCACTATTGAGTCTGAATATATAGCCTTAGGGAGCTTTTGTTCTCAAATGTTGTGGATGATACAAGTGTTGACTGACTATGGGGTTGAAGAGAAAATTCTTGCGATTCTTTGTGATAATTCAAGTGCCATAAACATTTTTAAAAATCCAGTGCAACACTCCAGAACTAAACACATCGATATTCGACACCATTTTATTAGAGACTTGGTTGAGAATAAGATTGTTACCATTGATTTTGTTACCACTAAGAATCAAATTGCTGATATTTTCACCAAAGCCCTAGACTTTCAAAGGTTTAATTACAAAAGCAAGTCTGCGGGTGTCCATTCTTTTCTAACTAGTGTGGGTTTCAGTGTTGCAACACCATGTGCATCATTTCTCTTTCTTTGTGTGTTGCAACCTCTTTTTGATCTTAATTCTTGTGCATTAGACATTTTGCATTTTTAAGATCATTACATTGGCTTTTCTGTTTTATTGTTGTAACCCTATTGAGTACTCCTTTGATGAATTTTCGCCTAAAAACAATTGTGGATCAAATTGCAAAGCAGAATGATTTTTCCCATGTGAAAGATGTATTTATTTTGGGCCTTTGACGGAAAAAGCTGCCCTTATATTGTGTGTGAAAGCTATTGATTTGTGAACCATTCTATGTTCTTTTATATGCTTGAATCTTGTTATGATCTTCTCGAGAAAAAGCTACCCATGTTTTTGGAGCGAAAGCTACCGATCGGCTAATTGTTCTTCTCACGATTCTTTTCACTCAAAAGATTTATTAAATGGGAAAAGGATTTTGATCCATTGACTTTGTATGGTGGTGTTCGTGAAAAAGGTGGTACAACACTGAGTTACCGCACCAAAACGCGTGAGGCCTTTTTATTCCTGTCAGAAATAAACTCATCATTCTAGGCATCCATCAGGATCATCTTTGGGCTTGTGGAAAATATCTTCTCTCTTGATTCGATGTGGTGTATTATTTTTGGAAATGATTTATTCCTTAAATTTGTCTCTGATAATAAATGGTATTGTTCATCTGTGCTTATTCTGGATTAATTGCACACCTTGAATTATGAGACTTTTCCAAATTTTTGAATTTGCAGTTGGAAGCTTTTCTTGGAAACTCCCATAGTCGCCATTTGTATCACTCCAATTTTGGCGGTTCATTCTCTCATCAATTTTGGTAAGGACTACATACAAATTCTTGAAGGAGATTGTTTTGACCAAAAAATAGCCAAAGTTTGGTTGGCTTTATTTATCTTTTTTGGTCAAAAGGGGAGAGAAGAGACTCTAGTGAGGTGAGACCCAAGTAAGGGGGAGCAACCGAGTCTCTTCTTGATGAGACCTAATTGAGGGGAGTCCGAAAAGTCCAGTGATAAGGAAGAAGATGATGATGCAGCTTCTAAGGGGGAGTTTGAATATGATGATGAGGAAGATGGTGTGGCTCACTCTCTAAGAGGGGAGTCAAAGGATGACTCGTCTATAGCATTCTCTGTTTATCTTGCTTTGTAGTTTGATGATAAAACTTTTATTTTGGATAAACTGATTGGATATGTATATAAATGCTTGTTATTTTTTTGTCTTGCTAACATTTGCAGGATTTAAATCAAAAGTGTTGCTTCACTTATGATTCTTTATTTTTCTGCATGATGTGTTTTTGACCAAAAGTGCCAAAGGGGAGATTGTTAATGTTATCATTATTGGCAAATTTGGTCTTTACGACACGTCATGCAAAATCCGGTGTTGTAACATCATTGTTGTGCAACACCTTACGCGAATCCGGGGTGATATCTTGCGATTCTCTCGTGATTATTTAATGGCGATTGCTATTTTAGGTAGCTTCTTTGGTAATCTGTGATTGCATATATTGATATATTCATCCTATTTAAATTGCCATTTAAACTCCTTCCTTATGTATTTGATTCTTACCCATAAGGAAATATTTTATATTATCTTTGTTTTCCTTTTATAGTTTTTGTAACTCCACTGGAAATTTGCACGTCCTTGATTCCAACCACGAGAGGATCGGTTACGCCATGTGAGGATCGTTTCCATTCACTATTTAAAGGGAACTCGGCCTTTGAAGAAGATTACCAAGAGAAAAAGATATTTTGAGCTTATTGTTCTTCTTCAAGAAATACTTGTGTCTTTATTCTAGTCTTCGGGAGAAGACGGTGAAGATCTCTACGGTGTGGATCGACTCAACCATTCAAGGGATTTGAAGTTGGAGGGATTCCAACAATGTTGAGGTTTTGGAAGAATCAATCGGAATATTAGTTTTATACAGTGTTGGTGTATAAGATAAAAGAGGAGTCTTTATGCTTTACGTAAATCCGATCGTATTTGTAATAACCATTGTTGTTTTCTAATATTGGATTGTTTTTTCTTCTCGGGCGTGGCCTCGTGCATTAAGATTGAGGAATCTAAGCACGTTAAAAATCCTGGTGTTATTTATATTTCCGCTGTGTGAGTGTGTCGTATGTTTCAGTGTTACAACATTAACATATAACACTGTTTGAATCCGAACATCCAGGGTTTTGTATTAATTTATTGATTAATAGGGCAACATATTTTATCAGAAATCTTAATGCCGAAGACCGACCCGACATTATTTGCAGAATATTTAAAGTCAAACTAGATGCTCTTATCAAGGATCTTCGTCATAATCAAATATTCGGCAAAGTTGTATCAGGTTGTTGAATCCTCCATATTATTTTAGCACTTTTTATATTCTTTGATATATTATATTATTTTAATGCATTAATTTTTTCTTTTTATTTTTCACCTTTACAGTTATATATACGATAGAATTCCAGAAACGTGGATTGTCCCATGCTCATATTCTTCTCTTTCTGGCCAAAGAAGATAAATATCCAACTACAAATGATATATATAGAATTATATCGGCCGAAATACTAGACGAAGCCGATGATCCGTGCTATTTTGCGGCAGTTAGAGATTTCATGATTCATGGTTCGTGCGGTGAAGTGAGGAAACATTCTCCGTGTATGGATGATGGTCATTGCACGAAACCTTTTCCAAAAAAATTTGTTGATGCCACGTGTATTGATGAAGAAGGGTATCCACATTATCGGCATAGGAATAATGGCAGGGTTGTCGAGAAAAACGGTGTTCCTCTTGATAACAGATACGTCGTGCCGCCAAATCGCCGATTGCTCCTTAAATACGGTGCCCACATTAACGTAGAATGGTGTAATCAATCTAGATCTATAAAGTATTTGTTCAAATATATCAATAAGGGACATGATCGGGTGACTGCATCATTCTACCAGACCAGTGGTGATGAAGAATCGGGAAACGCTGTAGATGAAGTGAGCATGTATTATGATTGCAGATACGTTTCATCGTGTGAGGCAGCATGAAGATTACTTGGATATGAAATTCAATATAAATATCCTCCCGTTGAACGTCTTAGTTTCCATCTCGAGAACGAACAATCTGTGATATTTCATGATTCTGAAAGAATAGACGATGTTCTCAAGAGAAGCACTGTCAGAGAAAGAATGTTTTTGGCTTGGATGGAAGCCAATAAAATATATCCTGAAGCCAGAGAATTAACCTATGTTGAATCTCCTACAAAATTCACATGGAAATCAAAACTGAAGAAGTGGGAGCCGAGAAAGGCTGGATTTACTATAGGACATGTTTTCTATGTTCCTCCAGGGGCAGGTGACATGTATTATTTGAGATGCCTTATCAATGTTGTACGTGGTGCTATGTGTCATGATGATTACAAAAAAATACATGGTGTACAACACAGTTCCTATCGTGAGGCTTGCTATGCTCTTGGTTTGTTAGAAGACGATAAAGAGTATATTGATGGCATCATTGAAGCGAGTCATTGGGCATCTGCAGAGACTCTCAAGAGTTTGTTTGCATCATTATTGTCATCAGATTCTTTGAGCAGACCTGAAGAAGTGTGGGATAAATGATGGGAACTTCTTTCGGACGATATTGTATATAGACGGCGAATTCTTTTTCAACATCAAGGTATCACATTTGAAATTATATATTATACTTTATATTAATTGTTGAATTTGTTTAATCTATTTATATCCTTCTTTCATTGTTTTACGTTTTTTCTCTTTTGATAGATCTGGTTCTAAGTGAGATTGAAATTAAAAATCTTGCCCTGTCGGAAATTGAAAAATTGCTGCGCAGCCGGGGTAGGAGTCTACGTGAGTTCTGTACGATGCCATTTCCAAACGTTGCCAATATTGAACTCAGCCTAAACAGATTGGTTTACGACGAGTTACGATACAATCGTAAGGCATTAGCCACAGAGCACAAAGATCTTCTTTCGGACCTTACTGATGAGCAACGCCACGTGTATTCTGAAATCATGGGTACGGTTCAATCTGATGAAGGTCGTATTTTCTTTGTATATGGATACGGAGGTACAAAGAAAACCTATTTGTGGAGGGCATTATCTTCGGGGTTGAGATCTAAAGGACAAATTGTACTTAACGTGGCGTAGTAAACTCGGTGGAAGGACTATTTGTTATTCCCATAAATCCACATGAAGGAGCAAATCCTTGTTGAATTGATGATGCATAAACATTGATGCATAAACAGGCAATAGACACAACTATAAAAGATATTATGGAAACAGTCAAACCGGGAAGTCAGCACATCCCATTTGGAGGGAAAACCGTCGTGTTTGGTGGAGATTTTAACAGATATTGCCAGTCGTACCCAAGGGAAGTCGGCAGGTTATTGTCAATGCCACGATAAATTCTTCGCATTTGTGGAGACATTGTACTGTTCTTAGACTAACTAAGAATATGAGGCTTCAAAGACTGGGTGAAAATGATGATTATGTGGATTTGGTGAAGTTTTCCGAATGGATTGCAAATATCGGAGATGGAACACTTGGAGGAGAAAATGACGGTTCTGCCACTATTGAAATCCCTGATGATATTTTGCTCGAAGCTACTGGTGATCTGATTTCGACTATCATTGAAAGCACTTATCCAATGTTTAAAGATGCAATCGAGGATCCGACATACTTGAAGGAAAGAGCTATTTTGACACCTACTCTCGATGTGGTTGAGTCGATAAATCAATATATGACTTCCTTGAACACATCGGAAGGTTAAACTTATTTGAGTTCTGATAACACTTGCAAATCAGATGCAAATGTTGATTTCTTACATGATCTGCACACACCTGAATTCTTAAATGGGATAAGATGTTCCGGAGTTCCTAATCATGAAATTCATTTGAAGGTTGACACTCTGTTATGCTCTTGAGAAATATAGACCATTCAATTGGTTTGTGTAATGGTACAAGATTGGTGATTACAAGGCTTGGTAAACATGTGCTTGAATCCAAGATTCTCACTAGAGCCAATGCAGGTCATAAAGTGTTGATTCCGCGAATGATTCTTACCCTTTCTGATCTCAGGATTCCCTTCAAGACGTTCCAACGAAGGCAGTTTCCTTTGATCGTGTCGTATGCCATGACGATAAACAAAAGCCAAGGACAATCTCTCTCTAATGTTGGCCTATACCTCAAGAATCCAATTTTCAGTCATGGCCAATTATATGTGGCAGTTTCTCGAGTTACCAATCGAAGGGGCTGAAAATATTAGTTTACGGCGGCGATGCGTCAAACAACAAACAAACGACTAATGTTGTATACAAAGAAGTTTTTCAAAATTTGTAATTGTTATTTTGTTATGGATTATATTTTTTTGACATCTTATCTATATAGCAACACCACATCCCGAAAATACTCCGGTGCATTGCACGGGTAAAAAACTAGTTCATCTTAGAAACGATCAATTCAATTAACCATAAATATCACAAAAATAGTACTATAACATAAGCAAGTCAAATGGGTTTTTGGGTTATTTCAAGTTGACCCGAGTTTAACTTGTTTACCATTTGTTTAATTTGGACCCAACCCGATTCTAACTTGAACTCGCTAGGCATAAATCTTAATCCACTTATAAGTTGTAACATGTTGCGTTCTTGTCGTATTTTCAGAAAGGAACTCTCCCTTTGCGATTCATTTTGAATATTTTTATTAAGAATTCGAGTCAATTGAGATTTGATTTGAAAAAAGGCTTTAATTCAAAATTGAAATTCGATTCAAATTATATCGAATTTCAAAATCCATTAAAAATTAACTCTCCTACTTCCGACAAACCTTCCCTGCACCCACAATTTTATTTGTTTATGTTATGCGTTATAAGCTTTATCTTAAAGTATTTACAAAGACATTAACTCATTCCCTCCCCCCGATCTTTTGAATTTGTGCATTGAATTATACGATTAATCTCACAAGATTTCACCAAGTGTATAATGTATTGATAGCATCATATTATACTTGGAATACTCGGTGAAACATAATTTGGATTAGGAGATCCAGATTGATGATTGAGGGAGACAAACCTGTAATTGTGTGAATTGAACATATTGTATTCTTGTTCATATTCAACAAACTTTAACTTGAATCGAGCGTTTTGTGTGTTTTTTTTTTTTTTTTTTCCTTCTCACTTGGTTGTTCCAATCAGCTTGGTTTAGATAGTTTCTACCATTTCCATCATATGAATTTCTTTGCTGAAATTTCTGGGGCTTTTGGTAGCTCTGTTTAGCTTTCACAAAGTATTTTCTATTTGGAGTTTGCTGATGGACTTTTCTGAATTTCATTTAAGCTGTCCTTTCAGCATACTCTACTGGCTTCTTTCCTTTACCCTTATATTCAAGGCCGAAATAACAATAAATAACAAAATAGATTCAGTAATATAAAGGAAAAAAAAACACCATACCTCAGCAGCATCAACGTCTGTAAATCCAACAACTTTTTTGTTTGATGATTTTCTCTTAACAACTTGTTTATCATCAACATCGACATGTTTCATCTTCTTCACGACAACTTTCCTAGAAGAAATTTTCTCTACCTTTCTTTTTTTAGAAGATGAAGAAACTAGTGTTTTAGTCTTCGAAGCACTTCTCAAAACTCTTGTATCAGCAGCAACCTTTTCCATTTTAAGATGAAGTAGAAACGATATCTTTGGAGCTATTGATATAAATAAGAAACCAAAAAGACACAAAATAACGATTTGAAGACTAGCAGTTTTCATAGACGGTTTCGCGAGACCTTTTCGGAGAAGTTACAAGATCAGTTACAGGAAGAAACCAACACAACAAAGGCGGATGTGAAAATTTCAAAACCCAAACGACGGGAGCAGAGAGAGAAAGTGACAGAATGAATGACTTGAAAAATCATGGCATAAAAAGGTAAAAAGAGTTAAAAAAAAGAGCGTATAAAAGTAATTAAAAATGTATGGGATGTGAGATGTTAGTAAATAAGGGATTTGGGCCAAATGGAAGGTATCTTGTGTTCCCCAAAATAGAAATTAGAGAGCATTCGCCTAAACATGTTAAGTCGAAGACTTGAATTAAATAAATTATTATTTTAGTCATAGAGTTATATTGGAGTCTGACAATAATATTCCTGCACAAACTCACGATTTAAAAAAATTGTAATTTAAAAACAATTTAATCATTTGGTCGCCGAAAATTGAAAGATTTCCTGGTAAAAATCCATTTATCAACATTTTTGGTCAAACTTGTTGATGTGACAACCAAATTCACTTATATAAATACTTTACAAGTAATTTTTTCCCCTAAGTTTTGCCCCAGTATGAGCATGGTTCATGTAAAACCATCTCATAAATATTCATGAGACGAATCTAATCCATTAACAAATCAAAATAAATTTAATTTAAATTTAAATGAGTTAACTAATATGAATCAATTTATCATTGTGATTTATGCATAACACAACACACCATCTATAAGTGCACGGTAAGCAAGACCACGTTAATCCCGTGTTTTGCGTGGAAAAACGAGCCTTTTAACCAGCTAAGCGCCACGGTCGCAGCCTATCATGCCTCCCGTATACTGGTTGCGTACACCACAGCATATACGTACACTATACATCCGACGCCTACCATCACCTCCAGGCTCCACCTCCAATTCTCTCTCTAGGTATCCGTACCAGTAGTCCCCATTCTCCAATTTTATATTCTTCAACCAATTTGGATTTCACTTTTTCCTTTTCCTTTTCTTTTATTCCATTTTTATGTAATTTTACTATTTTTGATCAATTCCAATCATTTGTTGCTTTGTGCTTTCCTCTTTTGTTGGGGGAAAAAGATAGAAAACCACAAAACCCCCCAATTTCCAATTTCAATTTTTTTTTGAATTTCAGTACAGAAAATGTTGTATATTTATTTCTATCTTTTTCCAATTTTCTTTTAAAAGGTACGCCTCATTCCTTTACTCTCTCGTATATATTCATATTCTGATTTGTATATGTGTTTTAGTTAGTTGGGCTTATTTCCTGTTGAATTTCACTGTATATATATTCCCCGGAAATTTGAGATTTTGTTGTGGATGGATCAGCGAGTATATCTTTTGGATCAATGCATGTTGAAATCAATGCTTCTTATATTTCAATTCAATTTTCTCATCTTTCTTCACGTGTCAAATTATTAAGTTGACGCAAGATTCTTAATTTTAAGTAAGCTCTGCGTGTTGCTTATTGCCACTTTTTCTGGTTTTCAGGTTGGTTATAAATGTAATTCAGTAGGTATTGCTGTTCTTTCTCGGACTTTAATGATGCATTTTTAGGATCCTGTGGAAAGAGTTGATTAACATGTTTAAAAGTAGTGGACTCTAATATCTTTCATGCTTTATAATTTGTGATGATAGCCTCCTATCTTGGTTCTGCACTTCCTTGTGTGGAAGATTGAATAACATTCCTTGCTCTATGCTGAAAGTCTGCGATGCAAGTCATCCTCTTGATTTCCTCAATGAACTACTTTGTAACCTATAAAAGATGTTTACACAATCTAGAGTTCAGGTTGTCTGAAAACCGTACAAAGCCATTGCATAAAATCACGAGCCTTAGTCGACTAAACTGATGCCATAAATGTACTTCAGCTTCTATGTTTCTGTCATAAGACTCTTCCGTCTTCTTTCATTTTCGTTTGTGTGAGATTTTTGTGCTGAATAATCATAAACCGGAGATGCTAATTATGCTGTCCGTAAATTCAACGGAATACCCATAATTAACAAAACTTTAATGTAGACTGGATTGCAACTTGCATATTTATGTTGTAGTATGTGCTTTTTATTTATCATTCCATCAGGTGATGCAATGATATATAACTGGGTTCGAAGCTACCATGGATCCTCATGGAGACTTCCAAACACATTTTGAACTACTATCAAATGATCTTAAATTTATACAGAGTATGTAGCAACGCATCAGAATATGTTGCTATGTGTATACACGAGTGGCGCACTACATTTTTAATAACTCAAGAGAGAGTTTGGAAGGACTGCGAGCCTTCTCAAAATTATGTGCGAATCCTGTAAATGATTATTTGAATGTTTTAATATTAACATCTCATTTGTTGTGTCCTGAACTGTGAAAATAAAATAACGACTATATAAGCTGCACTAATGATCTTAGTGTTACACAAATACAGTAAATATCAATTCTCTTCCCATTAGAATAAGCTAATAATTCCAAATTTTTGACTGAATCTCTGAGCAATAATAACCCTCTAAAACTATTGTTGTCTCTGGTTTAGGAAATACTCCATTTGTCAACTATTGGATGTTTTTGCTTAATTGAGTTTTCGGTAAATAATGTTAAAGTTCAAAAATAGGTATTTACTTTCCGAAAGCATCCTTTCTGGTGTGGCTGATGCTGATCCTTGAGGGTAGAACTGTTAAGAAGCATAAAAAGTTCACCTTTTTGACCCCATTCTACAACTTTATACCAATTCAAACGAGCGCAGTGATCTGTGTCGAAAGCATTAATACTTTGTTGATTAATCTCAAAACCACTATATTGCAATTCTAGTGTTGTTTTTCCCTGCCTGTGAATTTCCCACTGGATTCTAATTTCTTGTACGTCAATATGGGGCAAGGCAATAAGTTTGTTTTATACGTCTACTATTGCTAGTAATTTTTCTTATGTTAAGAATAAAAAATGAACTCTATTGGTGTACAGGTATGGAGTGTTATGATTTCTGGAAAAGATGATGGTGCAGTGCTTAGACGGAGTGAAACATTTCCTCTCTGCTGTTGTAAATTGCTGTGAATCCGAGATATACAAGCAACCCAGAGGCCTGGAAAATCCTGAAGCTCTAGCAAGGGAGACAGTGTGTATGTTATATTATTGTTTGAAATTTATCCATTTTTATCAAAGTGGAAGTCAGAGTAATGTTGCTATATTTGTTTCATGTTTCAGTTCTTTTAAAGATATTTGTGAATTCTGGTGAAACTAATGCCGGCATTTTTTTCATTGTTTATTGGTTGTTGTAATTGTGTTTATCATGTCCACGACCAATAATTAGTATATTTTCTGTGGCTGATTTGGTTTTATTGATGGCATGATTTAAATTTGCTCTTGATAATCTAATGAGCACATATGTGATGTGGGAAAAACATACACAAATTAAATACATTAAAATCAATTAAAGGTGAGAATGCACTTATAAGTTGCTGGTTTAAATTTTTTGACAAATTAAAATTGCCAACATATAAAATCACAAATTAATTCGGAGAATTTTTCTGGAAGAAATAAGGTGTGCAGTCTAAAACCTGAACTATCTACTGCACTAATACGCCTCATATTGGCAGGTTAAGTTGTTACTTATGCATTTGAAGATGGGTCTGGTGTCATAATATATGACAATGTGGGTTGATAACTAGGTGGTCAGGATTCCTGACTTAATTGATGTGAATATAATTGAAGTTGATAAAAAGTATCATTACATAACAAGTGACCGGCCAGCACTGTGAGTGTGATTCAGTCCATAAAAATGAAGTTAGGCTTAAATATTTCCTTTTATAGACATGTCGGATTTTGCCATAACTACCTTTGGTGATCTCAGACTGCTTGCCAACCCATTTGTAATCATGAGAGCCCACCAGAAGAGATTCTTCAAATTTTAAGGAAGTAGGAACAATGAATAATAAAATTTAAAAGCATGTAAATTCGCTCAACAGTTCCTTGTTTCTCCCCTGCCCATTTGTTAGACCGTAACATAATTGAGTAACAGTGGATGCAGCTTATTACCAACCTGACCATATCTGACACAAATTGCCTGTACGCGGTTTTGCCACCCTGTAAAAAAACATTTAAGTGTTAATAATACGTGGTTGCTATAATTGAACAAATACAACTAGCAACTAAATTTTCTTACTTTTAGCTACGCCCCATTAGCGGGAGTCAGCTGTATATCCAGATTTCTTTCCATGTTGAGCAAGAGGATGCAGAAGATATTTCTCGTTAGATTGTTTTATGTGAAAGAAAACGATTGAGAATGTGCTATTTAGCTGAATAAGTGACATGTAAAAGAAAGTCGGTTTGGTATTGGTGCGCAATACTTCTGAGCACTGGGAAATTCAAGTTTTGTGGAATATTGTGTCTTTTATGATTTGATAGTTTAATCTAGTCTTTCCTTTCTAGGTTCTTACTTTTGTGTAGGTCTTCTGTTTCATTGGGGTGATGGGAACTAAATTTAAATTCAAGATTGTAAAATATAATTCTCACTCTGGCACGGGGGCATTAATAAGAAAGATTTGTTTAATAAATTACATTAGTAGCATCTGCCACTTCTTATCACTTTTTCATTCTACAATCTCTAAGTCAAGCTCTATGATTGCCTGCTAATTAGCACATATCTCTCTTTGTCTCTTTGATACTCTGATGCAGTCAGTGTTAGCGAAATTGAAGCCTTGTATGAGTTGTTTAAAAAGATCAGTAGTGCTGTAATCGATGACGGCCTGATTAATAAGGTAATGAATGTATTTAGAAAATTATTGGTTTGTTCTGTCATGATCTTCGCTTATGTGTGTTTCTGCACTCCATCTCTGGTTATTGATTCACTTACTGGATCTTTATTTGGTGTTTCTGCCTCTTGTATATATTCCTTTCCAGGAAGAGTTCCAGCTTGCGCTATTTAAGACAAACAAAAAGGAGAGCCTATTTGCTGACAGGGTTAGTTTTCATGCGCCAAAAACTGCAAATTGCTTAAACTTATCCGACAGGGTTAGTTTTCAAGAGCCAAATACTGCAAATGCTTATAAATATCCTATCTCTTATAATTTTTTTCCCTTAAAAATACACTCCAGCTGAAATGTGATTCACCTAAGCTGTGTACATGTTTTGAGTAGGTTAATCCAACATATCCCCATATTTCTTGTGCATGTTCGAGTGTGTGTTTACCTACTACATCTCCTCTCTTTGTTCCTATCATGTTGACATTGTTGTTGTTATCATCATTATTTTCATTGTTGTTGTTGTCATTTAATCTATTTAGTTGTTATTCTCAAGGTATTCGACTTGTTTGATACAAAGCACAATGGGATATTAGACTTTGAAGAGTTTGCACGTGCTCTTTCTGTATTTCACCCAAATGCTCCGATTGATGACAAGATTGATTGTGAGTATCATCATTTCATTCTTGGTTTTCATGTTGGTATAATTTAGGTGTCAAGGTTTAATCTTCGACCGATTTGTCTCAATACTGTAGATAGTGTCGTAGCATAAGAATTAGGGATGTTAATGTTATGGAAGTGTAGCAACTCCAGGTCTTTATATTTTCATTTTTTTGGCTATTTTGGCTTACTTGTTAGCTCCTTTTTAGGGTTGGGGAGTGGTGTAGTTGTTTGAATACATGTATATTAATTGTATGTCGTCCAAAAGCTTACAGCTATTTGCATATGATTTTCCTTCAAGTTGGTGATGTTAAACTTTTTGTTACAGTTTCATTTCAATTATATGATCTCAAGCAACAAGGATTCATTGAAAGACAGGAGGTAAATCTCTTTTTCCTTGGATAAAAACACCAGCACTATTGAAGTTTTGAAGAACTGGAGGTCCATAAGAATATTTGGTTTCAGTCTAGATTTTTTTTTAGGAAATATATAAATGTAAAGGTGCTCTAGATACCGTTTTTATGCTACCTGGAAATTCCTTCTGCTATGCTGGTTCTTCTAGTTTGGATACAGGATGCTCATGGATGGTAGCTTATATGTTATGCAACAGGCTTAGATAAATTAAGTTGTAACAACTGCTGCTTGATTTACTGCGCACAGATATTTTTAGTAGAAAAAAGTAAGAGCTGCTATGTATGAAGGGTAGGTTTAGAGATTAATTTCGAGTCTGGCTTCGTAGACCATCCTTGATTGCTTGTTTTCAAGAAAAACGTGCCTTAATCCCCTTGCTAAAAGGGTTTATTGAACAAAGTTGTCGACCAACCGTGTTTCTTATGTTTTTCATTCTTGTACCATTTCGGAAAATTCCTGATTCAATTAATTAATGCTTACAATTGTGAAGATTTATTACTTTTCTAAACTGCTGCATCTAGATTTTAAATAAACATGTGTTTGTATGATGTTTTCATAATCGAACTAGTTGCCAAACCATTCTTTTGGTTCAACTGTTGGTGTGGCCGATCTATGAAAATTGACTATATATACATATTATGTAAAATGGTATTGTAATATATGAATTGTTATGTATTAAACTTAAAGGTAAAAGAGAAGATAAACAATCAACTAAAAACGAATCAAATAAATCCAAAATTCAATTAACCATGTACATTACAAGGACAATTACAAAACAAAACCTGACGTTAGTAACGCCCTTAAGTAGTAACTTTAAGTATGAATGTAATGTCTCTTATTCTGATTATTTCATAATTTCCAAGTTGTGCTGTGGGGATCATGATATCTCATTGGGTTAATGTAGGTAAAGCAAATGGTGGTGGCCACACTGGCTGAATCTGGTATGAACCTCTCGGATGATGTTATAGAGAGTATCATTGACAAGGTAAAGCCCCTAGGATTGTTGTTCATTCATTTTTCCATTATTTTGGTAGTTTCTAGAGTTATATACCTCTTATCTTTTTATTTCTCCATTTGCATTTGACTCTTGAATGGTGGACTAGGAGACTGGCAGTTCCGGTACTTTCCTCTTCTTAAGAAGAATCAATATGAATTCTTTTATCTGTGTTTAGAAGACAGGTGGTAAAGAAAGTTGGAACATGTTGCAGTAGGTTTGAAAAGATGGATCATACTAGTTTTATCTTGTATGAGCTATTGGCTACCTTGTCAATTTGGATGATAAGGAGAGCTAAAAATTCAGTTTTCAGGTAAAATGAAAAATAAAAAATAAAAGAAATTATTTAAGATCAGGAGCTCCACAGATGAAAGAACTTGATAATCCATGAGCTGTAGCAAAGATTTCGGTGCAGAAAGCTCCAATAAGGGAAACAAAGCTGATATTTTATTTCAAAAGCTATGTGGCATTGTGGCATACTATTTTTACTTTATTTTTAATTTGGATATGGCTCAATGGTGGGCTGATATAACTTCTTTCTTTTTCCATTGTCTTGGGGTTGTATTCAAAGTGACACCTCTAGTGGATTTCCAGATTTAGATGGTGTTGTGTAACTTTGCTTGAACTTTGGTTTAGCTCATTGATGTTTTGATAACCAAAAAAGAATAAAAATAATTAGGATTTCAAGCATGAACCTGATTCCATATGACCTCCACTAGGGAGAGTTTGATACTTGCTGAGCATGTACAGATTGAGTTTTTTATAGTAACGATTATAGAAAGAGTTGTATAAGGTTGATTAGAGCTTAAATGATAATGATGGCACTGTGTATAGTAGATCCGCTGCAAATAGAAAAGCTGTCATGGTGTATATTCACTACATATTGTGTGACACTCTTACATGTATATCAGGGCTTAAATATCATAGTTTTGCAGCAATTACTTTGTCCATTGTTTGCACTTACGTCCAGATATGTTTTTTTTTTTTTTTCAACTTAAATTTGTTCTCACTAAGTTCGTTAAATCCATGCTATGAGCACCCTACCCTGGCCACTATAGCCTGAGTGTTTAAGCAATGTTACGTGACAATAATCTGAGTCATTATATCACCACTTGGTTTCAGACATTTGAGGAAGCAGATACCAAACATGACGGGAAGATTGACAAAGAGGAGTGGAGGAGCCTTGTGATGCGACATCCTTCTCTCTTGAAGAATATGACCCTTCAATACCTTAAGTAAGTTTATTATACCTTTTTAATGAAATTTATGGCTTCATTTTATTCACCTGATTTCTGGGTGACAATGTGGCACTCTCAAGGCCCAAGGTTTAAGTCGATGGATAATTTGATGCTCTAGTGTGTGCATTCAATTTATTGATTTGTTTGCTTCAGAATATTTTTATGCCTGCTATAATTAGTAGCTCACCTCGGGCATTATATATATATATATATATATATATATAGCTCTTATTTTCCAAGTAAAACATCAAAAAAACCTCTGAGGTCTGGGGTAATTACAAAAAGACCCAGAGAAGTTTCAAAATTACAGAAACCCCCTAATGTTTGATTCCGTCTCACATTTAACATTTTTCCCAAACCGTTAGTTGACCTGGCGGAATTTTCCGATGTCATCAAATATTTACAATTACATCCCTCAACTTTTTGAAATATTATGGATAGCCCCAACTTTCGTATGACGATTTGTAATATTTAGGAAAATTGAGGATGTAATTATAGAATATCTGACAACATTGGCAAATTCCGCCAGTTCATGTAACGGTTGGGGTAAAAAATGTAAGACGAAATCAAACCTCAAGGAAGTAGATGTGGTTTTGGAACTTTTGTATTTTTTGTAATTACCCCAAACCTCAGGGTCTATTTTGTAATTATCCCTATAATATATGGAGATATATTCTGTGGTCTACTGTCAGTTAGTCTTAGCTTTGGACATAGCTTCCGAGTCCCTGAATCTGATTATTTTTTATGGACAGAGACATTACCACCACATTCCCCAGCTTTGTATTTCATTCTCAAGTTGATGACACCTAAGTTGGAGAACAACCCCCTTGTTGCAAGTACTGGATACTGTGGCTTTCCGAGTCGAGACAGCATGTCGATTTTCGGTGTAAAGGTCTTACAGAAGAAAGCTCTCACCCAATTGGATGGGGAGATGAAAATGTTGAATTCATTTGTTGCTTCACTATGTGGGTATTTATCGGCTTTATATTTATATCCTTTTCAATGATAGACCCTAAAAGTTTTGAGCATGCGCATTGTATCTGTTATTTGAAGGTTTTGTTTAAATTTGAAAGAAGGCTTCATTTGTGTTTTCTTTCCAGAGCTTTGTATGGTCTCCAAAGAGGTATGGTGATCTGTTGATAGCAGATGTTTTTAACTGCCTGTCGATTTTGACTTTGCATTCTATTTTTAATTTTGTAAAAATGTTTATTTTTGTATTCAAAATAAAATACTATTAAAATGCATTCTATTTTGAAAGCAATTGAATTTAAAAAAAAAATTTAAGGTGCATTTTATTTGCAAAATTCATTATGTTTCAAACAATAAGCATTTTTCAAAATTTCAGTCTTTTTTGGCCTTTTGTCTAACTCAAGCCCTTTTTTATTAACTAATATTTCATAAATCTATATAAGACCATTTAATTGAAAATTAATGAAAAAAAAGTCATCAAATCGCACTATGGTCACCCTTACCGAAAACTCGCGGGTTGTGGTTCCGGTCAAGATGAACACCTGCATGAACTTTGAAACTTGATAATGATATTCCATAGAAAATTGTATAGTAGACTTTGTAGTGATATCTTTTTCACCTTTGTAACCGGTGAAAAATTACCAAGAGAGAAGAAATCTATGAAGCATTGATATGGGTACGAGATACGGGTATGGTACGATACGGGTACCGGAATGCGTCATGTTTGAATTTTTAAGGACATGGGTACGGTATATATATATACATATAAAATTATATATTTTTATTTTATTTAAAATATAGATACACTAAATACAATTGAAAAAATATTTTAAGCATAAAAAACTGAAATTTCATAATACTTAAATGAAATGTAATAACTCACATATACACACAAAAAAACATGTTGAAATTATCAGCATTAGAACAAGTTATATCTCTGGAGTATCCATGAAGTATCGGATAAAGTATCGTATCCAATACGTATCCAATATATGTACGCCATACTCACAAAAGTGTCCGTGTTTCCTAGGAAGAAATTGTTTTTTGTTTATTTTGGTGTACCCAGTCAAAGTATTATTAGGTCATTTCTAGTTCCAGTTATATGTCTGACTGATTAAAAATTAATCTGTTTGATATATTTGTCAGTGTTACACTGTCCAAGGCCAAATTATTTTACTACTTCTAGCACAAAACCTACTTCTAATCCCTATTCAGTTATTAAAATCATATAAGGTGGAATCGTACAAACAAATTTTATGGCCATTAACTACTCAAATTCTTTACTAAGTATGCAAGCTCTGGTTTTCAGTTTGGAAATAATTATGCATATGGCTTTGAAGTAAACAAAAAAATGAAGGATCAGAATTATCCAAAATTATATATTTATTTAATTATGTATTTATGACCAATATATTTACATTCCATAATTACTAAAAATGATAATTATTTGTGCTTGATGGAGTTTAATATTATTTGCTATTTTATCCTCTTAAATAGATATTTAACCTTAATTTATAAAATGTAGATATTGAAAACATCAAATTGAAATTATTCAATTGTCTTAACTCGTTGAAACCCATAATCCAACGTCGCATTTTAGGATATCTTGTTCTTTGAAATGTGGATCATGGATCTATAACTACAATTTAAGTCTCAATCAAATTTTGAGGGTCTCTTTTATCTGAAACAAAATTTATCAAATAAATTAAAATGGATGGATACTTGGGTTGGGTATACTTGTTTAGCATTTGGAAAAATGCAAAAATAGTCCTGTAACTTTACCTAGTTGGCAATTTTGGTCCTATCCGATTTGAGTTTTGCAAATCTAGCCATATAACTTTAAAATTATCGCAATTTTGGCCCTCAATTGACCGGAGCTACAAATTTCCATCACAAAAGGTCACGTGATTGGCGCATGGCCCGTTATGGGGCTGACTTGGACCCGTTATGAGCAAAATTGGTCCTATAACTTAATTTCACTCTTAAAAAAAAAAAAGAAAAAGCCAAAATCAATCAACCAAATTCGCATAATTGGTCGTGTAACTTATTTTAACTCTTAAAAAAAAGAAAAAAACAAAAAACAATAGACCAAATCTGTATAATTGTTTAAAGTATGGAAATTTGTCTAAAAATTTAAAAAATGAATTAAAGCTGAAAACTATTGAAGACTTTGGAAATATTTTACCAAAAAATCTGAATTTTTTTATAAAATCTAGAAAGGGTAAAAAACACAGATTTTTTTTTACAAAACTAAAATTATTTTAAAATCTAAAAATTAAAGAAACCTTTTTAAAAAATCCAATATTTGCTTAAAAATCTTAAAATTCCAAAATTGGGATATTAAAATCTGAATATTTTTGGAAAATTTCCAGAATTTTTTAAACAATTTTCAAAATTTTAAAAAGAGTTTTGAGTTTTTTTTTTTTTTTTTTATTTTGTAATTTAAAATATTTTAAATATATGTCGATTTTAAGTAAAGTTACAGGGCATTTTTGCATTTTTCCTTTCCTTTTTTTTTTGTGTTTCAAACTATCCGTGACAATGACCTCATGATTGGTTGAATAATATTCTTTTCCTAAATCTTTAATTTCTCCTGTGAAGCATACAAATTTTAAAATAGTCATAAATTATTCAGAAAATTGTGAAAAGGTGAAAAATTTAAAAAGTAAATGTATTGACATAAATTTCATATTGAAGACGTTGAAAATAACCATCATTAAGTTCAAAATGGATTTTAATATTGTTTAAGTAAGTCGCATGCCTACCCGTTACGGATAAAATAACAAAGTCGGGCGTTAGCATTCAGCTCACAGTTTGCACGGCAAAGAATTGTACCGAGCACTACAACAGAGGCTGCTCTCAAGACGTACCAAAAGGCGACTATTTAATTTAGGGAAAATTATACTTTGGGCTCTGTACTAAACCCCAAAATTGAGAATAAATAGTAAAATTTTTATTCCCGAAAGCTCTGCTTGCAGAGCCCCTTTAAAGTTAAACCCCCTAAACTCACACTCTGCTGGCGTAGACCACCATCTACCACCGGCTTCTTCATCATCCGCTGCCGTTCTTTCTCGGTAAGAATTTATGCATGTAAAAGAATGTTTCTGTTTTTTCCTCGTTGGATTTCGTTCTAATTTTCTCCGAAGAATTGGAAAGATTTTGATTTTGCCTGGTGTTTGGTAAGCCCAGGTTGGTTCCGTTCTTTATTTCGCATGTCGAATTGTCAATCTACCTGTTTTTGTCTTTTTTCTTTAATGTGCCGAATAACCCAAAAGCACATTCAGGAAAAAACCCATGTATGCTTAAGTAGGTTTTTGTAGCTTTTAGGTCCTTCAAGAAAAAAAAATGGCAGAAAAAGGAGGAAAAGGGTATTTACCGTCCAAAGGTGGGAAATCTGCCCTAAAATCACCCGGTAATCATTCTTTTTCTTACAACCTTTTTTCCCGTAACTCCTCCAGTTTTTTTGAATTAATGTGTTCTTGCCGATGTTTCTGTTTCATGTGTGTTGTGTGAATGTTGAGTGACTGCTGTATGTTTGTGTGAATAATTGTTTCTCCTTCTTACTTGACCTGAGAGATGGATATGAGTCAGTCATATAGTTACTCATTCTAGTATTTTATACATAGTACATCCTAGCATGTCGGACCACATATGTGAAGTTCTCATGTTTACATTTTTTTTTTGGCATTAATAAAGTATATATACTAAATATATGTCTCATGCTGTCAATGTTTGAGAATTTGAATTTTTATTAGGGTGTTTTCAAGAGTATCAGGGGAAGACGGCTTTACTTGTTTTACACGTCCTAGAAATTCCTAATTTCTATCACATGAGGTCTGGATTTTTTCTAGCTGTGCTTTAGGAAAGTAAATAAATTGATGTTCGACTTGCCAGAATTAACTAATCGTTGCATGCTCCGTGTTGACCTTGCATTGATGTACCAAGATTCAATCGTAACATTTATGGCACAGGCAACTTTTAGTTGGTGTTATCCGTGCTATGGATTTCAATCACTCTTGGAAAAAGCTTTTCCCTGTTTCCTGGATCTTCTTGCTTGTTGATCTTGTAAATATGCTGAAAATTGACGTCATGAAATACTTGTTCTGCAACATTGATAATGCCGATCCTGCTTACTTTTGTATATGTCAGCTTTGTTAACTTGTCGGACCAATTAGTTTATTGTGGCAATTAGTCTTATTTTTTATCCTATTGAGTAAAAAGGCAGACATGTCTGTCTTTTGAGTCCAGATGCGATTAATAGCGTGATATAAGCTAGTGCAGTTGAACCCTCTCGCCAGTCAACAACTGGTTTTATCTTCTTATGTACTAGATTATACTTTTTAATTGTGTGTTTCTAATTTTTATTTTTTTCATGCATATATTTTTCTTTACAATTTTCTTTGTGCAACATAACCAGTTGGGAATGGTGACAGCTCTGCAAAGTCGAAGAAAGGGAAAAAAGTTCAGTTTGATTCCGAAGGTTAAATTTGTAAACGGTTCACTATTTTGTGCTATTTAATTCAGCCTATTTGTTATGTATTTAACTTGTTGAGGTAAAAGATAAGTGGCAGAACTTTTGTTTATGTACTTTTACGTTTTATGTTGATCTTTCTACTTTTCAAAATGTTTTAGATTTAGATTCTTTGGAAAACAATACTCCAAATTCTAATGGGAAGGTTGATGCACCAGCTATGAAAGGTTTGACTCTCAATCCTTTTTAATTTCATTTCTTGTGCAACTGACAGCCGTGTTTCTCTGGACTTGCAATATAATCTTTAATTTTAGTTTTCCTCTGAATGCGTACATTATATTTATCATCATGATTGCGTTGAAGGTGGCAAAGGAGAAAAAACTGCAAATGGCTCTAAGAAATCCACAGGCAAAGCACCTTCTCCAGTGGAACGAAGACTCGAGCAAGGTTAGTGCTTCCATGTATCAAGTTCTCTCTCTCTCTCTCTCTCTCTCTCTCTCTCTCTCTCTCTCTCTCTTGTTCTGGCCTGCTAATTTGTTTTGATTGAGGTCAATGGCATATTCATCTAATGTGTGTCTTAACTTGATAAGTACAAGGAGTTACTGAATTGTTTCCTTCGGGGTATAAAAATCACAATGGGTGTAGTGGAAAAAATTAACATACGAATGGTAAGGGTAAAACCATACTAAAAAAACCTAAGTATCTCATTCAGATCTTTGGGAAAGACTGCAATTATGATAGTGTATTATATAGTACGTTATGTGCCTGGGCTAGCCATGTCATTTACAAATTTAAGGCGAGACTTAATTGCATGCACTAGGTTTGGCCTGGTTGTGATGTACCTAAACATGAAAAGATATTTTGGATGATTACTCTTGGCATGTTATTTCACGTTATTGCTTCTTTGCTCTATCTAAAAGCACTGATAATTACCATGCAGAGCTTCCTCCAAATTCTGTGTGTTTGATGGACTGTGAAGCTGCAGAAATCTTGCAAACCATCCAAGATCAGATGGTTATATTGTCTCAAGATCCAGATATAAAACTCCCTGTGTGAGTGGCAAATGTTAAAGCTTTCATCTTTCAGTGGTCCTTCTTGCTTTTATTTGATTACCTTGATTTGCTTGCAATAAGATAAAAAAATCGAGTAATGGCCGTTGTTTGTATTAGGTCATTTGATATGGGACTAACTTACGCGAAGAGAAGTGGGAACTATGCAAAGCCTGAGACCGTGAAGAAATTACTTGCGTATCCTCATCTATAATAACTATTGAATTTTACTTATACATGTCAGAAACCATTGGATAAGATATTTTCATGTCTATCCTTTTCAAGAATTGTTTGCCATTAACTCAGATTAGGCCTCTGAAGAATCATGCCATTTCTGAATGCGAGGTACTTATACTGGAGAGCTTTTCTTATGATCCTTATGTCATGAAGTGAATTTAATAAAATTTCTATGACTTCAGATTTGTCTGATTGCCAACATTTGCCCCGAATCAGTAGATGAAGTCTTTGCCCTTGTCCCAGCACTGAAGGTATTATAACCATGTCTTTTAATTAGAAAGAGAATGGAAATACTTGATTGCTTGTTGCTCTAGGTGTTGTATCATTGTTTCAGGGCTGAAAATGCTTACAGTTATCTCTTGTATATTTGGTAACGTGTGCAAATGTATATAGAGATGCCTTTTTTTAAGCTATGTTAGTTTTGTCTCACTAAACTTAATCTGTGCTTTGAGTTGTTTAATTTCACTTTTCAACGAGATAACCATTAAAAAGGCCGCTCTTAGTGCTTTTGGATGATTTACTTGTGAAGAGGCTTGGGTTTTTCAATTATTGTATGACTTGCAGTACAAATCATTGTGTAAATTGATAGAGAATTATCAATGCTGAATGCATCACCTAAAATGCGTGAGGATGTTTTGATTTTGTTTTGAATTATGTCAAAAGTCTGAATTATATCGGCATACCGGATAATACAGGGCAAGATTTCATGACATTCATGTTCTCTTTATTTATGTGCCTTTCAACAATTCATATAAAAGATTTTTCGTAAATTTGTGTGAAAACCCAGGAAATGAATTTTCACTAGATTTTTTTTTTTCTTTTTCTCCTCTATGAAAACCAAAATCCAAGTAGCACAAGTGGATGTTTGAGATGGTATTATTGCTTTCTTTGTTTCCAAAGCTTGTGAACTGAAACTTTGATAAGGATGATGTTTTTTTCCTAGCCCAAGATGAGCAGGTTAAGAGAACCCCTCAGAATTGCTTTGGATGAATTAGCAAACCTCAAAGCAGCATTGGCTAACCTGAAAGATTCAATGTAGACGCTCGACTGAAGGATTCCGGTAAGCTATTTCAATGATTCGATCTTGTCCTTACATTTCATTACATATTCAATGTGCTGATTTGTTGGATATTTTTGTGACATGCTATTCAAGTCAGGTATGCTGAATATGGGGCTCGATATATTGTGTTTATGTCTCCAATTTTCTGAAGCAACAGAAACCAACTTTGCTAACGGGCAGCATTTTCCTATGTTTGTATAGCATTATGATACTAGACAGCTCTAATTACTGGCTAGTTAGATGGCAGCATAGTTTGTGCATCTGCTTCTTGTTTTAAAGGGCCAAGTTTTCAGCTTCATTGGGTGTTGTTTATATGCTGTCACTAATATTCCGGCAATATTTGGTAACCATGGAAAGATTTTTCTGTTAAAGAGCTTGTTTCAGTGTCTGAATTTGAGCAATGGTGCCACAATCTCTGTATGCCTTTCCCTGCAAGTGGCTCTAGGTGCGACACACTATAAAACAAAGGGTTAATTACAAAAACTAACTCTTAGGTTTGGCCTCATTATGAAAAAAACCTAGTTATCTTTTAAAAGTACAAATATTCCTGACATATGTTTTTATTTTACAAAATTGCACACTCAAGAGTGGTATTTGTTTAAGGGGATATTTGTAATTTTGAAAATATTCCTGGAGAATGTAAAATTTGTTTTTAATACATTTTTACAAAATTTTTGCACAACCTAATTTTTCAATGAAAGTGGTTTTCATTTGTTTAATTTATTTATTTATTTATTTTTATTTTGAAAGATATTTAAGTTTTACTATAATTTTTATAATGAAAGCACATTGTCAATTTGGCATAAACACATTTATATACCATTTTTTGACAAATTTTTTTTCATCTATGGTGTTAGTTCCTATTAATATTTTGCTATTCTTTTCTTAGTCTCTAATTTATTATCCCTAATGCATCAAATCAGTTATCTTTCAAAACTATAAATACTCTTTGAATTATAAGCATTTCTCTTTTTGGGTAAAAATATTTTGAGCTTTGTGTTTGTTTTGTAAATATTTCTTTATTTTGTAAAATAGAAACAAATGTTGAGGGGATATTACTAATTTTAAAACATAAATTGAGTTTTTTCTGTGATTAGACTGAATTTTAAGGGTAACTTTTTTGTAAGTTTTTCTTGAAGTGCGAATGGATCGAGCTTATTCAGTCCCCAAACTCATCCTGTCAGTCTTTAGCCAAGATCAATCTCCTATTCCATTTTATGTTCATCTCATACTCTTATGAATTGTGTAAATGTTACGTATATAAAAATGATATCTTCCTTGAATTTATGCCTTTTTCCCCAAAAGATGGCAATATGGACATGTTTATGATAAACATATTGAAATAATGTAAATATTGATAAAATTAAAAAATAAAATAAAAGATGAAATAGTAAATGCAATAGAGGATCCCAATTGGTCTTTAGTTATACCGAAAAACCAAAAAAAAATTATGAAAACAAAAGAAACTAGGTAACGTAACAGGCACACAAATTGAACATATCATATCCTACTAGAAAGAAAATGAAAGTACATGATTTTTGTGATTTTCACAAATTAGTATATATCTCCAACACTGAGCTTTAAGGTTGAAAAGAAGGTAGAAAATTAGTAATATTTCGTAACGCGTTACGTGCTCCACTAACTGTGATACTGACAATAAATATTTGTTTGCCTACGATAAAATTGACTATGTTTCAGGATACATTCCACATAACTGCTCGGAAGCTGACTTGTCAAATATATTTATATTGTTGTCAGATGTCAACATCAATTAGAATGGAAAAAAAATAAAAATAAAAATCGGTTAGAATGAATCAAAAAATGAAATAAATTACTCACAAATGTTTTCAATTGTGTGGAAGCCTGGAAATGGAATATCAAGATGATAATTTGATTTCTTGACCCTCTTTTGGTCTTTTCTTATTGTGTGTCAACGTATACTGGGCCAAGGCTCCATTACTTGTGCCGCCCAAACCTCTATTAATCAAATATATTATTGGCTTCGGCTGTTTGAAATTCCATGATCAGCAGACAGATTAATTAAATTCATGAAAAAAACCCAAACATAGAGAAATTATAGAACAAAAATAAGGAAATAAATAAATAAGAATAGGGTGCATGCAGCGCATTTTGTGTCAAATATCACATATTACAAAAGATGATTTGTGATTGTATAAAATTAACTCTGGTAATTAATATTGATGTGATGGTCATGTCATTAGTTAATTAATGTTTAATTTCTTGGTGGGTTCTTGTAAATTTAAAAAATAAGAAAACAGAATGTTATTGTTGAGGGTGATGTTATCTGAATGAAAAAAAGTCAGCTCAAAATGTGTTAATTAATTGTTGATAATACCTGGTATAAGCTGACCCTTGATGCATAAAAAGGCTGTTTTGGCTTCATTCTCACTTGTTTGGCCTCAAACAGTACCTTTAACATTCCCTCTCCCTGGATTCAGTCTTTTGTTTCAGTTTTCTTCAGGTAAGCAAATACTTAAGATATCTGTCAATCATTTATGAACATTTTCTTGTTCTTCTTATATTTTTGGGAAAATTACAAAAGATTCCCTGAGGTTTTTGGGCTAACTTACAAAAAAAAACCAGATATGTTTCCAAATTACAAAAAGTTCCCTCAGGTTTGATTATGTCTTAAATATAAGGAGGTAGCTATAATATTTCTAGAAATATAAGGGGGAGATTTTGAAATATTTTTTCCTTCTGAAGGGGGAAAATGTAAAACGAAATCAGACCTCGATCAAGGGATTCTTGCAATTTTCAAAAACCTATGGATCATTTTGTAATTAGCCCGAACCTCAGTTTTTTTTGCTGTTGTAATTATGAATTATCCCTATATTTTTTCACAACCCTTAGTTTGAAAACTATTCATACCATGCAAACAGATTTTGCTTTAGACTGTTTTTGATTGTGATTGTGCAGTTTTGTGTTTGATAATTCCAGCAATTAACTTCCTTTTTTTTTTTTTTTTTCTTCTGAAGAAGAAAACTAGAAGTAGTAATCTTGAAAGGTGACATGGGTGCAAAACAGACCAGAGATGGAAATATGACCCGGCAAAATTCAGTTAGTCATGGATCTCAGTCCAGCTCTTCGCCTCATCGCCTAGTTTTGCTGAAACTAGCTTTGTTTCTGAGAGAACAAGGGAGGCTCACTCAAGATTTAGAAGAATTGATGACAACTATACAACTCTAGACCAGGTAATTTATGTCTCATTTTTTATGAAAACACATAGTTTTTGATTCAAATATATGTTTTCAATGATTATGCAGTCAGTCAAAACTTCAAAACCGATATTTGCAATTTGATTAGGGATAATTACAAGAAACCCCTCAAGGTTTGGGGTAATTACAGAAAGCCCAGAGAAGTTTCAATAGTACATGAACTCCGTGCAAGTTTGATTGCGTCTTACTAGTTGGCCCGACGGAATTTGCTGATGTAATATAAGACAAAATGTTTGGACTATTTGTAATACTTACAAAATTGAGGCATGCAATACAAAATATTTGATGACATCAACAACTTCTGTCTGTTCAAAACTAATTGGGGTGAAAATGTAAGACATAATCAAAACACAAAAGAGGTTTCTATAATTTTGATACTTGTCTGTTTTTTTGTCGTCGTTGTAATTACCATTACCCCAAACCTGAGGGTTCTTTTATGTATTATCCCATTTGATTATATTATAAGTATTTCAATGGTGTAACAAAATGATTCACAGCGTTAATTTGGGTAGGAAGCAAGTTGAAAAAACTTGACATGGACTATTGATCATGTCAAGAACTAGGCTGTAAAAATTCAACAAACATAACTCTCTAGCTACCTCAATTTTCATACACATAAAGATATGATGCTGAAGTTCTCTCTTGCAAATATATTTCATGGGTTGGCGACTTTCGCCGTGGCTTGCTTAATGAATTTGACATCTAACTTCATCTGTATATCCTTAGGTGACACTAGCTCTTTCTGAATCTGGTCTTGAATCCTCAAATCTCATTGTGGGCATAGACTTCACAAAAAGCAATGAATGGACAGGGAGACAATCTTTCAATGGAATGTGCCTACATCACATCGGTGAAGGCTTAAATCCGTACGAACACGCGATCTCAATCATTGGAAGGACACTTTCAGCTTTCGACGAGGATAATCTTATCCCTTGTTTTGGCTTTGGTGATGGTATGTTACTATCTATACATGCTGTTCTTGATGTGTATATAAGTTTAAGAATTTTGCCGATTTTGGAGGTGATTGATACAATTGGATGGTAAAATTAATAAAAATTTGGAACTGATTTTGCAGTAAGTACTCATGATCAAGATGTATTCAGCTTTTATCCAGATAACAGGCCGTGTAATGGCTTTGAGGAGGCATTGTACCGTTACCGAGATATTGTTCCGGATGTCCGGTTAGCAGGTTCGTCCATTATTCCTATTGTTTGCAAACACTAAAAAACAGTGATTCTCGGCTTTTAGCTAAAAAATAATCACTTTTTAGTGTTTTCAAATGTCATCTTTTGCTTTTGCTTCTACTTGGTTTAAACTGTGGATTCTAATTTCTGCTACAATAAATCGCTTCTTTTAAAAGCATAAGTGTTTGCGAACGCTCCCTAATTTCTAAATGTTGGGCTTATTTCTTAAGAAAAACTGCTTTGTGATTGTCTAGGACCAACATCATTTGCCCCAATAATTGAAACTGCTATAGGGATAGTTGATCAAAGTGGTGGTCAGTATCATGTTCTGCTGATTATAGCTGATGGCCAGGTAAATCTCTATCCATATGTATTTTCTTTGCTATTGATGCATTCTTAATTCATTATATATTTCATCTTTATTGAAATAGAAGAAAATTCATTTTAATTTCATTTGCTATGGAAGGTGACACGAAGCGTAGACACTGCAGTTGGGCAGCTAAGTCCTCAAGAGCAAAGGACCGTTAATGCAATTGTCAAAGCAAGGTTAAACAAACATATAAAATTTGCACATCTTTTTATATGAGATATTTGATTTTAGTACTAAAACATTTTCTTGTGTTTCTGTTTTGCAGTGAATATCCATTGTCGATAATCGTTGTTGGAGTTGGAGACGGGCCATGGGACATGATGCGGGAGTTTGACGATAACATCCCATCCAGGGTGTTTGACAATATTCAGGTTAGAACATGTAACTGTTTAAATCCATGCTCATTCTTGATGTAAGAATAGAAACTCACCGATTAATTATATTTGCTGGTGAAATATTGCAGTTTGTGAACTTCACAGAAATAATGTCAAGAAATGTCCCTCTAGCACAAAAGGAAGCTGAGTTTGCCCTGTCTGCACTAATGGAAATCCCTATGCAATACAGGGCAACATTGGAACTTCAACTCTTGGGGTAACTTCACTTTTACATAGATACATCTTTTCATTAGATTGAAGAATACTTTATATCAATTTTCAATAAATGAAGTACTTCAATCATCTTAAAAATGACAACATTTTTTTCTTGCAGCAACCGGAGAGGAATAAGCACAGTTATTCCATTGCCACCTCCTCCATCGCGGAACGTGAGGTCACCATTATTTTCTCGGTCGAGCAGCTTTACCCAAAACTTTCCAGCTACCTGTCCACCTTCTCCGAGTCCGTCGGAAAGTTCTTCAAATAGTAGGGTATGTTCTCCCTACTTCCCTTCACGACTTTGAATTAAGGGAGTGTTTGTAAATACTTCTGCTTTTAGAAGAAGTGGTTTAGTGTAGCGTAAGCTATAAGTAGTTGAGAATCAGAAGTTAATAGTATTTAGAAATAAAAACTAAAAGTTGAATTAGTTAAAAAAGTGTTTGGAAATAGAAACTAAAAGTTGAATTGGTTTAAGGAGTGTATTTGGTAAATAAGTTGTAAAAATGCTTATTTGTTTGTAAAAGTTAAACTAGAAGCAGGATCGAAAATCTAAAGCAGCTATCTCCCTACTCTCTGATTACATTATGCAAAATCAGAAGTTGACATTTAAAATTACATAACAACTTTTTTCCAAACAGAAACTGACAATCGCTTTTTAAAATTTTGCAGAAACTACCTAAGTGAATTTCATGCAGATTGTCATTTTATTGTGTTTTAGCATTCAAATGACTTTATCTTTATGGTGATTTTCCTGACAATTATTCTGTGATGCTCCTCAGCGGTGCCCGGTTTGTATCTGGAACAAACGGGATCTTGCTCTTGGATGTGGTCATCAGGTAAGCAAAGAACTAAGTATTGAAAGGTTGCATTTCTGTTAATCTCTATGAACTTATTTTTCTCAATAATTTGCATACATTATTCTTTGCAGACTTGCCATGACTGTGGGAATGATCTCACCTGGTGCCCAATTTGCCGGGCAGAGATAATAACTAGGATAAGGCTTTATGACTGAACTAATAAAGCCAATGTTCAAACTCAAAGAATCAAGATTGAAGTTGTTTGACAGTCGAAACTGTTCCCCCTATACGATATTATTTATGTTTCTGTCACTGGTTTTTGAAAATGTACTATACACAGCAGTACCATGGTATTAGGATTGTCAGATTGTGAGGTCGAATTATGCGAACTGTACAGAGTCTGCATTTGTGTTTGGATTTGAAAGATTTGTCAGCCAAATTTTTGCAACTCATAATGATAAATCCGTTTCTTCGATTGTTTCTCAGAAACACATAGGCTCACAGAAAACAGAATCAAAAGAAATGCAGTAGTGTGTGTTTGAGTTTCAAAATAACTTGTTCTTTTATTTTTTTGTTTAAAAAAATTCAAGATAAATGATACAAGACAGTCTATCATTAATCTCATCAGCTGTATGAAGGAAGATGACAGGAAATAAATCAGCTGTTCTTCAAACTTGAAACTCAAAAGTTAAGCTTGAAACAAATCATACATTACAAAGTGAAGAAACATTGATGATTAATCTAACACAGCAATTTTACAATGGTTGGCATTTTCTTGTCTTGAGATTGAGGAAATATAGTTTTAAATGATATTATTCAAGTTCAATAGACCTAAACAACACAACTTGTCAATTCCAGACAAACAATCTGAATCAGCAAGTAAGTAAACAAAGTTGACCATATCTCTTCTACCCTCACCAGTCTCCTCTACTTTCCAAACTTTTTGGTGTACAATATTGCAATTGGATAGACAAAGTCACTGAGATTCCAAAGGGGACAGTCAAAAAAAGCAGCAAGTTGGAGGGAATCTAATCAACCTCTCACTTCATTTTAGTTCAATACTGTCCTTTGCATGTATGAATTTCCCCTATAAATAGGCTACAAGAGAAAGGCTATATCATATCTGCATTTACTACATCCTAAAACTAGAAAGAAAAAAAAAAAAAAAAAGAGGTCAAAATGTTTAGCAAGAAAACTTTGGTGGTGACTTTGGCATGGCTACTTGTAGTCACATATCTTGCCACCTTTTCATATGGAGCTGTGGCCAAACCTGCTGAGACTGTGGTGTATCCCCAAGCTGGTAAATTTCTCTTGTTCGAAATATAGTTTTATCGCATGACCATAAATTGCAAATTTTCAAATATGTTACGTTAATGATCTGCATTTTTTTCTTTTAATTTTGAAGGGTGTCGCTGCTGCTTGTTTGATTACTCTAAGCCACTGATCACTTGTGCAAGAGTGTGCTGTGGGGATAATTGCTGCTAAGCCCACTCCACAACAACTACAATGAGCTACTGGGTTATAGCTTTTCAAGCATCAATAAATTGTGGAATAATTTCCTTCGGGTTTTCTATTTAAATGTTTGTCAATCTCGTCATGTATTGTTGTTTGTGTTTTAAAGCATTGTTTTCCGTTTTCCAACTATTCCGGAAAATGATTATGTTTGTTTATGGAAGTTGTAAGCGGAAGTGAAAATGGAGTCGTTTTCAGTTTTCAGTTTTCAATAGAAATAAGATTTTGGAAATACAACCAAATAATTTTTTATAATTTTACATCGAGTGAAATACAATTGCAAGCCCTACAGAATCATAAATCTATAAAAATCTAAAGCAAAATTTTAAACATAAATTGATCCGTAGAATCAAAACATCATCAGTCCTCAAGAGCAAAGGGCGAAGCAATTGTCAAAGCAAGGTTAAATAAATTTGGACATCTTGAACAAAACACGTCATTGTTTTTTACCAAAGAAATTGATCTCGCTCGTCACATCTCGGCTTGGTGGAGGTTGTCATCGAAAGTAATGGCTTATCTGAGTTTTTTGAACAAGATCTCACATATGAGACAAATTTATTTACTGTAAAACAAACCATCTGATGGAGACAAATAAAAGTCACCTATTGCAGACAAATTTCTTTAAGACTAAAAACATTGAAAATTATTTCTCCATCCTCCATAGGAGGATGAAGGAAGAAAAAGATAAAGGAGATGGAGCAGCAAAGGCGGCTAGGGTTTGAGAGAAGAAAAAAAAGAGAATATATTTTCATTTTCAAACACATACCATAGCAGAAATTCGCACAATAAACTAACGTATTCTCAATTATCAAATCTCACACAAAAATCAATAAAATTTGAAAATTTATTTTCCAACATTGAAAATCTATTCTTGAAATTAAAGAAACTTCATTTTAATTTCATTTGCTATGGAAGGTGACACGAAGTGTGGACACCGCAGTTGGGCAGCTAAGTCCTCAAGAGCAAAGGACCGTTAACGCAATTGTCAAAGCAAGGTTAAATAAATTTGGACATCTTTTTATTGTAGTACTAAAACCATTACATTTCTGTTTTGCAGCGAATATCCATTGTTTTTTTATACGTCACTTGTGAATTGTTCCACATTGATTAATTAGTGGAAGAGAGCCTTACATATAAACCAAGTGAGCTACTCCTCGTATCACCAATTGATTTTAGGATGAAATCTCACTTGGTGGGTTTGGGTTCTCCTCCCTCTCCCCCTCTATTGGAATATCATGTAAAAATACGCTTTATGTGAAAGGCCGAATTTCACTGATGTGTCAATTTTTACACAACCTGTTGCGAAAATAGTGTCCCCAGGATTTAACAATTGTCCATATTCGTTGTTGGAGTTGGAGACGGGCCGTGGGACAGGATGCGGGAGTTTGACGATAACATTCCAGCAAGAGTGTTTAATCCATGATCATTCTTGATGTAAGAATAGAAATTTGACAATTAATTATATTTTCTGGTGAAATATTGCAGTTTGTGAACTTCATAGAGATAATGTCAAGAAATGTCCCTCTAGTCCAAAAGGAAGCTGAGTTTGCCCTGTCTTCATTAATGGAAATCCCTATGCAATACAGGGCAACACTGGAACTTCAACTCTTGGGGGTACCTTAATTCACGTTACACATGTACATCTTTTCATAAGATTGAAGCATACTTTATATCAATTTTAATAAATGAAAGAAGTACTTCAAAATAAAGGTTTACCACTAATATATATTTCTGTCACTGGTTTTTGAAAATGTACTATAAACAGTGCCATGGTATTTCTTTTTTTTTTTTTGAAGCATACTATAAAACAGTGCCATGGTATTAGGATTGTCAGATTGTGAGGTTAAATTATGCAAATTGTACAGAGTCTGTATTTGTCTAAACTAAAAAAATAAAGGATGTGTTTGACAATACACCAATGAAGAGTACAGAGTCTGTATTTGTGTTTTGGAACTGAAAGATATGTCAGCCAAGTTTTTGCAACTCGTAAAGATAAAATCCGTTTTCAGTTGTTTTTGAGAAACACATTTTTGAACCGCAACAATGTAAATAATGACCATCAAAAGAAATGCAACATGTGTTTGAGTATCAAAACAACTTTATACTTTAAAAAAAACGGAAATCAAGATAAATGACAGAAGACAGTATATCATCAAAGTTCATCAGCTGTATGAAGGAAGATGACAGCAAAGTAATAAGCTACTTCACTCCTTGAAACTCAAAAGAGTGATTCTCAGCTTTTATATGCGAAAAGCAACTATTTTTTTCCATCTGACGATTAATCTAACACAGCAATTTACGATTGTTGGCATTTTCTTGTCTTGAGATTGAGGAAATATATTTTTAAATGATATTATTCAAGTTCAATAGACCTAAACAGCACAACTAGTCATTCCAGACAAACAATTTGAATCAGCAGGCAAGTAAACAAAGTTGACCATATCTCTTCTATCCTCACCAATGTCCTCCAGGACCTCGACTTAACAAAATTTTCGTGTACAAAATTGCAATTGGATAGACAAAATCACTGGGATTCGAAAAGGGCAGTGCAATCATGAGTAAAAAAAATCAGCCACTTGGAGGGAATCTAATCAACCTCTCATTCCACTTTGTGTATGTGTTTTTCCCCTATAAATAGGCTACAAGAGCAAGACTATATCATATCTGCATTTACTACATACTAAAACTAGAAAAGAAAAAAAAAAAAAAAAAAAAAAAAAGAGGACAAAATGTTAAGCAAGAAAAATTTGGTGATCACTTTGGCATGGCTACTTTTAGTCACATATATTGCCACCTTTTCATATGGAGCTATGGCCAAACCTGCTGAGAGTCTGATGTATTCCCGTGGTGGTATATTTCTCTTGTTCGAAAAATAGTTTTATCGCATGTGAATGAATTGCATAATTTCAAATATGTTATGTTAATGAGCTGCATTTTTTTTTTTTTTTTTTGAAGGGTGTCGCTGCTGCCTGTATGATTACTCTAAGCCACAGGTCACCTGCACAAGATCGTGCTGTGGGGATAATTGCTGCTAGCCCAGTTCACAAGAACACAAAAATGTGCTAAATTTCCTTCGGTTTTCTATTTACATGTTTGTCAACCTCGTCATGTATTGTTGTGTTTTCAAGTGTCATTTTCCAACTATATTTCGGAAAATGAGTTTATGTTTATTTAGGAAGTTCTCAGTGGAGTCATTTTCAGTTTTAATGACAAAATATTGAAAATACAACCAAACAATTTTTCCACAATCACGCAAATCAATAACCAAACATATTTTCATTTCCAAACATATATCATCAAAGCATTACCACTACCACGGAGATTAGAGCAAGCAGGGGCAAAACCGAATATAAATCCTTAATAAATAGTTAAGATATAACGTTGCATAAGCTCCCACACTCACATAACTCCACAAACTCAACTCTACTAATCTGGACCAATTTCTAAACTAATACATCTATAATTATATTTCTGTGCAGTATTCTCTCTCATTTTTCTAACCAGGCGATTTAATTTCAGAAGAGGGAACTCTGAAAACCCCACTTCAAAACCAAAACCCTCTAATCACACAAGAAACATACCAAACCCCCAAAAAATAATTAATGAAAACATAATCCTCCTGCCATTCAAACTAAGTCCTAAAGAATTGCCATATGTAACCCCAACAAGAAATCTGCAATCACCGACCGACGGATCCAAAAACGTCACCATCCCAAGCCCATCAAATTCACAACTCTTCGGATTCTGTTTTTGCAACTGATAGTAGCTGTTGAAAGCGTAAGATATATTTCCCTTCTCACCAATGTTATTGCACGACCCCCCATAGTTGAGTGTCGTGCAATCCGCGTAACTGCAAGCAAGTTTGAAATGGTTAGCCACGGCAGAAAGATCTCGGGTGGGATTCGCGACACACCATCTAGAAGGAAGATACTCGACTTGTTTCGCGTTTTTTAACAATCCATTGCCGAGATTCAATTGGTACTTAGCCTGGCCGTCGAATGAGAATATGCCCCAGTGTCTCTCGAAGGTCCCCGGGAGTACACTTTTGGCCCCCTCGTCAAAGAGACTGAAAAGATAAACGTCCATCGGAGGCACGCCTGGCCTTAGAGGGGTTCCTTGGTTGCTTAGGACACGTTTTATGAATCCCTGGTTGAAAGCCCTTGCAGCACTAAGATTAGCACTTAGAGCCCCGTCTGTCGGCCAACCAATCTCTCCTATAACAATAGGCATTTGTGCGTATCCCAGTTTGGCGAGTGCCGAAACTAAAGTGTCGAAATTCCCGTCAAAAGCATTGTCATAAACATTAGGTCCGTCCGTCACGGGATGCGTTGTGCCGCCAAAGAATGCGTAATCTTGAGGAAAATCCGAGTTTCCGTAAAGGCTTAGAAAAGGGTAGATATTCACAACAAAAGGTGAGCCGTTTGAACTGAGGAATGAAACGAGCTGTGTAATGATTTGGGTCAGCTCGGGCCGGAAGGTTCCTTGTGATGGTAGAGAAGATTCGTAGGCATCAGCGTTGCACGGGACAACCAGCTTCACCATGCCCGCGAGATTCACTTTTGCCAAAGACTGTTGTAGATTCGTCATAGCAGGCATAATATAAGATTGAAATTGGCCAGAATAACTAGTCAGGAAAGGTTCGTTTCCTACTGCAACATACCTGCAATCACACTACAAAATCAGTATTATGGATTTATGGAGAAAAATTACAAACAGCAATCAAATATCCATGTTGCTTCAAATAATTAAAAAGTTGCTCTAAAGTCCAGATTGGTTTTATTGACAACTAACATAGACCTTAATTTCATCTTGTCTGAAGATAATTCAATTTTTAGGTTTATGTGCCAACACGAAGAGATTCCCCCCGTCTCAAAAAAAAAATAATATCTTCCATTTTTGCCAAGATTTTAGCAGCAGAAGCTGATGCACAACCACAACAGGGCAGTGAGAGCTTATATTTCATTCCTTTACTCATTATGCACCACTATAAAAGAGGTGAAATTATCTTCTCTGTACCATCAAGTTCATCACATCTAGCAGAATTATTAAGTGCTGCCAATCAATGCTCAAACCAAAGCTACATAATTGCGAAATGGATACTATTAACCAAACATCATTAATTGAATATACAAAGTTTAATAATTTTTGTTAAGCAATCCACAGTATATTCATATCACTTTTCTCACTATTCAGTATTCAATCTAAGACAGATAGGAGAGAGCCAAAACTATGCACACCACACACATACACACGCCCGCACACGCACACACATATAGAACCAAAAGCTCCTATATTAAGGAATGTAAACCCAATCAAAATAAAAATCAGCATAAAATAACCAGATAACAAGATCAAGACTGTACCCCACATTTAAAATTAACCAAAAAAGAAGAAGAAGAAGAAGAACGAAACAAAAAGAAGCATACTTGATATTAGTACCGCCTTTAACCATGTATCTGGATACATTCTGAGAAACCCACAAATCAGAAGCAGAAGTAGAGGTGCTGAGCAGTGCCAACATTTCATTAGGGATCCCAACCATAACTTCAATTCCACTGCCCATTAACGCCTTGAGAACAGTTGGGTCTGCATCAAACAGTTTAACTTTTTCAATCTTGTTGTCCTTCAAGAGATCCACCACAGTATCCGGCGAAAGGCGGTGATTCGACACTGTGCCCCAGTTCACACCAATCCCTGATTCCACCACCACCACTACTACAGAGACAGACAACAGAAATACTAGGATTTTGCTTGATAAATGGGTTCTTGACATTTTCTTTTCCTAATCCGAGAAATATTGCGGAAATGGTTTGTTCATTAATGTCGATATTGTTTTGGTTTGAAAGGCGGTGGGAAAAGGAGCTGAGGGGTTTTCAGCACAAGTTTGGAGAGAAAAGTGCAACTACTGTAATGTAACTGATAAATACTGATGATACCTTGGTGGTAACGCGTAAATTTGAAGTCTCTTTAGCACCATCACAAATAGAAACTTAAATTAAATAAATAAATAAAAGAAGGGATACATACGAAATAAAACTATTCTCAGGTTTGGGTTATTTACAAGAAATCCCAAAAATACTTGGAAATTACAAAAAATGCCTTAGCTTGCATTTGGACAGGAGGATTTGGGGGAAGGTTTCAAACGACTCTATCTAAAATAAATTTGAAATACTCCAAAATAATTTCAAAAATAGCTTCCAACGATTTGAAATCTGTTATAGAATGACTTCATCCAAACAACCTCAATGGGTTTGTTATTCTTTATTTGAAATCATTAGCTCCAAATCCTTAATTACCTCAACGGATTTGTTATTAAGGTTTGATTATGTGTTAAATGTAAGGGGACGTTCGAAATATTCTTTTGCCTATGAATGGAGTAAAGTGTAATATAAAATCAAACTCACGAAATCACACAGTCTTTTGTAATTTTCAAACACCTAAGGATTTTTTTATAATTAACCAAACCTCAAGGGTAGTTTTTGTAATAATCTCTAAAAGGAATGGGTCTTTAAATTTTCGCTAGAGTTTGGATAAATATGGGTTATGTCTACTAAGGGTGTGTACGGTACGGGACGGTTCGGAATTTTGAAATCTCCCCGAAGTTTGGAGATTCTGAAAATAAATCTCTAGAACCGAACCATAGAAAAAAATCTTTGTCCTGAACCATACCGAAAGTTCGGAACGGAGATTCGGAGATTTGTCATAAATAAAGCATATAAATTTGGAAAAAAAAAAAGAAAAAAGAAAATTAATATAAAAATCACCAAACGGATATACTTCTAGAGTTCTAGTATCTTTTTAGCGTAATCTAAAAATAAAAACTAAAACTATAATAGGTATCCAAAATTGTAAACTTAATAACCTCTATAATACAATAATAGTATATTAGTTGGGCAATTGTCCTTCTATTGGCATAGAGCATATATAATTAACTAATAGTTTTTATACATTAAAATGAAATAAAAACTTGTATAAATTTATAATCTCTATTTCTCAACTTAACATAATCAATAAAATTATATTTATAATTTATGTGATGTTGTAAAAAAATTTAAAATATGATTTTTTTATATTGTTATAATATGATACTATTACTTGTTTCTCTTTTAAGCAATTTACTAATCATTTAACTAATTTCAATTTCAAATTATTTACTCTATTATTAATATCAAAGTTTTTTAAAATTCATAATAGTTGTAGTATTATGATTTTTTTTAGAAATATGTTGTATATTCAATTTAATTTCAAATAGTTTGTAGTTAATTCAATATCAAAATAAAAACAACATAGAAATAATGTATATGTATTTATATAAAATCTTTAAAATCGGTTCTAGCTTCGGGTCCTCGGTTTGGAGTAGTTCGGTATGGTTCAGTACGGTTCGGGGAAAGTAAAAAAGTCAAAGAATATTTTTGGTTCGGAGATCTTTCGGTCCGAATATTGGTTCGATTTCGGTAATCTTCAAGTCCCGTGCACAACCCTAATGTCTACACATGTCATTCATCTGAATAATGAAATAAAAAGTGGAACAAGAAATCTAAATCAGGTAACCATCCTTACATTTTCACATATTTATTAGTTCAATATTAAATTTTAAAATGTTATTTACAATATTGTTTTAAATACCAGACCGTACCGGCCAGTTGAACCGGTTATACCGGATACCGGTGGTCGGACCGGTACGGTAAGGTTCTAAATACCATTTTTGCGATTATACCGGTCAAAACCGGTTAAACCAATTTTTTTTTACTTTTTATTTTTTCAACCTTTTTCTTATAAAAACTGAAATTATAAACTTAATGTTTAACATATTTATGCCATAATTCAAATCAAACAATATTTAAAATCAATTATTCAATATTATGTTAAGATTTAACTCAATTATTTGTATTTTAACTGATTCAAACAAGAATTCTAATCAATCAAAATATTCTAAATTTGGACAAACCTCTATAACATAGGCATAGACAATCAATCAAATAATTATATAATAAAAAATAAGAAATAAAAAATATATAACTTCTCTTTTTATATCAATATATTACTTTAATATATTATATAATATATTTTATTAAAACCGATAAAATCGGCGGTTGAACCGGTCCGACCGGTTGAACCGCTTACAGATGGCTTGGCCGGTTTGATCACCGGTACGATTTTAAAATACTGATTTACAATATTGTATACGTCAATCTTTGCCTTACAATACTTCGCCTTACATTTCCAGATTAAAAGCTCTTCATGATTAATTTATTGTACTGTCTTTTTCCCTTTGTTTTTTCTTTTTCATATAAAAGTCAAATAAAATAGAAAAATGTGATCACGAGCTCACTGGTGCATTCTATGCTTGTTTATAAATGGCCAATTGGTATGCCTAAGCAACTGGAGAAAGCTATGCGGAACTTTATCTGGACAGGTGACATCGCACGCAGAAAGGGAATCACACGGTTAATTGGGCTCGTTGTTGCACTCCTCGGAAAGAAGAGGGCCTTGGGGTTCGTTCAATTACCATGGCTAATCAGGCTTATCTCATGAAATTGGGCTGGAAGATCATTACTTCGAATTCCATTGTTCTCACCACTCTTCGCAATCGTTATCTTCTGGCGAGCGGGGCGATCCGTAACTCGTATTTTCCTTCATCGATCTGGGTTGGCCTATGTCCTCTCATTCAGAACTGTTTTCACGGTGGGTCCCGGGGTGCATTCGTTCTTTTAATATTTTTGGAATGACAATTGGCTTGGTTATGTCATTTCGGATCGTATTGGCATTCCTAACGAATACCGAGTTCATTTTAATGAAACAATCTCGGACCTCTATTACGACAACACTTGGCATTTCACCATCTCTTTTGTGGAAGCTTATATGGATATAGTCCGGGACATTGTTCATTGTCCACTTCCTCCGCATTCAGAGGATAAAAGAGTTTGGATGCATTCTATGAATGGGTTGGTTTCTTCTAAGGATGCCTATTCATTTTTGCAGCCTGCACTTCCGGTGGTTAGATGGGGCTCGTGGATCGGGTCTACGCACATCCCAGAAAGAAGATCTGTGGCGGTTTGGAGGGCAATTTTCGGTCGCCTGGCTGTTCTTGATGTTATGTGTCAACAAGGCTTCATTGGGCCGACCTTTTGTAGCCTATGTTATTCTCAGGCGGAATCGATTGATCATATATTCGTTTCTTTTGCTTTTGCAGGGCATTTGTGGGGCTGGATGGCTGAGGTTTTTGCGGTCACTGTTCACCCAGACACAACTTCAATGAATTTCTGGTTCACGTCATGGGTTTCCAATTCTATAATCAGGTGGCTTTTATCTGGAAGGTGGCTTTTATTTCCGGAGTTTAGTTCCTTTGGCATATACGGAATGACATCATTTTCAATAACACTAAATGGATCCCAGAGGGGGCTTTGGTTAATCTCCGGGCGATGATTTTGGAATCTGCTGTTCTGGATATGGGCTGCATGAATAACACTGAAGATGATCTCCTTTGTCTCCGCCGTCTCAAGGTAAAGGGCGTGCTCCCAGAGCCCCAAGAATCATCCCTGTCACTTGGCACCTTCCTCTTCCAGGTTGGATTAAGGTTAATACAGATGGCAGCACTTCTGGCTCTCCGGGACGTCTAGTCGCAACAGGGGTTTATCATACGGCTAGGGGCTTCTTCAGAGGTTGCTTTGTCGAACCATGCGGATTTGGATTTGCTTTCGAGGCAGAGTTGATTGCTGTTATTAAAGCAATTTCCTACGCTCATCATAAGGGTTGGACGCATCTTTGGGTGGAATCGGACTCTACCTTTGTGGTTGACCTCTTTCGCAATCGCGATGGATCCGTCCCGTGGCGTCTTCTTGATCACTGGAATTACTCAATGCATTTGGTCTCCCAAATGAATTTTGTAATTTCTCATATTTATCGGGAGGGTAATCGTGTGGCTGATTGTCTCAGTAAATTCTCAGAATCCAAGTGGTGGGATGCGCCTCCTGCGGATATTATCACTTTACTCAATGATGATTATGTTGGTCGTAGTCAGTATAGATTTGTCAGATAGCCTGTGTTGTGTTTCTGGGTTTATTCTGTTTCTTATGGATTTTTCTCGCGGGGGTACTCTTTTCCTACTGGGGGTTTTCCCACAAGGGTGAGTTTTACTCCGGTAGGTTTTTAACGAGGCCCCAAATATTGCCCTACCTGATCGACTTGTGATCATGGCTTTTTCTTTTCTTCTATATTATTTTTGAGCTTATTCAGAAAAAAATGTTAGTGTGACAATAAAATACAATAAAATAATCGTATTGTAGTAACTAGTATCACCTACAGTATGAGAAAAGGGCTAACCAATTGAGAATAATGGCTGCAAATAGTATTCCATTCTACAACTATGTTTTTTTTCTTTATGAATTCCATCCATCATTTGAAGAAATCTACAACTGATTAAAACATCGAGTGCAAAAATAATTGCAAGCCCTACAAAATATAATTCTATAAAAATCTATAACAAAATTTTTAAATCTAAACAGATATATCTGATCCGTAGAATCAGAACATCACAACAGAAGCGCTAGACAAAACTGTTGGAAAAAGTGAAGGAAATTGCATCTTTGGGTGCAATTTTATTGGAAATTCGATTGTCTAAATGACACAAGTAAAAGTGGATTCTAGTTCTACCCCGTGAGAACATTAAAATCAAGTATTTGTTTGTCCAAAATGGTGTTTGGATGAAGGAGAAATCATAGCTTCAAGTGGAGTATTGAAATTTATTTAAAAGAAGAAAACATATGTGTTTGTCTTCTTTGAAAGGTGGGTTTGTCCTACATGAGAAAACAAAGGCTTTTTAGACTAGTATAAATAATATCACCTCTTATTAAGGTGTAAGATTATATTGCATAGAGGCTCTCTCTACTCGTGCGCCCACGGGGAGTGCAAATCACGGTCCGGTTCAGGCTCCAAACAACTGACTTGGGTGCGGGCGCGACTTGCGGACACGAAATCAAGCCACATAGTCTAGCCTATGTTTTGCATATTTTTATTTTGAATTTAAAAAGAATCTATAACAACTTATAATTAATTCCTATAATCTGCAAATTAATATTTGTAATTGCTGCAGGCTTTTTTGAATTTTAATAGATTTTTATTTTGAATTTATAAAGAATTTGTAATAGCTAATAATTAGTTTCTATAACCTGCAGATTAATGTTTGTAACATCAGGTTTGAATTGATGTGTACCAACAACATATTTAATTTTCTCAGATAATTTTCAGCTCTATAAATAGCTGAGGTACCAGCAATCAGAAACTACACTCAACATATTTGCATTTTATAATTTTCTACATATTGTTCTGCAACGTTTCTTGGCCTCCTTGGCCTCCTGTATTTTTGGTGATAAGTTCAGACATCTCTTCAGTTCGCCAGGTAAAAGGTACTCCGGGATTTTTGTCGTCTTGTCCTGGAAAATAGACGTCCAGAATAGGGGATCGACGAATCTGTTTTAAGGATAGTGTGTTCAACACATGATTTAGGTCATTTCTGTTTATTTGTATTCTGTAATTTCAATTTACTCAAAGTTAGCTGTTATAATTTTGTAATTTTATTTCATTTCAGTTTGGACTTTCCGGATTATATAAATTGTACTGCAATTTTTGCTAACAAAACATGTATCAAATAATCTCGTTTATATCATGTATCGTTAGGAAATGACTCTTATGACCTTTTATACAAAATCCCATATGAAAAAGTCACATAACGGACCACGAGCGTGTAGCTCGAGTGGTATCGCTCACTCTTTGTAAGGGTGTTGACCGGGGTTCGAACACGGTATCTTTCAGTTTTTTTGAAATTTAAATTCTCCCATCCAACCAGTACTCCTAATTTATTAAAAAAAGCCACATAACGGGGACAAATAAAAGCCGTAGATTTGGGACAAATTTATTGAGATTAACAGCAATGAAAATAATTTCCACCATCATCCATAGGAAAATGAGGAAAGAAAAAGAGAACGAAGATGGATGAGCAAAAACGGCTAGGTTTTTGACAGAAGCCATTCTACAACTCTATAAGCACTCTGTTCTTAATTATTTATGTGCAATTCTATCACATGATTTTTCTATTGTGACTAATACTGTAGCAAAATTTTATGTTTGTCGTGTTTTTTCATTGGTGAGAAAAATATTATGAAGTCATTTGAATGGCCTTTGAGCTGGAAATATAAGAAAGATGAGAGGCGGCAATTGAAGATGAATTTTCAATAAAAAAGTTTAGCATAAAATATTTATTTGTGTGTGAAACTGTCGATTGGGGAATAAACATTAGGCTAGCCGGGAGGGTTCTCAGCTAAGACCCTCTAATGCTTAAGTCAGTACAGGTGTTAGGTCGCTAGTAAATATAAAGCGAGGTGAATAACAATAAATATGATACTTGTAGCAAATGAATAGTGATGTATTTATAGGTGTCGATTCCCTGGCCGTACGAGGTCGTACAGTGTCGTATTGGGTTGTACGGAGCCGTACAACCTCGTCCTACGTGGCGTCCTTGCATTGGTCCACCTGTCTAGATCTATGTTTTCCGCCTGTGTCAGGTCAAGTAGGCGACCTTGAGCTGACCTCGCCATTAGGTCAAGTAGGCGACTTTGAGCTGACCTCGCCATTAGGTCAAGAAGACGACCTATACCGCAACCTCGCCATTAGGTCAAGTAGGTGATCTGGTCTGCCACCTCGTAATTGGGTCAGGTAGGCGACCCAGATCGTCACCTCGCCATTAGGTCAAGTAGGCGATCTGGTCTGCCACCTCTTAATTGGGTCAGGTAGGCGACCCAGATCGCCACCTCGCCATTAGGTCAAGTAGGCGATCTGGTCTACCACCTCGTAATTGGGTCAGGTAGGTGACCCGGACCAGTTGTCTTGGTTCAGATAAGGCAACCCGATCCTCAATAATTTGTAGACCCTGGGCTTCTTATGTTATTTCATCTATTAGGTGAGGGTAAATAAGTAATTTCGGATATATACATATCATTACTCCCCCAGTTACTTTAGTAATTAATTACTAAGGTACCTCATTAATCTGGGCCGTAGAATTTGAAAAGTACCTTCAATCTCAACCACTTAATCTTCCCGTCCATCCCTATATATATATATATAAGGAAGCTTTTAAGTTTGTCATTTTTACTTTAGCCAAGTGTGGTGAAAAATTTCTCCGGTTCGCAGCGAGCTCGAAGCCTCCATTCGAAGATCTTCACGTAGTTAGATTTCATTTCGAGGTAGCCCTTAGCTTCGCTTCGCGCAATTTTTTTATTTCATTTATTTTTCTTTCTTCTTGCTATGACTTCCGACCTTACCCTAGGTTCCAATGATTCGAGCTCGAGTGGTTCGAGTTCGAGCTCAGGTTCCACCTCGGAATCTAGCTCTGACCCTGGTCCCCTTCCCCAAGCTCGTATGTTGCATGCTAGCCCTATTAGAGCCATAGCTCCCCTAGGAGACCCTATCCTCGACTTAGATCCTAGCGACGCGTATTCAGGTAGTTGAATTTAGGGAGCAATTTTTTATTCCTAGTAATTTTTAGATAATAATTCCGGGGAGGAACGATCGTATTGATAAGCCTCCTCCCCGTTGTATGTCTTTTCACCTCCCAAGCCTCGAGGCGGCTTTACGTTTTCCCTTAGCTCGCCCCGTTGTAAATATTTTAAATGGTTTGGGAGTGTGCCCTGCCCAACTCGTTCTGAATGCTTACCGCCATATCCTAGGTTTTGCGATCATAATGAAGTATTTTGAGGTGTCAGCCTCATTTCCTCACTTTTGGGCTCTTTATTCCATTAACTCTTCCTCCACCACTAGTGAAAAAGGTTTTTTCTATCTCTCCCCGCGACCCAATCGCAAACTCATCCATAACCTCCCTTCTTCCATATGGCCTTGGAAGGAAAAATTTCTTTTCATCCGAGCTCCCATTGAGACCCCTTGGGAGGTTCCTTTTGAATGGAGAGTCACTCGTCCTCACCCTCGTGACCTCTTCTCGGTCACTTGGGAGGATACCTTTGTTCAAGACATGTTATGCACGAGCTGGTTTCTATCAGAAAAGCTTTTAACTGAGGAGGTTCTTTCCCTCGCCTACCTTAGCCTCGACCCGAAGCCAGCTTCCTTAAGTTTGGGTAATGTTTACTGCTTATACTTAAATTGCAAGTCAACTTTCAAATTATTCTTATCATTTCTATCTTCTATTTCAGAGATGCTGTCAAAGGTTCTATATTAGCAAAACAGCTAAAGGATCAAAAAAAGGCCTTACTGGCTCGTCATAAGGAGAGACCCCCTCCTGTCCCAAAGTCCACCGGAGCTCATGCTGCCTCGGGATTAGGTAGCGCCCCTCCAGTTTTAGGGCATGATCATCTTTCTACCCCTATCGAGGTGCCAAGCGATGGTGATACTATGCGAGCCGCTCGCACCACCCGACTCGCCTAACTCCTCAGCATCCCTCTAGTGATTCTGGGGGCCAAGACAAAGCCTTAGGTTCGCAAGGCAAAGCTCACAAGGAAAAAGCCCATAAAGACAAGTCCCACAAGTCGCGCAGCCGGGACTCTGATAATAGGGACCGTGACGTTCACGAGGAGCCGACTACTAAAAAACTTCGCCTCGGCCCAACCGTGGGATCTTCCAGCAAGCAACCCGAGGTCGATGATGAGACCTGCAGCAACCCGGAAATGGAGGCCCAAACTAAATGGCTTTCATTGTGTGAGAAACAGCTCGCAGAAATGCGAGACATGGAAAGGCAAAGGACCCCTCCTCAAATTTCATCCTCTTTCAATGCCCGCTGCCTCGCCTGGTCCCGAACTGGGCAATTAATGGGCTAAGCTGCGTGCTTGATACACATGCTAGGGAGGATTCGTTTGAGCTTTATAAACATACCCTTCTCGGCCCTGATCAATTCGCCCTAATTCCCTTCGAGTTCACTCGTTTGGAGGGGCTAATAGCCCACAACAATTTTACCGTAAGTCTGTTACTTCACTATCTTACTTTCCCAATAAATAATCCTTTTAGTTTCTTACTTCTCTAATTTTGTACATTATTTTCCAGAATAATGCTCTTTACACCACCTCTCCCTCCGAGCTGCGAACTGGAAATGGACTCTTGATGCTCACGAGGTCGAGGTCAACAGACTTTCCAAGGCCCTGAGCGAGGCAAAAGCTGTCAAAGAACAACTTGCCAAGGAAAACACCTCACTCGTAACTCGAGTTCAAGGGCTGGAGAAGGATGTTACTGCGGCTCGCCAGGAACTAAATGACCAGAAGGAATCCCGTGAAAACGAGCTGAAGGAGACATATGCTACGGGTCGCGAAGAAGGCTACCAGGATTTCCAGACCTCGGAGGAGTATACTTCCGCGATCCAGAAGGCTCGCGAGGATGGCGTCAAGTTTTTCCTGACTTCGCACTCCTACAAGACCCTGGTAGCCCGACGAGCTGCAGTCTACCTGTTTGAGGGGTTCGAGCGATGTCGAGACCAGACTATACAAGAGGATGCCTTTAAGCCGGACTTCAACCAAAAGAAACTTGACTGCTTTCGGACTGATGATCTAGAAAGGGCAGACGAAGGCAAAGCGGGCGAAGAAGAAGGCCTCGATGTTACCCGCGATGTGGAAGATGGAGAAAACAGACGAGTGGACCGACCTCATGCACACACACATTGCCTCTACTGAACCACCCCCCTATCTGCTAATGAAGATGACGAAGATGAAGACAATTGACCCCTGTTTTTGCTTCCTTCTTTTGTAAATGAGCTCGACGCTCTATGTAAAGCAAATCTTCAAACATCATATTTTTTGCTAACATAATGTGAACAATCATCCTGCATGCTTTGATGAAGATATTTTGGTTAAGTCTCCGACTTCGTTATGTATGCTGTTAAATGAAAATATTTTGGTTATGTCTCCGACTTCGCTTTATCACTGCGTTGTTTGATCTTTATAATTTTTAGCTATTGTAATGATATTTGCTTGTCAATATTTTCATTCTATCTTTCGAATTCAAACCGCGTTAGGTCGCTTTATTCAGGCCGCGATCTTTCTCAGATCGCTTTATGGCTCTTGCTTGGAGCTAACCTCACGGGTCGCTTTTTAATTGCCGCGATCTTTTTCAGATTGCTTAATGGCTGACCTCGTGAGTCGCTTTTATTTGGAGCTATCCTCATAGGTCGCTCTTTTATTTGGAGCTGACCTCGTGGGTCGCTTTTATTTGAAGCTGACCTCATGGATCGCTCTTACTTGGAGCTGACTTTGTGGGTCGCTTTTATTTGAAGCTAACCTCGTGGGTCGCTTTTACTTGGAGCTGACCTCGTGGGTCGCTTTTATTTGAAGCTGACCTTGTCGGTCGCTTTTACTTGGAGCTGACCTCGTGGGTCGCTTTTATTTGAAGCTGACCTCATGGGTCGCTCTTAATTTGAAGCTGACCTCGTGGGTCGCATTTACTTGGAGTTGAACTCGTGGGTCTCTTTTATTTGAAGCTGACCTCATGGGTCGCTCTTAATTTGAAGCTGGCCTCGTGGGTCGCTCTTAATTTGAAGCTGACCTCGTGGGTCGCTTTTATTTGAAGCTGACCTCATGGGTCGCTCTTAATTGGAGCTTGATAATTATCTCAAAATAAGGGGGGTATTTCCCCTCCCAATAATTTCATATATATTCAATCAAAACAAGCCAATAATTACAATAGTTCACCTAAGTATAAAACTTGCGTAAATTGTGGATGTTCCATGGCCTAGGAAGCTCTTTTCCATCCATGCTTTCCAAACGATATGTTCCTCTCTTGAGGATCTTAATCACCTTGAAAGGACCTTCCCAATTAGCCTCCAATTTTCCCACATGCTTAGATACTTCAACTTTTTTCAGAACTAGGTCCCCTACTTGAAAATTTCTGTCATTCACCCTTTTATCATACGCTGCTCGCATTCTTCCTTTAGCTGCCTGAATTTGAACCAAGGCCCTATCCTTCTTTTCCTCGATCGTTTCTAATTCTAACCTTCGAGCCTCTTCATTCTGTGTCGGGTCATAGTGAGCTACCCTGTGAGATGCTTCCCCAATTTCCACTGGGATTACTGCCTCTAATCTGTACATCAAACCGAATGGGGTTTCTCCCGTAGAAGTTCTTGGGGTAGTCCTGTAAGCCCAAAGGACCCCTGGGAGTTCCTCCACCCAATATGTCTTCACTGCACATAGCCTCACTTTTAAGTGCTGCAGAATTATCCTATTAGCCACCTCGGTTTGTCCATTAGCTTGCGGATTTCCTACTGCCGTGAAATTCTGCTGGATTTTCACTTCCTTGCACCATGCTCATATTTTTCTTCCTTGGAACTGCGTTCTGTTATCTGAAATTAAGGTCCTAGGAAATCCAAACCGCTACAAATATTTTTCCGGACAAAGTCCATGACCTCCTCGCTCACCTATTTTAGCTAGTGCTGCGGCCTCGACCACTTCGTGAAATATTCAAGCTGCTACTATCACGAATTTATTCTCGCGCTTTGCCACGGGAAAGGACCTGAATGTCAATCCCCCACTGGTCGAACGGGCATGCAATAGGAATTGTTTCTAAGGGTACTTCTGGCTGATGAGTTAAGTTACCATGGAACTGACACTTATCACACTTCTTAGCGAACTCAACCGCATCCTTCATCACATTAGGCCAAAAGAATCCTTGCCTCAGGATTTTTTGAGCTAGCGAGCGACCTCCTGAATGATTTCCGCAGTTCCCCTCATGAATCTCTCTCATCACATACTGCGCGTTTTCAAGGCAACAAACATTTCAAAGGAGTCCTCCGAAGGACCTCTTATACACTTCATCTCCTATCATTTGGAACCTAGGTGCCCTAGTCTGTATCCTCCTCGCCTCGCCTGGATTTGTTGGCAAAGTTCCTGTTTTAAAAAATTCTTTAATCCCCTCGATCCAATTTACTCGAATCCCTATATGAAGAATTAAGGTCTCCTTTGAGAATTTGTCAAAAGGTTCGCTTTCTGAGTTCACTTCGGAGTGCTTCGCTGCTAACATTATCACCTTCCTCGAACTCGACCTGATACGGCACTCGTGAAACGTGCTAATGCATCAGCTCTCTCATTTTCTTCCCTAGGAATCTGTTTCAACTGAAAATCTTCAAACTTTTCTACTAACTTCTTAGCCCTACTCAAGTAGTTGGACATAGACTTATATTTGGCTTCGAAAGAGCCCTCCATCTGCATCGCCACTAACTGAGAGTCTGTATATGCCACGAGCCTTCTTACATTGCATTTGTGTGCTAACTTCATCCCAACAATTAGGGCTTCATACTCTGCCTCATTATTTGTAACCTCGAAATCCAACTTTAGAGCTACTTCAACTTCAAAAGAGTCAGGTCCTTGTAACAAAATTCCAGCTCCACCTCCAATTGCCACTGATAAACCATCCACATGTAAAAGCCACGCGACCTCGCCCTGGGTCACCGGCTCTTCTACAATTGCCTCGCTAACGAAGTCAGCTAGAACTTGGGCTTTAACTGCCGATTTACATTGATACTTGATATCAAATTCTCCCAATTCCACTGCCCATTTAACTAAGCGACCTGACAACTCCGGTCTTCCTAAAATTTGCCTCAAAGGTTGATTTGTTAAGACGATGATTTGGCGAGATTGAAAATAAGGCCGTAGCTTTCTTGCTGCTACCGCCAAGGCTAATGCCAACTTTTCAGTTTCTAAATATCTCTCTTCTGCTCCTTGTAACATCTTACTCACATAATAAACTGGCTTATGCAGGCCACCCTCCTCTTTGACTAAAACCGAGCTTACAGCTCGCTTAGAAACAGCCAAGTACAAGAAAAGTGGTTTCCCTTTTTCTGGCTTTGACAATAATGGTGGCGAGCTTAAATATGATTTTAATTCATCAAAGACCTTTTCACATTCTTCTATCCATTGTAATTTTTTCATATTTTTTAAAGTAGCAAAGAAATGTGGGTTACGATCGACTGACCTCGAAATGAACCTATTTAGCGAGGCTAGCTTCCCCGTGAGCTGCTGCACCTCGTTCACGGTCCTTGGGGAGGCCATCTCCAGTATAGCTTTAATTTTCTCCGAGTTTGCTTCAATCCCTCTCTCATTGACCATGAACCCGAGAAATTTTCCACCTCGCACCCCGAAAGTGTAGTTTGTTGGATTTAACTTCATTCCATAAGTTCGCATGATATTGAAAGCTCGCTTCAAATGTTCCAGATGGTCCCCCTGCTTCTCACTCTTGACCAGCATATCATCTACATAAACCTCCATGGTTCGCCCAATCTCGCTTTTGAACATGAGGTTGACAAGATATTGGTAAGTTGCCCCTACGTTCTTAAGGCCGAACGGCATCACCACATAGCAATACACCCCATTTTCAGTAACAAATGAGGTCTTATCCTGATCCTCTTCCGCCATGAAAATTTGATGATAACCTTGATACGCGTCCATCAAACTCAATAGAGCACACCCTGCCATAGAGTCCACTAGGAGGTCAATACGAGATAAGGGGTACGGATCTTTTGGACATGCTTTATTTAAATCAGTAAAGTCTGTACACATCCTCCACTTCTCAGTTGTTTTGGGAACAATTACCACATTAGATAGCCATTCGGTGATCTGGATCTCGACGATGTTCCCCGCTTCGAGCAGCTTGTTCACCTCACTTTCGATGATCCTATTCTTTTGTCCTCCAAAACTTCGCTTCTTCTGCTTAATAGGTTTCACCTCGGGGTTGACATTTAAGCGATGCACTACGATCTCTGGGCTAATCCCTTTGAAATCCGTAGACTTCCATGCGAAAATATCTGCATTCTCCTTCAAAAATTGGATAGTTAGGAGCTCGAGGCTCGGATCCATCTGAGAGCCAATTTTGGTCGACTTACTCGGGTCGCTTGGATCCAATTTGACTACCTTGTATTGTTCAGTAGGCTCGATTCTATACTCCACCACTCAAGCCTTTTTATGCTTCTCCTTCTCCTTCTTGCTCATTCCTGCCTCCTCCTCTCTCTCAATTTGCCTAATAGTTCTAATCTCCCGCTCTCCTTTCTTTTTCTTCAGTGACAAGTTATAGCACTCCCTTGCACTTTTCTGATCTCCACATACTTCACCAATCCCGCTCGCAGTTGGGAATTTCATCTCCATATGATATGTGGAAACAATATCTTGGAATTGATTTAAACCTGGCCTACCCAGAATGACGTTGTATGCGAACAAAGCATCGACCACTAAATATTTAATCATAACAGTTTTTCGGCATGGGGCAGTTCCTAGCGAGGTCGGGAGGTCAATAGTACCTAGCGGGATCACTTCGCTTCCCCCGAACCCAGTTAATGGTGTATCCACCGGTTGCAGCGTCGCTACGTCTAACTCCATCTTCCTTAAGACCTGCATAAAGATCACATCCGCCGAGCTCCCATTATCTATCAAGGTCTTCTGTACCGCGAAGTTCGCAATATCCATTGTTATCACCATTGGATCATTTTGACCTGTTTCTATTCCCACAAGGTCACGATTATCTAAAGTAATTGGGTTTGCTTCCTGGATATTCAAAATATTCAGAGCCCTTTTAGGAGTATGAGCCAAGATTCGCATATTCTTCTGCCTCGTACTTTGCGAGTCACCTCCACTTGGTTCTCCAGCGATCATATGTATCACCCCCCTCCTCGGCAAATTCTCATCTTGCCGGTCTTGCCTCGCTTTGGATTGCTCACGATGCTGATTTACTCTTTCCTTTATAGGGAAATGAGCTTCAGATCTCCCTCGCGACTTATGCCTCGGGGGCGAACCTGTCCTCGCTCCTCATCTTCAGTTTCCTTTACTATTACAAAATTTTTCAAGTACCCCTGCTGGATGAGTCGCTCTATTTCGTCTTTCAACTGAAAGCACTCTTCTGTATCATGGCCATGATCTTTATGAAAATGGCAATATTTTCTTTCATTTCTTTTACCCGGTATGGCCTTCATCTTTCTTGGCCACTTTAACATATTTTTTCCCTCGATGGACATTAGGGCATGCACTCGGGGAGCATTTAACGGTGTGTATCTGCTAAATCGTACCGGTCAATGTCGATCCTGATCTCGACCTCGCTCATGGTCTTTTTCAGACTTAAAACAAGGTCTCTCTCTAGGATCCTTTCTTACACGTACCTCCTGACCCGCCACTGACCATTCATGATCCTTCGATTCATTCATCTCCTCTTCCTGAATATATTGCTGGGTCATCTCCATCAATTCTTCCTTATCCGCTGGAGGGTTACGAGCTAAGGCTGAAGTTAGTGCCCCCTTTTTCAAACCATGCACCAATATATTCGTCATCATATCGATCCTCATATCTTGCACCTCGAGCGCCTCGTCATTAAATTGATTAATGAAGTCTCGAAGTGGCTCTCCCTCCGCTTGTCTGATGGTGAAAAGGTGGGTCGCTGACCTTTGAGCTCGCTTCTGGCTAGCGAACTGATATAAGAACTTTCTTGCCAATTGCTCATAGGATACTACAGTTCCCATGGGTAGCCCTGTGAACCATTCCTGCGCTTTTTCCTTTAGTGTTGTGATAAATATCCTGGCATTCATGGCATCCGACTGTCCATAAAGCTGCATTACGTGATCAAAAGCTGTTAAATGTTCCTGAGGATCCTTATTCCCATCCTATTTAGGAAGATCGGGGAGCTTGAAACTCGTAGTAACGACTCCTGCCAAAATTTCTGGGGAGAATGGGGACCCTCTTTTTTGCAATGCAGAAGTGACTGCCCCTCTTCTCTTCAAATGGTCCAGCTTCCGAGTAGCTTGCTCAATTTGCTCGCTGAGTTCATTTATATCTGCCACCCTAGGGAGCTCACACCTAGCCTCGCCTCGGGATGCCTCGCTCGTGGCGCTTGGTGACTAGCCACCTCCTCCACATCTCCTGGCTCTTTGTCTGCTGCCAACACTGTTGGTTCCTTGTCCTTAGGTACCTCCCTCGGGGGAGAAACCATGGGAGCCTTGCCTTTCCTTTCCCTATCGTTTAACATTCTTTCCAACATTTTCTCGAAGTCGCTGGTTCGCATGTTGATCATGGGGTCCTCTGCCTCCTTTTGATGTTGCTCTTGAATTAACAACGAAGGGGATCCTCCTTGAGGTATTGTTTCCTTCGTCCTTATTGGTGTCTCCACCATGTTTAGTCCACAAGGTGGTATTCCTTTTGTTTTCACTGGGGTCTCGTCCATATTTACTTTTGACCTAAGTAAGTTTCACAGACGGCGCCAACTGATTTGGGTGTGAGCAAATCAGATGTACTTCGGGTCGGGTCCTGTAAGATAAATAAACGTTAGGCTAGCCGAGAGGGTTCCCAGCTAAGACCCTCCGATGCTTAAGTCGGTACAGGTGTTAGGTCGCTAGTAAATGTAAAGCGAGGTGAATAGCAATAAATGTGATACCTGTAGCAAAGGAATAGTGATGTATTTATAGGTGTCGATTCCCTGGCCGTACGAGGTCGTACGGTGTCATATTGTGTTGTACGAAGCCGTACAACCTCGTCCTATGTGGCGGCCTTGCATTGGTCCACCTGTCTAGATACATGTCCTCCTGTGTCAGGTCAAGTAGGCGACCTTGAGCTGACCTCGCCATTAGGTCAAGAAGACGACCTAGACCGCAACCTCGCCATTAAGTCAAGTAGGCGATCTAGTCTGCCACCTCGTAATTAGGTCAGGTAGGCGACCCAGATCGCCACCTCGCCATTAGGTCAAGTAGGCGATCTAGTCTGCCACCTCGTAATTAGGTCAGGTAGGCGACCCAGATCGCCACCTCGCCATTAGGTCAAGTAGGCGATCTGGTCTGCCACCTCTTAATTGGGTCAGGTAGGCGACCCAGATCGCCACCTCGCCATTAGGTCAACTAGGCGATCTGGTCTGCCACCTCGTAATTGGGTCAGGTAGGTGACCCGGACCAATTGTCTTGGTTCGGATAAGGCGACCCGATCCTCAATAATTTGTAGACTCTGGGCTTCTTATGTTATTTCTTCTATTAGGTGAGGGTAAATAAATAATTTTGGATATATACATATCAGGTTGGATAAAAAGATAAAATGATGAAATATCGATAGTGAAGTGTTATTAATGGAATATCTCCAAAGTTTTTCTTAAGTTTAGAAAATGACCAACCGTTTTGCTACTTTTGCCAAGGGAAAAAGGTCGGCTTGGTTTTGATAAGATAACGATTTTTTTTCTTTTTCTTTTTCTTTTTATTATTATTATTATTTCTTCAGTAACTACCTTATTTTATATGCCACATGGGGAAATGGAATCCATGTGTCCCCTGCAATGTCGGTCAAAAAATTCAAGACAACAAATAGGTTTCATTTCCTGAAAGTCGGGTCACTGTAGATAAATAATTCCATACATTTTTGGGGGACCCGGCCAAGATAAATGCCATACTACATAAAAATTGACTAATTTTAAATTTACAGTTGATATTTCTCATGGGCTAAACCAAGAAAAAATATCATTTTTATGTCGGTTCGATATGTCCTAAAGAAATTAATATCAACACAACAAATTTGAAAAATGTCACACAGAAAAAGACATATTAGTCCCATCTAAATCATTATCATGCTTATTTAGTCAAATATTGACGCTGATGCTTCATCTCGCTAAAAACAAGTTTGTTCATCTTAGGAAGTAGGAACGCAACTTTATTAGATATTTTCTATTATGATATTATCATAAAGAATAGGACAATAAAATTATGGATAATTACAAAACTTTCCTTAAGTCTTGGGTAATTACAAAGAATCCGTTAGAATGGATGAAAACCCAAATCAGATTATGTGGACGATTCACACAAACGAGTTTTCGATCCGGCGGACAGATATAACAATCAGATTATGATCTTCAACAGGTTGTAGATATAGAATCATATGTATTCTAGACATTACAGAATTTTGAAAATTGCAGGTTTTAAGCCGTGTACGTACTTACAAATAGATTTCCCTCCCCACCTACTTCCTGGTGGCTACCATCTCGATGCTATGAGTCTTTTCATAGTTAATCTTCCACGGTTTTAACAGTTTTGTTTCTGTCTACTATCGATGTATTGCTAGTTTGAATTATTTAATAAAATTATTTTTCTTTTTTTGTCAAAAAAAAAAAAAACAAACAAAATGGATGAAAACCCGAAATTGCCTTTCGAACGGATTTCTGAAGAAAAGACTGAAATTAATTTAAAGAAAAATGAAGAGACAATTTTGCTCCCAAGTCGAAATAAATATCAACCGTTCATCTCATCACTTCAAGTTACTATTATATCTCTGTACTTTTAAAAATATTACAAATTACAAATAGTCCCAAATGGCATTTTGTCTCCTAATAATATGTGGACTATTCCAGGGACATTTTTAGATTTTCAAGAAAAATGAATTTGGTAATTGTAGGGGGCAAAAATGTCATATTTATTATTATTGTTATTACAATTCAATTATATATTTAATATATTTCATTAATTACCCATTAATTAGTGAGCTACACGAGGTCCGAATCGGGGCCACACGCCATTTTCTCCTATGCGGCCCACGAGGCCCACTACCTAGGTATATATAGGTCCCTCCATCAACCCTGTAAGTAAGATTCTGATATCCTCATAATTCACACTATACTCATTCAGTATTCTTTGTATTGTCTTATCTCGTTCACCGTGCTGACTTGAGCGTTGGAGTGGTCTTCCTAGGACAACCCCACGACCCGTCTAACGTTTGCTAGTGTTGTAGGCAAGTTTCCATCACTGAAAACTTCCAGCTTTGGGAGAGGAGGACTTTGACTTCATCAGATATCTTAACTTGGAGTGATCTGCCCTAAAAAGCAGCATCATTTTGGCGCCGTCTATGGGAATAGTTAAAGCACATGAAGATGTAGACCCGATCTTAAGAACGCGGAGCCGAATCTCAAGTTGATGGCCACGGGGCCAGAAACCAGCGAGAGAAACGACAACCTGGAAGATGGGAGGCCAACATTCCTCCTTATCCTAGAGGAGTGTCGCCTCCGCCTCAGCAAGAGGGACTCCACCCACTGAAGAAGTTACTTAGCCCGGGAAGCCCTCCAACCCATGGTTTATGAAGCTGCCCAGAATGCTCTAAGGTACCAAGTCGCAACCGGAGCTGGTAGGAGACCACCCCGAGCTCCGCCTATTGTTGAAGACCCTAACTTGGGAGGCATGGAGGAAGAGATAAAGGACGCGACAAGAATCGTGAAGAGCCACCCATGGATGAAGAGTCCCAAGTGGAGCTCGCGATACCTCGTTAGTGAAGAGAAGTCCATTCGCCCCCGCTATCCTAGTCGAGCCACTGCCCTCAGGCATTGATACCTCCAACCTCCCGTAGTATGATGGAACTGGAGATCCCCAGGAACATTTAGACAAGTTCTACGCTGAGGCGGATATCTACAACATGACGGGCGTTGCCTATTACAAAGCGTTCTAAACCACTCTGACCAAGCAAGACCTGACGTGGTTCAGTCAGCTTCCGATAGGCTCCATCACAATAATGCATAAATTTGCTGAGGCTTTTGTGCAACAATTCTCCACCAGCAAGTCAGGCCCTGGGACCATCGCACCCCTATTTCAACTGAAGGTGCGGGAACCTTTAGGCGACTTTATGGGCCAGCTCGTGAAAGCCGTGAATGAAGTCACTAACATCCCAGAGACCCTGGCTGAGATTCAGTGGCGGATCCCCCCAAGGACGCTTTATGGAACCACCGGATAAAGAACTTCTCCCCACTCCGGGGAAATTCGCAAGCAGCACCAGAGTGCCCATCCAAGCCGGAAAAACTACTAAGTCTGAGATCAGAAACAAGCGCAAGACCAGAGTAGATAACGAAAACTAGCCTCGAAGGAACTAAAGAAAAAATAATGGACTTTTCTGAAGGTGCCAATGACAAAAGTGTTGATCACCGCCCAAAGACAGGGAGTCATAACACCTCCCCAGAAGATGAGAGACAATCCCTCGCGACTTAATTCCAACTTTTACAACCTCTTCCACCACAACAAATACCATACAACCGAAACTTCTTTTCATCTGAAGAAAGAAATTGAAAGGCTAATTTAGAATGGCCATTTGCAAGAATACGTGGAGCCGACTTGGCTTCAGAAACCAACTCATGAGTAGAGCTGTCAATTTTGGTTCGGCCCGACAAACCGGCCTGAATAGCCCGATATTTTAGTATTCCAAGCTTTAAAAAACTGGGCCTCAAAGCCCGACCTGACAGGCCCAAAAAACTGGGCTGGCCTGGTCGACCCGATTTTTTTAGTGTATTTTTATTCTTTGGACCAGGCTTGGGCTCTGAAATTAGAGGCCCTGTCACTGTTTGGTTCGCTCGGGTTGGCCCGACACTCCTAAGAAACCTTTCAACCATTATCTTTCACAAAGAAAACATCCTTCTTCCAGAACCCGCCGAGGGAAGGAAGCCCTATGAAGAACTTACACTAAGAGAGAGAAAAGAAATAAAAGAAGGTGTCTCCCGAAGACTTCTTGGCATAGAAGATAGAGTTATCAATAGTAATAGGCATCTCTAACTTCCTCTTGGCATACTCATACCCCCGTATGCACACATAAGCTTGGGGAACAAGAAGTTGTGTCGGAGAAGCGATCATTGTGTGATCAAGGCCGACTCGGGATCGATAATCGCTTTGTAACCAGATCATTCATTTTAGTGGATTCCTCCAAGAGTTGGAGAAGAGTGGATTAGAGGAATTACGCCATCCTCGAACCAATTGGAGAAGTGTGGATTAGAGGAATTACCCCATCCCCAAACCACTATAAAATTTACTTGTGTCATTTTAATTACAATAGTTTACTTTCTTGCATATTATTGATATCTACTGCTAAGTTAAAATTGCTAAACTCAACTGATAATAAGCTTGCTAAAAACAAGTGTTAAAAAGAAGTTTAAAATATTAAGGGTGAAAAGTCTTCCGCTTAACAAAACCAAATCAACTGTAAAGTTAAGTGTTAGGTGACCCAACTGAGTTATACTAGCAACAACTCAGTCGAGCCTGTTGAGTGGGTGACTTTGCTGAAGTAAGCCAACCTAGCTAGGGGTGTCAATTTGTGACACGACACGATAATCCGTGCACGAACCTAACACGAAATTAGCAGGTACAAGTACAACCCTTAGCAGGTTCGGGTCAAAATCAGGCTGGACACGATTAATACGCGAAATAAATAGGCCAGGCCCGGTCGACATGCGAGTCGACACGATTGACCTATTTAACCTGTTAAATTTATAGTGACATATTATTTTAATATTTTGTGATATTTTAGTTAGTTATACGATATTTTAGTTAGTTATATGATGATGGACAAATTATTTAATGTATTTTCTAATAATTTAAAGTAATTTTTATTGATAATTTTATTTTTTCTCCTTTTTTTTTAATTTTTTTCGTGCTATATAGGTCTATCGTGTCGTGTTCGGGTTACCCATGTCATAATCAGGTCGTGTTTGTGTTCGTGTTAAACGTGTCATACCCTTGCCAGGACACGACCCCTAAACACGAAATACGACACAATTGACACCCCTAAACCTAGCTGTCCCTCAAGGACTTAGCTGATTTGAGTTTCTCCTACGCGACCCATAATGCATGTACCTTGGTACATATAGGTCCCTCCACCTCAAATATTCTCCTAACACATATTATATGCATTGAGTATTATTTGTACTGTTTTCTCTAGTTTACCGTGCTGACTTGAGTGTCGGAGAAGTCTTCCTTATACAACCCCATGGCCCGTTTTAATGTTTGCTGGTGTTACAGACAAGTTCCCATCACTGAATCTTCCAACTTTGGGAGAAGAAGATTTTTTTAGATACCTTAACTTGAAGTGATCTACCAAAAAAAACAACATAAATTTTGTTAGATCAGCTGACGACTTGACGGCTATGGTTAAAGGTAAAAGGAATAAGATTTCTTTGTAATTACTTCAATCTTCATAGAGTTTTGCAATTATCCTTTAATTTTAGTATATTACTACTTTATGTCGCACGAAAAAGAACCATTGCACCAACTTCATAAGCGTCGACGCGCGGCAAATCCCAATACTAGTTCGGGACCCACCAGTTTTGGAGTAGTTAACACGCATTAACTTCCTTTAACAATTTCTATGGGAGAAATGATAGTAAACTCGTCTTTTTATTTTTGCACTATTTGTCGCCTAATGATCATGTAGAATAATTAAGTGCCTGACTAAAAAATGCAGATTTCTTGATTTCAAATATAGCTCTTGTCAAAACGATCGATAAGATATGATAACATGATAACTCATTCGCTTTGTCGCTTGATCCTCCTTAAGAAACAGATCTACTAATAACAATTAACAACGGATGCTATTCAAGATGAGTTCCCACCAAATCTTCATTTAATGGCTCCGACCTCCACCCCACAAATAAAAAAGATCGATCCATCTCATGTCTAAGCTATGCTTTCACCTGGTTATATAACATCGCTTTGTCCTTACAGAAACAGACCACAATTAACAAAGTTAATGGCAAATAAAAAAGAAAACTCTCATGTCACATGCCACCCACGATCACCCCATGGAATAATGGAATATTCATCTCTTCATCTTGACATGGCATCTTTTAACGACATGTGTAGACAGTTTTGGACGTTGATAGAAGATATGCCATTATCTTTTGCTCCTTTTCCTTTTAAACCTCATATGTTCATGGGCCATCCCTTTTGGGCCTTCATGTGGCCTGCACTTTGACGGTCCCAAAGTATATGATTTTCCTTTGCAAAAAGGTTCTGGGAGATTCTTTTAGCCGAAAGGAGATCTTTCTCTTTTTACATGTTGATTTTCAGGATTCTATTGCCTTTTGCTGTTGTTTTGAGATGGCTAGCTTAAAATCGTGCTTAACCCACAAACAGAGATATAAAAAAGGAGCCACAGGCCATAGACCACTCTTTAACTGCAACAGTCAATAGTATATATAAGCATTCCTTATTACAAGAAGATCTAAGTAGTTGCTTTTTAGTGCAAATGCAACCAGCATTGATTCTTGGTTAAATGGATTCTTGAAATGGCCTTCTCCCTTACCTTGTGTCAAAATCAGGCTGATTAGTAATAGATCTAACCCATGCCCACTTGTGATCCCTCGTGTTAACCGGATTCTTCGCTTGAGCCACTTCCTCCACCGGAATGTACGCGTAGTTTCCGTTAATCGGACCACAAACAAACCCCGTGTATCCAGCCATAGCACCATGAATCGCTGAGTGCGCCAAAAGAGTACAATACAAATTATCCGTCGCATTCGCATGAACGGCGCGTATCATATACGTCGGATCGATATATTTCACCGTGAACAGCTCTTTCGGATGTTCCCTAGCCCACCATTTCTTCAGTTCCGATTTCAACCACCCACCCACATCCAAGAAAACTGGATTTCCTGATTCGTCCTTCTCTTCGACATGCGATTCGTCGGTTTTAGGTATAACGTCCTGGCCGGCGCCCTCGGCAACCACCACGACGGCGTGGCCGTTATTTTTCAGACGATTGTCGAGAAATTCGAATAGGCCGCCTTTTCCTTCTAAGTAGAAATCGTTTTCGGGAATCAAACAGCAATCAACGTCCCGGCTGCTGAGGGTTGCATGGAGAGCAATGTGGCCGGTGCTGCGGCCCATGAGCTTCACGAGGCCGATGCCATTGACGGCACTCTCTGCTTCCGTGTGAGCAGCATTGATTGCTTGCTGAGCCATCTCGACCGCTGTTTGGAATCCGAATGAGCGGTCTATGATTCCGACGTCGTTGTCTACGGTTTTAGGGATCCCGACTACTGAAATGTTTAGCTTCCTGTGTTTGATCTCATTGAATATCTCTACCATCCCGCGCATTGTGCCGTCCCCACCTATGATGTATACCTGTGTGTGTATACAAGTTTGATAAGAACATCAAAGGTCAACCTAGAAGGGGCCGCATAAAAAAAGAAAGACATTCCTAGTCCTATAGGCCACAATAACTTGTATTGCTCCAGTTTAATTCTAACCACTGCAGCTCAAATTCAAACAATCAAGAGAGTAAATTGTCATAGCTAGTTCCATAAATTACTGTAGCTGTTTAATTTCAATTTTCTTTTACCTTTTTTAACTTAATAATCTCTAAAAACATATGAAACAGACTTCAGCCATATCTACCATCACAATTGGTCAGACTCAGCATATACTCTGCATGCATTTGTTCAACACTCTGTCTGTCTCTATCAAATCTCCCAAATTCAACTTTCGAAAGTCGATCAGGCTCTCACCACTTCTTTTTCTCATTACGAAACCAGTTCAATTCCCAACATCATGGGAGTTACAATTAGGGGAAGAAGTCTTTTTGGTCCTATAAATTGGACTATATGGAAAGATAGTCCCTAAGTATTCACATTTAAAATTTGATACAATATCTTTTAAAATCAGAAATTTGGTCCGATTTTGACCAGAACGGAGTAATTTCCCGGGAATTGATGATTGGGGTAGTTGGCCGCTTATGTGTCTAAATTTTGGGAGTTCAAATCATCAACGTAAAATTTTGCTATCTCAATGTTTGGGTGGTAATTTCCCCAAATTTGACATTTTTGTACCTTGTACCTCACCGGTCGAAGACATCATTTTTTGATCGAATTACACGATTTAGGTGAAAATCAAATTTAATGTTAAAATTAATAAAAGATATTAAATCAAAATTTCAATTACTATGAATCAAAAAAATTATTTGTCCTTGCAAATAAACCACAAATAACATGAAAAAGTTTAAAAAGAAGGAAACCTGGTTAAACCCACGATCCTGGATGGCGTTAACAATCTTGTGGAGGTCATACCCACCCCTGGACGTCTCAAGCACAGTGCCACCAATTCTATGCCAGCCGTGAACCATCTTAGGATCCAATTCCACCGGCTCACCCGAATAAAACCCTCGGAACCCGGCCCGAATCCCGAAAATCTCACGCACACCGTAGAGCTCCCACAAACCCACCACCAGCTCTCTGATCACCGTGTTCATCCCGGGGCAAAGGCCCCCGCACGTGACTATGGCTGCACGCACGTGAGGCGGCTCGAAGTATATCAGCTTTCGTGGCCCGGCCCGGTGGTACGCCAGGTGGGATCCCGAAGCAGGGAAGCCACCAGAGATGTCGTGGAGGATGTGGCGCAGGATGACGTCGGAGGGGGTGATGTAGAATTCGGATATGGGGTGGAAAAACGGGTTGTTGTCTAGGGTATTCGGGTGGGTTTGGAGGTTGGGGATGTAGTCTGTGAGGTGTGGTACGGGCTGAAGCTTAATGTTTGGGATTGTGAATTGGCTTTCTGCCGATGAGTTCTCACGGCGGTTTCCGGCGGCGGCGGTGGGGTTGTTTGGTGAGAATGCCATTCGTAGCTGTTTTCTTAGTTTCGGTTTACTGCGAAGAAAACCATATTACTACCGAGCCTTCGAGCGTAAGCCAACTTCTTAGAACGTGGAAAGGCTACTGAGCTGACGCGTGGGCACTACGTGGTTTTACTGTTGCAATATGAAGAACAGAAGCTTTGTCGGTTACATATGTTAAAATTGTGCTTGGATGAATAGGAGAAAAATGAAATGTATTGAAAATTTTATAAATAAATATAATTCTACTTTTATAATAATGTTTTCTAATTTTTAAAATAGATTTGAACCCGGATATCTTCGGTAAAAAGTAATACCGCGGGGTATTGGACTAACCCCAATAATTCTAGTTTTATAATAGATGAAAGTTAAAGTAGATCTCTTGAAAAAACAAACAAACAATGTCTCGAGTTGAACATTAAATTGGAGGGGTGAAACGGTGTCTCCTCTTCCCTCCAAAAAAAAAACCTTAACTCAAACCCTTTTCCCCTCCCTAACCCGTTTGGGCTTCCTTGCTTCCCAAATCTCATTTCCAACTTTTCTTTTTTCACAAAAACTTATTATATGAGACCGTCTCACGGATCTAATCCATGAGAGGGAGCCCCATGACCCAAATCCAAACCCACTGTGGTAATTTTGTAATTTTTTGGGAGTTGACCGAACCATCCAATACAACTCCTTGCTTTCACCCAAGTCTCCGGAAGATCGCTTTCTCGACTTCTACGCAAACGCCCTCCAATCTCTAAAATCAATCTATTGCATTATCGTATCTTTCTTTGACTTATTCACTCATCCACTGCTACTTCATGCTACGTACGTTGACCTTGACTTTGATTATCGTTTGCCATTCTTACCTTTCTTTGGTGCTTTAAAAGGAAAGATAGACAAAGATTCCATTGATTCTTAGTTTTTGGGCTGCTAGCTTGAATTGAGAATCGAATGATTACGAGATAGACAATTATCTCAAAAACCTTTTTAACTTTTCGAGAATTTTTCACTACCGACTAATGTCACCATGTACCATAAGTGTTTTATACTTTTACTTCATGTGCTCACAAAGAATCAGTTGTATATGGGCAGATTGTTCATGGGATGGTCAAAAAAATGAGTATCTGTTGAATCTACACGAACCTAATTCCTTGATTAATATGTAGGTTGTTTTCGTGAGGTTCAATGATGCATACGAGCTGTTTGACGAAATGTTTGAGCACAATATTTTTTCATGGACTAGTTTAGTGTGTGCATATTGTGATGCCCGGGGCCAAAGAGGGCGGGGAGTGATCGCCGGTGCAAGAAGCGCGCGGAAAGAGCGACTCTAAGAGATTTCTAAAGGCGGAGGGGGATATGAATGAACTGATCCAACACCCGAAGAAGAGGAGATTCTGAGACTGTGTAGGTATGGGACTATACAGTTGAGGAGAACTTAAAAGATTTGATAGGCACTACTTATACCAACAAGATGCATCTTCTTTTCTGGTGCTCATCTCATAAAAACTCCGAAGTTAAGCATGCTTGCCCCGGAGCAATTGTGGGATGGGTGACCCCCTGAGAAGCTGCTCTTAGGGTGTGCGTGAGTGATGACAAAACGCACTGGAAAGACTCGTATTGGTTTGTGGGGACAGTCGTCGATCTGGATGGCGGGCCGTTACACATATGCTAGGAATGAGAATATGTGGAGAGCATATGAAAGTTTTCTGGGACCGGATATACCAGTGGGAAATGATGTCTTGGGATCTAATGATTTCAGGTTTCATTAGTTATGGGAGTTACACTAAAGCCTTTGAAAATTTTATTAAAGAGAACCATTAATTGAAAAGTATCACTTTTTGTTCACAAAGTATCGGTTTTTGGATTAAAAGTATCACTTGTATTATAAATGATTATGAAAGAACATAAAATTGAAGAAGTACCATTTTATTAAAGTATTATTTTTTATTCAAAAACTATCGATTTTTGGGTTTAAAGTACCATTAATTTGCAGAAGTACCATTAATTTAATGTTGGATTTGCGTGTCGAGTCCAAAATTGACACCCTTAGATGAGAGCTTCTATTGCAAAATAATATTTCATCTTTTTGTTCACTGCACGCATGATTGACACGTGTATAAAAGTTACTATATTAATTTGAAGCATAGATCATGCCTAAATTGTGGGATTGTCATATGGTAACTTTTATACACATTACACGTGTCAATCATTCGTGTGATTGAATAGAAATGAAACTCCATTTTGCAATAGAATATCTCATTATCCGATAAACCAGATTGCCTTCATCATGAAAAAGATGAAGTGTTATTTTTTTATACGTTTTGTTTTTGTTGGGTAGTGATATTGAAACTCATTTAGATATTTTACCCATTATTTTTTCTAATAATCCTGTATTACCAAATAAATCGATCTTTTTTAATTTTTTCATTAACCCCTAATTTCCGTTCACCTCAATCTAGTTCAACGTTTTTACTTATTAATTGTTGAAATTGGTTTAAAGAAATTGGGTGTTGACCCGATTTTGACCAATTATTTAAGTGAGTTCATTTATTTGATGTATGAAATAAATGAGATAAACATAATCTACGCCACGGGTAGATGAGTTTAGCATCTTGAATTTCTCAAACCAATGTCGGGTGAATGAGAAATAAATCCATGAAGTTAGCCACTTAAAATGTCTTTTATATATGAAATATAAAAGAGTGGTAATATGGAAAGTTATATCCCACATAGGAAACATATTAAATGTTTGACTAGTTTATAAAGAGCTTCACCATTAATGAGGAGTAATCATGTGGAGCTCCTTATGGTACACCCTAGTGGACCAAGTCAATTTTGACTAGCCTTTGGGTAACTCAAAAAGCACCGAGGACGTTGCGGAGCACCATTTGAGCCGGGCCCCGGGCCCAGACCCGAGCACATTGCACATAGTCGCATTGGGCACTTTAGATTCACAGGGCGCGATCTGACGGACACGATTGATCCGAACCTGGGGTTGTACTCAGTCTGGAGAGGCACAAGAATCTCTATATAAAGCAGTCCCCATAATTCATTTTATCACTTCAGAAAATTTCGAATTTCCCGCTTCAAATTCATTCTACATAAGTCCATAAAAGAGAGAGTTCAAAAACATCACAGTGTTCGTTGTACTTGCGATTTGTAGTGCAACTATCACAAGTTGTTTGTCGTTGTATCTTGAGAGACAATTGTTGCATTCTGTACCGTGAGCTGGGCAATCTTGTCTTAAAGATAAAAAGTCCAACTCTTGTCTCAACATTTTGTTTTCGTACCGAAACTCTGCTCAAATTTATGTAGCCATTCGATATACACCAACCCAGTTTTTCCAACATTAGTTATATTTCTTATCAATATGGTTATTATTATTAATAATAATAATATTATTATTATTACTACTAGTAATCCCGCACGTGCGTTGCACGTGTATTATTATTATTTTATTATTCACATGAATTAATTTTTTTATTATTCACGTGTATTATTATTTTATTTTATTGGTTTATATTGAAACTATCTATTAACATGAACTGGTATTTATTACTTTATTTTAATAATAAAATATTCATATAAAGTAAATAAAAATAAATTTTATTTATAGTAGGGTATACATTAATTCTCTTACATACATCATTATTGGAAAATATTGACACATAAAAAACGTGGAAGGCACGATAAGAGAAAACCAACACTTCACCATCTGGAATTGTGTTATCATGGACAAATTTGCTACATTCATCCGTAAAAAAGAATGTGCCATAGGGGTTGGTGATTTTGACCGTCCAAGTGAGTTTGATCACATTACGCATATCACAATTTAATGGTGTAAAAACATTAAAATGATATGCGAATTCGGATGAAAGACGCTGGCACAAAATTTTTAATGTAATTATGATTTGAAGAGATAATGATACGACAACATATTTAGTTAAGCTTTGTAATGAATTTTTAATGGAATAATATAATAAGTTATTCCAATAAATTCCTTGCAAAAATATTAGGAAAAATCAAAATTATAAAACTAATCACCGAGCTGATATTTAAATTAGCATCCTCATGGGCATCTGACAAGGTAAGCATCAGTTTATCGCTAAGTATTTATTTAACTATTTCTCAATTTTAAAAGAATGTTGTTTGCCATCACTAACTAATAACGTAAACACCCGTACTAAAAAAATACGTAAAAAGCCGATTATTTTTATATATTATTCGACATAAAAAAATAAATTCTAGAAGTGATCGACGTGTTTAATTTGGAATTAGTTTCACATAATCAAAGAGTTAGTATCATGAATAATAAAAAAAATCATAATTCAAAATACAACTTGAAAAAATACAACAAAACTATCAGGAATAATAAAAAAAGTAACAAATATTTTTTTTTATTGAACTCACCAAGTAACATCCGTCTATAATATAGTTTATATACAAACTCTTGTTTAGTGCAAAATTTAAGTTCAATACTGACGATGTTGAGGGGACATTTGATGAACATAGAAATAGAAGGGAACGTGAAAATGAAGCCATATTTGGTGGTTATGCTTCAAATTTAGGATCACCAATATCAAAGTGTATCTCTAATGCAATTTAATTAGTATAACTATAAGAGGATGTTGCATAAATACTAAGCTGCCAAAAAATTATGTGAGCACAAAATCAATTGTTAATTCAATGGAGATAGATACATAAAATCATAATTCGTCTATTTTAACTATTATTATACAATTTAGGAAAATTTGAATAGTCATTAGTATTTAAAACTTGATTAATTAATATTACATTGTACAAAAAAGTAACAACGTCATTGAAACAAATAATAATATATTTGATGAAGATATGATGTATAGAATCAACATAATCATTGTAATATATATATAAACAGAACTGACGTATAGTGATATAGTATTAATTACAGTGAAATACTATTTATAATTTTTATAATCTATATATTATATATAGATAGAATTGATAGTATAGACTCACTTTTGGTATAAAGTAGGCCAATACCATCTATAAAATTTTCCGAATTTCTATACATATAAAATATGAATAACATTTATGATATTTCCTAATTTATATGCATATAATGTCACGCCCCAAACGCGACACGACGACGATCAACCATTTAAACAGAAATAAACCCAACAGTCTAGAAAAATGATACAATAATCCCAAGTGAAACAGAGTCTAAAGCAGCGGAAAACTACAAGTACGGTACGATTACATATATATCCCAACAACATCCAAATAACTTACAGTCCAGAACTAGGAAATAAAATACACATCATATCACCAACTTAAGTATCAAAGGGTCCTACGCCCTTAAGTTACAGTCCAGAATGGCAAAGAGAAATAAAAGAGTCCAACAACAGTAAAATAAAAGAAAGAAGTCCAACAACATTGATAACAATAGAAAGTAAGTCCAACAGGCGGAGTACGGGAATTCAGTCCATGGTAGGTTCAACATCTTCAACAAAGTCCTCTTCTAAAGGTTAGAAAACAGGAGGGGATGAGACAGAAATCTGAGTGGATGAGGTGATCGTGTGCAAGTGTGGCGATATATATAGTTAATGCGAGAAATTTAGTTGTATGAAAACGCGTGAGATATGATGCATGATTTCATACACGGTCCACAAGCGTCATGATAAATATATTTAAGTAATATACTTATACAGTTTTAAGAATATAGTTCGTGGTCACACAGACACTATGTGATTCAAGCAAGACAGGAGGATTCCGTACGGATTTGTAGCGCCAATCCTATGCAAGACAAGTAGCGGTTGCGTACGGATTTGTAATGCCAACCAATGCAATACAAGTAGCGGTTGCGTACGGATTTGTAGCGCCAACCAAACAGGCCCGATTAACTCCAGAATCCTGTGGATCAGACTGCGATTCCTTCGTTCTTCCTTGTAACTCCCCGAGCAAGATGGTCAAGACCTGTCACCTTATCGCTCCTTAGGCAAAGACAAAATTCACTGTGGAGCTAGCAAGGCTCGGATTTGTCATAATCATGATTATACCTCAAGTACTATAACCCGCTTCCCTTGGACAACTCCGTACGTCAGTTGCGGGATTAGGACGATGGGGCCGGAAGAGTGGAATAGCAGCCAAGCTGCCCGATTCCATCCCCGACGTATCCATTCGGACTGTGAGCTCGACACAACAAGTTGACTCAAACAGGAAAGTAAATACAAGTTCAGGTAGTCAACCGGGCAGTCGAGTATTATTGATTCAGGGAAGCAGTTCGGGAAAAGTTTCGAAAATCGCGAGTGGCAATTATGGCGTTGGTAGAGTCATTTGGATGAAGATGATTATCGGGAGGATAAGCAATCTTCGATATCTTGAAAGATTAGGTGGAATATAAGTCCCGTTATAGATTTGAAATCGCAAGACGAGGAAGTCGCCCCGCGATCGCGTATTGATCAGTCAAGACGATTCGATAAGTCAAGGTGTTTTAAGAAAAAAAATCTTTTATATCATTATTAAAAGTCAGAGGATCCAGGGATGTTTCTTTAAAAGTGAAATAATTTGAGTTAGGTCCTTGTAAAAGAAAATTTACAATTAGCCCAATTTTGTAAAAACCAATACTTTTGGGGTTAAAATTGAATAAGTAAATGTCCCGACCTTGAAAAATTATGAGGTCAGTTTCTAAATTCTCTAAATTGTTCATAGATTCAGGTTTTTAAAGTTTTGAGGTCGATTTTTTTATAAAATTCTCACATTAGCCCCAAATTTATTAAAATTATTACTTCGGGCCCTAAGTTTAAAATAATTGGAACTCACAAACCAGAAGGAATTTTAATGTGATTCCAGTTGGAAAATGTCACTAAGGTCAATGGGATATTGGAAAAAAATCAGTTTTTAAAATAAATAGGTATAGGTCCCTTAACTCTTGAAAATATCATTTTTTGTCCCATTTTGAAATAATCGCCTTTAAGGCTTTTAGGGGTCCAATTGTTATGAAATTTGAACCTTGGGTCCAAAATCTAATTATGCTATGGTTAATCAGTATTTCCAGGTGCATGGACTGCATAAGTCCTGGAAATTTCACTTTGGTCCTCAATTTTAATCTTTTAAGATTTGGTCCCTCAATTTTTATAAAATTACTTTCCAATCTCTAAACACTTGGATTTTTGGAATACACTTAAAATATGATATTTACAGTCCCTTAAGAGTTAAAATTTCAAATTTTAAAAATAGGGTCTGATACAGTTTCGAAAATCGCAATATAGCCCTTAAACTTCTAAAATTTTACAATCTAGTCCTTGGGCTTTTAAGGGTTGATTTTATTTATCTAAAAACTCTTAAAGCTTTATTAAAATGTCCAAAAATAATTTTTGAACCTGAGTACAGTCCCAAAACTCAAAAATTACAGAAGAGTCCCTTAAGTTTTATTTTCTTGCAATTAAGTCCACCAACTTTCCATTTTTGCATTTTAAGTCCAAAAATTGAAATTTAATCAACTATGCTCGACTTTTCCAGGTTATAAGTCATACAAATTTCAAGAGTCATACATATACAAGTCCATTCACTCAAGCATTCACCAAATATCACAATAAAGTGTACATGTATGCACCTATTTTTCAACAAATAGCATTTTTGAGTCATACTTGAGAAATTTTCAACTTGATACAAGAAATTAACATGCAATACATAACATATATATCTCAAGTGCTCAATATCAAAATACTACATGCATTTTAAGTAAAAACACCTAGAAGTTGGAAAGATTTTTCCACCCACCTTAAAAATGAACTTGTTGGTGAAAGATGAAATAAATCACTCTTGAAGGAGAAGTGACTTAGGTCAGCCCATAGGTCAAGTAATACCAAAAAAAATGTTGGAGTTAGGAAATGAGGTTAAAATTTAAGGAGAAGAAGAAAGAGGTGGAGAAAATGGGTAAAACTACACTTACCTTGTGTAGTAGATGAAATGAGACTAGTAGAGTTCTCAAAATGGGTCTCATTGCTCACTCTTAAACTAACTCTTAAGGTCAGCCCCTAAAAGTCCAAAAAATGAAAATGGAGTATCAAAATTTTGGAAAATAGAAGAGAAGAAGAAAATGTACAAAAAATCTCATTTGTTACCTTATAGTCCAATTTCTCTTCTCAAGTAACTCGAGGTCTTGCTAAGGTGATCACAAGGCTCTAATATTCTTCAAGTGGTCTTCTAAGTACACCTCAAACCAAAAATTAAACTTAAATTAGAAGGTGAAAGAGGTGAGCTAGAAGGTATAAGAATAGATTGAAGAAGAAAATTTCTTACCTTGTGTAGAGAGAAGTAGTAGGATTTTTAAGAGAAGGATGAGAAAATACAAGACTTAGAGAAATCTTGTGTTGGTGAAATAAAATGATTTTTTTTTAAATTTGGCCTAATGGCCGATCACTTGAGGGAGGGGGAGAGAGACAAAATTTTTGTCTTGGTTGGTTAGATGATAAGTTAGGGTAATAATTGAGGAAATTAGGGAATAAAGTAATACCTAGGCTACTATGTTAGGGACAATTGGCCAAAAGTTATGTTTTAGGGGGAATTTAAATTTTTGTCTTGTTTGACCAATTGGGTGGTTGAATTTGTAGGATAATTCTAAGATATAGGTTTGAATTAATGGTGAAGTAATACACAAGATGAATACATAAGGTGTATGTGTAAAAGAGTTGGGAGATATTTCTACACCAAAATTCCATGTTGGACGTCCACTAGAAGTATTTAGGGAATTTCCATTTTTTTTTGTCCCAAAATTAATGATAATAGAAGAATAATATCAATCTCCAAAATAATTAGTGATTTCCTTGATCACTTATAAATCTCATCAATTTTTTAATTCTATAAGGAATAAGTCTCTAAAATAAATAGTCTCTTAAAATCTTAAGGTGACTAATAGATACACAAATAATAATAATGATGATCGATTCAAGTGATCATAAATGCGAAGTAGAAGTAATAAATGATTATGATCACCAGTAATAAATAAATGAAATTAAATATGAAATATATTTATCATTAATATTTACCCGTCAAAGTGACGCGGTAAAATAGTCAAATAGTTCAAAGACGATACGTGAAACAAGTACACGCTTGAATAAAAATTGAGGGCTTCACATTCTCCCTTCCTTAAAAGAATTTGGTCCCCAAATTCTCTTCAGAACAGCTCTGGATATTGATTCCTCATGTCTTCTTCCACCTCCCACGTTGCGTATTCGTCTCGGTCTAACCACTATTCCGCGCAGATCGGCCGTAATATTGGCATCCCTGTTGTCCAGCCGCATATCCAATGTGGCCTGGTGTCGTTCTACCTTCTCAATCTCTGCAAAGATTGTCTTGAAGACCTCTCGTACCTCAGTTGTCACCTCGGTCTCAGCTGGCGGCCAAGCAGCATCAAAATCAAAGTTTGTTGGGACGATGGTATCTGTGGGAATAACTAGGTCAGGTCTGACGTTGAAGTGTCACTGCTCTCGAGCTGTTTCTTCATCAAGTTCAGGCAGCTCAATAGAGAAAGGGAAAATTTCTTCAAATGCATCATCACGGACATATGGTATAGATTCCACGGTTACTCGTGTCTATAATGTGCCCGGTTGAGTGGAGTCTGCTGCAGCTTTGGGAGCCTGTGCAGACGACTCGGTTTTAGCTGGGCCTTGGTGAGTGGTTTGGCCAATCGACCGAGCCTCAAGCGTCTTAGCAGACTTCTTCGGCCTCGATGATTCGCTAAATGAATTTTGTGTTCCTGTTTGCACCATCGGCGTCATCGGAAGATGATGAGTCTTGAAGGCTTGGCTCATCATCAAAATTGAATGTTTGACGAGTAGCCTTGAGGTCCGGCTTGCTCGCATTTCTTGGTAGAGCGCGTCACCGAGTCTTTTTGATGTGCGGTTGGGGTAGACTCGCCTTCATCTCCGATCCCGGGGAAGGTTGTATCGGGATCATCCGGGAGTCATGAAGAGCACCGATTTGCTCTCTCGAATCAAGCAATTATGGTCCGAGGAATGCTCTTATCTCCTTGATTTTTACCTAGGGAAGTCTCAACCTCCCTTAAGCCTTCATTACCTCCTGCAGTCTCTCAATCGCGGCGGGGTTTGTACAATCCCTTCGACAGCGCACTGCCTTAGGGTCTTCTCGATGGCATCCACGGGACTCTCAACTCGTGGATTGCACTTTCATTGCCAGTGTGAACTCCCGGCAGATCCATCCGTGCCTCGACTACATCAAAGCAACGTCCTCGACTGCAGAGTCTGTTGGCACTTCGGTGAGAGATCTCTCAATCGTCCGAGCTTCAAGTGACAACTTGTCTTTGTGTTTCCTTTTCTTGTTCCTTCTCCACTTCGCCTCCTAGATTCATGGTGGAGTCAGCTGAAGCATCCTCTGACCTAGCTGTAGTGGAGGGAGTTTCCCCCTCAGCTGGCGCACCAGCTGAGTGACTTACGTTGGGGTCACTCTGCTCCAAACTCCCGGCTGTTTCCTTTGAGTGTTCAGCCGTGGGGGCAGGTGGTACGACACCTTCAACAGGGGTTGGCTCGACTTGGGTCCCCAAGTTCCCAATTTCATTGCCTATTCCATTGGATCTGTCTTCTGAGTGAACTGGGGAAGTGGTTGCAGCAATAACAGTGGCAATCTGTTGTACCACTCCCAACAGATCAATTTCCAGCTATGATTTGGAAGACTCTCCTGGTCCTTCCATCAGCTCTCTCTCATGCATCAGTGTGGATTCCCGCATGGCTTGCTGCATGTCCAACTATTCTTGTGCAGCAATATGGTCCATGTCCTCATCACTGTCTGAGAGTATGTCAAGATGAGGATGAGTATGGTCGTTGGTTCCAGTTAGAGGACAAATGCTGACTTTCTCACGAGCCTCTACTTCCTCAGTTGCTCTAGCCTGTTCGTTTTCCTTCCGAATTTGCAGCATATTAATACAGTTATCTCATCCAAGGCTTGCAGCACTGTATCAACTTCAAGAAACCTGAAGAGTTCCTCTTCCTCATCAATAAACTCTGGGTGTTCAAACTGCACCCTAGAGTGACTCAACTTCCATTTCCTCCATGCTCTTAGACAATTTTGGATGTCAGGGTATAATGGAGAGCACATGATTACATCATCATCTTCATCCTCTCCCTGTTGCCCTTCCTTTTCAGGAATGGAGGGTAGCAAACTCTTTTGTTCGCCTCAAAGATCCGCTTTTTTGCCGCTTCTTGTTCTCAACATTACTCGCCCACAATCGGGTCTTCCATTTGCCTCGATGATCGCCCTCAGCAGACTTGGCCGTTTCATCAATAATTTCGAGATCGCACTTCTTGTGCCAGTCTCGAGAGATCTTTTCGGTGAGTGGCCGACTCAATTTGTCTTCTCAAGCTCAACAACGCTTGGTGAGTCTTCTTCTTTTTGTCCTTACCAGAGGAATTTCTGGTTCGGATACGACTTCCTCAGATTCCTTAGCGGTAGGGGCCGGTGCATCTTTCTTTGTCTGAGGAGCTGCCTTTCTTAGCCTGGCAGTCCTCTTCTTCTTAATTGTTGAAGAAGGTATTTGAGGTTCCTTCTCCGCCTCGGCTGCAGGGGCAGGTACATCTTTCTTCTTCGCTGCAGGGTCAACTATCTTCTTTGCAGCTACATGGGCAGCTTTCTTCTTGGGAGGGGAAGTAAGAGTTGTTTCTTCAGTATCAGTTGATTCCCCCTCGCTAGTATCCGCCCTCTTGGCATAGGCTCTCCTTTGAGCTCCTGAAAGGTTTGCTCGGAACATCTTCTTGTTGATATGGAACGACTTTCCATGTCGAAGAGGAACACTCTTCACCTCCATCAAGTGGCCAATTACAAGGCCATAGCCCAGAGATCCTCCAAATGACCCGTCGTCCTTGAAGGACTTATTTGCAACATTCTGGCAGAGTCTGCTGTAGACGAATTTTGCCCAGTTGACCTTCTTTTCCTCCATGATTGCAGCCATGACGATCAGCTTGGTTTTGGACAGCTGATTGAAGCTTCCAAACTTCATGTCTACACATTTGGCGATTATATCTAGTAGTTTATGATAATCATCCTTCAACAGCTTCTTGTCAGCTGTGTAGACAACTTTTGCAGCACACTCGGGTTTGGCCACTTCCTTCCATGCAGTGACCAAATCAGCGTCTGCTTCATATATCTCCGGCATGCCCTCCGACGGCAATAAACAGTGCTCCACAAGGTCCTTTGCAGTGATTAGAATGTCCTTACGGTGGACGGAGGATCTAATCCCTTCGTCCTGCACTTCAGCGTTTACGTAGAACTGGGTGACCTCCTCTACATACGTCATTTGGTATTCAAATGTGAGAAAGGGTTTCAGCCCGGATTTCTCAATCTTATCAGCTATCTTCTTCACAAGGGTTTCATCGGAACCCTGCTTTATCATCCCTTCAAAATCCACGGTTGATCCGGTGTGGATTTGCTTTGCGAGCTAAGTAAAATCATGTGCTGGTGCCATTTCAGTGATTTTTGACAAACGAAGCTTGACGAACTTGCTTTGAAGACTGGTAGGGTTTTGAGAGAAACTATACTTTCTTTCTTGCTTTGGAGAGATGAACAATTTTTGAAGTGAGAGAGGAAACTGAACAAATGGGTATATAAGGGTTATGAAAGGACGTGCTTTCGGTTTTTGAAATTTTTATCAAGATCAACGGCAATTAGCATTTAATTTCCCGCATTTAATGCAGCAGCATTTATATCCAGTCATAAGCTTATTGTGCAGCTTTTGACTGTACCTGTCATTATTACGCTGACGTCATCCTTAAAAACATTCTCGCTTATTAAAAACGACTGCGTTTTTGTCACTTACCTCATAAATGACTCAGCTTGTTCCTTAGCTGACTCAACTCTTCTTCTCTCTGTACGTATAGCGACTCAAATTTGTCCTAACTCTCGACACAACTGGTGACTTTTCGACACGGTTGATTCACTTGGCTGATTCAGGAAATCTGCTCAATTTTCATCTTTTCACATTTCATTTCTTCTCATTGAGTCTTCTGAGTGTCAACTCAGCTCAATTAACCCTAGCTCATGCTTAAGCTCTTCAAATCTTGATTCACATAATGGCTTTGTGAATATGTCAGCTAATTGTTTATCAGTTGAGATATATTCCAAGGTGATGTCTTTCTTTTCAACATGATCTCTTATGAAATGATATCTGACATCAATGTGCTTTGTTCTTGAATGCAACACAGGATTCTGAGTGATTGCAATGACACTTGTGTTATCACACATAATTGGAATCTCTTTTTCTTCAATTTCATAATCTCTCATTGTTGTCTCATCCATAAGACTTGGCTCAAGAAATGCCTGCCCATGACTATGTACTCGGCTTCAATCTGTGGATGTGGCTATTGAGTTTTTTCTTGCTAAACTAGGAAACCAATCTGTTCCAAGCATTTGACATGTACGAAGTACTTTTCTGTCAACTCTACATCCAAGCGTAGTCGAGTCTCGAATAACCAATAAGCTTGAATCCACCTTCCTTTGGATACCATAAGCTAACTTCATGGCATCCCTTCAAATATCTTAGATTCTCTTAGCATTTGCGGTCATGTGACTTTCCTTTGGAGCGATTGAAATCTTGCACATACACCTACCGCAAAGGTGATGTCCGGCCCGCTTCTTTGTTAAATAGAAGCGATGATCCAATAAGTGCTCAGATCTGGTTTGGTCCACAAGCTTGCCATCCTGCATCCATGTCCATCTTGATCGATGTATTCATTGGTATTTTCACGAAGACTTCTCTTCCATACCAAATTTCTTCATTAGGTCTCTTGTGTACTTTGTTTGACTTATGAAGGTTCTATCCTTCAGCTGTTTAACTTGAGTCCTAGAAAGAATGTCAGCTCTCCCATCATGCTCATTTCAAATTTTCCTTCCATGAGGTTTGAGAACTTATCCACAGCTCTTTGTTTGTGGATCCAAAAATGATATCATCCACATATATTTGAACAAGCAGTATACTCTCTCCATCTTGAATTCTGAAGAGTGTTCGTCCACTTTGCCTTTGGTGAATCCATTATCTGTCAGAAATTGAGATAATGTATCATAACATGCTCTAGGTGCCTGTTTCAATCCATATAGAGCTTTCTTGAGCTTGTACACCTAGAGTATCCTTGCCATTATTGTGGATGAAGCATTTACATCCAAATATTCTAAAGTATGCAACATTTGGCTTTCTCCCTGTCCAAATTTCATAGGGAGTCTTTGTCAGCTGTCTATTGATCATGCATCTATTTTGAGTATAGCATGCAGTGTTTATGGCTTCAGCCCAAAATCTTTTAAGCGACCCGACCTTGAGCTAACGTGATCCTTGCAGCTTCCTTGAGAGTTCTGTTCCTTCTTTCTGCTACTCCATTTCACTGTGGAGTTCTTGCTGCAGATAATTCATGAGCAATACCATTTTCAACACAATACTGAGTGATTATCCCATTGACAAACTTAGTTCCTCTATCAGACCTTATCTTAATAATGATTTGACTCTTCTCATTTTGAACTCTTCTCATCAGTTGAGGTAACTTCTGCAAAGTTTCCTTTTTTTTACACATGAAAATTGTCTATGTATATCTTGAATACACCACCACTAGGGTGTATTTCTTTCCATTATGCTAGCTGGCTCAACTGGGCCAAATAAGTCCATATGCAACAGATGCAATATCCTTGTTGAAGATGGACTAGACTTCTCTTTGAATGATAATTTGATCTGTTTTCCCATCCGACATGCATCACAAACACTCTCTTACTTGTACACTGAGTCAGGCAGACCTTCCACAAGATGACTCCTTGCAAGCTTGTTAATTGTCTTGAAATTCAAATGACTCATCTTCTTGTGCCCAACCAACTTGATTTGGCTGTCTTTTTATTTGCTATCGACAAGTGCTTGGGGTGGCAATCGACCAATCTACCACATACATGTTCTTTTGTGCGGATCCTTGCAATACTACTTCATTTGATTCAGTGTCCTTGATTTGGCATACTCCCATATTGAATCCAACATTGTAGCCCTTGTCACGAGTTGGATCGATGCTTAATAGGTTGAAGTTGAGGCCTTCAACGTATGCAACATCTGTGATTTCTAATCCATTTTTCTTGATGGATCCGATGCCTCTTATTTCCCCGGAGCTTCATTTCCTCCAAATATGACTTTTGCGCCTCTAATTTCCTTGAATTTTGTGATTTTTCTTGTTTCTGTCATGTGTCCGGGATGACCACTATCCATGTACCAGGTTCCTTGGCACTCACTGTTCCTTGAACGCAATCAAGGAAATTAGTTTTTAGGTACCCATACTTGTCTTGGTCCCGAGGGGTTAGTCTTTGTAAGATGATCCAACCAACCCTATAGCCAAATGATCGACTCAAGAGGTTGCCATCTATCTCGTGCCATAATCATAATTCACTTTGGCAAATTGCTTGGGGGCTTTAGGTTCATACAACTGTCTCTTTTGTCTGTATGCCTGTGTGTGTGTTTTAGCAATTTCCTTCTTTGGGTAATTGTGATATTTGTAGTGCTTGGGTGCATATGTGTTCTGATGATAGCTCTTTTGCCTTTGGAATGACCTTTGCTGAGGTCTAGGTCTTTGCCATTTAGGCTTGTATTCCATAGACTCTTGCTGATATTTCACATTATTCCAATCAACTTAACTTGGGTAATTTCTACCATTCCCATCATATGTGTTCCTTTGATAGAACTTCTGGAGATTCTGGTAACTCTATTTCTTCTTCACAGAGTACTTCCTGTTTGGAGTTTGCTGAGGCACTCTGTTGGATTTCTTCTCAGCTGTCCTGCCAGCATACTCAACTGGCTGTTTTCCTTTTCCTTTATATCCAAGGCCAGTTTGTTTGTGATTGTACTTTGGAGTGAATATGGGTGCAACATTTGGTGTCTTGGGTTTCTGAGATGCTTCATTACTCGAAGATCCTTTTTCCAAGATCACTCTGGGAGTTTGACTGTGCACAAAGGAATTGAATCCTATGCCTGTCTTGTCTCCACACTCTTTTTGGCTCACAATAAGGTCATCCAGTGATTTAGATGCCTTAGTGAATGAAGCAATCACATTTTTGAGATCATTTTCTCTCTTTTCTATAGCACCTATCTCTGCTATTAGTTTAGCATTCTCAGCCTTCAGCTTTTTATTCTCATCAGCTATGTGACTTAGAGTACTCAGCTCCTTAGTCAGCTATGAGTTTTGGCTTTTGAGCTGGCTATTTTCCTCATTTAATAGTGTGTGTGAGGATTTAATGTACTCAAAGTCTTTCATCATTTTGCCAAATGAATCATAAAGATCAGTGGGTGATGAAGTGTGTGTGTCACAATCACTATCACTAGAATCTGAGTGAGATGAGTTAGAGTGTACCTCATCTTCTTGGTCAAGTTGATCTTGTTCTTTAGCCATTAGACAGATCAATGCTTCTTCTTCAGAATCACTCGAGTAGTCAACTTTATTACTCTCTGAGTCTGCTGTATCTTTTGACTTAGCTGTCTCAGCAGCCAACATGGCCTTTTTCTTTTCTTGTCTTCTTTCTCTGAACACTCTTCTTTCTTCTTCATTTCTGTATTTATTGACTACAGGATATGGACAGTCAATGGCATAGTGACCTGGTTGTCTTCTCAGCTCTTTGATCAGCTCTTTCCATTCTTGGAGTATCAGCTCTCTGGTATTCAACCTTTTGATGCTCAGTTTTCTTGGGTGGCCTATCTTCCCTTGACTTGGAGGGAGCTGAATGTCACCTGGAGGATTCACCCTTGTTTCTGTTATAGTTCTTGTTAAAGAACTTGCTGAATCTTTTAACCATCAAGGCAATTTCCTCCTGGTCAATGGCTTCCTTAACCTCAGCTCTCTTTCCATCTTTGACTAAAAGTGCAGCTGTCTCCTCTTGATCCTTTCTTATCAGCTCAAATTCATAAGCTTTGAGGTCTGAGAATAGTTCATGATTGGATGTTTTTGATAGGTCCATCAAGTGCCTTAGAGCCATGGTCTTCATTTCCTATTCAGCTGGGAGACTCCTTAGAATCTTCATACACATCTCCTTCTGTGTGTATTCATTTCCAAGTGCTGAGAGCTCATTTGTAATTTCAGTAAATCTAGCATCCAGCTGGCATTATAAAGTTTTCAAACTTTTGAACAACAACAGATAATTTATTGTTCTTAATTTGCTCTGATCCTTCACAAAATAAAGTTAGTTTGTCCCAGATTTCTTTTGCTGTTTTGCATGATTTAACTTTATTGAACATTGCTTTGTCCAGAATTTTGTAGAGAATATCCTTGGCCACATTGTCCAAGTTGTATCTCTTTCTGTCATCATTGGTCCATTCATTCCTTGGTTTTTCAACTAAGGCAGGTCTTGCTTCAGCTACGGCTTCTTCACCTTCAGCTGCAGCTGCTCTCCTTGCAGCTGTGTTCACTTTCAATATGTGCAGTGGCCCATCCTCTATCACTAGCCACATTTCATCATGTAAAGCAGATAGATGAATCTGCATACGAATTTTCCAGTCATCAAATTCCTCAATAGTCAACATAGGGATGCGTGTCAAATTTGCTTCCATGATAATAACTTTGCAAAAAAATGGCTTTTGAAAAAACACGTGTTAAAAACTTCTTTGAAAGATTGGAGATCTAGTTCAGTAACTAGTGCGGAAGGCTCAATGAACCAACCACTCTGATACCACTTGTAGGTCCCAAGGGGTGTGAGTAAGGTTTAGAAGGGGGGTTGAATAAACCTTACCAACTTTTCGATTTTAGTCCTTTTAAAATAATACAGAGTTAATTTCACAGCTAAGTCCTTGAGGGACAGCTAAGTTACTTAACCAGCAGAGTTAGCCACTCAACAGACTTGATTGAGCTGTTGATAGAATAACTTAGTTGTTTAGTCTAAACCTTAACTTGGCTGTGATGAGATTTTCAGCGGAAGACTTAGCACCCTTGAATTTGGTTTAAGTTTGTTTTAACACTTGGTTTTAGCACTTGGTTAATTATCAGTTGGATAGCAAATTATCAGTAGATATAAAATGATATGCATAAATAAAAATGCTAAAATGTAAATAACACAATAATTTTTATAGAGGTTCGAAGATGGGGTAATTCTTTTACTCCTCTCTTCTCCAACTCCTGGAGGAATCCACTAAGTATTGATCAAAGTACAAAGTGGTTATCACCCGGATACAAGTTTTGATCACACAACCGACTTGATCCTTTGGGACTCGATGCGGAGATGCCTTGGTCACACAAACGGTGGCTTCTCGTTCGACTCGGCCTTCTTCATAGGGCATCCGCCTTGCTACTTGACTTACTTGCTCAAGCTTCTTGGATTTGATCACGAAGCCCTCCAATAACTTGAGGCGATTCGACTTGAACCTTTCTACAATCCTCCTTGGAATATAGACCCCTTTTGATTCTTCAAAAGTTTCCTCTTCAACAGTTTGAAGTTGTCTTTCCTTCGCAGCTTGGTGTTGGATCGATTTCCTTCGAAATTTAGGCTTGAGGATTTGATTAAATAACTTGAGAATATTTTGCAGGTTACAGTTTTTTATAATCGCTTGAATGTTCATGGTTCAGGTAACCTTCTCTCAATGAGATTCCTCAGCCTTTTATAGTGAACTTTTAAAAGTCACTTGTGTTCGTTGGCTTGTCTTGTTGCAGTTCTTGATGTTGACATTTCCTCGTATTAAATGAATGTTCAGCTTTTCAGAGTCTGACACGAGGTGCAATGCTTCCTATTGGTTTATTCCATTTGCACGCTTCTGGGACTGAACACTTTCAGACATGGTAGCATGGAAGTATTACTTATTTAAGTAAGCTTCTTGACTTCTGTGCAACGGATTCTTTTCAGTTGTCTTGACTTGACTGCAGTTCTCTAACTTCCCCAGGTGACTTCGAGTTAGCTTCCAATCAATGGATGACTCATCTGTCACTTCAACTTGAGACTTGGCTTCTTGAGTTGACTTGACTGACACTTCACACAGCTGTATCTTAGCTGATACTCCTTCAGTCGAGTTCTTGACTTCTCCTCCTTGCCATACTCATTTGTTTCACAGCGGAGTCTTCCTTTCAGTCTTCAGTTGACTTCTTGTATATCCAGGCATAGCTGACTTGATTCAGCTTGTACAACTCTGTCTATTATAATGCAAATTAGAAGGAAAATGGGGTGCCAACTTTCTAGTCTAAGTTTTACATGGCATTCATCAAAATCTAAACAATAAATTTCCCAACAATTTTTGAAAAGCACTATTCGATAAAGCTTGTTTTATCCAAGACTTGTAAAGGATTATATTTTGTTTTGATAAACATTTGAATTTCATCGTTCTCTCAAAAGTATACATTTGATTGCTCATATTTGTTATTGTCAAAACTCTTGTTCAAAATGCTTTTCTTAAATGAGATCTCAACTCTATGATCTCGGTCTTTCAAATTTCAAAAGAGACCTTATATAGCTTTCTATAAGATTATTTGAACTTACATGTATTATGAAACTCTTGATGATTTGTTTGAAAGCATAGTATGTGTTACTTGTTATTGTATCTCTATTATTCAATATTACTATGCTCTTGTGCAAAGATATCTTGTTAAGATTTTGCAGGAATTTTTGGTATTTCGAAACAAGCTTGATAACCAAGGCAAGGTTAGTAGCTCAAAGGTAATGTCAAGAAGAAGGTATTGATTTTGATGAAACATTTGCACCCGTAGCATGTTTTTGAAGCTATTCGCATTTTACCTGCCCATTCTTGTTTTTAAGAAAATTTCAAGCTTTACCAAATGGATGTTAAATCCACTTTTCTAAATGGTTTTATTCAAGAAGTCTATGTAAAAAAACCGGGGTTTGAAAAAAATTTTAGGCCAAATGATTTTTATAAAGGCCTTGTATGTTTAAAACAAGCACCCCGTGTATGGTATGATAGACTTAGCTATCTTTTTGTGCAAAATGATTTTACAAGATGTAAAGTTGATCTACTCTCTTTGTTTTTCGAAAAAGGGCAAGAGTGCTTACTTGTGCATATTGATGAGAATATTATTTGTGCTACTAATGAATTTTTGTACAAGATGTTTTCTAAGTTGATGCAAGGTGTATTTAAGATGATCATGATGGGGGAGCACAAACGTCTTCCTTGGACTTCAAGTTAAACAACGCCAAGAAGATGGTTATATTTCAATCAAAGTATACAATAAAACCTTTGAAGAAATTAGGCATTGAAGAAGGAAGAACCATCTCAACCTCTATAGCTATGTAAAGTTTGACAAAGGTTGAGGAAGCCATATTGATTGATAAATATTCATTAACTTTTCTTATTCCTTTAGACTCGACGTTCTCTATGCCTTATGTCTATATGCTCGACTTCAAAACTATCCCAACGAATCTCATTAAAGTGCCAATAAAAGATATTTTCAAATATTTGAAAGGCACTTCTTCTTATGGCTTGTATATCCAAAAGTTTAAAACGTTCATATTTTTCGGGATAATAAGTCCGGTGATTACAATTTCTCAAATAAGGTTCGTCATAATCGAACTAAATTTATTGAGATTCGATATCTTTTTCTAAGGGAATGCGTTTCTAAAAACGAAAATTTGAGATGTGTTTAATTCCGTTTCAAAGATAATTCGCGGACATTTGTTCATTTACCACCGCATCATTCTACTCATTCCGAGCTTGATTATGACATAATGTATATTGAATGAGGTCTACGTTTGCATTCTGCATGTTTATAAAACTTAGGGCGAAAAATCGGATTTTTGGATCAAATTTCGGACTTTTGCAAAACAGACTGAAACAGTGGGTTGCCAGGGCTGGGGCCGATCGATCGCCCTCAGCTCCGACCGGTCGCCCTCATCCTGGACCGGTCGTCCACTGCATATTTTTGGTTAAAATCATTTCTGTTCTCATACTCTGCCATTTTGGTTCACTTCACTCTACTTTCGTCCCCTTTGCAAATTTCACACACAATTCACTTCAAATGAGTTTTGTTGCATAAATTACATATTCTGGGGATTATATTGCTCGTTTATCATCATTGTTACTCATCCTCACCGATTAAATGGTAAGAATTGTACTCCCTTATCTCAATTGGATGGAACCCTTGAGAAAATGCTTATGTATTGATTTTTGTTGGAAATCTTGCATAATTGTATTGTGAATGATGATTGTTGATGGATGATACTTGTAAAATTGCTTTTGGTGATGAAAAACTTGGCTTGATTACATTTACAAGGGCTATATATATCTTTTTCAATTTTTGACGCCCGCCAAGTGTTCGGCAAAATGTTTCTATGAAAAATTCATCACCTACATGATTCTCTTGATTTGAAAAGTCTTATAATATTATAGAGATCATGTTTTATCAATCAAATGAGCTTTTGCAAATCAAATGAGCAACATTTCCCTTTTTATTTGGAATTTAAGCTTAAATTTTCAATATGCTCGATAAAACGATTAAGTTGCGCACTTTGATATAATTATATGATGTTTTTATCGTGCTAACATTCTTTTTGATGATTCTAAAGGGGGAGAAACAGGAAAAACGCTCATACACTCAAAGAAGCGAAAATAAGCTCGCAACAAAAGCTATAAGCTGGTGCTCTTAAAAGCCATAAGCTGTGAATAATACTTAGTCCATGTGATGTATTATGGACTTTTATGCTTGACTAATGATGTCTTTGTGACAGGGGGAGCTTTTAAGCTCATGAAATTCAAGCTTTTAGCTTGTAGATATTTGCTTCTACTTTTATGTTTGACTAATGATGTCTTTGTGACAGGGGGAGCTTTTAAGCTCATGAAATTCAAGCTTTTAGCTTGTAGTTATTTGCTCCTACTTATTTTTGTTATGCATGTTGATAGGGGGAGCTTGTGCAAAATAGTTTTTGAAAAATCTTTGCTCCTACTCTTGTGAGTTTCACTTATGATGAATGTTGCTTGTAATGGATTGATGTTTTAGACCGGAAAATATGTTTTGTTTTAAAATCGATCTCCTAAATTTGTTTTGGTTTGTAATCATCAAAAATGGGGAGTTTGTTAGAAAATGTTTTTATCAAGATTTTGATGATTTTGTTTAAATGAGTTTTTTTATACCAAAACAATGTTTATAAATGTGGTCCAAATACTCCTTAATGATTTAAAATGTTTTTACTAATTTTTGGAGTATTTCTTAGAGTTTATTATTTGATAAACATTGGACAACACTTTTGATGATTTTCTGTTAATTGGTGTTGGGAAATTTGTTTATTAGATTTTGATGAATGCCATGTAAAACTTAGACTAGAAAGTTGGCACCCCATTTTCCTTGTAATTTGCATTAAAATAGATAGGGTTGTACGAGCTGAGTCAAGTCGGCTATGCCTGGATATACAAGAAGTCAACTGAAGACTGGGATGAAGACTCCGCTGTGAAGGAGCTGAGTATAGCAAGGAAAAGAAGACAAGAACTCGACTGTAGGAGTAGCAGCTATGATACAACTGTGTGAAGTGTTAGTCAAGTCAACTCAAGATAGCCAAGTCTCAAGTTGAAGTGACAGATGAGTCATCCAATGATTGGGAGCTGACTCGAAGTTACTGGGGAAGTTAAGGAAAGCGATTAAGTCAAGACAATCGAAAAGAATCCGTTACGTAAGTCAAGAATATTACCTAAACAAGTAATACTTCCATGCCGCCATGTCTTAAAGTGCTCAGTCCCAGAAGCGTGCAAAAGCAATAAACCAATGGGAAGCACTGCACCTTGTGTCAGACTCTGAAAAGCTGAATATTCATTTAATATGAGGAAATGTAAAGATCAAGGACTACAACAAGACAAGCCAATGAATACAAGTGACTTTTGAAATCAGCCTATCTCTTCAACGGGCAGATTTTTGAAAGTTCACTATAAAAGGCTGAGGAATCACTTAGAGAGAGGGTTACCTGAACCATGGACATTCAAGTTATCATTCGAGCTGTAACCTGCAAAAATATTCTCCAGTTATTCAAGCAAATCCTCAAGCCTAAATTTCGAAGGAAATCAATCCAACACCAAGCTGTGAAGGAAAGACAACTTCAAACTGTTGAAGAGGAAACTTTTGAAGAATCCAAAGGGGTCTACATTCCAAGGAGGATTGTAGAAAGGTTCAAGGTCGAACCAGTCTCAAGTTATTGGAGGGCTTCGTGATCAAATCCAAGACGCTTGAGCAAGTGAGCTGTAGTAGCAAGGCAACCGCCTGTGAAGAAGTCGAGTCACACGAGCTTGAGTTGTGTGACCAAGGCATCTCCAGGCTGAGTCCCAAAGGATCAAGTCAGCTGTGTGATCAAGACTTGTATCTAGACTAATAACCACTTTGTACTCTGATCAATACTTAGTGGATTCCTCCAGGAGTTGGAGAAGAGAGGATTAGAATAATTACCCCATCTTCGAACCTCTATAATATTTATTGTGTCATTTACATTTCAGCATTTACTTTCTGCATATCATTTAATATCTGCTGATAATTTGCTATTCAATTGATAATTAACTAAGTGCTAAAACAAGTGTTAAAACAAACTTAAACCAAATTCAAGGGTGTTAAGTCTTTCATTTGAAAATCTCATCACGACCAAGTTAAGGTTTAGACTAAACAATTTGAGTTATTCTATCAACAACTCAATTGAGTCCGTTGAGTGGCTAACTCTGCTGGTTAACTAACTTAGTTGTCCATTAAGGACATAGTTGTGTATTTAGCTCTGTAATATTTTAAAAGGACTAAAATCGAAAAATTGGTAAGGTTTATTCAACCCCCTCCTTCTAAACGTTACTCACACCCCTTGGGACCTACAAGTGGTATCAGAGCGGTTGGTTCATTGAGCCTTCCGCAATGGTTACTGAACTAGATCTCCAATCTTTCAAAGAAGTTCTTTTAACACTTGTTCTTTCAAAAGTCTTTTTGCTAAGTTATTATCATGGAAGCAAATTTGACACGCATTCCTATGTTTACCATTGAAGAACTTGATGACTGGAAAATACGTATGCAGGATCATCTATCAGCTTTACATGATAAGATGTGGATAGTGATAGAGGATGGGCCACTGCAAATAAATAAATAATGAAGGTGAACACAGCTGCAACGAGAGCTGCTGCAGGAAGGAGAGGAGGATGCTCCTCCTAGACCAGCTATGGTTGAAAAACCAAGAGCTGAATGGACAAATGATGACATAAAATGATACAACTTGGACAATGTGGCCAAGGATATACTTTACTAGACTTTGGACAAAGCGATGTTCAACAAAGTCAAACTTTGCAAGACAACCAAAGAAATCTGGGATAAACTAACCCTAATTTGTGAAGGATCTGAACAAATCAAGGAAAACAAATTATCTGTTGTTGTTCAGAAATTTGAAAACTTTAAAATGCTTGCAGGTGAAACGATGGACCAGCTGGATGCTAAATTCACTGAAATTACAAATGAGCTCTCAGCACTTGGGAAAGAATACACACAGAAGGAGATGTGTATGAAGATATTTAGGAGCCTCCCAGCTGAGTGGGAAATCAAGACCATGGCTCTAAGGCACTCGATGGACCTATCAAAAACATCCAATCATGAACTATTCTCAGACCTCAAAGCCTATGAGTTTGAGCTGAGAAGAAAGGATCAAGAGGAGATAGCTGTACCCAAAATAGCTGCACTCGTAGTCAAGGAAGGGAAGAGAGCTGAGACCAAAGAAGTCATTGACCAGGAGGAAATTGCCTTGATGGTTAAAAGTTTCAACAAGTTCTTCAATAAGAACTACAAAAGAAACAAAGGTGAATCCTCCAGAAGACATTAAGCTCTCTCCAAGTCAAGGGAAGATAGACCACCAAAGAGAGCTGAATATCAAAAGGTCGAATATCAAAGACCTGACAACCCAAGAAATGAGAGAGCTGAATATCAAAAGGTCGAATATCAAAGACCTGACAACCCAAGAAATGAGAGAGCTGAATATCAAAAGGTCGAATATCAAAGAGCAGACAACCCAAGAAATGAGAGAGCTGATCAAAAAGTTGAAAACCTGTGTTGGAATTGCAGACAACCAGGACACTTTGCCACTGACTGTCCATATCCTGTAATCAATAAATACAGGAATGAAGAAGAAAGAAAAGTCTTCAGAGAAAGAAGGCAAGAAAAGAGAAGAGCAATGTTGGTCACGAGGCTGGCGATACAACTAAGTCAAAAGAAGAAGAGACTCGAGAGAGTAGTGAAGCCGACTACTCAAGTGACTCTGAAGAAGAAGCATTAATCTGTCTAATGGCCAAAGAACAAGATCAACCTGACCAAGAAGATGAGGTACACTCTAACTCATCTCATTCAAATTCTAGTGATAGTGATTGTGACACACACACTTCATCACCCACTGATCTTTATGATTCATTAGGCAAAATGATGAAAGAGTTTGAGAACATTAAATCATCACACTCACTATTAAATGAGGAAACAACCAGCTCAAAAGCCAAAACTCACAGCTGACTAAGGAGCTGAGCACTCTAAGTCACATAGCTGATGAAAACAAAGAGCTGAAGGCTGAAAATGCTAAACTAATAGCAGAGATAGCTTCTATAGAAAAGAGAGAAAATGATCTCAAAAATGTGATTGCTTCATTCACAAAGGCATCTAAATCATTGGATGACCTATCATGAGCCAAAAAGAATGTGGAGACAAGACAGGCATAGGATTTAATTCCTTTGTGCATAGTCAAACTCCAAGAGTGATCTTGGAAAAAGGATCTTCAAGTAATGAAGCATCACAAAAATCCAAGACACCAAACGTTGCACACAAATTCATTCCAAAGCACAATCACAAACAAACTGGCCTTGGATATAAAGGAAAAGGAAAAAAGCCAGTTGAGTATGCTGAGAGGACAACTGAGAAGAAATCCAGCTGAGTTCCTCAGCAAACTCCAAATAGGAAGTACTCTGTGAAGAAGAAACAGAGCTACCAAAATCCCCAGAAGTTCTACCAAAGAAACACAAATAATGGGAATGGTAGAAACTACCCAAGTCAAGCTGATTGGAATAATGTGAAATATCAGCTAAGACCTATGGAATACAAGCCTAAATGGCAAAGGCCTAGAACTCAGCAAAGGTCATTCCAAAGGCAAAAGAGTTATTATCAGCACACATACGCACCCAAGCACTACACTCAAGAGATATAACATTACCCAAAGAAGGGCAATTGCTAAAACACACACACAGGCATACAGACAAAAGAGACAACTGTATGAACCTAAAACCCCCAAGCAATTTGCCAAAGTGAATTATGATTATGGCACAGATAGATGGCAACCCCTTAGAGTCAAATCATTTGGCTATAAGTTGGTTGGTTCATCTTACAGTACTAACCCCTCAGGACCCAGGCAAGTATGTGTACCTAAAAACTAATTTCCTTGATTGCAGGTTCAAGGAAGCAGTGAGTGCCAAGGAACTGGTACATGGATAGTGGGCATTCCAGGACACATACAGAAACAAGAAAAATCTGTCAAAATTCAAGGAGATTAGAGGTGCAAAAGTCATATTTGGAGGAAATGAAGCTCCAGGGGAAATAAGAGGCACTGGATCCATCAAGAAAAATGGATTAGAAATCACAGATGTTGCATACGTTGAAGGCCTCAATTTTAACTTGTTAAGCATCAGCCAACTCTGTGACAAGGGCTACAATGTTGGATTCAATATGAGAGTATGCCAAATCAAAGACACTGAATCAAATGAAGTGGTGTTGCAAGGATCCAGACAAAAGAACATGTATGTGGTAGACTGGTCAACTGCTACACCAAGCACGTGTCTGCTAGCAAAGAGTACAACCGAATCAAGTTGGTTGTGGCACAAGAAGTTGAGTCACCTAAATTTCAAAACAATCAACAAGCTTGCAAGGAGCAATCTTGTAGAAGGATTACCAGACTCAGTGTACAATAAAGAAAGCGTTTGTGATGCATGCCAGATGGGAAAGCAGATTAAATCATCATTTAAAGAGAAGTCAAGTCCATCTTCAACAAGGATATTGCATCTGTTACACATGGATCTATTTGGTCCAGTTGAGCCAGCCAACATAAGTGGGAAGAAATACACTCTAGTAGTGGTGGATGATTATTCAAGATATACATGGACAATCTTCATGTGTAAAAAGAAGGAAACCTTGCAGAAATTACCCCAACTGATGAAAAGAGTTCAAAATGAGAAGAGTCAAACCATTATAAAGATAAGATCTGATAGAGGAACTGAGTTTGTTAATGGAATAATAACTCAAGATCTTGTGTTGAAAATGGTATTGCTCATGAATTATCTGCGCAGCAAGGACTCCACAAGAGAATGGAGTTGCGAGAAAGAAGGAATAGAACTCTCAAGGAAGCAAAGCAAAGACCATGTTAGTGAAGCGGGGTTGCCTAAAAGATTTTGGTGAAGTTATAAACACCGCATGCTATACTCAAAATAGATGCATGATTAATAGACAATTGACAAAGACTCCCTATGAAATTTGGACAGGGAGAAAGCTAAGTGTTGGGTACTTTAAAATATTTGGATGTAAATGCTTCATCCACAACAATGAGAAGGATAATCTAAAGGCTTTTGATGCCAAAGCTGATGAAGGTATCTTCTTGGGATACTCAGCTGAAAGCAAAGCCTATAGAGTGCTGAACAAAAGGACTATGGTCACAGAAGAGTCCATCCATGTAGTGTTTGATGAACCTAATGTAAATGGAGAAGACTTTGAGGAGTTAGCTGATAAGCTGATCAATCAACCAACGGTGCGAAGAGTCCCTATGTTGAAGCTGAAGCTGGAGCAATTAATCAAGATGAAGATGAGATAGCTGAACCTCAAAGACAACTGGAAAATCTGCAGCTAAGTGATGATGAAAGAGCTGCTCAAGAAAACACAGCTACAAGACGACTGAACCCAGCTAACTCACTCCAACTTGATGTGAGATGGCTGAGAGACCATCACCAGAGCTAGTCATTGGAGATGTAAGAGATGGTGTAAGAACCAGATCCAGAGCTCAACAAGAAACAATGTTAACTTGTTTTATTTCCCAAATAGAACCTAAAGATGTGTCCCAAGCACTGGATGACACACATTGGATTCATGCCATGCAAGAAGAGCTGAATCAATTTGAGAGAAATAAAGTATGGGAATTGGTGCAAAGACCAACCCATCAAAATGTCATTGGCACAAAATGGGTGTTTAGGAACAAGATGAATGAAGACGGTTCTGTGGTAAGAAACAAAGAGATTGGTAGCCAAAGAGTATTGCCAAGAAGAAGATATAGATTTTGATGAAACATTTGCTCCTGTTGCAAGATTAGAAGCAATAAGGATGTTTCTTGCCAATGTTGCACACAAGAACTTCATTGTATATCAAATGGATGTAAAAAGTTTATTCTTGAATGGATTATTGGAAGAAGAAGTCTATGTTGGACAACCTCCAGGATTTGAGCAGAAGACTCTTGGAGATAAAGTGTACAAGCTCAAGAAAGCTCTATATGGATTGAAACAAGCACCTAGAGCATGGTATGATACATTATCTCAATTTCTGACAGATAATGGATTCACCAAAGGCAAAGTGGATAGAACACTCTTTTAATTCAAGATGGAGAGAGTATTGCTTGTTCAAATATATGTGGATGACATTATTTTTGGATCCACAAACAAAGAGCTGTGTGATAAATTCTCAAACCTCATGCAAGGCAAATTTGAAATGAGCATGATGGGAGAGCTGACATTCTTTCTAGGACTTCAAGTTAAACATCTGAAGGATGGAACCTTCATAAGTCAAATAAAGTATACTAGAGATTTAATGAAGAAATTTGGTATGGAAGAGAAGTCTTCTGTGAAAATACCAATGAATACATCAGTCAAGATGGATATGGATTCAGATAGCAAGCCTGTGGATCAAACAAGATACAGAGCACTCATTGGATCACTGCTCTATCTCACAGCAAGTAGGCCAGACATCACCTTTGCAGTAGGTGTATGTGGAAGATTTCAATTTGCACCAAAAGAATGCCATATGACTTCAGCTAAGAGAATCCTAAGATATTTGAAGGGATGCCAGGAAGTCGGCTTATGGTATCCAAAGGAAGGAGGATTCAAGCTTATTGGTTACTCAGACTCTAACTATGCTGGATGTAGAGTTGACAGGAAGAGTACTTCAGGTACATGTCAAATGCTTGGAAACAGGTTGGTCTCCTGGTTTAGCAAGAAGCAAAATTCAATAGCCACATCCACAGCTGAAGCAGAGTACATAGTTGCGGGCAGCTGTTGTGCCCAAGTCTTATGGATGGACAATAGCTGAGAGATTATGATGTTGAAGAAAAAGAAATTCCAATTATGTGTGATAACACAAGTGCTATTGCAATCACTCAAAATCCTGTGTTGCACTCAAGAACAAAGCACATTGATGTCAGATATCATTTCATAAGAGACCATGTTGAAAAGAAGGACATCACTTTGGAATACATCTCAACTGATAAACAGTTGGCTGACATACTCACAAAGCCATTATGTGAATCAAGATTTGAAGAACTCAAGCATGAGCTAGGGTTAATTGAGCTGAGTTAACACTTAGAAGACTCAAGGACAAGAGATGAAACAAGAAAAGATGAAAATAGAGCTGAGTTCGTAAATTAGCTAAGTGAATCAGCCGTATCGGAGAATCAGCTGCATCAAGTTAGCTGACAGCTGAGTACCTATATGAAAAGAGAGAAGAGTTGAATCAGCTAAGGAGTAAGCTGAGTTATTTGTGAGCTAAGTGACAAAAACGCAGTCGTTTTTAATAAGCGAGAATGTTTTAAGGATGACGTCAGCATATTAATGACAGGTACAGTCAAAAGCTGCACGACCAAGCATATGATTGGATATAAATGCTGCCACATTAAATGCGAGAAATTAATTGCTAATCGGCGTGCTAAATCTGAGCCGTTGATCTTGATCAAATTTCAAAAACCGTATACACGTCCTTTCATAACCAATACATATACTATTTCTTCCGTTTTCTCTCTCACACTACACCAAAATTGTTCATCTCTCCAAAAGCAAAGACTATATTTTTCTCTTAAAACCCTATCAAACTTCAAGGCAAATTTCTAAGGTTTCGTTCAGTAAAACTCAAAAATGGCAACTACTAATGATTTCGCTAAGTTGGGAAAGCAAATCCACACTAGTTCTACCGTGGATTTCGAAGGGATGATCAAACAGGGGTCCGATGAAACCCTTGTGAAGAAGATAGCTGAGAAAGTGGAGAAATCTGGACTGAAACCCTTTCTCACGATGGAGTTTTAGATGACGTATGTGGAAGAGGTCGCGCGAGTTCACGTGAAGCGTTGAAGTTCATGATGAAGGCATCAAGTAAATCATTCTCACGTAAAACAAGTTTACGACCACTGCTGAGGATCTAGCGGAGCATTGCTTGCTGCCGTCGGAAGGTATACCGGAAATACTTGAAGCCGATGTAAACTTGGCTGCTGCATGGAAGGAAGTGGCCAAACCAGAGAGCGCTGCTAAAGTTGTCTACACAGCAGACAAGAAGCTGCTCAAGGAAGATTACCATAAGCTGCTGGATATTATTGCCAAATGTGTAGACATAAAGTTCGGAAGCTTTAATCAGCTGTCCAAAACCAAGCTGATCGTCATGGCTGCGATCATGGAGGAGAAGAAGGTAAACTGGGCTGAGTTTGTATACATCAGACTCTGCCAAAATATTGGGAATAAGTCCTTCAAGGAAGATGGGTCGCTCGGAGGATCCTTAGGGTATGGCCTTGTGATTGGCCGGTTGATGGAAGTGAAAGGAGTTCCACTCCAACATGGAAAGGCGTTCCATGTCAATAAGAAAATGTTCCAATCAAATCTTTTCGGAGCTCAGAAGAGAGCTTACGCCAAGAGAGCGGATACAAGTGAGGGGGAATCAGCTGATCCAGAAGAAACAGTTGTCTCCTCCCCTCCAAAGAAGAAAGCTGCTCCTGCAGCTGCAAAGAAGAAGACTGCCCCTGCGGCAAAGAAAACAAATGCACCTGCCTCTGCAGCCGCAACAGAGAAGGAACTCAAATACCTTCTCCATTTGTCAAAAAGAAGAGGACTGACAAGCCAAGAAAGCCAGCTCCTCAAACCAAGAAAGTGGCACCGGCCCCCGCCGCCCAGGATTCTGAGGAAACCGAATCCGAACCAGAAATTCCTCTGGTAAGGACCAAAAGAAGAAGACTCTTCAAGCATTCAGAGCTTGAGAAAACAATTGAGTCTGCCACTCAGCTGGAACAAATTGCTGAAACAGCTGGAGAAGTAAAGTCTCTAGAGATAATTGATGAAACCGCCAAGTCTGATGAGGCTGATCAGCAGAGGCAAGTCGAAGACCCAGCTGTGGACAAAACAGCTAAGGAACAAGTAACAACTGAGACAGTTAAGTCTCCTGTCGACAGGGCTGTGTCTCCGCCCACGACAGATGCTGCTGAGGGTGAAGAGCAGCAAGCTCTGCTACCCTCCATTCCTGAGAAAGAGGTACCACAGAAAGATGATGATGATGATGTGATCATGCTATCTCCACTATACCCAGACATCCAAAATCATCTGCGAGAGTGGAGGAAGTGGAAGTTGAGTCACTCTTGGGTGCAGTTTGAACACCCAGAGTTTATTGAGGAGGAAGAGGAACTATTCAGGTTCCTTGAAGTTGATACAGTGCTGCAAGCCCTTGATGAGGATAACTGCATCAGCATGCTGCAAATTCAAAAGGAGAACGAACAAGGCTAGAAGCGTGAGAGGAAGCGAAGCTCATGCGAAAGCCGATGTTTGTCCTCTCACTGGAACCACTGATCATACTCATCCACATCTTGACATACTTTCAGAAAGTGATGAGGATCTGGACCCTGCTGCTGCGATAGAAGAACTAGAAATGCAAAGAAGCCATGCGGGAATCGAGAATGATGCATGAGCAACGGTGATGGAAGGACTGGAGAGTCTTCCAAATCTCGCCTAGAAATTGATCCATTGGGAGTGGTTCACCAAATTGCCCTTTGTCATTCTTGCAACCACTTCCCAAAGTGCACTCTAAGGATGGATTTAGGGGACTTGGTGATGAAACCGAAACTTGGGGACCCAAGTCGAGCCAACCTATACTGAAGGTGTCTTACCACCTTGTGAGTTGAACACTCACATGAAACAGCCGGGAGTTTGGAGAAGAGTGACCCCAATCCAAGTCACTCGGTGGTGTGCCGGGGGAAACTCCCTCCCCCAGCTGCAGCTAGGTCGGAGGTTCTGCGGACAACTCCACCATGAATCTCGGAGGCGAAGTGGAGAAGGAACAAGAAATAGAAACACAACAAGTTGTGTCGAAGAAGCTCGGACGATTGAGACTGTCTCGGTGAAGTGCCAATCGCTTGTGAGGCCGAGGACGCTGCTAATGCGTCGAGGCCTGAGGATGGATCCGCCCACAGGAGTTAACACTGCGGGCAATGAAAGTGCATTCCACGGAGTTGAGGCTCCTGTGGATACCAACGTCGAAGACCCCAAGACGATTGAGTGCAGCCGAAGGGAATGTCCAGGCCTTGCTGCAGTTGAGGCTGCGGGAGGTATGAGCCTACGGGAGGTTGAGACTTCCCAAGGTAAAGAGGCGAAATGAGAACATCCCTCATGTTATCATTTATGCAACTGAGAAGGAGATAAGTGCCCTTCACGGTTTCCAAGACAACCCTGATGTAACTTTTCTGGGATCTAAAGGTGAAGATGAAGCTGAGTCATCCCCTATTGCAAGTCAAAAATACTCAGCCGAGGATGTTCTTCCTAGCACGAGTAAGCCAGAATTCAAGCGTCGCTTTCGTCAAAAGTTTAATTTTGATGATGAGCCAAGCCTTCAGGACTCATCATCGTCCGATGACACTGATGGTGCAGCAGAGGACACACAAATTCATTTAGAAGCAACCACTGAGGCCGAAGAAGATGTTCAGACAGCTGAGGCTCAGTCAGCTGGCCAACCCCCACACCAAGGCCCAGCTGCGACCGAGTCATCTGCGTAGGCTCCCAACGCTGTAGCAGAATCGACTCAACCGGGCACATCAAGGCCACAAGTCACCATTGAACACATTCCCTATGTCCGTGATGATGCGTTTGAACAAACATTCCCTTTCTTACTAGAGTTGCCTGATCTTGATGAAGAATCAGCTAGAGATCAATGACGTTTCCATAAACCTGATCCAGTCATTCCCATATATACCATCGTCCCAGCAGATTTTGATTTTGATGCTGCTTGGCCGCCAGCTGAGACAGAGGTGACAGCTGGGGTTCGAGAAGTCTTCAAGGCAATATTTGCAGAGATAGAGAAGATGGAAAGGCACCAGGCCTCACTGGATATGCGGTTTGGATAAGAGATGCCAATCTGACAACTGATCTGCATGGAATAATAGTCAGAATCCGGGAATGGTGGCAATAGCAGCAGACAATACGTGTGGAACAGGTTCGATACTTCAAAGCATTGTACAATAAGATGCTAATCTGGAGCGCTGATAATGCTGACATGAAGAAGATGATGCAAGAAAATATTGATAGGATGCATGCCTCTCATGCCACGGAAATGGAACTGCTGCGCGAATTTCATCGAAAAGAACTTCTGCGTGTAGAAGAGAATATGAATGCAAAATTTAGCCTTTTATGGCTGAAATGAAGTTGGTGACAACCGAATCAAAAGCCACTCGCTCGAATTTCGGCGACTTACTCGCATGTGAGAATCCAAACAGAACTTAGCTATTAGGCGCCTAGATTTCATGCTTGCTGGCATGTTTCCAGGGGTTCCTCTCTCCTTCGATGATGCCAAAAAGGGGGAAGAGGAATACCTAAAGACGTTGAAAGGATCGATTGCTGAGAAGAAGGACGCAACTGTTGAGAAGCAGAAGAAAACAGCTGAGGAGCAGAAGAAAGATAAGGGAAAATCCATTGAGGGGGAAGGTTAAAAGGATATGACCTTAATAGTTGCTAGAACCCCTCAACAAGGACTTGTCACAGCTGACATCATCAGCAAACTTCCAGTGATTCTGCCGCTCCAACACTCTGCTGTGCTCATGTCTGAAAAGAGGAAGATAGTAGAAGCAGAGATGAAGGAGGTTGAAAGAAAAATGGATGCCCGTGCGATGGACATACTAAAACAATACGGAGGCATTCCGGCAGGAAGAGACACTGATGCCATTTAAGACGTCGGTACCAAGCCTAGATCAGTTGATGAATTCAAAACGCTCGCATCCGAGGGATACTTCGAAGGCATGACCATGGCCCAAGCCTGGGACTTGTATTGGGAAAAAAGGCTCAAGTTGTGCGAAGAAGGCGACGAGGGAAGCGAGACTCTAGCGATCACTCGATGGTAACTCAAATTTGGGAAGAAGAAGCCCCGACTATACACACCCAGAGGAAGATGGAGAAGCAGTGGAGGAAGAGGTTTCAGACCTAGACCTCTACCCAAAAACATCGAATACATAGATCCAGGGAAGAAAGGAGGGATCTATTGGGCTGGGTATGATGAAATAGCCAACATGGAAGTGGCTAGGAAGAGTGCTGATTATGTAAAAAGGATTGAAGAAGAAAATAAAAGACAAACTCATTGTGGGAAGAAGAAAGACAAGAAAGAAAGAGAAAAGACGAAGGCGCGGAAGAGCCTACGAGAAAAAAAAGCGGTGAAGAAGAAAAGAAGAGAAAGAGACCAGAAGATGACAAAGCTGAAGAGGAAAGAAGGAGACAGCGAAGGCGATGAAGTGTTGATGTCCACCCCTTCATGTACTTTACTATTGTAAATACATATTGTGTAAGTCTTTTGTACAATAAATAAAAGTTATGCAATTTCTATTTTTTTTTGCGTAGATATAGAACGCCATGATGCTCTGATACACTTTGTAAACAGCTGTGTAAAGGACAAGAATGTTATGATCAATAAAAAGATTGATTCTGCGCATACATTCTCTGCTTATACATTGTCTGTATGTATCTCTACTATTTGCTGGTAGTATGTATATTTTTAAGTTTTGACATCATCAAAAAGGGGGAAATTGTTGGGAAATTTGTTTATTAGATTTTGATGAATGCCATGTAAAACTTAGACTAGAAAGTTGGCACCCCATTTTCCTTGTAATTTGCACTAAAATAGATAGGGATCTACGAGCTGAGTCAAGTCGGCTATGCCTGGATATACAAGAAGTCAACTGAAGACTGGGATGAAGACTCCACTGTGAAGTAGCTGAGTATAGCAAGGAAAAAAAGACAAGAACTCGATTGAAGGAGTAGTAAGCGGCTATGATCTGAGATCGTGAAGTGTCGGTCAAGTTAACTCAAGATAGCCAAGTCTCAAGTTGAAGTGACAAATGAGTCATCCAATGATTTGGAGCTGACTCGAAGTTACCTGGGGAAGTTAAGGAAAGGCAGTCAAGTCAAGACAACTGAAAAGAATACGTTGCATAGAAATCAAGAATATTACCTAAACAAGTAATACTTCCATCTTTGCCATGTCTTAAAAGTGCTCGATCCCGAGAATCGTGCAAAAGGAATAAACCAATGGGAAACATGCACCTTGTGTCGTCGACTACGAAAAGTCTGAATGTTCATTTAATACGAGGAAATGTCAAGATCAAGGACTGCAACAAGACAAGCCAACGAATACAAGTGACTTTTGAAATCAGCCTATCTCTTCACTGGGCAGATTTTTGAAAGTTCACTATAAAAGGCTGAGGAATCACTTAGAGAGAGGGTTACCTGAACCACGAACATTCAAGTTGTCATTCGAGCTGTAACCTGCAAAAATATTCTCAAGTTATTCACGCAAATCCTGAAGCCTAAATTTGGAAGGAAATCAATCCAACACCAAGCTGTGAAGGAAAGACAACTTCAAACTGTTGAAGAGGAAACTTTTGAAGAACCAAAAGGGGTCTACATTCCAATGAGGATTGTAGAAAGGTTCAAGGTCGAACCAGTCTCAAGTTATTGGAGGGCTTCGTGATCAAATCCAAGAAGCTTGAGCAAGTGAGTCAGTAGTAGCAAAGCGGTGCCTGTGAAGAAGCTCGAGTCGTCGAGAAGCAATTTTGTGTGACCAAGGCATCTCAGTGAGTCCCAAAGGATCAAGTGTTTGTGTGATCAAGGCTTGTATCTGGACTGATAACCACTTTGTACTCTGATCAATACTTAGTAGATTCCTCCAGGAGTTGGAGAAGAGAGGATTAGAAGAATTACCCCATCTTCGAACCTCTATAAAATTTATTGTGTTATTTACATTTCAAAGCATTTACTTTACGCATATCATTTAATATCTCTTTGATAATTTGCTATTCAATTGATAATTAACAAAGTGCTAAAACAAGTGTTAAAACAAACTTAAACCAAATTCAAGGGTGTTAAGTCTTCCATTGAAAATCTCATCACAACCAAGTTAAGGTTTAGACTAAACAACTGAGTTATTCTATCAACGACTCAATTGAGTGCGGTTGAGTGGCTAACTCTATTTGGTTAACTAACTTAGCTGTCCATTAAGGACATATTTGTGTATTTAACTCGTAATATTTTAAAAGGACTAAAATCGAAAAATTGGTAAGGTTTATTCAACCCCCTTCTAAACCTTACTCACATCCTTGGGACCTACAATTGGTTTTTACACCAAAACAAAGTTTATAATTGTTGTCCAAATATTCCTAAATGATTTAAAATGTTTTTACTAATTTTTGGAGTATTTCTTAGAGTTTATTATTCGATAAAAATTGGACAACACTTTTGATGATTTTGTGTTAATTGGTTTTTACACCAAAACAATGTTTATAATTGTTGTCCAAATACTCCCAATTGATTTAAAATGTTTTTACTAATATTTTGGAGTATTTTTTTTAAGTTTATTTTTGACAAAAATTGGACAACATTTCAAGTTGGAGGTTGACCGGTCGAGCAAACGGTCGATCGGTGCCTGAAGAACGCACAAAATGAAACAGAAAGCATTTCTGTATAAAAAATGAGAGGGGGCGACCGGTCCAGGAGAGGGCCGATCGGCCGGACCCCCCTCTGAACGGTACCTGGATCGCACTATTTTCATTTAACGTTCGGAATTTTCTATAGAGCGTCCGGTCGCGCTGTGTAATCTTTTGACAACAAAATTTGAACCGTTGGACATCCTTATCAGCAGATTTACTTTATCAATTTTGAAGCAAACAATACACAATACACAAGCATATAATACAACAAAATCTGCAAAATTCTCAAAGCTTTCATTTTTACATTCTTGTTGTAATAGCCTAAGTTCTTGCACTTGCACAATCTTGAGGTCTAGGCTTTTTATTCTTGATTACACTTGCCCTCAAAATTGTAATATTTATTATTGAGTTGTAATCTTGATTTTGGTCATCATTCAACACAAGACATCCTTGTGAGTATTCTTGTGGAAAGAATACACTTGGGTTGAAGAAGAGTGTTCTTCGAGAGTGTGGTGCTCTTGAGGTGTTGAAGAATTTGGTGTTCTTCAAGGTTGAAGATTGTGGTAATCTTCACAAGGTGCCGTTGGAGATTGTGGTAATCTTCAAGAGAGATTGTGGTAATCTCAAAGGTAGTGTTGTAGAAGAGTGTGGTGCTCTTCAAGGTGATGTTGTAAGGTGTTGTATTAATTTTGGTAATTAATAAAATCTTTTTTCTTTTTGAAATCCATCCCAGATATACTGGGGTGGTAGAGGATTAGGCCCTAGGTGGGTTGAACCTCTATAAATCGACGTGTGTTGTTTATTTCCCGCATCTTTATTATTGTTTTGGCTTATTTGTTTCGAAAAAGAGGGATAATTGAAAAGATGGAGATAATCTATTCACCCCCCTCTAGATTATCATATCCGCTTGGACTTACAAAAGGGAGAGCCCACATTACGGGTTAATGATGAGCATGTTTTATTTACTATCTGTAAGGCACTTCAATTTCATGATGGTGTTGAAAGTTGTAGTTTCATAGACGTAGTTGAGTCTTGCATTGATGAGTATGCGGATCATACATTGTTTAAGGATGATTTAGAGTTTGGTTTGACACATTCGTGTTCAACATCAAATATGATGATTGATTGTGATAACCAAGACTTGTATGATTGTGTTTGTGCTTTAGATAATATGCAGGAGCTACCGAGAAGTGCGAGAGGCGCGCACACAGAAAAATATAAGGGAGTCCGTTCTATAGGGGCGCACGACCCGTGCTACAGAGCACACCCAGGTCATGCGCATGGCCACCCGAGAAGATGAAAAATCTGAAGAGCCCATGCGCATGGTCGAAGAAAAAGACGAGAAACCTGAGAGAGCACGGCTCGTGCGCCTGAGCACGGGCAGCCCGTGCGTCAACTCGAGGAGCCCACTTCGAACCCAGAACTCAAACCCTTGCCCGATCATCTCAAATACGCACTCTTTGGAGCAAATAACACGAGTACGGTAATTGTATCATCTCTTTTAACTTCAGTTCAACTCAATAAATTGCTTAGGGTGTTAAGAAAATATAAGTCGGTGATAGGTTGGTCAATCTCTGATATAAAAGGCATCAGTCCATCGATTGTAATGCATAAAATTAGAATGGAAGATGTCTATAAACCTTCGGTGCAAAAGCAAAGAAGATTAAACCCTATAATGAAAGAGGTTGTTAGAAAAGAAGTTTTAAAATGGTTAGATGTTGGAATCATATATGCTATTTCTGATAGTTCTTGTGTAAGTCCGGTGCAAGTGGTACCAAAGAAAGGCGGGATGACTATTGTTAGAAACGAAAGTGATGAGCTTATTGCAACTAGAATAGTTACTGGGTGGCGTATTTGCATTGATTATAGGAAGTTGAAAGATGCTACTCGTAAAGATCACTTTCCCCTTCCCTTTATTGATATGATGTTAGATCGCTTGGCGGGATATGATTATTATTGTTTTCTCGATGGTTATTCCGGATATAACCAGATCATGATTGCCCCGGAAGACCAAGAGAAGACGACATTTACATGCCCCTATGGTACATTTGCATTTTGCAGAATGCCATTCGGACTATGTAACACACCCACAACTTTTCAGCGATGCATGATGGCTATCTTTCATGATTTCATTGAGAAAATAGTGGAGGTTTTTGTGGATGATTTTTCTGTATTTGGAGACTCATTTGATCATTGCTTGGATAATCTTTCTCTAGTTTTGCAGAGATGCGAGGAGACTAGCCTTGTTTTAAATTGGGAAAAGTGTCATTTCATGGTACGTGATGGCATTATATTAGGCCATCGAGTTTCTTCTGCGGGTTTAGAAGTTGATAGAGCAAAGATCGTCGCAATTGAGAAACTCCCACCTCCAATAAATGAGAAGGCCATTAGAAGCTTTTTGGGGCACGCCGGATTCTATAGAAGGTTCATTCGTGACTTTCCTAAAATCACTAAACCTTTGAGTTAGTTACTAGAAAAATATACTGTTTTCACTTTTTCCGATGATTGTTTGCAGGCTTTTGAGATTCTGAAGAAGGCTTTGGTGACAGCACCAATTCTTGTAGTTCAGGATTGGAGTCAGCCCTCCGAGCTGATGTGCGATGCCAGTGACTTTGCAATTGGGGCTGTATTGGGCCAGAAAAGAGACAAGTTGTTCAGAGCCATCTATTATGCGAGCAGAACTTTAGACAGCGCCCAGCAAAACTACACCACCACAGAGAAGGAAATGCTGGCAATTGTGTTTGCATTCGATAAGTTCCGTTACTTGGTTGGAACTAAGACGATAGTCCACACCGACCACGCGGCGATCAAATATCTATTAAACAAGAAGGATGTCAAACTGAGACTGATTCGGTGGATCCTTTTGTTGCAAGAGTTTGATGTGGAAATTCGAGATAGAAAGGGTTGCGAGAACGTGGTAGCAGATCACTTGTCCAGGTTGGAGTATAAGAAAGAGGGCACAGAGGCAATTAAGGAGGAGTTCCCCGATGAGCAACTTCTAATGTTACAGGCTAAATTCCCATGGTATGCGGATTTTGTTAATTATTTGGTTGCAGGGGTCATGCCTCAAGTTTTATCTTCCTATCAAAAGAAGAAGTTCCTCCATGATGTCAAGTTCTACATGTGGGACGACCCCTTGCTCTTTAAGAGGTGCGTAGACACTATCATCCGATGATGTGTCCCTCAAGAAGCGTGGGAGGGAGTTCTACAACAGTGCCATTCTTCACCTTCCGGGGGACACTTCGGGCCAACACGTACTGCGGCAAAGGTATTGCAAAGTAGTTTATACTGGCCTACGTTTTCTAATGATTGCTATCTATATGTGCAGCAGTGTGATAGGTGCCAGCGGATGGGGAACATCTCGAGACGACATGAGATACCCATGACCAATGTGATGGAAGTCGAGCTCTTTGATGTGTGGGGGATTGACTTTATGGGTCCCTTTCCATCTTCTTCGGGTTATCAGTACATTCTACTTGCAGTGGAGCACGTATCTCGATGGGTTGAGGTGATTCTGGCACAAACCCTCCACAAGCAAATGGGCAAGCAGAGGTAGCCAGTTTAAGTGTGTAATAGAAAGGGACCCATAGTTCAACAACCCACAAGGTGTTTGATAAATTGCCCAATAGAAAAAATCAAGCTAAATCATGGCAAATTCATCAAACATGCACCATATAAGAACTCTAATCTATAATCCTCAAGAAATTCGGAACAAAAAGTGAAATTCATACCTTAAATCTCGAAAATTCGGAAAGAGGTGAAAGTGGAAACCCTAGGTGCTCCTTCTACTCAAATCCTCTTTCAAAGCAAGTTTAAGTGTGTAATTCTTGTGTGAGTAGTATGGGATGTGAATATGTGGTGAGAATCTAAGTGAAATTTGCAAAAATATTTGAGAGGTGCTCGAGCTTGGTGTATCTGCGCGCAAGAGAGAGTGAGAAGATGTGAAAAATTTTAGCCCCTGTGCGTTCTTTAGTCTGTTTTACGACAGGAGCACGGGCCGTGCACCAAGTGCACGAGCTGCCCGTGCTGGGGGTCGAACTTTGGCTCCAAAATCCTGGACACCGCACGGGCTGTGCGCAAGGAGTACGGGCTGCCCGTGCGGGGTGCCACAAATTCAATTCCATGTGTTGGTGCCTGCACGGGCCGTGCACAAGGCGCATGCCCTGCCCGTGCTGGGTACCGCACTTCAGCTCGTTCTTTTCCTTTTTTATTTTGATAGAGAAAGCAAGAAAATCCTAACCTATGAAATCATAGAAATCCTAACTTAGAAAAGGAAAAACAAACCAAGAAAACATGGGAAGAAATAAAACAGCAAACCGTTGGGTTGCCTCCCAACAAGTGCTAAATTTAACGTCTATAGCTTGACGCCTGTTTACTCGATCAAGGCTCTAGCAAAGTGAGGCGTGTCACCTCTCCCTTATGATCTCTATGAAGGTAATGCTTGATCCTCTATCTATTTACCATGAACGTCTCCCCATCTCGGCTCAACAATTCCACTATTCACGGAGGATTTAACACCTTATTTATTAAAAACGGCCCCGACCATCTAGACTTAAGTTTGCGAGTTAAACAAAAGGACTTGTTCACCCGATAAAAACTCTCTCTTCTTTATCATTCGATCATGTCATCGTTTGGTTCGTTCCTTTTAGGTTCGAGAATTTTCATAGGCTTCATCCCGGAACTCCTCCATCTCATTTAAATGTAAGAGCCTCTTCTCACCCGCTGCTTGGAAGTCAAAATTTAACTTCTTCACAGCCCAAAACGCCTTATGCTCCAATTCCACGGGCAAGTGACACGATTTCCCGAATACTAACTGATACGGTAATGTGCCCAATGGTGTCTTGTATGCAGTCTGATATGCCAACAACGCATCATCTAACTTCATAGCCCAATCCTTGAGATTTATATTTACAGTCTTCTCCAAGATTTGCTTAATCTCGCGACCGACTACCTACCGCTTACTGTTTGCTTGCGGATGGTATGCTAATGCCACCTTGTGCTTGACCCCGTACTTTGCAAGTAAAGTGCTCATCAATTTATTCACAAAGTGTGACCCCCCGTCGCTAATCAAAGCTCTTGGGGTTCCAAACCGAGTGAATATATTTTTGTTTAGGAATTTAAGCTCTATACAGGGTAAAACGTATCATTGCATTACAAAGGTAAGAGGACAAAAATAGATTATTTGTATTGGTATTTTGTATTTGATAGATAAAATTTGATGTCATACGTCATGTCTAATACATTGCAGATGGCTAAATATGTGTTTTTTTTTTTTGTATTCTAGCTTTCATATGAATTACTTTACAAAGGTGCTTATGAAATTTTAGGACATATCCAGGCAAGAATTTTGGAACACTCATTTCGTATGGAATAATACTCGACATCTTTCTCTCAAGAAGAAAATATTGTTCTAAGAGCATCCCCAGCAGAGAGCTACTCTGGCGTGGGGCGCTTTTTTTTGTTGGCCAGCAGTGCACCATTTTTCTGCGCTAGAATAGAGAATGCATAGTGCAGCGCCATTTCTGGCGCTGCACTGTTGAGGCGCTATTTTGGTTTTTTTTTTTTTTTTCTTCTTAATTTTAAATAGCTCTAGAAAATTAGTTTTATTAATTTAAAATTAGTAGAAAATAGTATTAAAATTAATTCAACATGTTATAATTTTTTATAAATATTGTGGTGTGAATTGAATAATACGATGAGATTTAAAATACTACACACAAAATTATAAATCATATATAAAATACATTACAAAATACTAAAACATAAAATTACAACAATAATAAAAACTGCATAAAATAGGTAAAATTACATAAAATAACTAAAAATAAAAATTCTTGAAAATACAATAAAAACAAATACAATATTTTTTTCTAATAACGGAAGACCACTCCAGGACCCTCCAAGATCCAGGAAAAAATCTCCAAACATATCATTGCTTGAGTTTGGTTGTTGTGTTTGTCTCCTCTTCTCGCATAATTTGTTGTTGCTCCAATCGGAAGAATTCACGTCGTTCGGGATCGAAATGTTATCCAAATTCATCATTAAAATATTATCTTCTCTCATCAACTCATTTATTTTAGATTTACGATTTTGCGCTTCGATTTTTTCATTTTCAATTTCCAACTCAACAACGCGTTCTTTTTTGAAATTGAACTTAATAATAGTTCCGAAGTTTTGCATTCTCTTCTTTGACCGTGTTTGCAAAATTAGATGCATCTTCGCTTTGTTTCCTCTTTAATTTGGATTTTTGACGCCTCGGTCGATGTGATGAAGAACCCCCACTAATGTTTTCATCACTTAAATTGATTGAAAATGAAGACAACGAAGGATTAGGGAAATAGGGGATTCTGTATATTTTCTTTAGGAAATGAAGAGACTCCACCAGTGGTTTCTGATTGCACACTTTCTTTCATAAAATACCACATATGATCAAATTTGAATCCACCGCTATATCTTTTTAGTTGCATCAACAACTCATTAGCACGCTCTAATCGCATAATATATCAATATTATTGAGATTAAAAGATATTATTAGTATTAAAAAAATAATAAAATATATAAATATAATTAACTTACGAGTATTTGTTCATTTGCACCACTTGGATTAAGATATTCGATTTGTTGAAGACAACCATTGAATTTTCTAACATCTTTGAGAATGGTTTGCATGCGACATTGCAATGATCTTTGGTTGCGGTCTTGTATGTTAGAGCTTGGTTTTCCGGAGTTGTATTTATCTTCAATACGTTTCCAGAATTGTTCTCTGGTCTGGTTTGTACCCACAATTGGATCCTGTGAAATATCAAGAAAGACATTACAAAGATGTCGATCTTCAGCAAATGTGTAATTAGTAGTGCGTGGTTTAGACATTTTGGAGAGTGTAAATATAAAATAAATGAATTTAGAGAAGTTGGAGAAGTGTGTGAAAAAATATATGGTATGTCATCTATTTATAGAAATATGGAGATACAATATGATGAAGATCCAACGGCTAGGAATGAAAGCACAAGGATTGTGCTTTCTAAAATAGTGTAGATTTTAGATTTATATTGTATGGTTTAGATTTAAAGATAATGTGATCTGATGGCTAGGAATGAAAGCACAAGGATTGTGCTTTCTAAAATAGTGTAGATTTTATATTGTATGGTTTAGATTTAAAGATAATGTGATCTGATGGCTAGGAATGAAAGCACAAGGATTGTGCTTTCTAAAATAGTGTAGCTTTTATATTGTATGGTTTAGATTTAAAGATAATGTGATCTGATGGCTAGGAATGAAAGCACAAGGATTGTGCTTTCTAAAATAGTGTAGCTTTTATATTGTATGGTTTAGATTTAAAGATAATGTGATCTGATGGCTAGGAATGAAAGCACAAGGATTGTGCTTTCTAAAATAGTGTAGATTTTATATTGTATGGTTTAGATTTAAAGATAATGTGATCTAACGGCTATGAATGAAAGCACAAGGATTGTGCTTTCTAAAATAGTGTAGTTCCAAAACAATTATATAATAAGCATATACTGCAATCATTTCTTCACTTCAGCCTTTGTGTATGTATTATTTCTCCAGTAAGAAAAATGAATTTCAATTATATTCACCCTTCTACCATATATTCTTCTTCAAGCTCATCAGATGATGAGTTTCAAGATTTGCTAGATAGTTATGATACAGAAAACCATTTGATTGTTCAACAAATATACAATAATAATTTTATGTTAGCTGAATTTCTTAGGCAACAAAATGCTGAACCGGCCCGTGGAGGTTCTGTTCCAGGTCGTAGAACAATTTTTTGTGACCGAGAAGTAGCGGCTGCAAACCTCTTCAACGATTACTTTTCTGAAAATCCAACATATAATGAAGAGCAATTTCGTCGAAAGTATCGAATGTCACGAAGTTTATTCATGCGTATTGTTAATGCTGTAAAAAATCATGATCGTTACTTTGTGCAACGAAGAAATGCAGCGGGAAAACTTGGTTTGTCTACGCTTCAAAAATGTAAATTGCATTTCGTATATTAGCATATGCAGTTCCAGCAGATGCAACTGACGAGTACATCAAAATTGGAGAGTCTACAACAACTGAATGCCTCAAAAGGTTTTGTCGTGCTATCCGAGAGATATTTGGAGAGCAATATCTGAGATCACCCACTGCTAATGATGTTGCAAGACTACTTTATATTGGTAAGCAACGAGGTTTCCCAGGAATGCTAGGTAGTTTGGATTGTATGCACTGGAAGTGGAAAAATTGTCCAATAGCTTGGGCGGGACAATATGCAGGCCGAAGTGGGCATCCAACAATTATTCTTGAAGCGGTAGCTGATTATGATCTATGGATATGGCATGCATATTTCGGGATGCCAGGATCTAACAATGATATTAATGTGTTGGAGACATCTCATCTGTTCTCTAACATTGCTAGGGGTCGCTCCTCCAAAGACATTACGTAATTCAAGGAAAGGAATACAACATGGGTTATTATTTAGCTGATAACATATACCCCAAGTGGGCAACTCTTGTGCAAACTATCCATTCACCAAGTGGTCCCAAAAAAACATATTTTGCAAAAAAACAAGAAGCATGTAGAAAGGACGTGGAACGGGCATTTGGAGTTCTCCAAGGACGATTTGCAATTGTGGCGAATCCAGCACGCTTTTGGAGTAAAAGTGATTTGCAAGATATCATGACTGCGTGCATAATAATGCATAATATGATAATCGAGGATGAACGTGATCTTGATGCTCCAATTGAAGAAGCAAGAGAAGTGTCATCTGCGGACATCGAATTTGTTGAAAATGAACATACTCGTTTTCAAAATTTTCTTGCTCGATTTAGACAAATCAAAGATGCTGAGGCTCATTTTAACCTTCGAAATGCATTAATTGATCATTTGTGGGAAGAGTATTCTAATTCAGAGAACTAGTCAATATCATATTGTAATTATGTTTCTGTATTTTTATGAATTTTAATTTTAATTTTTTGCATTAATTTCCTTATTTTTACATTTTTTTTAATTTGATTATTTTGAAGATAAAATTTTAATGTAGTATATTAAATAAAATTACTTAGATAATATATTTATCAATTACAAAGTAATAAAAATCAATATTAAATTAATAAAAGAAGGAATCTTATGGAATATTCTTTTTAGTGCGAGAAAGTAGTGCGAATCTTTGGAGATAAAATGCAGATTTTGCACCAAAATAGTGCAGACTCTGCACCAAAGTAGTGCAAACTACTGGAGATGGTCTAATGTGCATTCTAAGGAGGCCTAATATACTAGAAAGAATGCACTCAAAATCTATAATGTCTAGCTTATTCAAAATGAATAATATATTTTTGAATGCATGGAATTCGTTTGAGTGGGTAAGTAAGATCCAGTTGGTTTATAATGTAATTGGTTAGTGCAGTTGTCCCTAGTTTAAGTCTCTTGCTACAATAGTCTGACCATGATCATTCTCTGAGGGCTTTTAACTGTTTCCCTGTTGCTTCTGCATGTCTAAGAGTCAATGGTATAGTATAATTATTTTATGATACGACTCATGAAATATTTATGCCAAGTTACGTCGAAACTGAATGGCCATAAGCTTGATTACAACTCGTTTGAATTGAAAAATGTGATATTCTAGTTTGCCATGTGTTACTTATTCCAATATTTTGAGTAGGATTATGTACATCTTTGCTTAAGCTAGTTGTTTGTTCTTTGTGGCTCAGAGTTACAGAAAATAGTAAATCCTTTGTTTTTGTGAACTTCTTTGTTTTGTTCTACCTTTGTTTGGCCTTGAATTTGTCAACGTTGTGCTTAATCTAAGGGAATCAATGATTTTTAAAGTTTTTTGTTGTAAAATTGAGAGTTTCTGACTTGGTGTATGTACTATACCGTATGATCTTTCTCTAAAGAACCAAAAGTCTTTGTATTGTTTGCAGAGAGGTGAGAACCAAAAAAAATAGGGGACTAGTAATTGTATCAACTATCAAGAACTGTTGTTGTCATTCATATAATTGTTTGCCTTCTTGCAAACTACTGGAGTTGTTAAATGGGTCATAAGTCTTGTCAAAGAAATATAAGCATGTATATGAATGCTTAATGATGCATCGTTTTATTTGACTGAGATTATATTATTAAAAGTAGCTAGTGTGTTTATGATTGTTTGCTTTTGGGACTAATGCTTATCTTTCTTGGATTTTCTTTTAGGTTAATTTATGAAGTTTATTTTTGAAATTTATCTAATGACTGAATTTTGTATCCATGCTTGATGGTATAATTAAAAGAAAACTCCTAACACATTCTTACATTAATGTGCATGTGATGATTTTTATCAATTTTCTTCCTATCAGAAGTCTACCTAAAATTAATCAGTGTATTTTCAATTAACCTATTCTCTTTGCCTAACATGTTGGCAATATGACAATCATAAAATTTTGCAGGTTCTTTGCCTTGTCGCCATGGAGAAGCCTATCTCTTTGAAGCCTGAGCATATTTGGGAAGAGAAAGCCAAGGTACATAGAGGATTGTTTCCGCCTTTCTATCTCATATGTAATTGTGACATTTCATATGCCTTAGAAGAATTAGATTTCTTTCCTGGCTTCCACATTACTTAGCTTCAGCCATCTATGTATTCACCATGAAGGAAAAAAATATAACATTAACAGTGTCATAATGACATTTATTTTAAATTCTGCAATCTTGTATCTAAATATAAAGATATCTGCTTATGTCTACTATTTTAGATACAAATGATGATGTTATTATTTGACTATGATAGTGTGATTGATGACAAATTCACTTCTCAGTATAAGGATCGAAGTTTATACTCAATAAATGGATGAGATAATCAAATCCAGATGGATGATTTGTTCTTTATCTTGTTTTTTTTGCAGGTCTTCATTTTGCACTAATGAAGTATCTTCTAAGTGCGAGAGCTTCTTCCCTCAAAGTGTGGATATTATTATTAATTTGTTTTTCTTGATTTTAAATTAATTATGTTGAAGGATTTGGGGGTTGTTGAGACTATAATGGTTATGACTTTTAAGATTGTTTGATTTGTTTGCCGTGATTTTAGTTTTCTGTGACAAATTGTATCGTATATTTGGAAATGTTCGATATTTATTTTTATTATATTATATTTGGAAATGGTTGATATTTGATTTTTATGATATCATTCGATTACTGTTTTTACATTTTTAGCATTATGTATTCCAATGACACAGTATGCGAACAAGCAATGTCTTTTCACCATAGACACCGTCTCGAAGCCGGTGTCTTTAGATAAAACTACACCGGTTTAAAACAGGTGTGGATAATCGATGTCTATTCATCAAAAGGCATTGGTTCAAACCGGTGTCAAAAACATAAACTTTTAACATCAGAGTCTTAGAAAAAAACGATGTCTTTAAAGGAAATGACACTGGTTCTTAACCGCTGTCACAGGTTCAGACTTTTAACACTAGTGGCTCTAACAGCGGTTGTTTTACTAATAGACAAGCGGATTAAAACAACTGTCTATCAACATTTTTGTAGTAGTGATAGAAGACTCCCTCAACAACCCCGAGCGATAATCAGTGGAAGCCTTGTAAGTCTCCACCGAGTTGTACCTCTCCCTGGCTAGCAATTGTGCGCTAGTAGAAGATTGGAGAAACGCCTCTCCCGTCTTCCCCTCGTCCTCAAGTTGAACCTTCGTCCAGTCATATTTCTTGGTGAAATTAGACATATGGCCCTCGTGCCGATTAGCACCCGCCTTGAGGTTCTTCACCTTGCCCCGAAGTTGGCGGTTCTTCATGTCAACCACCTTGCCCCAATGGTTCGATGCCGCTGCAAGGTTCAGAATCTACCCAAAAAAATTGCATAAGTCCTAACTAAATGAAACGAAACAAGAATGAAGAATGAAACATAGCGTAACCACAAAGCTTACTAGGGGAACGTCTCCACAGAGATGCGTCTCAATGTCCTTGAAGAACATAGAACCAAGGCGGGACTGATCATCGGAATACAAGGCTCCTCTAGTGCTGGCATATTCCATGCCCAAATATGTGAAGTCCCAGTGGAACTGATTCCCCTCGCGACAGTTCACGCTGCTGAAAAAGAGAACTCGAGGACCAATGGTCCTAGGAACAACATCACCAGGCTCCATCCTCGGCCTCTTCCCCCAAGAAGAGCCAGAAGGAAGATTGGGATCAAGAACAACAACAACACGATCTTAAGAATGAGAATTGGGGTGCCAGTCAGATAATAGAAGCAGTCAAGTACAAGTAAAAACGAGGAGCAATACAAGTAAGTAAAACGATGTTGAGTACCTAAGAAATCCCAATCATTTGGGAGACTCTCAGACAATCCATTTGATCTATAAACCTCTGATATTTCCTTGCATGAAGAAGCAAAGTACACGAGTGACTTGGCCCTCGAAACCCACTTGTGAGGAAACTCCTAACTATTATCTCGCACATAGAAGAAATTCTCCTTCCACAACCCGCTAGGAGAAGGGAGCCCTGTAAGAAACTTGCATTGAGAGCGAGGGAAGAAATGAATGAAAGTATCTCCCAAAGATTTCTTGGCATAAAACAAGAAGTGGAATCCATCTACATTTGTGGGCATATCCAACTTCCGCATAACATACCAATATCCTCGTATGAACGCATAAGTTTGGGGAACCATCTGTCCAACGCATGCTCCCACCGATCTGAGGATTGCCATAAGAAAATTATCTGGAGGAAGAGTAAAACCAATAGAAAAGTTGTAGAGATACATCGTAATAAAGCCCTCGGGCAGATGAATAAGTTTATTCCCCAATCCCGGAGCTAAGGCTCAGAACGCTGAAGGGACACTACAAGAAAAACGCTCAAAGACATCATTTAAAAGACATCTGTTTCATGAATTTCGTGATGTCTTATACTATACAACATAATATTTTAAGTGAAGTGATGTGCATGAGCGGATTTTTTCGCTATTAGACATCGTTTTTAAGAGCTGATGTCTTTGACTACCCCTTTCTTGTTTTATAACACCATTTTAAGATTATTTGAGTTCAATAATCTAGTTATAGAGAAACCAGGCATAAAGGCATCAAATAATTACATCAAATTCTAGCATAATTTGAATGTAAAGAAACCATAAGAACTCACTGCGAAAAAGAGTTAGATAAATATCTTATATATTTTTCATATATGGTGAAATATGTGATGAAATTGTCATGGTTTTTTTTTATTCTTTGGGGCATAATATCAAACACTTGGTATGCATCTTGAATTGGTGAAGATTGCTTGAGTTCTTGCTTGTGTTATGATTGGTCATTGATATTTAGAGTACACTTGATTTCGATTTCTCCGTAATTGTATTGAAAAAAAAAGGGATTAATCCTTGATTTTAACTTGTGGAGATGAGAAATTATACTCTTTATGGATAGTGAACAATAAGCATGATTTCACTTTTTTAGATAGTTGTTGCTAAGTTTATCCGAAGTCTCACATATTCTTTTGCTCGGTACAATATTGAAAAGAGGAGAAATGGCCGACAGAAGAATAATACAGAGAGAGAGGTCCCAACAAGACGTGAACCCAAATAGCCCCACAGCTTACGGAGTGGAGCTCTCACGAGACGAGGAGATAAAGAAATGTAATAGGTTGGTCACTCGCCCTATGACCGCTACTCGATATGATGATGACGAGTGTACCCAAACACTTGGGAACGAGGTTCATGCGTGGGAGATGGCCAACATACAAGAGCCTCACACTAGAATTCTTGAGAACCTTCGAGGTGTTAAAATAAATAGGCACAATGGAACCTTTTGAGGTCCAATTCTAGCTTGGGAATGCGAGAAGACGACTATCTATTGCTGAATTGAACAATATTTTTGAGGTGTCGATTAATGGGGCATACCTGCCCCCATTGGAATATAATCAATAGTCATTCAGGAGAGTACTCGTGGATACACCTGAAACGGGTATAAGGATCTATGAGACACGGTCCGCCAAGACATCATGGGTACGAAACCCGGTGTTTCATTACATCTAGCGAGTTACCTTGACATCGGTTTTCGCGAGGGAGAACAATGGGGTAATGACCACCTGAGAACTTTTCTTGATATGGTGTATGCTGACTAGCACACCATTTAACACGGCGGCCTATTTTGTAGAACAACTAGACACTGTTGCCAATCAGAGGTCGGGCACCATCATGATTGGAGGTATGATTACTCATATCGTTTGATTCTTCAATATTAATGTTCGGGCTCTGGATCCAGTTGATGGCGATAGGAGGATCAGTTTGGATGTACTACGGACTATGAAAATCATCATGGAAGAGAAGGGCGTGTACCTCTTCCAACAAAGAGCCGGACATCCATTCCCTTTGCCCAACACTGCTCTCACCACTGTTGAGAACATACATGACCGGGCGAACTTGATGCACATGAACGAGTGATACAAAGAATGATCACACGGAAAAGGCAATGAGTAGCTGGGTTCCAGGATGAAGAAGATTTGGTGGAGGAAGAGATGGAGTATTTAGGCGAAGAAGGAAGAGCCGGACAAGGTCCCTTACCAAGGGATGAGGACATCCCGGAAAGTTCCCATAGGGGTGCGGATCGCGGGGGTCCCGACTTCATTGATAGGCTATTGGCCTTAGAGGAGCGAGATCAGCTGCACCATGATGAATTTAGGGCATTCAGAATGAAGCAGCAGCAATGGAACATGGCAGCAGACATGAGGCAAGATGAGCTCCTCGACATGATGAGACAGATGACTCAGTGGCATATTTCCCATGCCCACTATCCACCGCCACCACCTCAGTGAGTCAGGTTATCTCCACACTTCTTTTACATTGAAATTCTATCTTTTCCTTTGTGTGATATAATTTCATTCATGTTTGGGGGAGAGATAGTTATTTTGATATGAAGGGTGTGGAGAGAATTTGTTTTTTTGCATTTCATGTAGTTTCATGTAGAGCACTTAGGTTGCATTCATTAGAAGCACGTTTATAGTTTCAGAACGTTTATTGCTTTAGTAGGTCTTATTGAGTGAGTAAAATTGGATTTGATGTTGTGCGATGCGATTTGAGGGGTTATTTTGAAAATTCTTGTGTTGTTTTGATTTAGGTATTGAGTGTGATTTGATCAAGATGAGAATAGATGATATGGAGCATGTGGATATTGAAACATGGATTTTATGCTTTGTTTTAAGAATATGCCAGTCTGTGAGTGAGCCTTTCTTCGCTTTCATTATATGCGAGACTTGTTTGTTTGTTTTGAGTGTATCATTCATTTGTTAGGACTCTAGAACTTGCTCTGATATCTCTGTCAAGACCACATGTTGTATGTAATTTGTGAAAATGATTTAAGACCATTTTGTTTAGCCTTTCAAGCCTTTGGCCTACCCAATGATATTTAGTTCCCTAGTTAACCAATTTAAGCCTATTGCCTTATTTTTTGATAGCCACATTTTTAGCCTTAACTTGATATATCTTTTGCCATAAACTTGAGCTTATATCATTGAGTAAGTAGGTTGAATGACGATGAACTTGATGAAATCAATAATGTAGATGATTGTGTAAGAGTTTGTTTATGGGAACAAAAGAAAGGAAAGGGAGAAAAAGAATGATGAATACTCATGAAAGAGTCGAATAACAAAAATGACTCTATGATTGAGTTTATTATGAATAAACTTGTAGGTTGGGGTTGTAATATGAATTGAAGAAGTTTAGTGTTACCAAAGAAAAAAAGATATGAAGAATTAATGAAAAAAATGGTGGTTTGAGAAGCGTAGACTACTATTAGTTGGTGTTTTTTATATGGGATTTATTGATTCGAATGAGAATATGCTTACCATTCTATATGCTTGAGTTTTAGTCACTTTATCCATACTTTCCTACCCTAACCAAAGAGCCTTCATTACAACCGAATGACAAAGTCCTTTTTTGATTTATGGATTGCCTACACTTTAGTGGTGGATAATTGAGATGATTTGCAAGCTTATGGTAGTTCTTCATCATTGAATTGATTTGAGCGTAAACACATCCCTTATACACTTGAGAGAAGAGCATACACTTGACAGTGAGATTCGTAAATTCAAAGCATTTGCCATGATTATATTGAAATGTGTTGTATATTGGAAATTTGAGGTTTGATTGATTCATCACTTGATATCTATGGAAAAGCAGCATGAGTTTTTGGTGTTGTTCTTGATTGTGCACTTTACATTCCTCCCACTCGTGTTTTGTTTGGCTTGTGTATTGTTGACCGGGACTATCAATAGTTTAAGTTTGGGGGTTTGTTTAGTGTGAGTTTTGCATGTATTATGGACATGGTTTTGGCTAAAATAAGTTGATAAACATGCATTAACATAGTAATAAGGGTCGTGTTCTTAATATTTTGGAAAATATATTACACTTTGCTTGTTTTGTAGGAAAATAATGATGTTTGGAGCACTTTTGTGACAATTTGGAGGATTGCAGTATAAGACCGTCAAGAATTGTGCGATTACGCAAAGTATGGAGCTAAACCGAGAAGAAGTCAGAAGAACCAGACAAAAAATGGCCACGCACGGGCAGCCTGTGCGCATAAGCGCAGCCCGTGCGTAAGCAGCAATGCAGGGGTTGATGTTCGCATTGACACACAAGCTGGTCATGCGTATACGCACGGCCCATGCATCTGTTCAAGGAATAATTTGAAGGTTCTACTTGACGCACGGGTAGTCCGTGCGCCTTGGAACGACCAGTGCATTTGTGCAGTTCTGCAGAGTTTTACTCCGTATCAACTTAGGTTTGGTTCGATGATGTTATAAATTGAGAGGAGGCGGACCCAAAAGAGAAATACATACTTTTACCCTAAAAAGCAGAGAAAGAGCGTCCTTCTTTCGGAGGAATCGAGAGAAAGGTCAAGATCGCATCCACGCTTGAGGATTGAAGATTGATTGAGTGATCAGCGATATCCCCGAGTTTTACTTCTCCATTGTATTCTTATTTTCATCTAGTTTGATATGGATCTGAACAATTTGTCTATGAATTATTCTTTTTCCATGTCCGGCTAAACATCTTGTGATTCTGGGGTTTGGGATTAGGTTAATTAACTTTTGTTTGATGATTGATTTTGATTAATGTTATTATTGCGAACCCGATTCAAGTACTTTGCTTTATTACTTGTTTTATCATATGGCCAATGATTTAGCATGCTTGATGTGTTGATTCATAATTCGAGAGATGAGTTTCAATACTAGATCTTGAGTACTTGACATGAATATTTTGCATGATTGAGAAGTCTGTGATTATTTGTGAGGATTTGCTGATCATATATGCTTTTAGGAGTTGTTTATCTTATGTTGAGTATAGATGCTAGCCTAGATAATTCAATCAATGTGTTTATTGTGTCTCAAGAGAGAGAATAAATTACTTTTGTGATCATCCAATAAGTAAGATAGATAATAACTTTGGTTTGATTGATCTGATTACAAGAGAGTGATTAACTGAAACCATAATCCTGGAATCCATCCATTTACTTGATATTTTCAATCGTGATTCTTTGCTTTGTTATTTTTTGATAGAATATTTTCTTAGTTTTATAAAACAACAATCACAATTCAATCGTCTAAATAAAAACATTGCTATTATAATCTCAATAATTAGTACATTAATTCATTAGTCTATGTGGGATCGACCTTGCTTACCATATCTATTAACTACGCCGTTCACTTGCGGTGAAGCTAAGAAATAAGGCGAGCAAGTTTTTGGCATCGTTGCGTTGGGGGCTAATTAAATTTTTAGTACTAATATTGCGATAAATAGTGTTATTTTTAAATTACACATAATAAAAAGTTTTCTTCCTACAGTGTTTGATTTATTTCTTTTAGTTGGTTCAGGTAGTGCATGAACACTCGATCCAAGCGAAGAGAATTAGCATAGTTCATTCCAAAAGTTGAATCTTTCGCCAGGCGAATAAGTGCAACTACTAAACGAGCAGAAAGAAATCTATATCAGACTATGGAGGTTGTGAACGAGAACAACAGGAATAACAACCAGAACAATGGGAACAACAATCAAGTACCTCTGCCAGAAGTACCGACGGTCCAGCAACAAGTGATTCGTGATTACTTTCGCCCTCAGACAAATCGCAACTATGGTGGAATTACCCATGTCTCAATTAATGCTAATAACTTTGAGTTGAAACCGGCATTGATTTCGATGATTCAGCAGAACCAGTTTGGGGGATTTGGAACTGAGGATCCAAATTCTCATCTTGCATACTTCATGCAAATTTGTAATACGATCAAGATGAATGGAGTGTCGAATGATGTTATACGTCTGTGTCTATTCCCTTTCTCTTTAAGGTATAAGGCAAGAAACTGGTTAGACACATTGACTCAAGGGAGTGTTAATACTTGGGATGATTTGAGCGAGAAGTTCTTATTCAAATTTTTCCACCAAGCAAGACACTGCAGCTTAAGAGCGAGATCACATAGTTCAGACAGTTCGACTCTGAACCACTGTACGAGGCCTGGGAGAGATTCAAAGATTTATTGAGGAGGTGTCCGTAACATGGGTTCCCAGAGGATCAGCAACTTTGTTTCTTCTACAACGGGTTGTTGGAACAGACAAGATCATTTGTGGATGTTGCAGGAGGAGGGGATTTATTAGCAAAAATCCCACAAGATGCATTTAATTTGCTTGAGGAGATGGCGATTAACAGCTATCAGTGGCCCTTCGAGAGGACAAATATCAAAAGGGTAGCCAAAGTTTCTGACTCGAACCCAATTAAAGCATTAATGGCTCAGATGACTGCGTTGACGAATCAGATAAGTGTTTTAACTCAAGGGGCTGAAGCAAACGAGGGTACAAATAATCAGATAAATGTTTTAACACATCGGTTTCTAACCAATTTTGTTCCTAAGAAAATCGATGTTCAACGCAACATTATAACATCATTTTGTTAGAAACAAAATCGGTTAAAAACCGATGTCTTTCTGATATAACAACATCATTTTTTATATGTTTAAAACCGATGTTGAATATGCATACATTTAACATCGATGTACTACATCGATCGATCTTCACATAAGCATCAACAAAAATACGATGTATATGAGCGTTTTTCTTATAGTGGGAGCCTCAACCGCTCCCTCAATCTACCGAGACAATAGGAGAAAATTTTGCTGACCAACTCTCCCGGGACAACTGCTCGACACCTAGGAGGAGGCCTACGTTGGCACTTGGGCCATTGGACCTCTTCTGGGTTGTCCCCCTTGGACTCCTCCACGGGAACCTCATCACTCGGGCTCGAATCTGACTCAAGCTCTACTTCCCTCTCATCATCGCAACATAACTCCGAAGCTAGGGGAGGGATATCAAAGCCTGCTGGAAAAGGAGGAAACATAATAACAGAACCAAAGACTGAAGGTGACACCCCGACCCCCAGTGGAAGTGAAGAAAGGCCGAAATCTAAAATCTGGCCCGACATGTGAGAAAATTCTGGAGAAGATGTAGAAAAGCGCAAGGAAGGACGAATTGGGGGGCTCGGGTTACCCCCCAGGACTTGCCCACTCCGGAGAGACGCGTCGGGGTACCCTATCTCAACTTTAGGGCTCTCATCTCTTTCTTCACCACTTGATGCACTCCACTCGCTCACTGCAACTCTCTATGGGCACTCTCCTCAATTTTTAAGAAAATTTCACCAAGTGTTCTACCAAGCTAAGGAACTCAAGTTAAAGAGTAGAGAGAGAAATATTATCTTTGGAAGACATGATCAAAGCTCTCCACCCAAGTGTGTCCTTGTATAAGAAGGGTCAAAGAATCTCAAGATAAGACAAGATAAAGAACAAGACAAGCCAAACACTATTAGTTTAGCCCGCGCTTCTATTCTCCCACGGCACCGGAGATGGTGGGCTTATGTTGGGGAAAAATATCATTTGATATTTAATATTTAATTCAGTTTATATATTGGAATAATATTATTAATTGCGCAATAATTAATGAGTTACAGATGGAATAACCCAACCCAAAGGGTCCGGGACTGGCTCGCATTCCACTTTCTCCTACGCGGCCAACAAGGCCCACTACTCATGCATAAAAAGGTCCATCACCTTCATTTGTAAGTTATTTTCTCATAATATCACTTAATCATTATTCAGTATTCAATTACTATCTTACATTCTCTCTCGATCACCATTCTGACTTGAGCGTCGTCGGAGAGTCCTGCCTCCCTGGGATAACCCCGGGGTCTGTCTAACGTTTGCGTGTGTACAATCAATTTCCCAGTAGAAGATTTTAGCTCCAGGACAAGAAGACTTTGAAGACTTCCCGCTTTGGAAGGAGAAAAATTTGATTTATTAGAAACCCTAATTTGGAGTAATCTGTCCTAAAAATAGCATCACGTTGAGTGATCCAAATTGGAAGTGGTGGAGTGATATATTTTGACTGCCATATATTTTTTCACCGATTAGAGGAGCGAATAATTGACAATAATTGGTATTTAAAAAATATGTTGCAGTACAAGGTGTTACGAATTTTTTAAAGTAGGAAGATGTCCAAAATTCCAACCTGCAAAACTTAGGCAGCTTTTGGCTTCATCTATTGGAACTATTTGCCACTAAAGAAAAGCACCCTATTTAATTCCATGCCGCCTTCTCGGGGGCTCACCCTCTCATTTCTTGTGTATCTTATGTTGTCCTAGCCTTCAACTTTTCTTCTTCTTTCACAATAAACAAGTAATTATTAATAAAATAATAATACAGGTTCAAATGGCTATAAATACATGGAGAATTGAGTGGAGAAAACAATTCAAGGGTAACAAATTAAACCCTTCATGCATGCATGGAAAAAATCTAAATAACAAGATCTTCATGATATTGCCACTTTTCCTAGTGTTTTCGTTCATTTCTATGTTTTTATTGGCATTTTTGTTGGGGTTAATGAAATAAATCTATGTTTTTCGGACATAGATGATCTGCCTGGCTCCCTGAATGCCAACTGAGAAGGGTCGTCAAGGTTCGGGTTGACCACTTCTTACTTGGCATGAAGGGAGTCAAGCAGGTCCTAATTCCAAGATCGGATTCATTACAAGAAATTAAAACAGGGTTTTAATTAATTCCAGGTGGAAAAATCCGGTCTTTTATTAAGGATCATAATTTTAATTTCCAGGGAAATTCTGTAAAATACTCCGTGTCCGGCCGGGGCCAAATTAATCTGCAACTCAAAGATTCATTTCATTATGAAGTAAGTAACAACAGTTTCGCGTATTTGATACCTCTTTCCAAGTCCATTGTTTTTTATGAATGATAAATTGTTGTGTTTTTATTATTTCTTCATGTTTCATTAACAGCTGATAATCAAATTAGTGCATTTGCATACGCGTACACGTTGTTTTGCTGTTTTTCTTAATTATGGTTAAATTGTAGGTTTCTTTGGTGCAATAATTGTTTTTTTTATAATAAGTTGGGAGTAGTAGTTGAATGGTGGGGACAAATTTCAAAGAAACTGATAAAGGGTTTCGAACCCTGATCAACACATTTACAAAAGGTGAGCGACATCACTTGATCTACAAACTCGTGGTGCAATAATTGTTTTTTATATGGTGCTACTTATTTCTACTAAGCAAATATTTATTTGTAAATACTTCGGTTAGTTGTTGAAATTATTATATAATAATATTCCCTCCTGTTTAAAATAAATGACATTTTGGCATTATAAAAAAAATTCAAAAAAGAATAACGTTTTGATATTTCCAAGGCAGATGAGAAGGTTTTTCCCGAATTACCCTTATAATTATAAATTCATTTAGTAAATATATTTGTGATATGATCATTTTCCAACTAACACTAATGCCTAATTTGTTTTGTTCCAAAGCAACATTATATTTATGATTAATTAAGAGTATCTTGATCAGTTTTTAATACAATCTATGTGTGTTTTTTCCTAAAACGTCAGTTATTTTGAATATGATGGAGTATGATTTACTAGCGGTTTGATCTTGGTACATGTGCGGTTTCATTCATGGTTTTGAACGAAATTATCATGAATCTAGACAATTAATAAATTAATTCTCGACTGCCAGAATCAAGGTCCCATTATTTGATGCTACCCACTTAGGTAGCTACCCAAGTGGGTTCCATACCGTTGGATCAACACATACACACACATCCACATGGGTGTGTGTTAATCCAACGGCATATAACCCACTTGGATAGCTACCCAAGTGGGTAGCATCGACTTACACAGGAGGAATAAAAACAGACAATATAATTCATACGAAATTGACTAATAAAGATTATGCAAGAAAAGGCAGATAATGTTGCTGTATTCATAAGAAATTAATGAAACCAATATAATGTTCTTTGACTATCTCTAATCATTTGATTTTCCAGGAATTAAATCTATAATGTATATAGATAATATAACTAATTTATTTCAATATATATTTATACTTATATGAGTACATGAACATATTAACGTATTCATTTGGTCAGCTGGGTGACACTAATAACGTCCGTACATCCAACCTTATTCCTCAATGTAGAAGCCAAGTCGATGATATCAATCCCATCTCCTGTCACCACCACTTCATTTTTCTGCTGCCCCTCTACTCCCATTGACTCCACCCCTGCACAATTTTATATATTTCTTCTAATTAACTTCAATCAAAACTCAGTCAAATTATCAATTAATTATTTCACATTTATGAATTAAGAAAAAATTAATAATTAAAAATAAAATTCTTCAAACATATACGAACCAGAGAATCCGGCGACGGTCTTCAATGCCTTTCTTGGGGTTTTCGAGCAAGGTAATTGCACTTGAAACACGATTTTTTGCTGCATATATATAAAAAAAGATAAAAAAAAAAAAAGAAATTCGGGATCTTTAATCTTAAAAAAACTATGAAGAAAATCGAAATGTAACTTGAGAACAGAAGTAGCGACCTTCATATTTGATGAATTAACTCAGAAAATTAATTCCCAAAAAAATTAAGTATTGAAATTAACTCAAGAAAATGTAAGGAGAATTTTTGGAAATGCACAAGGACAATGCATTAACCTCATTTATATATAAATTGGTCATGGATTTTTTGTTGCTGGATCAATAAAAGTAAGGAAAATAAAAGGAATAAAGGGCTTATTGTAACCAAAAAAAAAAAAGGAATAAAGGGCTTATTGTAACCAAAAAAAAAAAAGGAATAAATGGCATGTGAACTGTGTTAGGATGGTAAATTGTTCAATAAGTGGGCAAATAAAATGCATTTTCTTAAAATAGCAAATTCTCCAACATATTTTTCTTTTGGCAGAAGATAATATTTTTGAAAAATAACACCACGAGTCGGGTCCTTTTTTGAGTGCACATTGTGCGTCTTCCTAACACTAATTGATCTGAAAGAAAACTCTTGTCGGATGGTATTTGATTTCAGTATATTTTCCACTTAGTCAACAACAATCTGGTGAGAATATATCCTCATTACTTTACTGGTTGATACTGTTAAGATGGTTAATTTTAAATTTTATCTTATCCATATATATATATGCTACCAATTACACTTGCTTTATTATATTACTTTTTCTTAATTTGTGGCAGCAACTTTAACTTAAAGGTGCAATTATCCTAAAAATGGATTTGAACGCGTAATATTCCCATCACTTTAATTAGTTGCACCTTCTTTTGCAGAAGCTATACACGGATACACCAAGTCACCAACTCCACTTTACTGTGTTTTTGTTCTTTATTTTTTTTTTTCTAAAGAAAAGCTATAATGACATCATGTCTATCATGATATGAATTAGTTTTTAACTCAATATAATTACTGCTCATTAATTAATTGATCAAATTTAATAATAGGAAGGCCAAATATATTAATCAAACATGTTTTTAATTTTTTTTAAAAAAAAAGTATAAGTTTGTAAACTAACATATAGGAATACATAGTAATATTTAATTATTTGTCAAATATTTGCATATATTTACTTATGCATATACATATTTTATTAGGTATAACAATATTTGTTAATTAACCATATAGGTATAAGTATTTTATTCACATAAAGTAAAACCATAAAAAAGAAAATATATACACCTTAATTAAAATACCCATATATATGTAAAACCATATGCATGTATATTAGCTATTACTATAAATACTAATAATAATCTATATATATATATATCTATAGGATTTAGATCAGGTGAGTCCAAATATCTTAGGTGAGTACACGAGACTAAATCTGAGTCACTGATTTAACTTTTAAACGGTTAAGATTAATCAGGTTTTACTATTATTTAATATATAACTTAATTTAAAAAAGGGCTTATTAGTAATTTTATTTTAAATCAATTTTTGGGAGGAAATTTATTTTTGGTAGTGGGCTAAATTTTAGGGGCCGGTTATGGACGTGTAAATCCAATATCTTGCATATCTTTACAGTATTTGGTAACTGAAAAGTCATTTCATCCAATCCACCGTCTTCCACACTCAGTCTATGCAACTCCCGAACCCGTCTTCCACCATTCCACCGTCTTCCACACAAGATTTCTCACTCTAATTTCAATCGTCGTCCACCATATTTCCCTGCAAAAAAGTAACCCGTCTTCCACCGTCTTCCTTCGCGGAACAAAAATCACAAGGCCTAACCATACCCAACTCAACCCTCCGCGAAAAACACCATCTCTTCAGTCGAAAAATCACCAAATCTCCAGTCGAGAATCAAACTCCGGTGAGTTTGCATGTTCTTGGTTTAAATTGTCTTTATTATCTTAAAAAGTTGAAGTCTGGTAGAGTTGGTCTTATGGGATTTTTAAATACATTTTTATTGCTGATAACTATGTATTTCCTACCTTTTTTTTCTAAGTCTGGTAGTTTTGAACGTTGGTGACTTGTAATGCTTATTTGTGTTTAGAATTATGCTTACTCACATTATATATAATGCTTACTTACTTATGTATTAAGCTTATTTGTGTTCAGAACTATGCTTACTCACATTCTATATAATGCTTACTTATCTTATATATTATGCTTAAGTCTGTTAGGGTTAGCTCTTATGGGATTTTACATACATTTTTGTTCTTTGATAACTCGTATTCCCCACCTTTTTTCCAAGTCCGGTAAGTTTACATGTTGATAATGTGTACTGCTTTTTGGTGTTGACAATTATGCTTGCTCACATTTTATATCATGCTTACCTATATTATGTAGTATGCTTTAAATTTGTTACCAGTTTTTATGAGTTATGAGACAGCTGAATGACTATTTACTACCTTATTTTTTTTAGTGTTTCTTTTGGAGATGGCTAATGAGAGCAAGAAGAGTAAGGGTACATTGGATAAAGGGAGCAAGAAGAGGAAGGCGGCAGATATTGATGTTGCTGCAGAGCCGAGTAAGAAAAAGAAGGGAAAGGACAAAGGTAAAAAAGTGATAGACGGTAGCCAGGGTGACGAAGAATCCAAATATCCCAGACTGACGAAGAATCCAAAAAAGTGATTAGACTCACTGAATGATCTTAGGGAGGCGATAATGGGACGAGTGAAGGAGTTTGCCAAAAATAATTAAGATCAATCCGGAATATTTTTTTGTTTTGTACTTTTTATTGATATTTGAAGTACTTTTTGGCGATCTTCCAGACACGGTTAACCTGCTTGGTCTTTGAAGTACTTTTTAGTGGTGTTTTGAATGTTTTTTTGATTAGTGCCTATGTAAGCAGAATTCGAGTGGTTAATATGCAGATTTTACTCTATTTGTAAGCAATCATTTTCATGATATGATAAAATGTTTCTAGCATTACTTCAAATATTTTTTAAGCAGTGTTCTTCTTCATTGTAAGCAGAAATCTACTGCACTGCAAGCAATATTCCAATGTTTTAACTTCTTCAAGTATACAAATGTTTCGTAAGCAGAATTCGAACGATGCACAAGCAGAAATCAATTGTCTTGTTAGTATTATTTCAAAAATTATAACTTATCAAGTATGTCATACTATATAGTAGTATTCAAATGTGTTTTAGCATGAGTTAAATGATGTCCAAGCAAATTTTAATGTTTTTGTAGGTACGTATATCATGTTATTTTATATTGTTAGAAAATAATCAAAGTGCAAGGTAAAAAAAATTTAACTTAAAAAATAAGCGAAAAAATATGAATAAATAAGCAATATCAAATGCTTTAATAAGCAGTCTCAAACATGCACTCCAAAAAAAAAAAACATCAACTACTTGTCGCACGTCCTGCTATTGTGCGGACCTGTTTCTCCGCATTTCCCACAACGTCTCTTCATTTTCTGTCCAGCCTTTATTGCCTTTTTCTTCTGACTCTGAAGTCGGCTTTTGACTCGACTGTCGCTCCCCTTATTTTTGGCATGTGTTGGCGGCAACACTACGACGCCTAGCTGGATTTTGTCTCCAACGAATCCTTCGATCAATGTTTGTCTGTTCACCGCACGTGAATCAGTTTGTTGATCCTTCAGCAATTGTTCTTTATGATCTTTTATGATGCTTGACAGGTATTCAATCTTGGATTTGTCGTCATTTGATAGAATCAAACAAATACGTTAGCATAATGGTCACTTTTTATAAGCAAGATTTTGAAAATACGTTAGCATAATGGTCACTTTTTATAAGCAATACTATACTGACGTATAAGCAAAGAACATGACAAGAACAACCGGCGTTGTAATCAAATAATTTCAGTTCATACAACCTAAATAATGATCAATTAACCTGATCGGTTATTGTGCAACATGGTTTATTGTGCAACATGTTTTCTATCATATCATATACGTTTTTTAAAGAAAAAAATGGGGATGAATAATTAAATTTCATGCTTCAGATATATGTTCATACTTATAAGCATATTAGAATTATTATATAAGCATTATTATGGATACTAATAAGCATATTATCTGGTTAATATCAAGAAAAAGAACGTAGACGGGGAACTAAATTTTAGGTGTTCGGAAGTATGGTGGTAATCATAAGCACATTTATAGGCAACTGAAAGCAAATTTATCATAACGAACAAGCAACTCAATGGGTAAACATACACACACACAAAAAAATGGCATGAAGATATGCCCTTTTATGGACTACTAAGAAGTTCACATTTGTAAGCATACTATTCTTAAGGCATAAGCAGAATTGCAGGCCCGCATAAGCATATTTCTGGGTAATAATTACAAGTAAAAATGAAAATGATTGATCGAATCATTGATTTTAGGAAAAATTACGAATCAAATTTTAAGGAGAACCAGTAACAAAAGGAACAATGAATACAATTTCGTAGTCAAGGAAAAGTGGACTACTAAGAAGTTCACATTTGTAAGCATACTATTCTCAAGGCATAAGCAGTATTGCAGGCCTGCATAAGCATATTTCTGGGTAATAATTACAAGTAAAAATGAAAATGACTGATCGAATCATTGATTTTAGGAAAAATTACGAATCAAATTTTAAGGAGAATCAGTAACAAAAGGAACAATGAGTACAATTTCGTAGTCAAGGAAAAGTGTTACATTGTTCTTCATTAGTATTGAAGCTTTCTTCATATGTGTCGTCCATTCCCTCCTTCCTTGTTTCAGCGCTGCAGATGGTGAATTTTCAGTGAGTTGGGAGACTATCTACGTTAGAGAACAACGGTGGAGAAGGTGAAATGAAGTGGACGATTTAATTCAGTAACAGATTTGGTGGAGTTTGATTGTAACTAATCCTATTTTTGTGGGATTTACTAGATTTAGCTACCATAATTTATTATTGTATGGACTAATGTACCCTCCATTTGGCTGTTTCGAATTATTTACCAGCAAATAGACAGTATTAATCTCAGCCATCTACATCAATTTATCTATGGCTTGGATCTGGTCCTACGTACTCACATAATAGGGGGGTCCTATATAACCCTCCCCCTATATCTATATATATAATAGCAGAAGTTCAGAACTTTTATTTTCCCGCTCTTTTTGCTTATTATATTAGGAAACAATTATAAACATTATAAATGGTAATTATTATAAATTCTTATATTAGAAAAATATTATAAGAAAATCATTGTAATTATATAAGTTAGGAAAATATTATAAGAAAAGATTGCAAAAGGTATTTATACTTTACATGTATATGAATTAGGAAAATATCATAAATGGTATTCCTATTTTATATGTATAAAAATTAGAAAAATTTTATTTACTTATATTCCTACTTATACAACAAGTGAGTCTATAGTATAAATTCTATCTATATATAATATATAGATTTTAAAATTATAAATAGTATTTCACCGTAATTGATATTAGTATATGTCAGTTCTTTCTTAAATATATATTACAATGACGTGTTAATTATATACATCATATCTTCATCAAATATATTGTTTATTTGTTTCAATGGTGTCGATGCATTTTTGTATAATATAATATTAATTAATCAAATTTTAGATACTGATGACTATTCAAACTTTCCTAAATTAAATAATAGTTAAAATAGATGAATTATGATTTTATATATCTTTCACCATTGAATTAACAATTGATTTTGTGTTCAAAGATTTTTTTGGCAGCTTATTATTTATGTTAAGTTTTCTTATATTTATATTACTTAAATTGCATTATTGTTGATTCTAAATTCATAGTATAACCAATGTTGTAAAAAGCGCTAGGGCCTAGCGCCTAGGCGGGGTTAGGTGGGACCTGGGCGGGGTTAAGCGGGCCTAATCGGAAAAAAATCGAAGGCGGACAAGGGGGCCTAGCGCCTAGGCGGGGATTAATCGGGGCTAGGCGGAGATTTTTACAACAGAGAGTATAACCACCAAATATGGCTTCATCTTCACGTTTCCTTCTATTTCCATTTTCATCAAGTGTCCCGCCAACCTCGACAGTATTGAACTCGAATTCTGCAATAAACAAGAGTTTTTATATAAACTTATTGTAGATTTGTATGGACAATATTTAGCGAATTTCTTTCTTTTTTTTTTTGATTATTCTTGATAGTTTTGTTGTATTTTTTTAAGTTGTTTTTGTATGATTTGTTTATTTTTTTATTTTTCCTCATACTAACATATTTTCTGTCATTATGTTTTGTGTCAACATTTTTTGTGTCAACATACATTTTCTGTTCATATATATAAACTTCTATTACCGCCAATATTTTTTTATTCTTAGTTTTACAATTTTGATTCGGCAAATATTGTTTTGTTTTGATTCGACAATATTTTTTTTTGCTTATTAGTTTTATAGTTTTGACTCGGCAATTACTTCTATATACTTATTATAATGGTTTCTTATATTGTTCAATTAGAAATTCATTACAAATTGTAATTACATTAAAAAATTGTGTCAGCATCTTCCATGCAAATTCGGCAATCAATTTAATGGTCTTACACCATTAAATTGTGGCATACATAATGTGAATGGATATACTTGGATGGTCAAAATGGTTAGCCCCTATGGCGCGTTCTATTTTACGAATGGATGGAGCAAATTCGTCCATGATAACGATATTTTAGATGGTGAGGTGATCATCTTCTCTTATCGTGTCAACCACGTTTTTTGTGTCAATATTTTCTAATGATGATTCATGTGAAAGAATCCATGTGTACCCAACTATACATGTATTTGATATCAGTTAAGGTAATATATCATAGTTTAAATCATGTAGATATATATATATATATGATATTTTTGTTTAATTATAAATTAATTAATTGATTGATTGATCTAATTAATATGTGTGCAACAAGTAGTGATGATTCTTACGATGATGACATGAAGGTGGATGCTATTGAGAATCCGATTTTTTGATTGATTCTCTCAAAGTCACATATAAAGAAATCTCGCTTGGTAAGTATTTACTCATATATATATATATATAGGTGTGTGTGTGTGTGTGTGTATGTTCACGATATCTTATGTTTATTTAGTGGTGAACTTTTTTTGTGAATATTTTTTTTATCATCAACCTATACCTATGAAGTTTTGGAACAATTTTATCAAGGGTACACACAAAGAACATAATTATGCAATTATAAGACATAATGGAAGACAATATTCAGTCAGATTAAAGCAAGAGAAATCCAACATTTTCATGCAACGTGGTTGCCAAAATTATATTTGTTGTATACAATTAATAAATTGATGATATTTAATCCTATAGATATAATAAGTATTTATTATTTTCTAATCAATCTTACATATACAACGAACTATTGATTGGAATTTTTTAAAATTGAACCTTGGTAAAACAATTGGCGGTATCTAATTGTACTTTTTTTCATAGACAATATCTATTAATATTTGACAAGATGTTTAAGAAAACAAATGAGAAAATCGCACTTTAAGATTAAATATCTATTAATCTAGAAAATTTATAATGTACTACTTTTTAATAAAAAAAAATACAATAATTGGTCGATGGGGTATTTTGTTTTTCCATTCACAAGGGAGTATAATTGTATAATTAGACAACAACTTTTAGCTTAAGAAAACCATTTGATTGAAAGATTTATAAAATTCAAAATGGTAACGAATATTTATTGCTCGGAAATATTGTATATATATCTTTCATATATTGATTGAAATTATTTTTTCTGCTGCCCAATTCCATTTATATTTATATTGATTTTGGATTATGGACTTTTTTATGGATGATTTTGAAAATATTTTATTATTAATAAGATGTTTGATTTTTATATCATGCTTTTGAAAGAATATCTGGATTTTTATTTCATATTGATTCAATTATTCTTGCAATATTTATTTATTATATTTGTTTTTGAAATATTGGTATTTTCAGAAGTGTGAACAAATTACTAATTAAGTTCAGTCTAGAAAAATGAATTATCTTATAATTGGTCCACTGATCAACGTTGGTATTAAATTTGATGATAATTTGCTAAATTAAGAATAACTAACAACTCTAATTACTATTGAATAAAATTAGCATATATATGGCATAATTAAGGCAACTCAATCAGATAAAAATGAATAAAAAAAGAAAAGATATAAAATAACATACAGTTTTGGACAAATCAATTCAAATATTATCCTAACCAATGCATGTTTTGGAGTTATCTAAAATTAGTGGTGCTAATTATTTTTTCGGTTATGATTGTAATATTTTTTGAGATTTGAAAATTTAAAAACTCTATAATCAATCCTATAATTGTCCTATACAATAAATAAATTGATTGTAATTATTACTATAGATACGATAATTGTTTATTGTTGTATTTATTCAATCAATAGATAACATCAACTATTGATTGAAAGGATTTTAAAACTAAGCATTTGGTAAAATAATTGGGAGTATCTATTTATATTTTTCTAATCGAATTTGATTGTGCTACATACAACGGATAATTGACAAGTAGTTTAACAAAAATTAAGAAAATCATATCTTATGATTAAATATTTGTTAATTTAAAAAAAATGTACTAACTTAAAAAAAGACAATAATTGTCAATGAGAGTTTTTTTTTTATTTCCAATGGTGCACAAGTTTATGATTGGACAACAATATATTACCTTAAATAAGAAAAACAACTAATTAAAATATTTACAAAACTAAAAATGGTAACTAATATTTGATTGTTTGGAAACTGTACATATCTCTTTGATATCTTGATATGAGATTAATAAACTAATCAACTGATGTTAAGTAACTGACATGATCAATCAATACTACAATTTTTCTATAAAATAAATTATATAATTACTTAATTGGTATATGTAATCAATTAGTATTTTTTTTATAGTTTATTAACTATAACTCTAGAAAACAATCATAGAATTGTTTGTGCTTTACTTTGGTAAATCAATATTGAAAGATGAAATAATCAATATATGACGACCAATGTATGTTTTGGAGTTATCCAAAATTGACGGTGTTTTGCTTTGGTAAGTCAATATAAAGATTTTTTGTAACAAGAATAATGTATTGTTAACTCAATATATGATAATTAATAATTATATTGTCAACCAATGCCATTAAATTGTTGTAAAACCAATTATATAATCATTTATATAGGATTAATCGATTAATGTTACATTTTAAAATAAATTTCCGAGTTGAAATGTTTTGGATTGTCAAACTTCCCAGTGTAATATTCTATCATTTTTTTTATTGATGAGCGATTCACATCAATCCATTGTTGATCAAAATGAGAAAACTCGTTGGGTTTACATCATCTATTGCAAATAAATATCAACGAATGAAATTGATATTATATACCCTGTTTCAGTTATATCATGTTTATGTTCGTAAGCTTTTTAGTGGATTACTATGATATTGCCGTAAAATTTATGTTAATACTACTAACGTTTATATCAATGACATAATAGTTTATTTTAAATTTTGTTCACAATTTTCTCTACCATATTATTTTGAATAATATCTCAATTTACATTTTTGATTAACAATGTGAAGTATTCATTTTTTCCAATAGTACAAGTACAATATAAAAATACATGTATTACAAATTATATATAATTGTTTATAGAGAGGCGTGTGAGAAAGAAAGGGATATATAATACTATAATTTAGAGACATACATAAATTGAGGGACAAACCCTTACAAGTTTAATTAAACATTTAAGTTTATAGTTGAAAATATAAAATTGTTAGATATGTTTTTTTGTTTTTAATAACCTTATACGAATATTACTATTAAAATAAAGTAATAAATGTCAGTTCATGTTAATAGATATTATAAACCAATAATATTAAAATAAAAATATACGTCCAACGCACGGGGTGAATTACTAGTATATATAATAGCAAAAGTTTAGAACTAAATTTTTCCCGCCTATTTTCACCTCCTAATTTTGGAATTATTTTACTGCAAAATCTTAACCGTAAATCTTTATATCTATATTAATTAAAAATCCTAAACATTAATATTGATAGTAATATATACATATATATCAGTGTTGTAAAAATCGGCCTAGGCGGCCGCCTAGGCGCTGACTAGGCGCTAGGCGCCCCTAGGCCGATCCGATTTTGTCCAAATCGCCCGAAAAAATCATTTTGGCCAAAAATCGGGCTAGGCGCTCGCCTAAGCGGCCTAGGCGGCACCAAATCGGAGCTAGGCGCTCTCCAGGCGGCCAAAAATTGGGTTTGGCGTCGCCCAGGCGGGGGCTAAAGGTCAAGGCGGGAAAAATGGGCCAAAAATCGGCCAAAAATAAAAAAAATGAAAAAAAATAAAAAAAATAGTGTTGTTCCTAGGCGGCCGCCTAGGCGGTCTAGGCGCTAGGCGCTGGTCAGCCGCCCGACTAGCGCCTAGCGATTTCTGCAACCATGATATATATAGATATTATATAGCCAAAGATTACATACACAAATTACCATAACAATTATTTATAGAAAATATTGCTCATTAAGTACAAAGTCAATGATGTATGACTTTCCATTAATAAAATATTTAAAGCCAATATTTTGTCCAAATATTTTGTTAATAAATTAGAAAAAGATTATAAATTCTATTTCGACTTATTATTATAACGAAAGTTGGAAAATATAATTGGAAATATATTTAGGAAAAAGTTGAGAAAATATTATCATAATATTAAAGATTTATCAATATATAAATTTATTACCTTACAATAAAAGGACAATAATTTGGCCAACGCTATAATTTTTTCAAACTATATACAACTTAAAATATACAGTTATTTATAGTAGTTAAGAAAAAAATCTTATTGAAATATTTACCTAACAAAAAATTCGTATGTGCATTGTATTTTTAAATAAACTAAATTAATAAAAAAAATCGGATTGTGAAACTTTCCATCCTGCTATGTAATTTCTTTTGGTTGGTGAATGATTCACAACAATTCATTGTTGATCAAAATGAGAAAACTCACAAAACTTCATAGATAAAAAATTCGGATTGTGAAACTTCCCGTCTTGTTTTATAATTTCTTTTGTTTGGTGAATGATTCACAACAATCATTGTTGATCAAACTGAGAAAACTCACAGAATCTACAACTATTGGAAATAAAGGACAGATCACGAACATAGATAGCAATGGGTACAATTTATATTCTATATTTCGGTTGTATCATGTTTATATTCATAATATTTTAATGTATTATTATGATATTGCTGTAAAACTTGTGGTAATACAATTAACGTTTATATCGATTCAACATAATAATTTGTTTAAAATTTTTATTCACGATTTTTTCTGTCTTATTATTTTGAATTATATCCCATTTTATATTTTATCAGTTGATTGTTAAAATCTTTATTTATTCACAACAAATTATTTTCATATACAACATAAGTTTTCACATATCAATTCGAAGATATGAAAAATCATGCTCGGTCACTCTAAAGCATATGTTCAAATTTACTTAACAAAATCATAATTTGAAACTTATAACCAAATTATATAAAATAATTCAGTATGAAATTTGAAAAGAAAAGGAATAAAATAACTAAAACTACACCATGATCACTATTAGGCAAAATGAAATGTTTCATTATTTTTGGATGGCTTGTACTTGAAAACTCAACAATAGAGCCATAGGTAATTATAGGTTGATAAAAAATGATTTACCATCAGTCTACTTTTGTTCAATACAAAATTATTTTAAAAGCACACAAATCACTTTGTGGGTATTTTCTTATAATGTCATCATAATAATATCAAGTTTACATACAATAATTATCATTATTTTAAATAAGAAATGAATAGAAAATTAACTTTATTTTGGAACCCTAAAAAAGAGAAATGAAAGTTGGAGCAAACGGTGATATCATAATGCTCTTTATGTTATTTGTCAGTTTAGTCTAAGATTGAGAATTAAATTTTAGAAAATGGTCTCATTTAATTTTTTTCTACTAAGTTATATCAATAGTATAAAAATAGCAAGTTTTTGTGTAGGTGGAGAAAAACGTTAAGACCATCTTTACGTATTTTTTTATTACATTTACGAATAAATTGATGAATCGATTACTGATTCTTGAAGTTTTGATTTAATTGAAAATAAAATAATTGAATTATTAGTTTTCACACAATTAATTAGAACATTGAAATCAACAGTAAGAAATAATAAAAATATTACGGAAGTCATTTATTACTATCTTTGTCTTTTATATCATTTGTAAAGTGTTGGTACTTTGTATGTGTACATAAAATATTGGATTATCAAAAATCCGCATCTATGGATCGCCTCTCTCAGAAAAGCCCGAAAGAACTATAAATAGTAAATGTTTTGAATTTAGCATTGTAACTTATCCACTTTCCAGAACCCCTTTCAGTGATATTATGACAATTTTTTCGGAGGCGAAACCTTTCAGTTATTTGTAATTATTTTAATTTTATTTGAACTTCACATTTTTTTTTCACTTCTACTCATTGCAGTATCTATATCAAAAAATATAGTTGCAAATTTTTTATTGAGTTTAAATGGGAAAAGTGCGTCTACATATTATCTATGTACATGATTGAGCACTATATTATCAATTGTACAGATTTGGAATATAATACACTACTTTAAACACCATCTAGAAAAAGAACGACTGCAACATATAATGTTCATAAAGTTGGTAATGCCGTATCTTTAAATAATATAGATATATGTATTTTCTTTGGAATGATGAGTGTTAATTATTATAATTAATTATGTGTTAAATGAATATTTGTTATATAGATTATTTGATAGTAGTATTGACATTATTTAATAACATTATAATATTTAGATTGCCATCAATTTTACTCATTTGCATGTAAATCTTATATAATATTTTTTTATTTATCATAGATTATTGGGAACTTGAAAATCCATCATTTAAATATCAATATTGTTTTGCAATTTTGGTACGATGAGAGATTAAATTCTCGCATTAATGTTATAACGTCAAAGTACTCTAGATGTTGTACCCATAGAAAAATCCAGTTGCATTCAATGAAGAACCCCCCATAAATACTATATGATTTAATATTTGGTATAAGTGATAAAGGTAAATATTTTCTGAAACATATCAGGTCATACTACAACATTGTTAGGAAATTTATTGTTTAGATTTTGATGAATGCCATGTAAAACTTAGAATAGGAAGTTGGCACCCCATTTTTTGGTGTAAAATGTATTGTAATAAATAGGGCTGGCCAAGCTGAGTTAAGTCAGCTACGCCCTAACATGCAAGAAGACAACCGGAGACTAGAAGGAAGACTCGCTGCGAGACAATTTGAGTATGGCAAAGAAGAGTAGACGGGAACTCTATCAAGAAGCGGGAGAGATGCGGTGAGTGGAGTATCGTCAAGTCAACTCAAGAAAAGCCAAGTCTCAAGTTGAAGTGATGAAGAGTCATCCATGATTGGAAGTCGACTCTAAGTCACCTGGGGAAAGCAAAGAAATGCAATCAAGTCGAGATAATCGAAAAAGATCCGTTGCGAGTAAATCAAGAGAATTACTTAAACAAGTAATATCTCCATACCACCTTTCTCGGAGTGCTCACCCGAAGCGTGCAAAAGGAATGAACCAATGGGAAGCACTACACCGTGTCGAACTCAAAAGGTGAAAAACAATTCATACGAGGAAATGGCAATTCCAAGGATCGCAACAAGACAAGCCAACGACGCAAGTGACTTTCAAAAATAAGCCTATCTCTTCAACGGGCAAATTTTTGAAAGATCACTATAAAAGGCCGAGAAATGACTTTGAGAAGAAGGACTAGAGACCGAACCAAAAACGTTCAAGCAATTATTAGAAAATCAAATATTCTCAATCCTCAAGCCTACACTACGAAGAACATCAATCCAACACTCACCTGTGAAGGAAAGACAACTTCAATCGGTTGAAGAGGAAAATCTTTGAAAAATCAAGGGGTCTACATTCCACGAAGGATTGTAGAAAGGTTCAAGGTCGAACCAAGTCTTGAGCTTTTGGAGGGCTTCGTGATCAAATCCAAAGAGCTTGAGCAAGTGAGTCTGAGTAGCAAGGCACTGCCTGTGAAGAAGCCGAGTCGCACGAGAAGCCGGTGAGTGATCAAGGCGTCTCAGATCGAGTCCCAAAGGATCAAGTCATTTGTGTGATCAAGACTTGTATCTGGACTGTTACCACTTTGTATATCTTGATCAATACCTAGTGGATTCCTCCAGGAGTTGGAGAAGAGAGGAGTAGAAGAATTACCCCATCTTCGAACCTCTATAAAAATTTCATTGTGTCATTTACATTTCAAAGACTTTAATTTCTGCATCTTAATTGTTTAAATCTGCTGATAAATTTGCTATCCACTTGATAATTTCTAAGTACTAAACCAAGCACTAAATCCTTGCTTAACCAAACTTAAGGGTGTTAAGTCTTCCGCAAAAACAAGCCACGATTGAGTTAATTTAGACCCAATAAATTGAGTTATTCCATCAACAACTCGGTTGAGTCTGTTGAGAGAATAACTTTCTTGATTAACTAAATTGGTTTGTCACCAAGGACACAAATGTGTGTAGTATCAACTCGAATATTTAAAAGGACTAAATCGAAAATTTGGTAAGGTTTATTCAACCCCCCTTCTAAACCTTACACTTACACCCCTTGGGACCTACAAGTGGTATCGGAGCGGTTGGTTCATTGAACCCTCCGCACCGGTTCTTGAACTAGATCTCCAAACTTTTCAAAGTCCGCTTTAGTACTTAAACTATCAAAACTCTTTTTATCATTAAAAGTTATTATCATGGAAGCAAATTTGACACGCATCCCTATGTTCACTATTGAAGAATCGATGATTGGAAAATTCGTATGTGCTCATCTATCAAAGATTACATGATGAGATGTGGATAGTGATAGAGGATGGGCCATCGCAAATCTTAAAGGTGAACATTTTGTAAGAAGAGTCGGTGAAGGAGAAGATGATGTTGCTCCCGGATCGGCCATGGTTGAAAAACCAAGAACTCGAATGGACAAATGATGACAGGAAAAGATACTACCGGACAATGTAGCCAAGGACATCCTTTACAAAACCTTGGACAAAGCCATGTTCAATAAAGTCAAATCATGCAAAACGGCTAAAGAAATCTGGGGACAAGCTAACATTGATTTGTGAAGGCTCGTGAGCAAATCAAAGAAAACAAATTATCGGTGGTCAGTACAGTAAATTTGAGAACTTCAAAATGATCTCAGGAGAAAACTTGGATCAACTGGATGCTCGGTTCACGTAAATCACCAATGAGCTATCGCACTTAGAAAGGAATATACACAGATGAAATGTGTATGAAGATCCTAAAAAGTCTTCCAAATTGAATGGGAAATGAAGGTCATGGCAATCGAGACATTCCATGGACCTATCAAAGACATCCAACCATGAATTATTCTCAAGCCTCAAAGCCTACAAGTTTGAGCCGAGAAGAAAAGACCAGGAAGAGACAATCGTACCCAAAACAATTTGCTCTAATTGTTAAAGATGGGAAGAGAGCCGAGGTCAAAGAAGTCATTGATCCGGAAGAAATAGCCTTGATGGTTAAAAGGTTCAACAAGTTCTTCAATAAGAACTACAAGAGAGGAAAGGGTGAATCTTCCGAAGACACTCGGCTCCCTCCAAATCAAGGGAAGATAGGCCAACCAAGAGAAAGATCATCAAAAAGTGAATATCAAAGGGCCGACAATCCAAGAATGGAAAGAGTGATCAAAAGGTTGAATATCTATTTGGGAATCGTAGACAACCAGGTCACTATGCCATTGATCGCCCATATCGTGTAGTCAACAAATACAGGAATGAAGAAGAAAGAAAGGTCTTGAGAGAAAGAAGACAAGAAAAGAGAAAGGCAATGTTGGTCGGAGATCGGCCAAACAGCCAAGTCAAAAGACATAGCTGATTTGAGAGCGGTGAAGCCGACTATTCAAGTGACTCGAAGAAGAAACCCCGATCCGCTTGATGGCCAAGGAACAAGATCAACCCGACCAAGAAGATGAGGTACACTCTAACTCATCAAACTCAGACTCTAGTGATAGTGATTGTGACACACACACTTCATCACCCACTGATCTTTATGATTCATTAGGCAAAATGATGAAAGATTTTGAACACATTAAATCCTCACACACACTATTAAATGAGGAAAACAAGCCTACTCAAGAGCCAAAACTCAAAGTCGACTAAGGAGCCGAGTACTCTAAGTCAAATAGCGAGATGAGAAGGAAAGTTTAAAAAGGCTGAAAATGCTAAGTTAATAGCAGAAATTGCTGCCATAGAGAAGAGGGAGAATGACCTCAAAAATGTTATTGCCTCATTCACTAAGGCATCTAAATCATTGGATGATCTTATTATGAGTCAAAGAGAATGTGGAGACAAGACAGGCTTAGGATTTAATTCCTCTGTGCTATGTCAAACCTCAAAAGTAATTTTGGAAAAAGGATCTTCAAGCCATGAAGAGTCTAAAAAATCCAAAACTCTAAATGTTGCACACACATTCACTCCAAAGCACAATTACAAGCAAACTGGCCTTGGTTATAAAGGAAAAGGAAAATGACCGAGTTGAGTGCGGCTGAAAGGACAAACCAGTGAGAAGAGATTCACCGAGTTCTCAAAGCAAACTCCAAACAGAAAATACTCTGTAAAGAAGAAGCAGAGCTACCAAAAACCCCATAAAATCTATAAAAGAAATACATATGATGGAAATAGTAGAAAATATCCAAGCCAAGCTGATTGGAATAATGTGAACTATCAGCATAGACTTATGGAATATAAGCCCAAATGGCAAAGGCCTAGAACTTAGCAAAGGCCATTCCAAAAGTATAAGAGCTTTCATCAAAGACACACATATGCACCTAGGCACTATACTCGGAGACACCACAATTACCCAAAGAAGGCGATTGCTAAAAACCTATACACAGCATACGACAAAAGAGACAGATGTATGAACCTAAAATTCCCAAGCAATTTGCCAAGATTAATTATGATTATGGCATCGATAGATGGCAACCCCTTAGAGTCAAATCATTTGGCTATAAGTTGGTTGGATCATCTTACAATTCTAACCCCTCGGGACCTGGACAAGTATGGGTACCTAAAACTTAATTTCCTTGATTGCGAGTTCAAGGAACAGTGAGTGCCAAGGAACCTGGTACATGGATAGTGGTACATTCCGGACATATGACAGAAATAAGAAAAATCTGTCAAAATTCAAGGAAGTTAAAGGAGCAAAAGTCATATTTGGAGGAAATGAAGCTCCTGGTGAAATAAGAGGCATTGGATCCATCAAGAGGAATGGATTAGAAATCACAGATGTCGCATATGTTGAAGGACTCAACTTCAACTTATCGAGCATCATCAACTCGTGACAAGGGCTATAATGTTGGATTCAACATGGGTGTATGCCAAATCAAGGATCTTGAATCGAATGAAGTTGTGTTGCAAGGATGCGAGACAAAAGAACATGTATGTAGTAGATTGGTCAACCGCTACACACAAAGACTGTCTATTAGCAAAGAGCACACTGAATCAAGTTGGTTGTGGCACAAAAGCCGAGTCACCTAAATTTCAAAACGATTAACAAGCTTTCAAGAAGTAATCTTGTGGAAGGACTTCGGACTCGATTATACAAGAAGGAGAGTATATGTGACGCATGTCGAAGGGAAAACAAATCAAATCTTCATTCAAAGAAAAGACATGTCCATTTTCAACAAGAATATTGCACCGCTACATATGGATCTATTTGGCCCAAGTGGAACCAAAGCCAACATAAGTGGAAAGAAATACACCTTGGTGGTAGTAGATGACTACTCAAGATATACATGGACAATATTCATGTGTAAGAAGAAAGAAACTCTCTACGAAACTACCACAACTAATGAAGAGGATTCAAAACGAGAAGAGCCAAACCATTATCAAAATAAGATCGACAGAGGAACCGAGTTTATCAATGGAATAATAACTCAAGTATTGTATTGAAAATGGTATTGGTCATGAACTATCAAGCAAGGACTCCACAGTGAGAATGGAGTTGCGAGAAAGAAGGAACAGAACTCTCAAAGAAGCGGCAAGGACCATGTTAGTGAAGCGGGGTTACCAAAAAAGATTTTGGGTCAAGCAATCAACACAACTTGCTACACTCAAAAAAACAGATGTATGATAAACAGACGGTGACAAAGACTCCTATGAGATTTGGTGGAAGAAAACCAAATGTTGCATATTTTAATATTTGGATGTAAATGCTTCATCCACAACAATGGCAAAGACAATCTAAAGGCTTTCGATGCTAAAGCCGATGAAGGTATCTTCTTAGATACTCATTTGAAAGCAAAGCCTACAGAGTACTCAACAAAAGGACTATGGTTGCGAAGAATCCATTCATGTGGTATTCGATGAGCCAAATGTAAATGGAGAAGACATTGAAGAGTCGGTGATAATTTGAATCATCCAACCATACGTAAGAGTCTATCTTTGTCAAGTCAAGTGGAATTATAAATTGAAGAAGATGAGATAGTCAATCTCAAAAACAATCGGAAAATTTGCGGCTAAGTGATTACGAGAGAGCGACCACAAAGAACACAACCGCAAGACGATCAATCCACCTAACTTACTCCAACTTCGATGTAAGATGGCCGAGAGACCATCCACTTAACTTGTCATTGGAGATATAAGAGAAGGTATCAAAACAAGATCCGAGCTCAACAAGAAGCTATGTTCACATGCTTTATCTCGCAAATAGAGCCCAAAGATGTGTTACAAGCATTGGACGACACACATTGGATTCAAGCTATGCAAGAAGAGTGAATCAATTTGAAAGAAACAAAGTATGGGAATTAGTTCAAAGACCCACACATCAAAATGTTATTGGCACCAAATGGGTGTTCGTAAATAAGATGAACGAGGAAGGTTCGTGGTAAGAAACAAGGCAAGACTAGTAGCCAAAGGATATTGCCAAGAAGAAGGAATATATTTTGATGAAACATTTGCTCGTAGCAAGACCGAAGCTATAAGGATGTTTCTTGCCTATGCACTCACAAGAATTTCATTGTATATCGATGGATGTAAAAAGTGCATTCCTAAATGGTTTATTGGAAGAAGAAGTGTATGTTGAACAACCTCCAGGATTTGAGCAGTAAGACTCTTGGAGATAAGGTATACAAACTCAAGAAAGCTTTGTATGGATTGAAACAGACACCTGAGCATGGTATGATACCTTGTCACAATTCCTAATCGAAAATGGATTCACAAAAGGAAAAGTAGATAGAACACTTTTTTAATTCAAGACAAAAAGAGTATACTACTTGTTCAAATATATGTGGATGACATCATTTTTGGATCCACAAACAAAGAGTCTGTGTGAAAAATTTTCAAACCTCATGCAAAGTAAATTTGAAATGAGCATGATGGGAGAGCCGACATTCTTCCTTGGACTCCAAGTGAAACAATCGAAGGATGGAACCTTCATAAGTCAAACAAAATACACAGAGACTTAATGAAGAAATTTGGTATGGAGGAGAAGTCTTCGTGAAAATACCAATGAATACATAAGTCAAAATGGACATGGATGCAGATGGCAAGCCCGTAGATCAAACAAGATACTGAGCACTTATTGGATCATTGTTCTATCTTACAAAGAAGCGGGCGGACATCACCTTTCTTTGTAGGTGTATGTGCAAGATTTCAATCTGCTCCAAAAGATAGCCATATGATAAAAGCTAAGAGAATATTGAGATACTTGAAAGGAAGCCAAGAAGTTGGCTTATGGTATCCAAAGGAAGGTGGATTCAAGCTAATTGGCTATTCGGACTCGACTATCTTTGGATGCAGAGTTGACGAGAAAAAGCACCTCAGGCACATGTCAAATGCTAGGAAACAGTGATTTCTGGTTTAGCAAGAAGCAAAATTCAATACCCACCTCTACGGTGACGAGAATACATATCATGGCGTGTTGTTACAGCCCAAGTCCTATGGATGAGACAAAGGTGAGAGACTATGAAGTTGAGGAAAAAGAAATTCCAATCATGTGTGATAACACAAGTGCAATTGCAATCACTCAAAATCTCGTGTTGCACTCAAGAACAAAGCATATCGATGTCGATATCACTTCATAAGAGATCATGTTGAAAAGAAGGACATCATCTTGGAATATATCTCAACCGATAAACAATTGGCCGACATCTTCTCAAAACCATTATGTGAGTCAAGATTTGAAGAACTCAAACATGAGTTAGGGTTAATTGGCTGAGTGACACTCGGAAGAATCAAAGAAAAGAAATGGAACACAAAAAGGAAAAAATTTGAACTCACAAATCAACTAAGTAAATCACCATGTATTGGAAAGACAACTATACCAAGTCAGTTGTTTGAGTCACTAAGAGAATCTGTGAGAGAAGAAGAGTTAAATCGGCTAAGGGATGTTCGAGTCACTTATGAGCAAAGTGACAAAAACGCAATCGTTTTTACTAAGCGGGAATGTTTTTAAGAATGACGTCAAGATAATGATGATGTGTACGACATAAAGCCGCACACCAAGCTTATGATTGGATATAAATCTTTGCCGCATTAAATACGAGACATTAAATGCTAAATAGGCGTGCAAAATCTAAACCGTTGATTTCGATCACATTTCAAAACCACTCGCACGCCCTTTCATAAACCATACTTAAACCATTTCCGTCTGCTTTCTCTCACACACTACCAAAACTGTTCATTTTCTCTCTCGGAAGCAAAGGCAAAAATTCTCTCAAAACCCTATCTATCTTCAAATCAATCTCTAAGTTTTCTTTGATAAAATCCTGAAAAATGGCACCAACCTATGATTTTATCAAGTTAGGAAAGCAAATCCACACCGGGTATCCGTGGATTTCGACGGCATGGTGAAACAGGGTCCGATGACACCCTAGTGAAGAAAATTCCGAGAAATTGGAAACGCCCCGGTGAAATCGTTTCGACAATGGAATATTCGATGACCTATGTGGAGGAGGTCGCACAATTCTACGTGAATGCCGAGATTCACGATGAAGGGATAAAGTCATGCTGTTCATGGAAAGCGACTCACCATCTCTCGCCAAGGATTTGGTGAACACCGCTCACTACCAACGGAAGGAGCATCGAAATTAACGGCTGATGTAAACCTGGGCCGCTTTGCTTGGAAGGAAATAGCCAAGCCCGACTATCTTTGATAAAATAGTTTACACAAAGCAAACAAGAGGTCTTGAAGGAGGATTATCACAAGTTTGTTGGACATAGTTGCCAAATGTATTGACATCAAATTTGGCGGCTTTGACCAATCATCAAAAGCAAAGTTGATCGTGAATGGCTGCGATCATTGAAGAAAGGAAAATAAACGGGCCGAGTTTGTCTACAGCAGACTATGCCGAATGTAGGGAACAAATCCTTCAAGGAAGATGGCACATTTGGAGGATCCCAGGATATGGCCTGGTGATTGGCCGGATGATGGAGGTGAAAGGAGTTCCTCTTAGACATAGAAAGGCGTTCCATGTAAACAAAAGAATGTTCAGATCAAACCTCTCGGCGCTGAGAAGAGAGCCTACGCCAAGAGAGCCGACACGAGTGAGGGGAATCGGTGACCAAGATACAAAATTTGTTTCTCTCCGCCAAAGAAGAAAGCTGCCCCCGCGGTGCTAAGAAGACCGATGCTCCCGCAAAGAAAGAAAGTCAAACCGCTCCCGCCTCGCAGCAGAGTCACCGCCTGCGCAGCCGTGTCTCCCGCCCAAAGAAGACGGGTCGAGAAGGACTCTCAACTACCTTTCTCGATCGTCAAAAAGAGGAGATCCGATAAGCCAAGACGGCCGCTCCTCGAGAAGAAGACACACCAGCACGGCCTCCGCCGCCAAGACTTAGAAAAAACTGTCGAACAGAAATCCCCGGTGCAAACTAGAAGACGAAGAAGAATCATCAAGCGCTCCGAGCTTGAAAACCGGTGAGTCACCACTCAATTTGGAACAAATACCGTAGAAACTACTAAGCAAATCGAGTCCCCGGATGTAATTGATGAAATAGCTAAGTCTCTGTGAAGGCGATCAGCAGAGGCAACTGAAGAAATAGTTGTAGTCGCAGCGGTGAGACACAAGAAGGCGATAGAGTGATAGTGATGTGATGATCCTATCTCCACCTTACCCGGACATCCAAAATCGTCTGCGTGAGTGGAGGAAATGGAAATTGAGTAAATCAAAGGAACAGTTCCAACGGCCCGAGTTTATAGAAGAAGAGAGGAACTGTTAAACTTCCTTGGACTAACCACCGTGATCCCAAAGATGGATGAAGACAATCGCACGGACATCCCTGCAGATCTTCAAGGACAAGGAGAAGGAAAGACAAGAGCGGAAGGAAGCCGAGACACATGAGAAGACCAAAGATCTCGCCCTATCTCCGTCACCACGTAACACACACATCCTCTCATTGATGTCTTATCCGATGCCGGTGATGAGGATCCGGACTCTCGCCCGCCCACGAAGAGTTGCAAATGCGACAAGCAATGCATGAATCCGCAATTCTTCATGAGAAGAGCATGATGGAGGGACCAGGAGAGTCCTCCGTAAACACGTACCTGGAAATTGATCCAATGGGAGTGGTTCAACAAATCGCCATTGTTGTTTCTTTGCCACCACTTCCCACTCACTCGAAAAAGGAATTAAGGGAAGTGGCGATGAAACCGGGATTGTGGGGACCCCAATCGAGCCAACCCCTATTGAAGGTGTTTTACCACCACCCCCAACGACCGAACACTCAATAGAAACAGTAGGGAGTTTGGAGACGAGTGACCCCATTCCAAGTCACTCGGTGGTGCGCCACCGAGGGGAAACTCCCTCCACCGCTGAAGCAAGGTCGGAGAATCTTTGCAGATGACTCAACAACGAATCCAGGAGGCGAAGTGGAGAAAGTACAAACACTAAACGAACAACAAGTTGTCATCAACGAAGCTCGCAGGCGATTGAGATCAAGTTTAATTTGAGGTGCCAATCGCTCTAAAGGCTAATGACGCGCTGATGCAATCGAGGCACTGAGGAAGGAATGCCCGGGAGTTAACACTCAGGCGATGAAAGTGAAATCCATGGGGTTGAGACTCCAATGGATGCCACCACAGAGAAGACCCTAAGACAGTGACATGTCGAAACGGAGGTCCAAGGCCTCGCCGTAGTCGAGGCTGCAGGAGGTAATGAAGGCCCACGGGAGGTTGAGACTTCCGGGGTAAAGAAGTCAAGTAGAGAACATCACTCCTATTATCATTGACCCATCCGAAAAGGAGATAAGCGCGCTTCATGATTCCCAGGATAATCCCGATGTAACCTTTTCTCGGGATCGGGCGCGACGAAGAAAGCCGAGTCATCCCCGTGACACTCCAAAAGACTCACCTGCGGATGTTCTAAGCACGAGCAAGTCTAATCCCAAGACTACTCGTCAAACCTTTAATTTTGATGATGAGCCACCAATGGAAATCTCATCATCGTCCGATGACGCTTCGATAAGGCCGAGGACGATCTACTCAAATGGAGAAACCAGTGAGACCAACGGCCGTTGAAACAATCGAGGCTCAGCAAAGTCGGGTCCACTTCACAAAAGACCCCGGTGAGACAGAGTCCACGCGCAGCTCCCAAGCCTGCAGCAGTTCGACTCCAAAAGGAACTTCACGCGCACCTCTCATCATTGAACAAATACCGGTTGGCCGTGATGATTCCTTTATAGAATCTTTTCCTTTCTCTCTAGAGGTACCCGACCTCCCGAAGAGTCGAGAGAACGAGCTCGCACGCTTCACTGCACCAGCTCCGTTATTCCATCGTGTACCATTGTTCGGTGATTATATTATAACTTTGAGCTGCATGGCCATCACCAGAACGGAAGAATCAAAGAATCAAGTTCGCGAGGTGTTCAAGGCATTATTTGCCGAGATTGAACGGATGGAGAGGCATCGGCCTCTATGGACATGCGATCGACAACAGAGATGCAATCTTCTGCCGACTTAAGAGGCATAATCAGGATCGGGGAATGGTGGCAACAAAGAAGACAAACAATGCGTGTGGAACAAGTTAGATACTTCAGGACATTGTTCAACAAGTTTGGTATGGAGAGCCGAGAATGCCGATGCAAAAACGAAGTTGAGAGAACACATTGAGCACATGCATGAAGCTCACACCGCCGAGATAAAGGCTGCTGCGTGAGCAAAATAAGAGTGATCTACAAACGTTTGGAAGAAACCATGAATAGAAAATTCAGCCTTCTCATGGCCGAGATGAAGCTAATTTCAGCAGAGTCCAACGCTACTCGATCCGAATTTCGTGCCGCATACTCCACAAATGACTCGAGACAGAACTCGACTATCGCAGCTCGACTTCCCGCTTGCAAGATATGTTTCAGTGTCCCTCTCTCCTTTGATGATGCCAAAAGGGGGAAGAGGAATACCTTAAAGCACGTAAGAGATCCGGTTTGAAAAAAGAGGATGCATGCGAAGGGAAAGACAATGAGGAAGTCTTTGAAACAAAAGAAAGGAAAATCTGTTGAGGGGAATGATCGAAAGATGTGACCTTGATGATTGCACAAACTCCCCAACAAGGTCTTGTCACGGTGACATTATCGTAGCAAACTCCCCGTGACTCGCCACTCCAACACTCTGCTATATATATGGTGAAAAAAGAGAAAGACAATTGAAGCGGGGATGGAGGAAGTGGAAGGAAGAATGGATGCCCGGATTATGAACATCTTGAAACAACATGGAGGCATTCCAAAGAGCGAGAGACACTTATGCCATCTCGGATGTCGGGACGAGCCACGATCGTTGATGAATTTAAAACGCCGCATCCGAAGGATACTTTGCAAATATGTCTACGGCTCAAGCTTGGGACTTGTCTTCGGGAAAAGGGTCTCACGTTATGTGAAGAAGTCGACAGCAGCAGACTACCCGCGATCACTCTGTTGGTCACTCCATTGGTCACTCACCTGGAAAGAAGACCCGTACAATACACGTCCGAGGTAGAGGAAGAAGCAAATGTGGTGGAGGAAGAGGTTTCGGACCCAGGCCTCGCCCAAAACATTGAATACGTAGATCCAGGCAAGAAAGGAGGGATCTCTTTGGCTGGTCTTGACCAAATAGCAAACTTGCAATTGGCTAAAAGTAATGTTGAGTATGCGGAAAGAATAGAAGAAGAAAACAAAAGACAAACTCAGCTATGGGAGGAAAGACAAGAAAGATTAAGAAGAGATGAAGTGCCCGAAGGAAGGCATATGAAAAGAAGAAAAAGCGGTGACGATGATGAGAAAAAGAAGAAGAGCGAGAAGATCTTGAACAAGATGAAATAATGAGGCAATGAAGGAGATGAAGTGTTGTTTGTCCACCCCTTCATGTATTTTATGATGTAAATACATACTATGTAAGTCTTCGTAATAAAACTATAAATTCTTTATTTTTGTGTAGACAAATGTTTGCTCGATACACCTTGTAAAATGATTGTGTAAAAGAACAAGAATGTTATAATCAATAAAAAGATTGATTCTACGCATACATTCTATGTGAATACACTATCGTATGTATCTTTGCTATTTGCATTTTTGAATGGTTTAAGTTTTGGCATCATCAAAAAGGGGGAAATTGTTAGGAAATTTATTGTTTAGATTTTGATGAATGCCATGTAAAACTTAGAATAGGAAGTTGGCACCCCATTTTTTGGTGTAAAATGCATTGTAATAAATAAACGGCCAAGCCGAGTTAAGTCGCCTACGCCCCTAACATGCAAGAAGACAACGGAGACTAGAAGGAAGACTCATTGCGAGACATCCGAGTATGGCAAAGAAGAGTAGACGGAACTCTCTTGAAGAAGCGGTGAGATGCGAGAGATGCAGTGGAGTGGAGTATCACCAAGTCAACTCAAGAAAAGCCAAGTCTCAAGTTGAAGTGTGAGAAGAGTCATCCATGATTGGAAGTCGACTCTAAGTCACCCGGGGAAAGCAAAGAAATGCAGTCAAGTCGAGATAATCGAAAAAGATCCGTTGTTACAGTAAATCAAGAGAATTACTTAAACAAGTAATATCTCCATACCACCTTTCTCGGAGTGCTCGGTCCCGAAGCGTGCAAAAGGAATGAACCAATGGGAAGCACTACACCGTGTCGAACTCGAAAAGATGAAAAACAATTCATACGAGGAAATGGCAATTCCAAGGATCGCAACAAGACAAGCCAACGATCGCAAGTGACTTTCAAAAATAAGCCTATCTCTTCAACGGGCAAATTTTTGAAAGATCACTATAAAAGGCCGAGAAATGACTTTGAGAAGAAGGACTAGAGACACGAACCAAAAACGTTCAAGCAATTATTAGAAAATCAAATATTCTCAATCCTCAAGCCTACACTACGAAGAACATCAATCCAACACTCACTGTGAAGGAAAGACAACTTCAATCGGTTGAAGAGGAAAATCTTGAAAAATCAAGGGGTCTACATTCCACGAAGGATTGTAGGAAGGTTCAAGGTCGAACCAAGTCTTGAGCTTTTGGAGGGCTTCGTGATCAAATCCAAAGAGCTTGAGCAAGTGAGTTGTAGTAGCAAAGCAGCTGCCGCCTGTGAAGAAGCGAGTCGTACGAGCCACCGGTGAGTGATCAAGGCGTCTCAGATCGAGTCCCAAAGGATCAAGTCATTTGTGTGATCAAGACTTGTATCCGGACTGTTACCACTTTGTATCTTGATCAATACCTAGTGGATTCCTCCAGGAGTTGGAGAAGAGATGAGTAGAAGAATTACCCCATCTTCGAACCTCTATAAAAATTTCATTGTGTCATTTACATTTCAAAGACTTTAATTCCTCGCATCTTAATTGTTTAAATCTCTTGATAAATTTGCTATCCACTTGATAATTTCTAAGTACTAAACCAAGCACTAAATCCTTGCTTAACCAAACTTAAGGGTGTTAAGTCTTCCAATGAAAACAAGCCACGATTGAGTTAATTTAGACCAACAAATTTGAGTTATTCCATCAACGGCTCGAGTTGAGTCTGTTGAGAGAATAACTCTCTTGATTAACTAAATTGGTCAGTCACCAAGACACATGGTGTGTAGTATCAACTCGAATATTTAAAAGGACTAAATCGAAAATTTGGTAAGGTTTATTCAACCCCCCCTTCTAAACCTTACACTTACACCCCTTGGGACCTACAAACATGTTTGACCTCTATAGGAGAAAAAATCAATTCGAGCATGAACACAAGAAATTATCCTCCAGTTTTAGTTACATGCATGGTTAGAAATATCATTTGATTGGAATCCTATTGCCACAAGAAGGTTATACGTCTAAATCTCTGTATCTTTATATTGATGACACTGAGAATGAAGTCCAAAACCGAATAAATTCGGTTAAGTGTGCATTTACTTTACAATATTTCTCTAAAATTATATAAAAGCATAAAATATCATTTACATTATTTAGATATTGTAATAAGTTCCTCATATATGAGGAATAATTGAAATAAATTTCTCATGCAGGAACAATAATGAATAATTACTCATTTACACAGTCAAATTGTACTTGAATTTAAAGTCATGCTAGATGAAAACAACGACATGAGGTTGGTTGTTACAAAGCTTGGTGATCATGTTTTGAAGTAAAGATTCTTTCAGGAAACAATGATAGTCAAAAGAGATTAATTCCTCGAATGACAGTGACCCCCTCCGATCCGAGGTTCCCATTTAAGTTCCAATGAAGACAAGTTTCTTTGATCGTTTTATATGCGATGACGATCAACAAAAGTCAATAACAATTTCTCTCTACCTCTCTATCTCTCTCTCTCTCTCTCTCTCACATGTTGTGCTTATTTGAAAAGCCAGTATTCAGCCATGGTCAATTGTACGTTGTTGTATCCAGACTGACTAATCATAAGAGTTTAAAAATCCTGATATATGATGATGAGAATAAAAATAGAAACAAAAATATGAATGTTGTATACAACAAAGTTTTTTGTAATTCGTAAATTATATTCATTCATTAACATTATTTACGGATACTTGATAGATTTATTAATATATTTTGTTAAGGAAATATTTGATTAAAAACACTAAGTATTCATTTTCTACAATACAAGTTCAATATGAAAATATATATCTCACATCTACATATGTAATTTTTTTTATTGAGAGACGATTGTGTGTGAGAAAGAAAGTGAAAAATCTAATAGTAATATAGAGACATTCATATATTGAAATAAATCTAAACGAGATGAACTTGATATTTAAGTCAATAATTGAACATATAAAATAGATGTATAATTTTTTTGTTTTTATTTACTTTATATGAATATTTTTATTAAAATAAAGTAATAAATACCAGCTCATGTTAATAGATAGTTTCATTATAAATTAATAATATTAAAAAAATAATACACGTGCAACGCAGGAGCGGGATTACTAGTATATATAATAGCAAAAATCCGAAACAATAATTTTCCCATTCTTTTTACTTCTTATATTAAGAAATAATTAAAATATTATAAATGGTAATTATTATAAATGCTTAGATTAGGAAAATATCATAAGAAAATCGTTGTAATTATATAAATTAGGAAAATATTTTAAGAAAAATTATAAATGGTATTCCTACTTTATATGTGAAGCCCTCGATTTTTATTCAAGCATATACTTGTTTCACGTATCGTCTTTGAACTATTTGACTATTTTACCGCGTCACTTTGACGGGTAAATATTAATGATAAATATATTTCGCATTTAATTTCTTTTATTTATTACTGGTGATCATAATCATTTATTACTTCTACTTCGCATTTATGATCACTTGATCGATCATTATTATTATTATTATTTGTATCTATTGGTCACCTTAGAATTTTAAGAGACTATTTATTTTAGAGACTTATACCTTATAAAATTAAGAAATTGATGAGACTTCTAAGTGATCAAGGAAATAACTAATTATTTTGGAGATTGATATTATTCTTCTATTATCATTAATTTTGGGACAAAAAAATATGGAAATTCCCTAAATACCCCTAGTGGACGTCCAACATGGAATTTTGGTGTAGAAATATCTCCCAACTCTTGTACACATACACCTTACGTATTCATCTTGTGTATTACTATACCATTAATTCAAACCTACATCTTAGAATTATCCTACAAATTCAACCACCCAATTGGTCAAACAAGACAAAATTTAAATTCCCCCTAAAACATAACTTTTGGCCAATTGTCCCTAACATAGTAGCCTAGGTATTACTTTATTCCCTAATTTCCTTAATTATTACCCTAACTTATCATCTAACCAACCAAGACAAAAATTTTGTCTCTCTCCCCCTCCCTCAAGTGATCGGCCATTAGGCCAAATTTTTTTAAAAAAAAAATTCATTTTATTTCACCAACACAAGATTTCTCTAAGTCTTGTATTTTCTCCTCCTTCTCTTAAAAATCCTACTACTTCTCTCTACACTTACTTCTTCTTCTTCTTCAAACACTTAGAAAAAATTTCAAGAATTCTCCTCCTATTTCTTCCAAAGATTCGAACCATATACTAAACAAGGTAAGAAATTTTCTTCTTCAATCTATTCTTGTACCTTCTAGATCACCTCTTTCACCTTCTAATTTAAGTTTAATTTTTGGTTTGAGGTGTACTTAGAAGACCACTTGAAGAATATTAGAGCCTTGTGATCAACTTAGCAAGACCTCAAGTTACTTGAGAAGAAAAATTGGACTATACGGTAAGAAATGAGATTCTTAGTACATTTTCTTCTTCTCTTCTATTTTCCAAAATTTTGATAATCCATTTTCATTTTTTGGACTTTTAGGGGCTGACCTTAAGAGTTAGTTTAAGAGTGAGCAAGGCGACACATTTTGAGAACTCTACTAGTCTCATTTCATCTACTACACAAGGTAAGTGTAGTTTTACCCATTTTCTTCACCTCTTTCTTCTTCTCCTTAAATTTTAACCTCATTTCCTAACTCCAACATTTTTTTTGGTATTCCTTGACCTAGGGGCTGACCTAAGTCACTTCTCCTTCAAGAGTGATTTTTTCATCTTTCACCAACAAGTTCATTTTTAAGTTGGGTGGAAAAATCTTTCCAACTTCTAGGTGTTTTTACTTAAAATGCATGTAGTATTTTGATATTGAGCACTTGAGATATATATGTTATGTATTACATGTTAATTTCTTGTATCAAGTTGAAAATTTCTCAAGTATGGCTCAAAAATGCTATTTGTTGAAAAATAGGTGCATACATGTACACTTTATTGTGATATTTGGTGAATGCTTGAGTGAACGGACTTGTATACATATGACTCTTGAAATCCATATTTTTTATGACTTATAACCTGGACAAGTCGAGCATAACTGGTTAAATTTCAATTTTTGGACTTAAAATGCAAAAATGGAAAGTTGGTGGGCTTAATTGCAAGAGAATAAAACTTAAGGGACCCCTCTGTAATTTTTGAGTTTTGGGGATGTACTCAGGTTCCAAAATTATGTTTGGACATTTTAATAAAGTTTTAAGAGTTTTTAGTTAAATAAAATCAACCCTTAAAAGCCCAAGTACTAGATTGTAAAATTTTAGAAGTTTAAGGGATATATTGCAATTTTCGAAACTGTACCAGACCCTATTTTTAAAATTTGAAATTTTATCTCTTAAGGGACTGGAAATATCATATTTTAAGTGTATTCCAAAAATCCAAGTGTTTAGAGCTTGGAAAGTAATTTTATAAAAATTGAGGGACCAAATCGTAAAAGATTAAAATTGATGACCAAAGTGAAATTTCCAGGACTTATGCAGTCCATGAACCTGTAAATACTAATTTAACTATAACATAATTATATTTTGGACCCAAGGTTCAAATTTCATAACAATTGGACCCCTAAAAGCCTTAAAGGCGATTATTTCAAAATGGGACAAAAATGAGATTTTCAAAGGTTAAGGGACCTATACTTATTTCTTTAAAAACTGCTTTTGTCCCAATATCCCATTGACCTTACATTTTCCAACTGTAATCACATTAAAATCCCTTCCGGTTTGTGAGTTCCAATTATTTTAACCTTAGGGCCCGAAATGATAATTTTAATAAATTTGGGGCCAATGTGAGAATTTTATAAAAAATCGACCTCAAAACTTTAAAAACCTAAATCTCTAAACAATTTAGAGAATATAGGAACTGACCTCATAATTATTTAAGGTCGGGACATTTACTTATTCAATTTTTAACCCCAAAAGTATTGGTTTTTACAAAACGGGGCTAATTGTAAATTTTCTTTTTACAAGGACCTAACTCAAATTATTTCTCTTTTAAAGAAACAGCCCTGGACCCTCTGACTTTTAATAATGATATAAAAGATTTTTTTCTTAAAACACCTTGACTTATCAGATCGTCTTGACTGATCAATACGCGATCGCGGGGCGACTTCCTCGTCTTGCGATTTTGAATTTATAACGGGACTTATGTTCCACCCAATCTTTCAAGATATCGAAGATTTCTTATCCTCTCAATAATCATCTTCATCCAAATGACTCTACCAATGCCATTATTGCAACTCGCGATTTTCGAAAATTTTCCTGAACTGCTTCCCTGAATCAATAATACTCGACTGCCTGGTTGACTACCTGAACTTGTATTTACTTTTCTGTCTGAGTCAACTTGGTGTGTCAAGCTCACAGTCGGAATGGATACGTCGGGGATGGAATCGGGCAGCTCGACTGCTATTCCACTCTTCCGGCCCCATCGTCCTAATCCCACAACTGAGGTACGGAGTTGTCCAAGGGAAGCGAGTTGTAGTACTTGAGGTATAATCATGATTATGACAAATCCGAGCCTTGCTAGCTCCACCGTGGATTTTGTCTTTGCCTAAGGAGCGATAAGGTGACAGGTCTTGGACCATCTTGCTCGGGGAGTTACAAGAAAGAACGAAGGAATCGTTGTCTGATCCACACGATTCTGGAGTTAATCGGACCCGTTTGATTGGCGCTACAAATCCATATGCAACCGCTACTTGTATTGCATTAATTGGCGTTACAAATCCGTACGCAACCGCTACATGTCTTGCATAGGATTGGCGCTACAAATCCGTACGCAATCTTCCTGTCTTGCTTGAATCACATAGTGTCTGTGTGACCACGAACTATATTCTTAAAACTGTATAAGTATATTACTTAAATATATTTATCACGACTCTTGTGGACCGTGTGTGAAATCATGCATCATATATCACGCGTTTTCATACAACTAAATTTCTCGCATTAACTATATATATCGCCACACTTGCACACGATCACCCCATCCACTCAGATTGCTGTCTCATCCCCTCCTGTTTTCTAACCTTTAGAAGAGGACTTTGTTGAAGATGCTGAACCTACCATGGACTGAATTCCCGTACTCCGCCTGTTGGACTTACTTTCTATTGTTATCAATGTTGTTGGACTTCTTTCTTTTATTTTTTCTTTGTTGGACTCTTTTATTTCTCTTTGCCATTTCGATCAGAACTTAAGGGCGTAGGACCCTTTGATACTTAAGCTGGTGATATGATGTGTATTTTATTTCCTAGTTCTGGACTGTAAGTTATTTGGATGTTGTTAAGATGTATTTGTAATCGTACCAGAAAACTACGACTCTGTTTCACTTGGGATTGTTGTATCATTTTTCTATACTGTTGGGTTTATTTCTGTTTAAGTGATTGGTCGTCGTCGCGTCGCGTTTGGGGCGTGACATATATGGTATCAGAGCTCAGCTAGTAAGATGGAAACTTACACCGAGCTGACCCAGGATAGGACCCTCGGTCTGTGTTGGGTAGTACCGCGACTTGACTAATTAAGCGTGAAATCGATTTCAAATTGGCGTAGAACCATATTATTGAGATTTATACTAAGTTAGAACGTATACTTGGAAATTTCATAGTCGTACTTGTCTTGACTTAGTTGACTCTTGACTGGCTTTCTTTATTCATTCTTTCCTTATTTCCTCCTTATCTTTCCTTTACCTTCGTCTAATCCACCTTAGTTTTGTTTGACCAGGATGGATCCAACGCCCCCGACTTGGTGGGATGTAGTTGAGGCCCGTGTTGAGCGGGACTACTATAAGGCGTTAAAGCTATATTGGCACTAGGCATTTCTTCAGGCCAACTCCGAGCTAACCGAGGAACGTCACCGCAATCGCGAATTAGGACACCTCCTGGTGAAGAGCCAAGAGGAGAAGAATAGCCTTACTCTCCTTGCTAAGGATCGCGAAAACACCATCCGCGCTCACGAAGATCAAATTCAGTTGATCCAAGAACGCTTGGACAATACTCGCAAGAAGATTGGACGCGCCAGGGAAGGCCGCACATAGTGGGAGATGGACGCGTACATGTCGATGGACACCATCGAATGCCTCGAGAAGACTATCATCAAACAACTGACGGTGATCGAGGACCTCACACAAGCCTTGTCTCAGTGGGATACCGCTTTGGAGACTGCTTTGGCAGCCAATGCACTAGCACTAGCACTGCCACCACCCGAGGTGGAACCAGAGGCCGATCCTGAAGCAAACAATGAAGAGGATCCCGAGGAGGATCCTGCAGAGGATCCCAATGAGGATCCAATGGAGGATGGAGAGCCCGAGGCGTTTGAAGCCACCCCACTTGATGACGCTCCGGGACTGGAGCAGTGGCTAGATTTAGCCAACTGGCCTAATGCTGAGGCGCTACCTCAGCCCGATCAGGTTCCTGTTGTGGACGTGGTCGCTAGTGATGATGACGGCGACCTCATCGATTAGATAGCGTTTATGTTAGATTTTAATCGACACATATTTCCATCCTGTTGTATTTTGCTTTCCGTTGTACTTTGGTCAAGTTGTATCCTAACTATAGATTTATCTTCGATTCTGTATTTCTGTTGTATGAACTCATTTGGGTGTATTCAAATTTTCACATCAATGGATATACATTTTTTACTTATTCTATGTCTTGTGTACTGCTATTGTTTTCCCTGTGATATAACTTGTTTTACGCGAGTATTTATTGGAATCATTCATTTATGAATTGTAGCTAAACTTCAAGATATAAAATGGTTGGACACCGTGGACACGGGAGACCCCGCCGTGTTCTCCAAAGAAATGATGACGTGCCCAGGGCATGGGTACCCTCCCCCGAATTGCCACCACATATTTCCATCCTGTTGTATTTTGCTTTCCGTTGTACTTTGGTCAAGTTGTATCCTATCTATAGATTTATCGTCGATTCTGTATTTCTGTTGTATGAACTCATTTGGGTGTATTCAAATTTTCACATCAATGGATATACATTTTTTACTTCTTCTATGTCTTGTGTACTGCTATTGTTTTCCCCGCCGTGTTCTCCAAAGAAATGATGACGTGCCCAGGGCACGGGTACCCTCCCCCGAATTGCCACCACCTCCTCCGCCAGCTGCTGGAGATAACTTGACTGTACAGGCCCTGCAGCGAATCCTGGTTTTCATGAGGCCAAGCAGAGTCTCAACAGCGTATTCCGAACCCGCTCGAGAGGCGAATGATCGCACATTGGAGCGATTCTTACGATTCAACCCACCGGCTTTCTTAGGAAAGCCAGATGACATAAAGGCACAGGAATGGATTGAAAAATTGGAGAATATCTTTAATGCTCTCCAATATTCAAAGAAACAGAAGGTTACACTCGTTGTGTTTCGACTAGAATCGGCTGCTCGAGATTGGTGAAGAGCAGTTGAGAGAAAGTGGGAATAGGATCGAGTAGATAGAACATGGGAAAATTTTCTGGCTGAATTCTATGAGCAGTACATTCCCCAAGTTGTGAAAGAGGCACGACGGGATGAATTTCATAGGTTGAGGCAAGGGAAGATGTCTGTAGCCCAGTATGAGTCTGAGTTTCATCGGTTGTCCAAATACGCTCTGGGGACAATCAATATAGAAGAGGACAAATTATATAAGTGCACACGGGGACTGAAGCTGGAACTTCAAAAGTAGCTTTTGACTGTTGAAATGACAACCTACTCAGCCGCAGTAAAGGCAGCTCTCCGCATCGAGTCGGGACTGAACCGTATTGGACAGATTCAGCAGAGTAGACCATCAAACAGTCTCAAGAGGACAGCTGTGGGATAGCCATCTAAGCAGCCTGCTAAGTTTCAGAAGGGACCAGTTAATAAGACATATAAAGGGAAAGGACCAGTACAGGGAAAGTTTGGTCAAGTGTGTGCACATTGCCAGAAACCAAGGCATACTGCCAATGACTGTTGGCGTAAACAAGGAAGGTGTTTGCGCTGTGGTAGTGATCGCAAGACACCAAGGATTGCCAATCTGAAGTACGAAGATCGAACGAAGCAAGTGCAGCCGCTGAAGCCGGGTAATGGCCAGGGAAATCGGGCAAGGATGCCCGCTCGAGCATTTTCACTAGCCGGACATGAGGCTCCAGAGGCAACAGACGTGGTGGAAGGTACGTTTCTAGTATCTAACCACTACGCTAAAATACTGTTTGACCCTGGATCATCGCATTCATTTGTCGCACCGCATTTTGTACACAAGATGCATGCATGCATGGAACATATACCTATATGTTTAGAAGTATCAACTCCTATGGGCGCAAGCCGATAATGATATTATCTATAATGCATGGTTAAGATTGATGAGATAAATTTTCCGCCGATTTGATCTTATTACCTATATCCGAATACGACGTAATTTTGGGAATGAATCTGGTTGTTCGCACACCATGCACAAATGGATCGCCATCGCAAGTCCATTAAGCTATGTGAACCTGGTAAGCCGAAGTGGAAATTGCGGGAAGAGCACGAGTTAAGATTGCCCCAATCATTTCAGCAATGAAAGCGAGGAAGGCAATCACTAGAGGGGCACAAGGGTACTTGGCGTTTGTAATTAACAAACCCAAGGTTGAGACCCAAATTAACCAAGTACCTATAGTATCGGAATATACAGATGTATTTCCACAAGAACTCACCACTGTCCCTCTGGATAGGGAAGTCGAGTTTACCATCGAGGTATTACCAGGAACTGTCCCGATTGCCAGAACGCCATATAGAATGGCCCTGTTGAGTTACAAGAGTTGAAGACTCAGAAGCTGATGGATGTGGGATTTATCCGTACAAGTACATCTCCATGGGGAGCACCCTGTATTATTTGTCAAGAAGAAGGATGGCACATTAAGATCGTGTATAGATTATCACGGTCTTAATAAGCGTGACCATCAAGAACAAATATCCCCTACCGAGGATAGACGAATCGTTTGATCAACTTCAAGGAGCGACGGTGTACTCAAGTTTGATTTACAACAAGGATATTATTAGTCAAGATCCGTGAAGAAGACATTTCCAAAATGGCATTTCAAACCAGATATGGACACTACGAGTTTGTAGTGATGCCTTTCGGTCTGACAAACGCACCAGCAGCGTTTATGGATCTGATGCATCGAGTCTTTCAACCTTATTTGGATCAATTCGTAGTGATATTCATTGATGACATACTCGTGATACTCTAAGTCTAGAGAAGAGCATGAACGCATCCGAAAATTGTTTTGGAGATACTACGAGACCACAAGTTGTATGCCAAATTCAAAGCAAAGTGCGAATTTTGGCTTAGTGAAGTCGCATTATTGGGACACATAGTATCCAAACCGGGATCGCCGTAGATCCTTCAAGGCATGCATAAAGGTGGTTGAATGGAAACACCCAAGTCTCAGAACGGAGATCAGAAGTTTCTTAGGACTAGCTGGATATTATCGAAGATTTATCCAGGATTTCTCCAAGATAGCCAGACCACTCACTCTACTAACCCAGAAGCAAATCAAGTTTGAGTGGAATGACAAGTGTGAGGCTAGTTTCCAAGAGCTGAAGAAACGACTTACTACAGCCCCAGTCTTAGCCCTTCCAAAGGTAACCGAAAACTTTGTCGTCTACAGTGATGCATCAAAGGAAGGACTAGGAGCAGTACTCATGCAGGAAGGAAAGGTCATTGCTTATGCATCACGGAAACTCTAGTCGTATGAAGCCAATTACCCAACGCATGACTTGGAATTGGCAGCAATAGTGTTCGCGTTAAAGAAATGGAGGCACTATCTCTACAGAGCAACATTCACGGTTTACACGGATCATAAGAGCCTGAAGTATATATTCTCTCAGAAGGATCTCAATTTGAGGCAACGAAGATGGATGGAGTTAATAGAGGACTATCTAACATAGTAGCTGACGCCTTGAGCAGAAAAGCGAGTTTAGCCAGACTAATGATTCAAGAGTGGAAATCATTAGAAGAGTTGAGCACTTGGAATCCGACAGGACCAATACTCAAATTTCTTGTGCTAACATTTCGGTTAAACCCGATCTACTAAACGAGATCAGGGCAGCACAGGGGACAGATGTGCAACTTCAGAAACTGAAAGAGAAGATACTTAAAGGAGAGAGATCATAATTCTCGATACATAAAGATGGGATCACCAGATTTCGAAATTGAGTTTGTGTGCCGAGTGACGAGCAGATTAGGAGCAGAATTCTAGCAGAGGCACACCGTTTGAAATACACTATACACCCTGGAGGAAACAAGATGTATAAGGACTTGAAACGACATTACTGGTGGGTAAACATGAAGAACTAGGTAGCGGAGTTCGTTACGAGATGTTTGACTTGTCAACAAGTAAAGGCAGAACACCAACGACCATCTGGTTTATTAAAACCGTTGAGAATTCCCGAGTGGAAATGGGAACACATAACGATGGACTTCGTGACGGATCTACCAAGGACTAGAGGAGGCCATGATGCTATATGGGTAGTCGTAGACCGACTCACGAAATCTGCACACTTCTTACCCATGAAGAAAATCGACAGCTTGCAGAAACTCGCGCAAATTTATATCCGAGAGATCATTCGACTGCATGGAGTGCCAGTCGACATTGTGTCAGATAGAGACCCGAGGTTTGTCTCCAGATTCTGGAAGTGCTTGCACGAGGCATTGGGTACCTCGCTAAGCTTCAGCACAGCAGCACATCCACAAACGGATGGCCAGTCTGAGCGAACGATTCAAACCCTGGAAGATATGCTGCGAGCCTGCACGTTGGATTTCCAAGGAAGTTGGGATTCACACTTACCATTGGCCGAGTTCACCTATAATAATATCTATCAGGCCACAATTGGGATGGCACCCTACGAAGCCTTGTACGGGCAAAAGTGTAGATCCCCACTACACTAGGAGATTGATGACCAATGGACTCCAAAGGAGAAACTAAAGTCGCCCTCGATTCCAAAGGTCGGCTTAGTTCAGGAGGCCATGGAGAAGGTCAAGCTGATCAAGGAACGGATCCGCACAACTCAGAGCTGCCAAAAGAATTACGCGGACAAGAGGAGAAAAGACTTGGAATTTGAAGCCGGAGATTAAGTATTTCTCAGACTCTCTCCACGGAAAGGATTGATCAATCCGAAGAAAGGAGGCAAGTTGAGTCCGAGATATGTTGGACCTTACAAGAATTTGCAGAGGATCAGGAAGTTAGCCTACTGACTTGAGTTACCGGCACAGTATGCGAGAATGCACGATGTTCCACGTATCAAGGTTAAAGAAGTATCAACCAGATCCTGAGCATATCATCACTCAAGACACTCCTCCTCTTATGGAAAATTTATCCTACATCGAGAAACCAATCCGGATCATTGACCAGCAGATACGTCAGTTGCGTAATAGAGAGATTTCGATGGTTAAAGTGGTATGGCGAAACCACAAATCAGGGAATGGTGTCAACAGCAGCGTACAATGCGACTAGAACAAGTCAGATATTTCAAGGCATTATACAACAAAATGTTGATCTGGAGCGCTGATAATGCTGACATGAAAAGGAGGATGCAAGAAAATATTGACAGAATGCATGCCTCCCACAACACTGAAATGGAACTGCTGCGAGAATTTCAAAGGAAAGAACTTCTGCGCGTAGAGGAAAATATGAATAACAAATTCAGCCTTCTCATGGCTGAAATGAAGTCGGTGGCGGAATCCAAATCCAAAGCCACCCACTCGAATTTCGCATACAACAGACTCCAAGCAAAACTCGCCTATCACCCTAGATTTCATGCTTCTTTGGCATGTTCCCAGGGGTTCCTCTCTCCTTTGATGATGCCAAAAAGGGGGAAGAGGAATACCTGAAGATGTTGAAAGGGTCAGCGAATGAGAAAGAGAAGGACGCAGTTGTTGAGAAGAAGAAGAAAACAGTTGAAGAACAGAAGAAAGAAAAGGGAAAAGCAGTTGAGAGGGAAGGTTCAAAGGATATGACTAATGTTTGCTGAAACCCCTCAACAAGGCCTTGTCGCAACTGGCATAATAAGAAAACTTCCAGTAACTCTGCCGCTCCAACACTCTACTGTACCGATGACTGAGAAGAGAAAAATTGTAGAAGCAGGGATGAAGGAGGTCGAAGGAAAAATGGATGCCCGTGTGATGGATATATTGAAACAATACGGAGGCATTCCGGCAGGAAAAGATACAGATGCCACTATAGACGTCGGAAATGAGCCGAGATCAGTTGATGAATTCAAAATGCTCGAATTCGAAGGATACTTTGAGAACATGTCCATGGCCCAAGCCTGGAACGTGTACTGGGAAAAAAGCCTTATGTTGTGCGAAAAAGATGATAGACAGCAGACTACCGGCAGTCAACAGACTACAAGCAGCAAGTCAGCTGACAAAGGAAGGCTCCCGTACAATATACACCCAGAGGAAGAGGGAGAAGCAATGGAGGAAGAGGTTTCAGACCTAGACCTCTACCAAAAAACATTGAATACATAGATCCAGGAAAGAAATGAGGGATCTATTGGGCTGGATATGATGCCATAGCAAATCCGGAAGTGGAGAGGAAAAATGTTGAGTATGTTAAGAGAATCGAAGAAGAAAATAGAAGACAAACTCAGCTGTGGGAAGAAAGGCAAGAAAGAAAGAGAAGAGACGATGCTGCAAAGAGAGTATACGAGAAAAAGAAAGCAGCTGAAGATGAAAAGAAGAGAAAGAGAGCAGAGGACGACAGAGCTGAAGAAGAAAGTAGGAGGCAGCGAAGGCGATGAAGTGTTGTTGTCCACCCCTTCATGTATTTTACTTTTGTAAATACATATGTATGTAAGTCTTCTGTACGTTGAATAAAAAATCTGTAATTTCTATACTTTTGCTTAGTTATAGAATGTTATGTTTGCTATGATACACATTGTAAATAGCTTTGTAAAGAACAAGAATGATATGATCAATAAACAGATTGATTCTACGCATACATTCTCTGTTTCTACATTGTCTGTATGTATCTTTGCTATCTACATTTTGTATGTATGTTTTAACTTTTTGCATCATCAAAAAGGGGAAAATTGTTGGGAAATTTATTGTTTAGATTTTGATAAATGCCATGTAAAACTTAGAGTAGAAAGTTGGCACCCCATTTTCCTTGTAATTTGCATTGTAATAGACAGGGTTGTACGAACTGAGTCAAGTCAGCTATGCCTGGATATACAAGAAGTCAATTGAAGACTGAAAGGAAGACTCCGCTGTGAAACAGCTGAGTATGGCAAGGATGAGAAGTCTAGAACTCGACTGAAGGAGTATCAGCTGAGATACAACTGTGTGAGTGTCAGTAAAGTCAACTCAAGAAGCCAAGTCTCAAGTTGAAGTGACAGATGAGTCATCCATTGATTGGAAGCTAACTCGAAGTCACTTGGGGAAGTTAGAGAACTGCAGTCAAGTCAAGACAACTGAAAAGAATCCGTTGCACAGAAGTCAAGAAGCTTACTTAAATAAGTAATACTTCCATGCTGCCATGTCTGAAAGTGTTCAGTCCCAGAAGCGTGCAAATGGAATAAACCAATGGGAAGATCGCACCTCGTGTCGACTCGAAAAGTGAACATTCTTTTAATACGAGGAAATGTCAACATCAAGGACTGCAACAAGACAAGCCAACAAACACAAGTGACTTTTGAAAATCAGCCTATTTCTTCAACGGGCAGATTTTTAAAAGTTCGCTATAAAAGGCTGATGAATCTCATTGACAGAAGGTTACCTGAACCACGAACATTCAAGTGATTATAAAACAATGTAACCTGCAAAATATTCTCAAGTTATTCAAGCAAATCCTCAAGCCTAAATTTCGAAGGAAATCGATCCAACACCAAGCTGCGAAGGAAAGACAACTTCTAACTGTTGAAGAGGAAACTTTTGAAGAATCAAAATGGGTCTACATTTTAAGGAGGATTGTAGAAAGGTTCAAGATCGAATCAGTCTCAAGTTATTGGAGGGCTTCGTGATCAAATCCAAGAAGCATGAGCAAGTGAGCTGAAGTAGCAAGGCATCCACCCTGTGAAGAAGCTGAGTTGGACGAGAAGTCAGCTGTGTGACCAAGGCATCTCCAGACTGAGTCCCAAAGGATCAAGTCAGCTGTGTGATCAAGACTTGTATCTGGACTGATAACCACTTTGTACTTTGATCAATACTTAGTGGATTCCTCCAGGAGTTGGAGAAGAGAGGAGTAGAAGAATTACCCCATCTTCGAACCTCTATAAAAATTATTGTGTCATTTACATTTCAGCATTTTATCTGCTGATAATTTGCTATCCAACTGATAATTAACCAAGTGCTAAAACCAAGTGTTAAAACAAACTTAAACCAAATTCAAGGGTGCTAAGTCTTCCGCTAAAAATCTCATCACAGCCAAGTTAAGGTTTAGAATAAACAGCTGAGTTATTCTATCAACAGCTCAATCGAGTCTGTTGAGTGGCTAACTCTGTTGGTTAACTAACTTAGCTGTCCCTCAAGGACTTAGCTGTGAAATTAACTTTGTATTATTTTAAAAGGACTAAAATCGAAAAGTTGGTAAGGTTTATTCAACCCCTTCCCCTTCTAAACCTTACTCACACCCCTTGGGACCTACAAAAATCGAAAAATTCTTTTAATGGCACTTGTATGAGATACTTTGAAATATCTTGAAACATAAGCACATAGGCATATGGCAAAAATTATATCGAGTCTAAGAGATGAATAACAATGGTGAGCGTACCTCAATAGTTTATGTCTCTCTTGTCAAATAATGAGTGGATAACCATTGATGAAGGTATATAAATCCTACACAATTCTTAGAACAAGTCTTGCACACAAGAATAATTGTAATAGTGTAGGCTAGAGTAATGATATATGTCACAAGTATGCTTATGCCATAAAAATCCATAAGAGATGATAAAACACTATAGAGTAAACAAATGCACAAGAGTTTTAAATATAACATGCAAGGTCCTCTTTTTAATAAAAATTTAAGCACACACAAATATATTGAAGACCTTAATTTTAAAAATAAATTTTTGAAAACTCATTTTGAAAAATTAGGCACAATTACAAACATGCATAATAACAAAATAAAATACATATTGAAATGAGGAGATACGGTTTAACAATTACGCCATTTCCATGGGTTATGTCTTTCCCATTGTGATGGTATCTTCCCCTTTGAAAATCATCTTGTAGATGATGGCTTCTCCAATTACTCCATCTCCAAGGATTATGTCCTTCCCATTGTTGATAATGTCTTTCTCTTGGAAATTCATTGTGGTGATGTCTTCTCCTTGGATTAAATGAGACGGTCATTTGATGTCTTCTTGGTGGCATAAATTTTCCTTGATTATTATTCCGCCGGGTACCTAATACGACATTGTTTTGTGGTACCCTCAAGTGTTTGGGTCCTTTGGGATTAGCTTTGAGACTTTTAGGTCTCTAATGATAATTGGAGCTATTTCTAGCCCGACAAGTATTAGTCGTATGACCCGTTTTACCACAATAAAAACAAGTAAAAATTCTAGGATCATAATGACCAACATGCATAGAGACTTGATTCTTTTTCATATAATTTACAACATTGGGCTTATGATCAAGTTCTAGTTTCAAATTATCATAACTATGAACATCAACAATTTTGGTCATTTTATTGGTATTCAAGTTGAATTTTGATAAGTCTTTTTTCATTCAATTAATATCCTCAATAAGAGTACTATTTTCTTTTTCAAGGTTTCTAACCTTATCAAGTGTGGTGGTGTGAGCACATGAAAGTGATTCATAGGAAGTAAATAAACTATCCTTATCATTTTTCAAAACATTTAATTCCTTTTTCAAATTTTTGTATTTAACAAGTAAGCTTTGGAATTTATTTTGAAGCTCATCATAATCATTAAGCAAATCACTATAATCATTGTGCAAGTCATTATCATAAGAAGTAGAAGGTTTAGAACTTACCTCGTTTTCTTCTTCGATGCCCATAAGACATCGTTCATATTCATCATTGTTGGAGGTTGTAGGAAGCTCATCCCATGTTGTTGGATTTGATGTTGTATCCAATTGAGAAGTAGATGCTTTTGAGTGGCTCCTTTCATTTGCATATACTTCTTCTAATTTTCTCCATACTTCATGTGCCGATTTAATTCCTACAATATGATCATATTCCAAAATGGTAAGTGAACAATACAAAATATTAAGAGCTTTACCATTTAAGGAGATGATTTTTTTTTCTTCATCATTGAGCTCCTTGAGGACTTTGGAGGTGTGAGGTGTGTTTTTTATCGGAATGGATTCTCCATTGACAACCGTGTTTCAAATATCGAACCCGCAACCTTGTAGATAGCATTCCTTTCTTTCTTTCCAAAATGTAAAATTTTTGGAATCAAATAGTGGTGGCTTGGTAGTGGAGGCGCCGGTAAGGTAGACTTCATTCGTAGCCGATGATCGTTTCTCTTTACTCGTGATGTGGAACGAGCTTGCCAAAGAGTTTGGCTCTGATACCACTTGTAAGTCCAAGCGGCTACGATGATCTAGAGGGGGGTGAATAGATTATCTCTATCTTTTCAATTATGCCATCTTTTTCGAAACAAATAAGCCAAGATAATAATAAAGGTGCGGGAAATAAACAACACGCGTCGATTTATAGAGGTTCAACCCACCTAGGGCCTAATCCTCTACCACCCCAGTAAAGAAAAAAGATTTTATTAATTACCAAAATTAATACAACACCTTACAACATCACCTTGAAGAGCACCATACTCTTCTACAACACTACCTTTGAGATTACCACAATCTCTCTTGAAGATTACCACAATCTCCAACGGCACCTTTTGAAGATTACCACAATCTTCAACCTTGAAGAACACCAAATTCTTCAACACCTCAAGAGCACCACACTCTTGAAACACCTATCACCTAGATCACCCAAGTGTATTTTTTCCACAAGGATGTCTTGTGTTGAATGATGACCAAAATCAAGATTACAACTCAATAATGAATATTATAATTTTGAGTACAAGTGTAATCAAGAATAAAAAGCCTAGACCTCAAGATTGTGCAAGTGCAAGAACTTAGGATATTACAACAAGAATGTAAAAATGAAAGCTTTGAGAATTTTGCAGATTTCTTGTTGTATTGTATGCTTGTGTGTTGTGTATTGTTTGCTTCAAATCTTCCTCTATTTATAGGAGAGTCTTCAAGATTGGATCTCCAACATAGGCTCCTCTATCTTCATTTTTGTCTACAAAAAGAAGATCACAAGATGTAGAAATATAGTACAAAACTGATAAAGTAAATCTGCTGATAAGGATGTCCAACAGTTCAAATTTTGCTGTCAAAAGATTACACAGCACGACCGGTCATTCTATAGAAAATTTCGAACGTTAAATGAAAATAGTGCGATCCAGGTACCATTCAGAGGGGGGTCCGACCGGTCGACCCTCTCCTGGACCAGTCGCCCCCTCTCATTTTTTTACAGAAATGCTTTCTGTTTCATTTTGTGCGTTCTTCAGGCACCGGTCAACCGTTTGCTCGACCGGTCGACCTCCAATTTGAAATGTTGTCCCATTTTTGTCAAAAATAAACTTCAAAAAAATACTCCAAAAAATTAGTAAAATCATTTTAAATCAATTGGGAGTATTTGGACAACAATTATAAACATTGTTTTGGTGTAAAAACCAATTAACACAAAATCATCAAAAGTGTTGTTCAATTTTTATCGAATAATAAACTCTAAGAAATACTCCAAAAATTAGTAAAAACATTTTAAATCATTTAGGAGTATTTGGACAACAATTATAAACTTTATTTTGGTGTAAAAACCAATTAACACAAAATCATCAAAAGCGTTGTCCAATTTTTATCGAATAATAAACTCTAAGAAATACTCCAAAAATTAGTAAAAATATTTTAAATCATTTAGGAGTATTTGGACAACATTTATTAACATTGTTTTGGTATAAAAACTCATTTATACAAAATCATCAAAATCTTGATAAAAACATTTATCTAACACCTTTTGCACATCTATCAAGGCCTTCCCAGTAGCTAGGAATGGACGCCCAAGTATCAAAGGGACGTCTTTGTCCTCCTCCATATCTAGCACCAAAAAATCCACAGGGAATATGGATTTATCTACTTTGACAAGCACATCCTCGATGATTCCCTTCGGATACATGAGAGATCGGTCCGCAAGTTGTAAGGTGACCGTAGATGGCTTCACCTCTCCCAATCCAAGTTGCCTGAAAATGGACAAGGGCATCAAGTTAATACTCGCTCCTAAATCACAAAGTCCTTTCTTAACGAAAACAGCACCAATAGCACAAGGGATAGTGAAATTCCCCGGATCTTTTAGTTTCCGTGGTAGCTTCCTCTGGATTATCGCACTGCATTCTTCTGTCAGATTGACTGTCTCCAAAACCAGTCATCTTTCTCTTCTTTGACATAACATCCTTCAAAAATTTAGCATAATTGGGCATCTGCTCCAATGTGTCTGCAAAATGAATATTAATATGCAGTTTCTTAAATATATCCAAAAATTTAGCAAATTGCCAATCTAACTTTTTCTTTTGAAAACGTTGGGGAAAAGGGATGGGAAGGGTTAGAGGAAGATTTAAGCTTCTCAGCCCCTTTTTGTTCAGCAAGATGATCCTCAACTCCTTCCTCGTCCTCAACATCGCCATTTGCTTCAGTTTCTGCGTCTCCCGGAGCAATAATCGCTGCCCCTGAAGGGCGCACGGGCCATGCTCCCCTATGTTTGTTCAGTATTTTTTGGTATTTTGGCCCCTCGTATTCCGTTCCACTCCTCAGACGAATGGCTTTACACTGCTCCTTTGGATTAATCTCAGTGTTGCTCGGAAATTGGCCTTTTTGATGCTGTGCACCAATAATCGTAGCTATTTGGCCAATTTGGGTTTCAAGATTTTTCATTTGGGACCCCAATTGTGTGACATGGTTTTCGATTTTATCCAGTTTCGCCCCATCCTTATTGAATCTGTTCCTCGTCTCACTCATAAACGAGGGGAAAATATCCTCCATAGTTGGCTTAGCCTCAGCATTTATGACACCGTCTGTCACATTAAACCCTGGTGGTGGTTGCATCACATTCCTCGTGTTTGCGTAGGAGAAGTTATTGTGGTTCCTCAAACCCGGATGGTAATGAGTGGGAGTCTGATTGTTCCGAAAATTGTTGAAATTCCGGTTATTAACATAATTTACTTCCTCCATCAGATCTAGAGGAACTCCCCCATTACTTGCACCCGCGTTTACCTCATTTGCCTTCGTCAATGCACTGAATTGATTTGTCAGTACAGTCATATGAGTTGTCAACTCCTTAATTGGGTCCGAATCAGTGACTTCGGCTATCCTTTTAACATTAGTCCTCTCGGAGGGCCACTGATAGCTATTCATGGCCATCTCCTCCAACAAGTTGAATGCATCTTTTGGGAATCTTACAAGTAGAGCGCCTCCTGCTGCGACATCTACAAACGATCTAGTCTGTCCCATCAACCTATTGTAAAAGAAGCGAGTGCGATCCTCAGAAATCCGTGTTTGGTGCACCTTCTCAATAAATCCCTGGAATCTCTCCCGTGCCTCATACAAGGGCTCGTGAGTCAAACCGCTCGAATCGAGTGATCTCACTTTTGAGTTTTAGTGTCTTACTTAGTGGGAAGTATTTAAACAAAAACCTCTGACTCAGCTCATCCCAGTTGTTCACACTCCCCTGAGTTAGGGTGCCTAGCCAGTTTCTAGCCTTATCCCTTAAAGAGAAAGGGAATAGGTGAAGACATATAGCATCATCAGTCACCCCATTCATCTTAATTGTATTGCAAATCTGTATGAAGTTCGCAAGATGAGAACTGGGATCCTCAGATGGGAAACCCCCAAACTGATTCTGTTGCACCATCGAGATCAGTACTGGCTTCAGCTCAAAGTTATTCGCCTTGATTGGGACATTGGCAATTCCACCATAGTTGCAATTGGTCTGTGGGCGAAAGTAATCGCGAATCGCTTGTTGTTGGACTGTCAGAACTGCTGGAACCTCTGGTACTGGTAACTTGACGTTGACCCTGTTGGCCCGGTTGTTACCTCCATTGTCGACCCCGTTATTGCCTCTGTTGTTATCTTCTACGTCTGCAATAGCTTGTTCTTGCTGTCTTTCTGTCCGTTTAGTAGCCGCACTAATTCACCTAGCAAAAGCATCAACCTCCAGTATGAACGGTGCTAATTCTCCTTGCTTCGAGCGAGTGTTCATGCACTACCTGAACCAACTAAAGAAAACAAGTCAAACACAGTAGAAGTAAAATTAAACAATAAAATAAAAAGCAAGAAAAAAATATCTAAATTAAAAATTATTCTATTTATTGCAATATTAGTACTAAAAATTTAATTAATCCCCGGCAACGGCGCCAAAAACTTGTTCGCCTTATTTTTAGTTTCACCGCAAGTGTACGGTGCAGTTTACAGAATAGGGTTAGCAAGGTCGAATCCACAGTGACTAATAAATTAATGTACTAAGTACTGGATGATAATAGCCTTATTTTTATCTAGATGATCGAAAGTGAGTGAGTTGGTTTTATAAACTAAAGTAGAAATTTATCCTAAAAGAAACAAAGCAAATAGTTGATTAAAAGATCAAGTGGATGAATGGATTTCTGGGTTATGGTTTCAGTTAATATACCCTTTTATTATCAGATTAATCAAAATTCTTCCCTATAGACCGATCACAAAAGTAATTTACCCTCTCTCTCGAGATGCATGTAAAAGTGTTGATTGAAATATCTATGCTAGAATCTCTACTCAACATGAGATATCCAACTCCCAAAAACTCAAAAGATTATAAAGCCTCACGAATATTCAAAGACTTCTCAATCATGCAAGATATTCATGCCAAGTACTGATAGATCTAGTATTGAAACTCATCGGTTAGACTTATGAATCAATACATCAAACAAGTTAAACCAATCGCGTTTTGATAAAACAAGAATTAAAGAAAAGTACATGAATAGGGTTGAAAAACATTAACTTCAATTGCAATTAATCATCAAATAAAAGTATCCATTAACCTACTCCCAAACCCGAGAATCACAAGATGTTTAGCCAGACATAGAAAATAAATAATCCATAGACAAATTATTCATGTCCATGTCTAACTAATTGAAAATAAAGAATACTATGGAATGAGTGAACTCGGGGATGTTGACGATCTCTCGATCTATCTTCAATCCTCGAAGGTGTGGTTGCGGTCTTGATCGAGCTACCCAATTCTCCGGTGGAAAATTGCTCTTTTCTCTGTGTTCTAGGGCAAAAGTCAGCATGTCTTTGTTTGTGGCCGCCCCGTCTCTATTTGTACTTCGTTCGGGTCGAAAACCTAGTTCAAACCGTGTCAGACTCTATTTTCCCGCATATGAGCACGGGTCGTGCACCTAGCGCACGACCAACCCATGCTAGGTGCCGCAGAAACTTTCAATTCGTTGAAGAACGCACGGGCCGTGCACCTAGAGCACGACTAGCCCGTGCATATAATTGAAACTTGAGGACCGCCTTGGGTTAGCGCATGGGCCGTGCTAGGGACGCACGCCCTGCCCGTGCGCGCCTGCTAGACTTGATATTTTCTCGTTTTTTTTCGTTTCTCGCTCGGTTCGTCTGACTTCTTCCCAAATCAACTCCAAACTTCGTACTTCATGTTAAGTATTGGTGGTTCTTTATTGCAATGCTCCGAATTGTTGCCAAAATGCTCAATTATCAGTAAATTCCTACAAAACAAGCAAAGCGTTGTTTGATAAATGGTTTTATCATGATTTTGATGATTTTGTTTTTATACCAAAACAATGTTTTTAAAGGTTGTCCAAATACTCTTAAATGATTTAAAATGGTTTTAATATTTTTCGGAGTATTTCTTCAAGTTTATTTTCGACAAAATTGGACAACAAATTTAATGATATTGCGTCAATGGGTTTTTACATCAAAACTATGTTTCTAAATGTTGTCCTAATACTCCCGATCGATCTAAAATGTTTTTACTATTTTTCGAATTATTTCTTGAAGTTTATATCGGACAACACTTTTGATGATTTTGTGGTAATGTGTTATTTCATCAAAACTATATTTCTAATGTTGTCCAAAATACTCCCGATCGATTTAAAATATTTTTACTAATTTTTCGAAGTATTTCTTGAGGTTTATTTTTGGCAAAAATCGGACAACATTTCATTGCGGAGGTCGACCGGTCGACCAAAGAGGCGACCGGTACCTGGGAACGAGTTTCTTGTAACAGAACTCGCAGAACCCTCAAAACAGGTCAGGGTGACCGATACACCTAGGAGGCGACCGATCGCACCCCAGGGCGACCGGTCGACCACCCCCTGGACCGGTCCCCCTAGTGTATTTTTGCTGCGTTCTTTCAAACTTCTATTTGTGCGCGACCGGTCGCCCTCAAGTTTGACAAAGAAAATTTAATTTGTTGTGCGTGCGTGACATGCCTTTTCCTTAATTTGTGGGATTGACTTCTAACAGTTATAATCTTGATTTTAATTGCAATTGTTTTGTAGATATCAGATTCCAAGAGGAGCCTATCAAGTATCAATCATCTCCTATAAATAGAGGAAGATTTGAAGCACAACAATAAGAGAGAACAATACAACCCAACAAGAAATTCTCAAGCAAACACTTGGTCTTATATTGTCATTATTCTTGTTGTAATTTGCCTAGCTTATCACTTTCACATTCTTGAGGTCTAGGCTATTCTTGATTACACTTGCACTCAATTGTATAATTCATTATCGAGTTGTAATCTTGAATTTTTGGGTCATCATTCAACACAAGACATCCTTGTGAGTATTCTTGTGGAAAGAATACACTTGGGTGATCTAGGTGATATGTGTTTCAAGAGTGTGGTGCTCTTGAGGTGTTGAATAATTTGGTATTCTTCAAGATTGAAGATTGTGGTGATCTTCAAAGGTACCGTTGAAGGAAGATTGTGGTAATCTTCAAAGGGAGATTGTGGTAATCTCCAAAGGTGGTGTTGAAGAAGAGTGTGGTGCACTTCTAGGTGTTGTAAGTTGAATTTGTATTAATTTTGGTAATTAATATAATTCTTTTTCTTTTTCAAAACCCATCCCGGATATACTGGGGTGGTAGAGCACGTAGTCCCTCGGTGGGGTGAAGCTCTATAAATCGACGCGTGTTGTTTACGTTCCGTACCTTTATTATTGTCTTGGCTTGCTTTGTTCGAAAAAGAGGGCATAATCGAAAAGATGGAGATAATCTATTCACCCCTCCTCTAGATTATCGTAGCCGCTTGGACTTACAAGTGGTATCAAAGCCAAACTCTTTGGCAAGCTCATTTCACATCGCGAGTGAAGAGGAACGATCGTCGGCTACGAATGAAGCTCACCTTTCCGGCACCTCCACCACCAAGCCACCTCAATTTGATTCCAAAAATTTTGCATTTTGGAAAGAAAGAGTGGAATGCTATTTATAAGGTTGCGGGTTCGATATTTGGAACATCGTCATTAATGGAGAATCCATTCCGATGAAAGACACACCATACACCTCCAAAGCTCTCAAGGAGCTCAATGATGAAGAAAAGAAAATCATCTCCTTAAATGGTAAATCTCTCAATATTTTATATTGTTCACTTACCAATTTGGAATATGATCGTATTGTAGGAATTTGATCGGCTCATGAAGTATGGCAAAAATTAGAAGTCATTCATGAAGTATATGCAAATGATAGGAGCAACTTAAAAGCATCTACTTCTCAAAGGAATATGTTGAGTGTGAGTTTTGCATGTATTTTAGGGTATATTTATGGCTATAATTGTTTATAAACATGCAATAACACATATGAAATGGTATATATTCGCTCTTTGTGGAAAAGGTATTACATTTTGCTTGTTTTGTAGGAATTTAACGATATTTGGAGTGATTTTGTGACAAATACAAGCATTGTGGTCTAGAATCATCAAGAATCGAGTGATTACACCCAATTGGAAGCCAACTATATTGAGTCTAGAGTCATAGTGATGAGTCATGTGTCAAAAGAAGCATGGATGATCAAACAACAAGGAGATTTATCTCAAGGAACATCCAAACACGTATGGAATTTCTAGCACTGGCAGGGTTTAGTATTTTGGTCATAACTGTCTCTACAAAATTGATATTAAGGTGATTCAAGTGGCTATGGAAAGCTTAGAGAGAGGGCTACAACTCTTATGAAGACCCTGCAAGCAAATTCAGACATTTGGGTGGCGCACGGGCCACCCGTGCGTGGACGCATGACCCGTGCGCACCTGGAGGCACATGGAAGTTTTGAGCATGCCTACGGCTTCGAGCACGGGTAACCCGTGCGTGGACGTGCGTGGGCGCACGACCTGTGCGTTCTTGCAGAAAACTCCAAAAATGACAGCAAATTGACCTAGGCTTCTAAAAGGGTATAAATACCACTTTTTGGGGCGCACACCAGGGGAGGAAAGGCTGGGAATACACCCAAGAACACAAGAAATACATCAATTTCATCAAGGAAGAATCAAGGGAAGAATCGGGTCGAATCGGAGCTTGAATATTGAAGATTAATCGAGAGATTATCCATTTCCCTAAGTTTTCTCATTCTTTGTGCTTTAATCTTTCATTTTAGCTTGTTATGAATATGAACAATTTGTCTATGGGTTGTTTATTTGTAATGAGTAGCTATTCTTGTGATTTACGGGTTTTGGAAGTAGATTAATTGAACTCTTGTTGAATGTTTTAGTCTTAGTTGAAGTTATTGTCTTGAAAGCCTATTTGAGTACTTTATGTTTATTCTTGTTTTATCATTTGGCCAATGATTTAGCATGTTTGATATATTGATTCATAATTCGAGAGATGAGTTTCAATATTAGATCTTGAGTACTTGACATGAATATTTGCATAATCGAGAGGTTTGTGATATTTGTGAGGATTTATGATCTTTTGTGCGTTTGGGAGTTGTATATCTTATGTTGAGTAGAGATGCTAGCATAGATATTTCAATCTACGTTTTATATACATCTCGAGAGGGGGGATAAAACATATGTGTGATCGTCTTATAGGTATATTGATAATAACTTTGGCTTTGATTAAATCGGACAACAAGAGGAATATTAATTGAAACCATAACCCGGTAATCTATTTCATTCCCTTGATAATTTCATTATTATTTTCATCTTGTGTTTTTGTGATTATTCTTGCCTTTACTTCCACAATAATCATCCAACTTTCGATCGTCTAAATAAAAATAAGGTTATCTTAGTTCAATACTTAGCACATTAATTTATTAGTCTCCGTGAATACGACATTGCTTACCCTATTCTATAAACTACACCGTACACTTGCGGTGAAGCTAAAAATAAGGTGAACAGAATACAAGGTCAAATCTAAGGAATAAGCCTCTTACAACTTCCAACTATGAAGAAGTTGAACATTGTCTTATGGGCATCGAAGAAGAAAATGAGGTATGTCTTAAACCCTCTACTTCCTATGATATTGTTATACATAATGATTATAGTGATTTGCAAAATGATTTTGATGATCTTCAAAATGAATTCCAAAGCTTGCTTGTTAAATACAAAAATTTGAAAAAGGAATTCAATGCTTTGAAAAACGATAAGGATAGTTTATTTACCTCCTATGAATCACTATCATGTGCTCACACCACCACACTTGACAAGGTTAGAAACCTTGAAAAAGAAAATAGTACTCTTGTTGAGGATATTAATTGCATAAAAAAGGATTTATCAAAATCCAACTTGAGTACCGAAAAAATGACCGATATTGTTGATATTCATAGTTGTGATAAATTGAAACAAGGACTTGACCATAAGCCTAATGTCATTAATCATATGAAAAATAGTCAAGTCTCTAAGCATGTTAGTCATTACACTTCTAGAATTATTACATGTTTCTATTGTGGTAAAAAGGGTCATACGGTAAATAATTGCCGGGCTAGAAATAGCTCTAATTATTGTTGGAGACCTAAAAGTCTCAAGACTAATCCCAAAGGACCCAAACACTTGAGGGTACCATAAAACAATGTCATATTAGGTACCCGGCGGAACAATAATCAAGGAAAATTCATACCGCCTAGAAGACATCAAATGACCATCTCATTTGATCAAAGAAGAAGACACCACCAAAATGAATTTCCAAGAAGGAAATATTATCAACAATGGGAAGGACATAATCCTTGGAGATGGAGCAATTGGAGAAGCCATCATCAACAAGATGATTTTCAAAGGGGAAAATATCATCAACTACGGGAACGGCACAACCCATGGAAATGGCGTAATTGGTAAACCGTATCTCCCCATTTAAATATGCATTTTATTTAGTTATTATGCATGTCTTTATTTGTGCCTATATTTTCAAAATGAGTTTTCAAAATATTTATTTTTAAAATTAAGGTCTTCAATATATATTTGTGTTTTTAAAAATTCCTTGAAAAGAAGACCTTGTATGATGCTTATATTAAACTCTTGTGTATTTGCTTAGACTTAATTTATTTATCATTTCTTATGAATTTTTATGGCATGAGCTTACTTGCGATATCTTTTAGTGTTTTAGCCTACACTTGTATCATTTTTGTTTTGTGCAAGTCTTGTTTAAGAATTGTGTAGGATTCATATATCATCACAAATGGCCATCTACGTCATAATATGTCAAGAGTAACATGAACTATCGAGGTACGCTCACTATTGTTATTCATCTCTTAGACTCGATACATGTTGTGCCATATGTGCTTATTTTATACAAGTGCCATTAAGAGGATGTTTTGATTTTTTGAAAAGGCATTATTTGACATAGCTTGTTTTATCCAAGATTTGTAAAGGATTATATTTTGATAAAACAATTGATCTACTAAGTTATGCATTTTATTGCACTTATAAATGTCATTATTCTTGGATGCTTATGTCAAAGCTCTTGTTCATATGATTCTTGTAAATGAGGTCTCAACTATATGCTCTCGTATTTTCATATTTCAAAAGAGACCTTATATAGCTTTCTACAAGCTTATTTGAACTTACTTGTTGTATTATATTCTTGATTATTTTCTTTAAGCATAGTATGTGTTACTTGCTATAATGTCTCTATTATTCGATATTACTATACTCTTGTGCAAGATGTCTTGATAAGATTTTGCAGGAATTTTTGGTATTTTGGAACAAGATAAACGAAACAAGGCAAGGTTAGTAGTTCAATGGTATTGTCAAGAAGAAGGTATTGATTTTGATGATACATTTGCACCCGTAGCACATTTAGAAGCTATTCGCATTCTACTTGCCCATTCTTGTTTTAAGAAAATTTCAAGCTTTACCAAATGGATGTTAAAACCAATTTTCTAAACGGATTTTATTCTAGAAGAAGTGGGGTTTGAAAGATTTTTCTAGGCCAAATGATTTTTATAAAAGACCTTGTATGGTTTAAATCAAGTACCCCGTGTATGGTATGATAGCCTTAGCTATTTTTGCTAAATGGTTTTATAAGAGGTAAAGTTTATACTACTCTCTTTGTTTTTGAAAAAGGCCAAGATTGTTTACTTGTGCAAATTTATGTTGATGAAATTATCTTTGGTGCTACTTATTAATATTTGTTCAAGATATTTTTTCTAAGTCAATACAAGGTGAACCTAAGTTGATCATGATGAGGGGAGCTCAATTTCTTCATTGGAATTCAAGTTCAACAATTCCAATAAGGTGGTTATATTCCACACTCAAAGTATACAAAAGAAGAAGTGAGGCATTGAAGAAGAAAGAACCATCTCAACCTCTATGACTACCATGTAAAGATTGACAAAGGTTGAGGAAGGCATATCGGTCGACAAACATATTCAAGGTATGTTCATTCACTTTTATTTCTCCCATAGACTCAACATTCCATATGCCTTATGTCTATATGCTCGAGCTCAAAAACTATCCCAACGAATCTCATTAAAGTGCCGTTAAAAGAAATTTTCAAAAAAATTTGAAAGGCACTTTTCCTTATGACTTGTTGTATCCAAAGTCTTAAAAACGTTCTTATTTTCGGTATAACAAGTCCGGTGATAATAATTTTTCAAAATATGGTTCGTCATAATCGAACTAAACATATTGAGATTCGATATCTTTTTTTAGGGATTGCATGTTTAACAAAAACTTGAGATGTGTTTAATTCCGTCTCAAGGATAACTCGAGGACTTTTTAATCGTTCACCGCCGAGTATTTTACTCCATTTCGAGCTTGATTATGACATAATGTATATTGAATGAGGTTTACGTTTGCATTTTGCACGTTTTTAAAACTTAAGGGCGAAAAATCGGATTTTTGGATCAAATTTTGGATTCTCAAAATTGAACTGAACCAGTGGGCTGCCAGGGCTGGGGTCGACCGGTCGCCCACCAGCTCGACCGGTCGCCCACGCCTATGACCGGTCGCCCACTGTGTAATTTTGGTTAAAATCGACTTTGTTCTTATTTTCTGCCATTTTGGCTCATTTCGCTCTATTTTCGTCCCCTTTGCAAATTTCACACACAATTCACTTCAAATGTCTTTTGTTGCATAATTTACATATTTTAGGGATTATCTAGCTCGTTTATCATCATTGTTATTCATCCTCACAGATTAAATGGTAAGAATTCTACTCCCTTATCTCAATTGGGTTGAACCTTTGAGAACTTGGCTTATATGTACTTTTCTTGATGCAATTCTTATACATTTGTGTTGAGCATAATGATTGTTGATGGATGATATTTATAAAATTGCTTTTGGTGATGAAAAACTTGGCTTGATTACATTTACAAGGGCTATATATATCTTCTTCATTTTTTTACGCCCGCCAAGTGTTCGATAATATGTTTCAATGAAAAATTTATCACCTACACGATTCTCTCATTTTCAAATGTCTTATATATCTATAGAGATCATGTTTTGCTACTCAAATTAGCTTTCATAAGCTTCTACAAGTCATATGATCGACTTTTCCCTCCTATTTGGTCTATAAGCTTCAATGTTCAAATAGCTCGATACATAGGTTTAGTTGCGCACTTTGATATGATTATATGATGTTTTTTTTTCGTGCTAACATTCTTTTAGATGATTCCAAAGAGGGAGAAACAGGTTATAAGCTTATTAGCTCATAGAAGCTAAAATAAGCTTGATATAAGAAGCTATAAGCTATAGCTTCTTAAAGCCATATGTTGTGGATTATACTTAGTCCATTTGTTGTATTATGGACTTATATACTTGTCTAATGATGTTTTGTTGACAGGGGGAGCTTATAAGCTCTTGTTACTTAAGCTCAATATGTAAAAGCTGAGCTTTTAGCTTTTGGTTAATTGCTTCTACATTACTCTTATTGTGCATATTGATAGGGGGAGCTTTTGTTATATGTGTTCGAATATCCTTACTCCCATCCTTGTGATTATATTGCGTGGAATGTTGTTTCTCACAACGGATAGTTTTTTTCAACCGGTAAAATTGTTTTGTTTACAAAATCGACCTCGTGAAAATTGTTTTGGTTTGTAATCATCAAAAAGGGGGAGATTGATTGATAAATGGTTTATCATGATTTTGATGATTTTGTTTTTATACCAAAACAATGTTTTTAAAGGTTGTCCAAATACTCTTAAATGATTTAAAATGGTTTTAATATTTTCCGCAGTATTTCTTCAAGTTTATTTTCGACAAAATTGTTTGATACATGTTTTTATCTTAATTTTGATGATTTTATTTTGTCACCAAAACAATGTTTTTAAAGGTTGTCCAAATACTCCTAAATGATTTAAAATGGTTTTTATATTTTACGGAGTATTTCCTCAAGTTTATTTTTGATAATAATGGACAACACTTTTAATGATTTTATGTCAATGGGCTTTTACTCCTAAACAAGATTTCTAAATGTTGTCTAAATACTCCCGATTGGTTTAAAATGTTTTTACTAAATTTTCGGAGTATTTCTTGAGTTTTATTTTCGACAAAAATTGGACAACATTTCTGTCTCGTGGTCGACCGGTAACCCTATAGGACAACCCGTACCTGAAGATGTTTTTAGAAACAGAAAATGAGACGGATGTAATATTGGTCAGGTCGACCGGTCGCCCAAGGGGTCGACCGGTCGCCCCCCGTCGACCGGTACCTAGGAGTTCATTTGTGTTACAGAACTTCCTGTCTTGTTTTTTGCTTGAGGGGGACCGGTCCTTGTAGGGGTCGACCGGTCGAAGACCCCTTGGACCGGTCGCCCTATGTTAAATTGCTACGTTATGTTTCAAACTTTTATTTTAGTGCGACCGGTCACCCTGTGCATTGACAACAAAAATATGACCATTTGACAGCAGACACATTTCCTTAAATTGTGGGATTGATTTCTAACAGCTATATTCTTGATTTTAATTGTATTTTTCTGTAGATTTTCAATCCCCAAGAGGAGCCTATGCTTGATCAATCATCTCCTATAAATAGAGGAAGTTTTGGAGCAACCAATACAACAATTGAGATACAACACAACAAGATACACTTCAAGCAAATACTTGGTCTTTCATTGTTATTATTCTTGTAGTAAATGTGCCTAGCTTATCACTTTCACATCCTTGAGGTCTAGGCTATTCTTGATTACACTTTGCACTCAAATTGTATTATTCATTATTGAGTTGTAATCTTGGTTTTTGGTTATCATTCAAACACAAGATATCCTTGTGAGTGTTCTTGTGGTAAGAGCACACTTGGATGATCTAGGTGATAGGTGCAAGAAGATTGTGGTGATCTTCTTATTGATGATTTTGTGGTAATGTGTTATTTCATCAAAACTATATTTCTAATGTTGTCCAAAATACTCCCGATCGATTTAAAATGTTTTTCCTAATTTTTCGGAGTATTTCTTGAGGTTTATTTTCGACAAAAATCGGACAACATTTCATTGCGGAGGTCGACCGGTCGACCAAAGAGGAGACCGGTACCTAGGAACGAGTTTCTTGTAATGTAACTCATGAGAACCCTCAAAAACAGTCGGGGTGACCGACACCTAGGAGGCGACCGGTCGCACCCGATGCACCGGTCGACCACCCCCGGACCGATCCCCTAGTGTATTTTTTTCTTTGCGTTCTTTCAAACTTCTATTTGTGCGCGACCGGTCGCCCTCAAGTTTGACAACAAAATTCTAACTGTTGTGCAGCAGACAACTTTTCCTTAATTTGTGAGATTGACTTCTAACAGCTATAATCTTGATTTTAATTGCAATTTTTTTGTAGATATCAGATTCCAAGAGGAGCCTATCAAGTATCAATCATCTCCTATAAATAGAGGAAGATTTGAAGCACAACAATAAGAGAGAACAATACAACACAACAAGATATACTCAAGCAAACACTTGGTTTTATATTGTCATTATTCTTGTTGTAATTTACCTAGCTTATCACTTTCACATTCTTGAGGTCTAGGTTATTCTTGATTACACTTGCACTCAATTGTATAATTCATTATCGAGTTGTAATCTTGAATTTTTGGGTCATCATTCAACACAAGACATCCTTGTGAGTATTCTTGTGGAAAGAATACACTTGGGTGATCTAGGTGATAGGTGTTTCAAGAGTGTGGTGCTCTTGAGGTGTTGAAGAATTTGGTATTCTTCGAGATTGAAGATTGTGGTGATCTTCAAAGGTGCCGTTGAAGGAAGGTTGTGGTAATCTTCAAAGGGAGATTGTGGTAATCTCCAAAGGTGTTGTTGAAGAAGAGTGTGGTGCTCTTCTAGGTGTTGTAAGTTGAATTTGTATTAATTTTGGTAATTAATAAAATTCTTTTTCTTTTTCGAAACCCATCCCGAATATACTGGGGTGGTAGAGCACGTAGTCCCTAGGTGGGGTGAAGCTCTATAAATCGACGTGTGTTGTTTATATTCCGCACCTTTATTATTGTCTTGGCTTGCTTTGTTCGAAAAAGAGGGCATAATCAAAAAGATTGAGATAATCTATTCACCTCCCTTCTAGATTATCGTAGCCGCTTGGACTTACAAGCGTAATACCTTTTCCACAAAACAGAAATAAGTCCTATTTACTCATGTAATGCATGCATATCAACAAATTCTAGCCAAAATTAAGCCCAAAATACATGCAAAACACATGCCAATCATTTATGCTCCAAAATTAATATGGTAACTTGTATACATGTGACAATCATCTGTGCGGTGGAATAGGAGATGAAACACCATCTTGGAATAGAAGATCCCATCCGTTTGCTAGATCTTCCAGAGGGACAAAAGTAATTGTAAGTTGCTCATCTCTTTCTTTCTGCACTTTCTCGGTTGATATCTTTGGGTTCTCATATTCAACACCACTCCTATCTCTTGGAAATTTGTCTCTTTGATGTTGGCTCCCCACTGTTGTAGCAATTTGAGCCACTTGTGTCTCCAAATATTTCAACCTTGCGTTTATATCTGTATTCATCTGAGTAACCCGTTCTTCGATTCTATCTTTGCCTCATTGTTGTTTAATCTTGCTCGTGTCTCATTAATGAATGAAGCTAACATCTCTTCCAGAGATGGCTTCTTGGCATCCATTGTCTCAACTACTTATGAATGTGTAATCATGCACTACCCTGCACTCAAAAAGAACAATATAAAAATCAAAACAAAAAATAAAAATAATGCTTCAATTAAGATTGAACTACTTATTATTATATTTATGTCGAATCATTCAATCCCCGTCAGCGGCGCGAAAAACTTAATCGTGAATTTTTTTCCACTAAACGCAAGTGTACGGTGTAGCTAGCGAGATAAATGTGAATGCAGATCATATTATTCAAGGATTTAATATGAAGCGCATAAAGTATAGTAATCTTGTACTTATTTTGAAATATCTAATTTAGTATATTTTTATGATAATCAAATATTATTTACATATTTGTTATATCGTATATTAATTTCAGTTAAGAGTTTTCTATGTGCAACCAAGAAGTTGAATATGTATACGAATTCAAGAGGATTAGCACATGTGGTTTACGGATAGATGTATAATTCAAAGAGTTACTTATTAAATTTAACAGTTTCAAGTGTGTTGGGGACCAACTGTATAATTCCTGCGATTTTAATTTAATTTATTTTTTATTTTGTGCTCATATATGTAGAGCAAACATGGTTTTATTTATCTACGTTTGTTTAATAGCAAAATTCTATGTTTTAGATAACAATTTATTTCAAGATCATTAAAATAATAACTAATTAGCAAATTGTGGTTAGTTTGATAACTCAGTTAATGCTAGGATAGACTATAAAGATGCTACATATATAATTTTATTGTTTTGGAAGATATTATTAGTTATCCTCTCCATCCAAATTTAAATATTGATTTTCAAAATAAGAATAATAAAAAATAAATAAAACATAAAACACAAAGTATCACTTAAAATATAAATACAATAAACCAAATATATTTATTAAACTAACCAAAAAATGTCTATGTAGTTCCACAACATAGATTATACAAAACTCTTATTTAGTGCAGAATCCGAGTTTAATATTGTCGATGTTGGTAGGAGTACGTTTGACGAAGACGGTAATATGGGAAAACATGAAGATGAAGTCATATTTGAGGGTTATATTTTGTTTTTAGGATAAATGATATTGAAGTGTCTCTCTATAACAATTTAAGTAATATAAATATATGAGGATTATAAATAAAAATTATATAAAATTTACTTAAGTTAACATAAATAATAAGTTGCCAAAATACCTTTAAACAAAATATTAGTTTTAATTAATTATTTAGGTAAGTTGTGTATGTAACATTTGGAAACTTTTGGTATAATAATAAGTCGGAATACATTTTAAAATCTTTTCCTAATTTTTGAACATAATTCTTGAACAAAACATCCACTTTAAATATATTGTTAATGGCAAGATTGATTTTGTATTTAATGAGCAACATTTTCTATAAATAGTTGTGATGGTAATTCGTGTATCTAATCTTTGACTATATAATATCTATATATTGATATGTACGTATATATTAATATTAATAATAATGTTCATGATTCTTATTTATTATATATTGCAAGATCTATGGTTATGACTTTGAAGTAAAATAATATCGAATTTAGGAAGTGAAAATGAGCGGGAAAATTCTGGTTACGGACTTCTGCTATTATATACATAGATAGATTGAGATTATTTTGTGTAGCCAAATTTCTTTTTGCGTAAAATACTAATGATTTAATTAAAAATAGTGATTATATATATATCATATATATACGTGGATAAATTAAAAATATTTTATTGTTTAATCTAATCATAAAATAATTTAATTATCTTTCCTCCGAAATGAATTTAGTTTAGAATACCCTCTCAATAGTGTAATTTATAACACACAAAAAAATCAATTAAATACATACAAATGTAAATGTGTGTTTTTTTTTATAATATAAATAGTTTAAATGTATATACTTTATAATTTATTCTGCAATTAACATTAAAGGGCAAACAAGTATATTTACTAGTGCATCCTCGGACACAAAATTGTACAAACAATGGGAGGCGCAGGTGGGAGGTTTCTTCGTTATTTTTTTCAAATGTTATTTCTACGCAGGCGCAATACGATATCAAACCTAGGGTGGCTAAATGGAATCGAAATCGGGTTCTAAACTGGAATCGTATTTATGGTCAACGTTTCCGAGAACCATTGACCGGCCAATGATTCCAAAGCCGGAACCGGAACCGTGTAGGCCGGTTTCAGTTCCGGTTCCTTGGTCTCAAAAACCGTGGAACCGTCGGTTAGAACCGTATGTGGAACCATCGGTGGAACCGGCGGTTTCAAGATTAAAACCAATGTTTTTTATTTTTATTTGGTAAAATATGCCATAAGAAATGTTAAATATTTCATATGATATTTTATATTCGTAACCACATGGATACATTTTAAACCAAATGTTGTAAACGAACTATATGAAATTTAATTTATTTATGCTCTAATAGTATATATAGTCAATTTAATATTATTATTAATATTAAGTATAAAGCTCAATTGAATATTAAGTCCAAGTCTTTTTCTTTATTTTACCTTCTTTTTGTAATCGAAATTGACACTACAAGAAAACAATCAAATTCCAACGAAATAATTCCAATAGAATAAAAAACTGTTGGAATTTTCAAAATTCCAATGGAAATTCCAATGCTACAGATACCATTGGAAAATTCCAAAAAAGTCCAACAATAACCAAAACCATTTGGTACTGTTGGAATATTTTTTCCATTGGAATTTTCATTGGAATTTTGCCATTCCAACGGCCATTATACCAATGGTGCTTTTCCATTGGAATTTTTGTTGGAATCGATAATTCCAATGGAAATTGGCCAAATACCAACAAATTTTTTTCGTTGGAATTCTCTTGTTTTCTTGTAGTGTGATAAACCATTTATAAATTATCAAAAGAGAAACAAATTGTTACGGTTTAAAACCGAAACCGAAACCGCAGTAGAAGAACCGGATTCCAAACCGAATCGAAAAGTGAGGCACGGTTCGGTTCCTTCCTCCAAAATGAGGAACCGGAACCGTCGGTTCTGCGTTGCCACCCCTAATTACACCTCCCATATAATTTTTATTTCAGGAAGAATGTCACATTGCGTCTCCACATAATACAACAAACTTTCCCATTTTGACAACGTCAAAAGAATTTTGTCAAACCCTATCTTTTGGCATAACTAATCTTCCCTACAAGATCGTTACTGCAGTGGAATTTAACCATTATATTTGGGTTGAATTTTTATGGTTTTTCTATTATTAGAATATCACGATTCACGAACGTGGATGAAGAAAGAAGTGAGAGAAACGTTCATTGCTTGGTTATTGTGAGGCCCTGTAAAAAATAACATAGTATCACTAGATTCCATTTTATAACCCTATAAATGCATATGCAAGTTAAAATCAAGAAGAATGTATTTAAAATTATTTATTTTTATAAGTTAGAAAGTATATATATATATTAATTTGGGAATCCCAAGTGAATGATAAATTAGAGAAGTACTCTGAAACCTATTCTTTCCTCTTCATTGTTTTCTGATATAGGATTTCAAAAGTGTAAATACAGTGTAAATACTTGATTTGATATATACATAAAGTATCACTAAAGCTTTCCTTTTTTTTTTTTGACACCATCACTAAAGCTTTCTAAAGTGACAAAAGTAGATATGTATTTTTCCAAGTTACCAAAATTTCTTGCACTGTTGATCCTTTTTGGTGTGTTTCAAGAACCAGCTTTAGCCATAAAAAAGGTGCACATTGTCCTGATCTCTAACTTATATTAGTTTCATGCGAAATGGTTGTCTTATTGTGATCAATTAAGGCTTCTTTGTTTTCTCATGCAAAATTTGTAGTCTTATATTGTGTACTTGGGAGAACATTCTCATGGTCCAGATGTAACTGAATCTGATCTTCAGAGGGTCACAGAATCACACACTCAGTTGCTTACATCATTCTTGGGAAGGTTTGCAAATTTTTTCCATAAATCTGCTGAAATTAGATAATATATATGAGCTCTTATTATTCTTTCTCTGTCAAATTAATTTTCTGCAGTCAACAGAAGGCAAAGGAATCAATAATTTACTCATACAATACAAACATAAATGGCTTTGCTGCAGTTCTTGAAGAGGAAGAGGCTACAGAGATTGCAAGTATGACAAATATATATGTATTCATGCATGCATTTTCTAATTTGTTTGTCTATTTCTATGCTGTAAATGCAGAGCGTCCGGATGTGGTATCGGTTTTGTTGAATCAAGGAAGACAATTGCACACAACACATTCATGGGATTTTCTTATGCTTGAAAAGGATGGTGTGGTTCACCCCTCTTCATTATGGGAGAAAGCTAGATATGGTGAAGACACCATCATTGCAACTCTTGATACTGGTAAATTAAACCATCTTTTTTTTTCTTTTTTTTAATCGATTGAAAATCTATTTTCAAATTCTGAAAATCTATTTTCAAATTCTTTGTTATCTAAAGTTGAGCATGAAATGAATGATTTGTGATGGATTTACTAGGTGTTTGGCCTGAATCAAAGAGCTTTAGTGAAAATGGGATGGGGCCTATCCCTTCAAAGTGGAAAGGAATCTGTCAATTTGAGGGCAATACAGCACACCTTTGCAATAAGTACATCTCATTCTTGAAATTTTCCCTTTGTTTCACAGTGAAACAAATAATGTGATGATCATGACTGGTAATTATTGTGATCAGGAAACTGATTGGAGCTAGGTACTTCAACAAAGGCTACGCCGCCTACGCGGGCCCACTTAAGGCCTCATTCGAAACTACACGCGACACAGCAGGGCACGGCACCCATACTCTGTCCACAGCTGCTGGAAACTTCGTCCCTGGAGCAAATGTTTTCGGTGTTGGAAACGGAACAGCAAAAGGCGGTTCGCCAAAAGCCCGAGCAGCTTCTTACAAAGTGTGCTGGCCTCCAATCAACGGCAGCGAATGCTTCGATGCTGACATCATGAAAGCCTTCGATGTCGCAATAGGCGATGGCGTTGATGTTCTGTCAGTGTCTTTAGGTGGAAATGCTGTCGACTATTTGAAGGATGGCATTGCTATCGCTTCGTTCCATGCTGTAAAGAAAGGCGTTGTTGTCGTTGCCTCTGCTGGAAATTTAGGGCCGCTTGAAAAATCCGCAACTAATGTTGCACCATGGATCATAACTGTCGGAGCAAGTTCAATTGACCGTCAGATTGAAGCTAATGTTGAATTGAAAAATGGTTCAGTGCTTAAGGTAAGTTTCAAAATTACAAAAAATCCATTGATATTTGTTTTTATTTTACAAATTGCGTCCTACTCAGAGGTGATTTGTATAACATACACAAACCTGAAAATGTATCTATTTTCTCCACACATGTAATATATAGGGTACAGCCTTTCTAAACCATTGCCAGAGAAAAAGGATTATCCTCTTATTAGCGCTGTTTATGCAAGAGCTGCAAATGCATCCGCTGACGACTCGTAAGAAATGATTTAATTTTTTGTTGAAGTGCATTCAACAATACAACAAAAGTGTACATGATAGTTGCAAATTTTGTGCAGGATACTGTGTAAGCCCAACACATTGGATCCTGAGAAGGTGAGGGGTAAAATAGTAGTTTGTTTAATGGGGGAAAATAATAGAATGGAGAAAGGCATAGAAGCTGCTCGTGCTGGTGCTACTGGAATGATACTTTGTAACGACTTTATAAGCCAGGATGAAGTTTTTGCCGATCCTCATTTCCTTCCCGCAACTCATCTCACTTATAAAAATGGCGATGCGGTATTCGCCTACGTCAATAAGACAAAGTATGTAATAATAATACCTAAGTAACTCATCATCAAACTTTGTAAATTTTTTTTGCTCTGATCAGATTGTTATATTTCTTACTTGGGCAATATATATATTGGTGTTTTCAGAAATCCACAAGGCTATATTACTCCTCCTCAGGCAGTGTTGAACACGAAACTAGCTCCACTTGTGGCAGATTTCTCTGCCAGGGGACCAAATGGTATTACACCATTCATTCTCAAGGTCTGCATAAATTCAAAAACAATATTTTTACCCTCCCCTGTGTGAATATTACTGTCCTAACTCTATGAGTTGGTCTTGTAGCCTGATATTACAGCTCCAGGTGTAAACATCATTGCTGCTTATAGTGAAGGGGCAAGCGCAACGAGTTCAGATTTCGACAATCGAACTACTCCTTTCAACTTATTATCCGGAACATCAATGTCTTGTCCCCATGTTTCCGGGGTTGTGGGCCTGCTCAAGACACTGTACCCAAAATGGAGCCCAGCTGCCATTAGATCAGCAATCATGACAACTGGTAAGACCAAAATGTGACACTTGGTGTATATACATTTGGTACAATATCTACTATTTATATGTCAATTTTGTTATAAATTACGAGACACTTGCCATTTATTCATTCACCAAATGTACATAACATGACAGCAAGAACGAGAGACAACACAATGAAACCAATCGGTGACTCGTACATCAATAGTCCAATTGGCACACCATTCGCATATGGGTCTGGACAGATCTGGCCAAACCGGGCCATGGATCCGGGACTGGTTTACGACTTGACCGTGAATGATTACTTGGACTTCCTATGTGGGATTGACTACAACCAAACAGCGCTCAGACAATTCTCAGGCTCATCCTATTACGACTGTCCCAAGAATTACAGTGTACTAAACTTCAACAACCCTTCCATTACTGTCCCAAATCTCTCTGCAGGCAGATCAGTTACAGTGATGAGAAAATTGAAGAATGTGGGCCAGCCTGCCACGTACACATCTAGTGTTAAGCTATCAGGATTTGAAGTTACCGTTGAACCAAACACCTTGAAATTCGATAAAATTGGAGAGGAGAAGGTTTTTAAGTTGATTATAAAAGCCAATAAAACAGAAACAGGATACAGGTTTGGGGAAGTGGTATGGTCGGATAACAGCCACCATGTGAGGAGTCCAATTGTAGTTTTATCTTCTGAAGAGTGAACATGAACCCGTTGTTTCTTTAGGAAATTAGACTACTAACCCATCTCATACTTGTAAATATAGATACCCTACGGTATCTCTAGCCTTAGATTGTCTTTTGTTTGTTTGATGTTAGAGTTTTTTGTAATACTTGTATTGAGGGGCGTTGTGAGCCGGCTCGATTGCTCTCCAGCCCAATTTTTTTCCTAGCTCAACTATTTTTTTTCCTTTAAAACAATATATAATCTTTTTTTCTCGTAGGAAAAATGGGATAAAAAGAAAATTGACTATTTTTTTTCCTTTAAAACAATATATAATCTTTTTTTCTCGTAGGAAAAATGGGATAAAAAGAAAATTGAGGTGCGCTGGGGATAGGGAAAGCCCTCCGTGGATTCACCCAAGCTTGTATTATGAGTTTATATAGATTTTCATTAATCAAAACTCAAGAGTACACAACTAGAGCATAGCCAACGGGCTAATAAACCAACTTGGCCATCCGAAAAGCCAATTAGGGAATTGGTCAACCCAATTCAAATTCGAATCACCTTCAAAAGTTTTGGTGGGAAGCATTCCATACTACTGCATATATTGTTAATCGTCTTTCCACGCCTGTTCTTCATCACACATCTCCGTTTACTTAGTTGAACAAACAGTCTCCAGATTACACTTTCCTGAAAAGTTTCGGATGTTCGTGTTTTCCCTATCTTCGGCCATACAACAGTGCCAAACTCCAATTTCGTTCTTCTTGATGAAAGACTTAGAAAAGGCTTAATTGAGTGAATTGAACGAAAACTATAGGAGTTGTTTTCATCCTGCTGCTGGCTGAATTTTGTCAAACAACTTTTTTTAAAAAAATAACCTTCCATTGAGTTTTGGCAATGTAGACAGTTGGGTGTCATTAAGGGGAATATTAATCTGTGAAACATGGGATTGAGAAAACTACAATGGCAGCAAGCATGTATTCACGTTTATAACGCACAATATTTGGCTATAATAGTTCAACTTCTATAATAAAAGAAGTGTAGAAGAATTGTTGATATACAAAGTCAGATGCTGTATATTTACTTTTTCGGACTGAAAATTAATTACATGCCAAAACGAAGGTCTGATAATATTCTTTCGCTTATAACTTATGTGATGCCTCTTGTTTTACCTAGAGTGCCTTGAAACGGTCCTGTCGTGATATTTGACATTTTATAATAATATAATGTTATGGTCATCCTTATCGACCATTATCGGTATTCCTCTGTTTCATAGGTTTGTGAATGTATTTTTTGAAGGTTCTGGAATGTGGAAATGGTGCAAATTGGCCATTTCCAAAAAGATTAAAAATAGTCAACTTTTTCAAATATATCTTTTTTAGCCATTTTGGGGTATGAAATGATATTCGTACCCTTTAAGCATATTACATTAGGTCATATACCTCTATTTCTCCTTTTCACTTTCACTTTCACTTTCTCTCTCTCAAGAAGTGGGTTGTCTTCAGATTTCAAAGACAAAATTTTCCGGCGAATTTCCGGCGACCCATTTTTTCGATCGGAATCTCAAAATAAAGTAAGCATTTTGTTCTCTAGCTCATCCTTTAATCATTTCACTATCGTATTTAATTTTAGGTTAGGTGTAGAATAGATTTGAAAAGCATAGACATGAAAAATAACCAGTTCGAAATAACCTCGAACAACAGCCTGCAAATGTAACTCGAGATTGACTCGATTTCGAGTCAAATCTAACTCAATTCGAGTTACAAATGACTCGATTTCGAGTTAGATGTAACTCGATTTTGAGTTACATTTAACTCGAATCGAGACAGTTATAACTCGAAATCGAGTCAATCTCGAGTTACATTGTTCAGATTGATTTCAGTGTTTTTTTGTCTGTTTTGTTGGTTTCAGACGGATGATGATAAAGTGATAATTGTCTATAGTGGTTTTTGGGATGATAGTTTCTATAGAAATGGTGAAGAAGTACTCATTTTTACGTCGTTGTGGACAATATCATATAGTGGGTTTGTGGATATTGTTCATAACGTTGTAAATGGTGATCGGCGTTTGTGTGAATACAAATTACACTGTTTAATGCCAACTGGGGGTGGTTCTGAGGTTAAGTCTTTGATTATCTGTGAACGGGATCTTCGACGAGTAGCTGAGATTTTCAAAGATCACCGAATATTTGTGACCTTGCAACCAAAAGATCATGGGATGGTGGGGACTTTGTACACTGGAAATAGCAATCCATATGGTTTTATGAACCTCATGGCTGCTCAATCGTATTCATATGGTATTGGCAGTCAATTCATGCCCTTAAATCCATATAATTCTCCCTACGGCATGAATTATATACATGGTCCACCACAGTGTATGCCAACCTATATGCAACATAATGCGCCCGATAATTGTCCAAGTAAATCTATGACCTTGGAGCCTCAACCAACGTTTGTGCAACATATAGTGCCCGATAATTGTCCAAGTAAATCTCCTATCTTGGAGCATCAACCGAGAATCAATAATAGTGATCATGTGGATGGTGATGATGATGGTGGTGGTGGTGGTGGTGGTGGTGGTGGTGGTGGTGGTGGTGGATTTAATGATGATTTTAGGCGGTATGATGATGTTGGGCGGTATGATAATTTCGGGGGTGGTGGCCATTATGATGACCAGGATTTTGTTGGTGATAAACATAACCAACAAGATGTAGAATTTGTTCCCGATGACCGTGAAGGGAATGACAGTGACACATCTGAGGAAGAAGATGTTGACAGTGAACTAGTCCGTCGACAGTGAACTAGTCCGTCGATTGATATATAATCACTTTGGATGGGAAAAAGATTGTTTGATACATGTTTTTATCTTAATTTTGATGATTTTATTTTATCACCAAAACAATATTTTTAAAGGTTGTCCAAATACTCCTAAATGATTTAAAATGGTTTTAATATTTTCCGGAGTATTTCCTCAAGTTTATTTTTGATAAAAATGGACAACACTTTTAATGATTTTATATCAATGGGTTTTTACTCCTAAACAAGGTTCCTAAATGTTGTCTAAATACTCTCGATCGGTTTAAAATGTTTTTACTAAATTTTCGTAGTATTTCTTGAGTTTTATTTTCGACAAAAATTGGACAACATTTCTGTCTCGTGGTCGACCGGTCGCCCTATAGGGCAACCCGTACACCAAGATGTTTTTAGAAAGAAAATGAGACGGAGGTAAAAACAGCAGTGTCGACTCGCCGCCGCATCGGGCCAACGGTCCGGCCGATCGGCCGCTTGGTGGTCGATCGGTACTGCATGTTTCATTTTGAAACAGAACAAAACCTCTTCGTTTTTGAATTAGGGGACCGGTTGAGACAGGGGTCGACCGGTCGGGCCTATGTCGGCCGGTCGCCCTGTTGAATTTTTCAAGGTGTTCTTATTTCTCTTATTTCTGTGCGACCGGTCGCCTTGTGTATTGACAGCAAAAATATGATTGTTTGACAGCAGACACATTTCCTTAAATTGTGGGATTGATTTCTAACAACTATATTCTTGATTTTAATTGTATTTTTCTGTAGATTTTCAATCCCCAAGAGGAGCCTATTCTTGATCAATCATCTCCTATAAATAGAGGAAGTTTTGGAGCAACCAATACAACTATTGAGATACAACACAACAAGATACACTTCAAGCAAATACTTGGTCTTTCATTGTTATTATTCTTGTTGTAAATTTGCCTAGCTTATCACTTTCACATCCTTGAGGTCTAGGCTATTCTTGATTACACCTTGCACTCAAATTGTATTATTCATTATTGAGTTGTAATCTTGATTTTTGGTTATCATTCAAACACAAGATATCCTTGTGAGTGGTCTTGTGGTAAGAACACACTTGGATGATCTAGGTGATAGGTGAAGAAGATTGTGGTGATCTTCTTATTGAGGTGTTGAAGAATTTGGTATTCTTCAAGGTTGAAGATTGTGGTAATCTTCACAAGGTGCCGTTGAAAGAATATTGTGGTAATCTTCAAATGGAGATTGCGGTAATCTCCAAGGGTGGTGTTGAAGAAGAGTGTGGTGCTCTTCAAGGTGTTGTAAGTTGAATTTGTATTAATTTTGGTAATTAATAAAATTCTTTTCTTTTTGAAATCTATCCCGGATATACTGGGGTGGTAGAGGATTAGGCCCTAGGTGGGTTGAACCTCTTTAAATCGACGTGTGTTGTTTACATTCCGCACCTTTATCATTGTGTTTGAGCATTCGATTATAAAAAGAGGGCGAAATCGAAAAGATGGAGATAATCTATTCACCCCCCCTCTAGATTATCGTAGCCGCTTGGACTTACAAGTGGTATCAGAGCCAAACTCTTTGGCAAGCTCGTTTCACATCGCGAGTGAAGAGAAACGATCGTCGGCTACTGAACGAAGCTCATCTATCCAAGCACCTCCACCACCAAGCCACCACTATTTGATTCCAAAAATTTTAATTTTTGGAAAGAAAGAATGGAATGCTATCTACAAGGTTGCGGGTTCGACATTTGGAACACCGTCATTAATGGAGACTCCATTCCGACGAAAGATACACCACACACCTCAAAAGGCTTCAAAAAGCTCAATGATGAAGAGAAGAAAATCATCTCCTTAAACGGTAAGGCTTTAAATATTTTGTATTGTTCATTTACTAATTTAGAATATGAACATATTGTAGGAATAAAATCGGCACATGAAGTATGGCAAAAATTAGAAGCCATCTATGGAGTAGTTGCAAATGAAAGGAGTCAAACAAAAGCATCTACTTCTCAAAGGGGTACAAGTTCATATCTAAGGAACAAGCCTCTTACAACTTCCAATTATGAAGAAGTTGAATATTGTTTTATGGGCATCAATGAAGAAAACGAGGTATGTCTTAAACCCTCTACTTCCTATGATATTGTCATTCAAAATGATTATAGTGATTTGCAAAATGATTATGATGAACTTCAAAATGAATTCCAAAGCATACTTGTTAAATACAAAAATTTGAAAAAGGAATTCAATATTTTGAAAAATGATAAGGATAGTCTATTTACTTCCTATGAATCACTATCATGTGCTCACACCACCACACTTGACAAGGTTAGAAACCTTGAAAAAGAAAATAGTACTCTTGTTGAGGATATAAATTGCTTGAAAAATGATTTATCTAAATCCAACTTGAGTACCGATAAAATGACCAAGATTGTTGATTGTTCGAAACTAGAACTTGATCATAAGCCTAAGGATGTCAATCACATGAAAAAGAATCAAGTCTCTAAGCATGTTGGTCATTATGCTCCTAGAATTATTACATGTTTCTATTGCGGTAAAAAGGGTCATACGGCTAATTTTTGTCGAGCTAGAAATAGCTCTAATTATCATTGGAGACCTAAAAGCCTCAAGACTAATCCCAAAGGACCCAAACACATGAGGGTACCACAAAATAATGTCATATTAGGTACCCGGCGAAATAATGATCGAAGAAAATTCATACCGCCAAGAAGACATCAAATGACCGTTTCATTTGATCAAAGAAGGAGAAACTATTCTCAACAAAGCCAATCTCCAAGAAGAGAATATAATCAAAATTGGGAAAAACATAATCCTTAGAAATGGCAAAGACATCATCAAGATAATTTTCAAAGAAGAAGAGATCATCAACAACGGAAAGGTAACAAACCTTGGAAATGGAGTGATCAAAGAAGTCATCATCAACAAAGTGACTTCTCAATGGGAAGATATCATCAACAATGGGAAAGACACAACCCATGGAAACGGCATAATTGGTAAACCGTATCTCCCCATTCATATATGCATTTTATTGTAATTCTATGCATGTTTTTAAATTGAGTCTTAATTGCAAAATGAGTCTTCAAGCATTTATTTTTTAATGTAGGTCCTTTATATATTTGTGAGTTTCAAAATTTTTTAAAAAGAAGACCTTGCATGATTTTCTAAAACTTTTGAGCATTTAATTAGACTTATGTGGCTTATTATCTCTTATATAATCTTATAGCATAAGGTCTTTTTGATATCTCCTATTACTTGCCTACACTTGTATTTTTGTGCAAACTTTGTCTAAGAATTGTGTAGGATATGCATCTCATATTCATTGGCTATTTCATCATCAAAGTTTCTTAAACTATCGAGGTACGTTCACTCGTATTCACCTTAGAACTCGATATTATACTTATGCACATATCTTTCAAGATATTTCATTTTAACCCCTTAAGTGCCCCTAAATGATTTTGCAAATATTCTCTTAAAAGGGCACTACTTGTTAAGTCTCGATTTTCTCGAATATATGTTTTCCCGAAACCCGTATTTGTTGGACTTGATCCAAAACTATCTTTTTGCAAAGTTTTAAAACTTTTGGGGTGAAAAATCAAATTTTTGAAAAACTCTGGAAATAGAAAAAATTACCGGTCAAAGCGGGCGGCCAGAGGCACACGGCCGCTCGCACTTCGACCGGTCGCCCCTACCTCGACCGGTCGCCGCCTGTGCCATTTTTGCAACTTATAAACAATCTGTCTTCTTCGCAAAACAGACGCACCATATTTCTCAAAACCCTTGTTGAGCGAAAATTCATCCCCTTTCTTCAAAATCTTCAATTCTTCATCATTTTTCACGATTTTTGTTGCTAATCTTCTTATTTTCACAAGAATCTTACATATATGGCACCTCCAAGAAATTCTATCAACGAAATCCTCAAAAGAGGAGAAGGAGGCAAAGGGGAGAATCTTCTTCCAATCCCCAACAAGATGATATTCTACAAGGAGACTATCAAAATCGGCTTACGGAAGAGGAGATTGTCGTATTAAGAGCCGAGGTTTCAAAATCGAGCATTCATTGGGACTCTAGTAAGTTATCACTCCTCTACGAGCCTCCCTCTAGAGTTAATAGATTTCGATTTTTAAACAAACTTGCGGAGGAACATTATGAGAATATTGGATTGAATGATAAGAAAATTGCATGCACTCGTATGGTTTTTCAAGCATTTCATGATGTATTTCCGGATATTAGAGCTTACTTTGAAATTCAAGGATGGGTTTCACTTTGGGATAATCCGTGTTTGCATTATGATGACGAGCTTATAAGACTTTTTTATGCAAATATGTGGATTGTTGATGCCTCGGTAGATAATCCGTTGGAACTTCACACTTTTGTTAATGGTAGGCATTTTTCATGGACATTGGCCGATATTTGTAATCACTTTAACGTGCCAAATGATGGAGTGGTCAATGTGGATTGCGCTCATTGGGATGATAACATTTTAGGTGTTTCACTAGATGATGTGAAAACCTTTTTAGGAGTATATCCCGAAGTGACATACTCGGCAATGCCGCCAAATTATCGGATTATATCTATCATTTGCTCCTATTGTGTTTGTGGAAAGGAAGTAAAACTTCCAAGTAATCTCGAACTATTTCTCACCTATAAGATTGTTCAAGGAGAAAGAGTAAATTATGGGGCAATCTTTGTGTATTGCTTGTTGGAATCTAGAAAGCTTACCAAGAAAAAATATACCTTGGGTAATTTGATTTGCCGTCTCCTATATTTATCGGGATACCCGGAAAATGAAATGAATACTGAAATTCGTCACAATAATTTTGATAATGACAACATTCTACAAATGGTAAGAATGCGACGACATTTACCACGGGTTTCTACCAAAGCCGCTAGGGGACGTGCCCGACATCAACAACAACCTCGGGATGATTTCTTTAATGACAATGAGGTTGAAAATATTGGAAGAGGTGAGTTTGACGAACAAAGAAATGAAGAGGAAAATGAAGAAGAAAATGTGGGAAATGAACAAGAAATTAGGGAGGAAGAAAATGAGGAAGGAGATGAAGACGAGTTGGATGTTGAAGATCTAAATCTCAAAGAGAGAATGGCCAAAGTGGAAAGAGAAACATTTAGAGATGTGGCCTCTCTTAGAAAAGAGCTCCGGGTTGTGAAAAAGGAAAATTCTAGTTTGAAAAAGTCAATCGGCAAATTGAAGAAATTTATCAAAGATCTCATTCCCGGAACTTGCTTCTCTTCGGACGAAGATTGATGTCCCTCCCTTCCTTTACTTTCTAGCATTTTCATTAATGTTGCTTTGTATTTTGATGAATTTTTGTAAAACTCATTTGTACTAATGATATTTGCTTGTTTTTCTTAAAAGGGTTAAAATTGCAAGTTGATAATGACTTGTGGATGATCATGATTTTGATGGAGTATTTGATGGTAAAAATACTCTAATTTAAGCATTGTTTGATAATTGGTATGAAGTACTTGATGGTAAAAGTGCTTCTCTTAATGCTGTGATCTTTATGCTTAGTTGGATATGTTGGGACATTTGATACATGTATTGTTTAAGGCATGACTTATTACTTGATGGATGCTCTAATTTTTGGCATTTGTAATGCCTTGATCATTCTTAGCTTAATTGGGTTGAACCCTTGAGAACCTACTTTGAGCTTCTTATTTGATGAACAAATGTTGCATATGATGCATATGATCTTTTTGAGCTTTGGAAAGAGGTTGATTGATGATATGAAAATTTTTGGCTTGAAACCTTTACAAGGACTATATGCAACCTCTTTTATTTTTCACACACACAAGGTGTTTGTTGAAATGTCGCAATGAAACTTTCAACTTCTACATGATTCTCTTGCTTCAAAATGTCTTAAAATCTTTTTGAAATCATGTTTTTAGCTAACTAATGAGCTTATGGATCTCTTATGTTACAATTCTCCCATTTTCCTTAGACTCTATGTATAAATTGCTCGATGGTTGATAAACCATCTCGTTTGCGCACTTTGATATATTTGTATGATGTTTTTATCATCCTAACATTCTTTTTGATGATTCCAAAGGGGGAGAAATAGGATATTGGCTCATTAGCTCAAAGAAGCTAATAAAAGCTTGTCATAAAAGCTATTAGCTATGGCTCATAAAAGCCATAAGTTGTGATTCGTTTTTAGTCCAATTGTTGCTTGATGGACTTTTACAAATTGTCTCTATGTATAAATTGCTCGATGGTTGATAAACCGTCTCGTTTGCGCACTTTGATATATTTGTATGATGTTTTTATCATCCTAACATTCTTTTTGATGATTCCAAAGGGGGAGAAACAGGATATTGGCTCATTAGCTCAAAGAAGCTAATAAAAGCTTATCATAAAAGTTATTAGCTATGGCTCATAAAAGCCATAAGTTGTGATTCGTTTTTAGTCCAATTGTTGCTTGATGGACTTTTATAATTGTTTAATGATGTTTTGTGACAGGGGGAGCTTATAAGCTCTTGAACAATTTGTAAAAGCTAAAGCTTTTAGCTTATGGAAAATTTCTTGATATGCTTGTTGATAGGGGGAGCTTGTGCTTATTATTGAAAATATTTACTCCCTACTTGGTTGCTTTAATATTTTTGGAAATTTTGGTTGCTTCCAAACGGTCAAATATTTTTACCGGAAAATCATTTCTAAAATCGCTCTCTTAGTTGGTGTAAAAATTGTTTTGGTTTGTAATCATCAAAAAGGGGGAGATTGTTTGATACATGTTTTTATCTTAATTTTGATGATTTTATTTTATCACCAAAATAATATTTTTAAAGGTTGTCCAAATACTCCTAAATGATTTAAAATGGTTTTAATATTTTCCGGAGTATTTCCTCAAGTTTATTTTTGATAAAAATGGACAACACTTTTAATGATTTTATATCAATGGGTTTTTACTCCTAAACAAGGTTCCTAAATATTGTCTAAATACTCTCGATCGGTTTAAAATATTTTTACTAAATTTTCGAAGTATTTCTTGAGTTTTATTTTCGACAAAAATTGGACAACATTTTGTCTCGTGGTCGACCGGCCGCCTATAGGGCAACCCGTACTCAAGATGTTTTTAGAAACAGAAAATGAGACGGAGATAAAAATAGCGGGTTGACCGGTCGCCTGGCGCGTCGGCCGTCCGTCGACGATCGCCCTCAAGGCGTCGGCCGGTCGATCAACCGATCGCCGATGGTCGCCATGCACTGCATGTTTCATTTTGAAAAGAACAAAACCTCTTCGTTTTTAAATTAGGGGACCGGTTGAGACAGGGGTCGACCGGTCGAAGCCTATGTCGGCCGGTCGCCCTGTTGAATTTTTCAAAGTGTTCTTATTTCTCTTATTTTCGTATGCGGCCGGTCGCCTGTGTATTGACAATGACAAAAAATATGACCGTTTTTGACAAACAGACACATTTCCTTAAATTGTGGGATTGATTTCTAACAACTATATTCTTGATTTTAATTGTATTTTTCTGTAGATTTTCAATCCCAAGAGGAGCCTATTCTTGATCAATCATCTCCTATAAATAGAGGAAGTTTTGGAGCAACCAATACAACTATTGAGATACAACACAACAAGATACACTTCAAGCAAATACTTGGTCTTTCATTGTTATTATTCTTGTTGTAAATTTGCCTAGCTTATCACTTTCACATCCTTGAGGTCTAGGCTATTCTTGATTACACCTTGCACTCAAATTGTATTATTCATTATTGAGTTGTAATCTTGATTTTTGGTTATCATTCAAACACAAGATATCCTTGTGAGTGTTCTTGTGGTAAGAACACACTTGAATGATCTAGGTGATAGGTGAAGAAGATTGTGGTGATCTTCTTATTGAGGTGTTGAAGAATTTGGTATTCTTCAAGGTTGAAGATTGTGGTAATCTTCACAAGGTGCCGTTGAAGGAAGATTGTGGTAATCTTCAAAGGGAGATTGCGGTAATCTCCAAAGGTGGTGTTGAAGAAGAGTGTGGTGCTCTTCAAGGTGTTGTAAGTTGAATTTGTATTAATTTTGGTAATTAATAAAATTCTTTTCTTTTTGAAATCCATCCCGGATATACTGGGGTGGTAGAGGATTAGGCCCTAGGTGGGTTGAACCTCTTTAAATCGACGTGTGTTGTTTACATTCCGCACCTTTATCATTGTGTTTGAGCATTCGATTATAAAAAGAGGACGAAATCGAAAAGATGGAGATAATCTATTCACCCCCCCTCTAGATTATCGTAGCCGCTTGGACTTACAAAGATGACTATTTTGTTCCCGATGACCGTGAAGGGAATGATGTGAACAATGATATCATAGGAGACAATGACGAGCATGTTCTTCGGAATAGACGATTTCTAATCCATAAGGTACCTCATGTTGATGCCAACGAAGTAGATAATGAGAACGCTGATACGGAGCTCCCAATGGTTAGGTCTAAATATGCTTGGATGGCTCCTGGAACGTCTTATCAGTATCCCGACCCTAATTCCATTCCACAAGAACCACCTAACATTGAGCGTGACTTATTCAAAGGTGCAGTGCTTGAAAGCAAGGAAGAAATGGTAACAAAGTTGGGCTTCTACCATCTGTACCATTGTGTGGAGTATAGAACAACCCGATTTTCGACTTCACGTTATGAGGCTCTTTGCAAACATAAAGGATGCACCTTCTTACTTCGTGCAAACACTATCCAAGGAGGAAGTTGGAAGGTGACTAAATCCAAGCAACCTCATACATGTGAAGCCAACTTAAGTAGACATGCTCATCGACAATTGCCTTCGAAGATTATTGGAGCCATGTTTGCGCCAAAACTACTAAAGGAGGGACGATCCCTTAGACCTAGGGATATTATTGTTGATTTGTCTGCTGAACATGGGATTGACATTTTGTACAACAAAGCACTAAAATCACAGCATCGTACGTACAGCTACATACACAGTGACCACTTGCAGTCTTGGGGGATCTTGCATGCATTCTTATACATTTTAAAAAAAGAGAACTCTGGTACAATCGCGCTACACAAGACTGATGACGATGATAGATTCAAGTATGTTTATATTGCTTTACATGCGTCAATTAAAGGATTCAGTGAGTGTTGTAGACCTGTTATTGTTGTTGATGGCACACACCTAAAGGGCAAGTTTAAAGGTGTGTTGTTTGTTGCGGTTACAAAAGACGGTAATGAACAAATGTTTCCACTAGCATTTGGTGTGGCTGATAAGGAGGAGGACGAATCATGGGAATGATTTATGAAGCAATTACGCAATACATATGGATGCCCTGAAAATATGCTCATTGTATCTGATCGTCATAAAAGTATTAAGAATGCAGTTGGCAGTGTATTTCCTGACGCTGTGCATGGTATATGCACATATCACTTGAGGCAAAAATATCAGAAATTATCGAGGTCAAGTGGTGACCTTATACCAAAAGGCTGCGTACACTTATTCTCCTGAAAGATTCAAGAAGATAATGACCCTGATTCAAAATGCAAACGAAAATGCCTACGAGGAGTTGGTTAAGGCTGGAACGAAAAGGTGGGCACGTGCACGTTGTCCAGTTAGACGATATGGGTTCATGACATCGAATGCAGAAGAGGTTCTTAATGCTAGACTTGTCTAGTCGAGAAAATTACCCATTTGTTCGTTGCTCGATTCTATTCGAAACCTCATTCAGGATTGGTTTCACGAGCGTCAAATTGCAGCCCAAAACATGAACAATGAAGTCACCACAGGTACATCTAAGATATTGACAGAAGCAGATGCACTGGCTGATAAGATGCACGTGTCACCTATTAGTAGCCTAATTTATTCTGTGAAGGATGGGGTGTGTTCGTTTGTTGTTGATTTGGCAAAGAGAACGTGTATTTGCCGAGTGTTTCAACTTGATCTATTGTCGTGTCCATGTGCGATTAAGGCAATCATGTATATTTAAAGTCTTTTACTAAATTACTAATTATTTCACCTCTACGATATCCTTATATACATTTTTTGCTATTTATTTCACTAAGGCAAATCAGTCAGTCTACAGTTACGTGCACAACTACTATAAAACAGAAACACTGCGGAAACTTTACTCTCCAATCGTCATGCCTATTGAACATCCTAAACACTGGAATGTGCCAAAAATGATACAACTTCTGGTTGTCAAGGCACCTCTAAATCCTCGACAAGCTGGTCGACCGAGGACTCGATGGATTCCGTCTAGTGGTCCATCTAGCAGCTCACAACGGTCCATAATATGCTCTAGATGTCGTCAAGAGGGTCACAATCATTCTACATGTAATGCAGTGCTCCCCATTTGCCATGATACAATGAGTGCTAGTGGAAGCAACACGATTGATCAGCCGGATAGAAGAATTCCTAGAAAATGTGGCGTTTGTAAGAAAGAAAGACACACTATCGATGCAGCAGTACGTCCTGGCTCCAGAACAATCCTCCTACCAACAGTGTCAGGGTCAAGAGGGGCAACCCGAGACGGGAAATGATCCATATGGACATACATCAATCCGTGCGACATGTCCATATCGATGCCCTCCATGTAAGGGAGTCGTAACTCCACCTCGGTGGGCTGTACCAATGCGCATATTGTCTGTGAATAAAACAGGAAAACTTTAGCTTAATTACGAAGAAAATATTATCAATACCACTATTACTCATATGATTTTGTAAAAAAAAATGAAATATACCTTGGGGCTGTCAAATAACGCCACCGCGCTGAAGGTCCTCTTGGGGCATCTAACCCGTCTGCCCCTAGGATAGCCATCCAACCCAGAGGCCTAGGCAAGGTCCCGACCAAGAGAAGGAATAGCCTCAAATGCCCATAGTTGTATCAAACAAAAAACAAATAAGCAATGAACCCGATTACAATATGAAATGCTCGTGTTAAAAGTGATACGTGTTTAAATTATATATACATGTATAGGGTAGAAGTAGGAATATATGTGGAATTGGACTGCTCTCTCAGGATTAGCAGGGGTTCGGATCCCAGAATCAAGATAATGGAGGAGGCACCCATACACGTAGGAGCCCCATGGGAATGCCCTAAACCCGGGGCCATCCTCAACCAAAGTCCACAATCATAATGGGACGGTACCCCGTGGATCGAGAGCGAATAGATACTTCGTGACGAACAATATATACGCCATCTTCAGATTCTCTTCTGGTCGCTCTCTGAAACGATCCGCGATGAAGTGCGGCAATGCCTTCGTCGGTATCAAGGACTCCCCATCGAAAAATTGTCGGTATACTCCTCCTACCGGAGGGATATGCTATGAGGAGCATGGGTCAATCGCCGAGGGGCCAAAGCATAGCCCCGTAAACATCGCAAACTCTCGTCGCCCAAATCCGAGGTTCCGCTCACCAACGCGGAACCACAAGTCACCCGTCTCAGATCCCTCCACCAATATTTGTCTACCGAGCAATCGGAGCATACCCTTCGAGGTCAAGTATGCGTCCGAGTCGAGGTCCATAAACGCCCCAAACGGCCCATTCCTAAACTCGTCTAAATTGCCCGATTGAGTCAACTTCTCCTTGATATACGCTATCAAGTGACACTTGGTGTATACATTCAGTTTTCCCCTCCAATTCTGTGCAGAACCCCATTTCCATTGCCAATTCTATCAAAAAAACACACAAACATTCAATTCAGTAAATGGCTTGCTTGTTGTCATGTAACTCGATTTCAAGTTACATGTGTAACTCGAAATCGAGTCACGAAAAAAGTGACTTGATTTGAGTTACACATGTAACTCGCAATCATCCATATCAAAAGTTCAAAACTTTTGTGATTTCGAGTTACATGTGTAACTCGAAATCGAGTCACTGAAAAAAGTGACTTGATTTCGAGTTACACATCCATACCAAAAGTTCAAAACTGACTCTGATTTCGAGTTACATGTGTAACTCGAAATCGAGTTACACATGTAACTCGAAATCACAACCCGTCGTCTTCTTCTTCTTCCCCTCTCTCACATTTCCGCCATTAACAACATATCAAGCTCACAAAAACCAAATATCACCATCAAAAACCTAGAATTTCTACAACAAATCCTAACCTAAAACAAGTATTGACAATTTAAAACAACAAAAATACATGAAATTAAGGAAATATTGTTCGAATTACATACCTGAGAAGAAGTCGAAGCACCCTCCATATCCTCGCTAGTCGTCATCATCTCCGTTCGCCGTAGCCGATTTCGGTGGTTTTGGGTGAGATTTCGGTAGTTTTCGAGTGAGGAAATAGGGATTTTACTGTGAGATTTTCGAGTGAGGAAGTAGTATTGGGTGATTTCGAGTGAATGGGGGTTTAAACTAATAAAGGACAGTTATGTCTTTTCGCACCCCAAAATGGCTAAAAAAGATGTGTTTGAAAAACATGGCTAAAAAAAGATTTTCAATTGGCAAAGAAGCTAAAAAAAAAAAAAACCACTGTTCTGAAATAGTACTTTGCAGATCAAGAAGATGGGTTTTCATGAAATTAAAGCATATCTGCAAATTAAAAACTGCTGAGAATTTTGAGGAGGTAATGAAGCTTTAGAAGAACTTGACCTAATGTGCTTTTTTCAATTAATTTGCAAAATATTATCTACAGAAACTTCATTAAAACAGCTGCAACAATATATAAAAAGATTCAAGATGGGATTTTTGACGTTTCAAATGTGGTTAGCTTGTTTTCCCTTTCTAGTTTAATTTCCTCACTCTTGGTCAAACAAAAATATTGGGTTGCTTTGTTCGGACTTGATTTTGTTCTGACTTGTGTAAATTTCGAGGGAAACTTTCATTATGTGTAGGATTTCAATGTGTAAAAAAAGTATTGAAAGATTTATTCGTTTCATCCTTTGGCAAGAAAATCAAGTTTATTTAGGCTCCTGATTTTGGACATTTAAAAGGAAATTTTGTTTTCAAAGTTTTACTATATGTAATGAACTGAATCTTTACGTTGAAAATTTTATTAAATCGAGTAAATTGAATTTAGTAAGTATTAAATCAAGATTTCACCATAAAAGGAGTTTTGCATGCATCAGGGCAAAATCCGAGGATCGAGATCAATGCAGATTTCCTAAATTCGTTTAAGTTACTAAGAATCCTAATTACTACAAATCAGTCAAAGATGACCAAAATCAAGAAAAATCGGATTACATGATCCCTTAATCCGTTAATTTCTGATTTGGTTTAACAGAGTATTATCCTTGTCTTAGGATTTTATCATTAAGGTGATTTCATTAGCCAGGGACTCTTAAATTTAGTAACCTAAATAACGTTTGAACTCTTTTTCTTCTCCATCATCTTCTTCTTCTTCTTCTTTTCTCCATATAAATATTAAAGTAGTGCTTCTCTTTACCAAAGAAAATATAAAAAGTAGTGCTTAATTATTAAGCACAATAATATAAAGTATCACTAGCACAGGCTTTTTTACATTGACAAAAAAAGCAGATATGTATTTTTCCAAGTTTTCAAATTTTCTTGTAGTACTGTTGATCCTTTTTGTTTTGTTCCAAGAACCAGCTTTAGCCATCAAAAAGGTGCACATTGTCCATATTTCTAATTCATTATATATATTTATTTTAACTTCATGCAAAATTGTTGTCTTCTTCTAATTCAATCAAAGTTTATTTTTTTTGTTTGCTTTTTCAGTCTTATATTGTGTACTTGGGAGGACATTCTCATGGTCCAGATGTAACTGAAGCTGATTATCAGAGGGTCACAGATTCACACACTAAGTTGCTTACATCATTCTTGGGAAGGTTTGTAATTTTTTCCCATAAATTTGCTGAAATTAAAATCTTGATGATTATGAGCTCTTAGTGTTATTTTTCTGCCAAAATTGCTTTTTTGCAGTGAACAGAAAGCTAAGGATTCAATATTTTACTCATACAAGAGAAACATAAATGGTTTTGCTGCTCTTCTTGAAGAGGAAGAGGCTACAGAGATTGCAAGTATGACATAAAAATGCATTAATTCATTTTTTTCTTTGTATTCTGATAAATTCTTGTTTTCGGCGTAAACGCAGAACATCCGGATGTGGTATCGGTTTTGTTGAATCAAGGAAGGAAATTGCACACAACACATTCATGGGATTTTCTTAGGCTTGAAAGGGATGGTGTGGTTCATTCTTCCTCCTTATGGGAGAAGGCTAAATATGGTGAAGATACCATCATTGCAACTCTTGACACTGGTAAATTAACCATCTTTTCATCTTTTTTTTTTTTTAACAAAAAAGTGAAATTGAGAATCTCTTTTCAAATTCTGTTTTATGCTTTTGATTTAAAGTTGAGGATGAAATATTTATTCATTGATTTGTGATGGCTTTACTAGGTGTTTGGCCTGAATCACAGAGCTTTAGTGCCAATGGGATTGGGCCCATTCCTTCAAAGTGGAAAGGAGAATGTCAGTTTGAGGGCCATAAAAAACACCTTTGCAATAGGTACTATATCTCATTCTTAAAACTTCCCCTTTGTTTACCAGTGCAACAAATTATGTGATTATCATGAGAATGACTTGTAATTATTGTAATCATAATTAACCTGAATACAAGAACATTAAATTGTATAACTGGAATCCTACTCTAAAATTTCAATATAAGTATCATGCTCTATTCCTATTGTTTTCATCTTTCTCCGTTGCCTGCCCTTTTATAGCCAAAATTAACAATGATACAGTGAAGGGAAATGGGCCATTATTGTTGCACTATCATACATTTCACATATAAAGCAAACTCAGTATATGCCCTTCACAAAAAAAAAAGTTGCTAGTGTCCCTTCTTTAATAGAATAAAAAGCGCGTTTGGTCTTTGTTTCTTTTCCCATTAGAGGTGCGGTTTAGAGGTACGGTTTGGCTCCATATTTCGCATTCAGTCTTTGATTGCTTCTTAACTATGAAATATTTGCATTTGATGTTGAAATTAAGCTAAATTATCATATATTGTTTCATATTTATCTATTATCTACCTAATTTGCCTTTTCAATTATTGCAGGAAACTGATTGGAGCGAGGTACTTCAACAAAGGCTATGAAGCTTACGCAGGAAAAAAACTCAATTATTCATTCCATACTACACGCGACATGGAAGGCCACGGCACCCATACTCTATCAACTGCCGCTGGAAACTTTGTCCCTGGCGCTAATATTTTCGGTATTGGAAACGGGACGGCGAAAGGTGGTTCGCCAAAAGCCCGTGCGGCTGCTTACAAAGTTTGCTGGCCTCCGATCGACGACAACGAATGCTTCGATGCTGATATCATGAAAGCTTTCGATGTTGCAATAGACGATGGCGTCGATGTTCTGTCGGTGTCTTTAGGTGGAGCTCCTTCTGACTATTTTGATGATGGCATTGCTATCGCCTCTTTCCATGCCGTCAAGAAAGGCATTGTTGTTGTAGCTTCGGCTGGAAACAGTGGACCGTTTCCTGCAACCGTGTCGAATGTCGCACCATGGATGATAACTGTTGCGGCAAGTACTATTGACCGTAAATTCGAAGCTAATGTTGAGTTGCAGAATGGTCGTGTCCTTGAGGTTAGTTATTTTGTTAATGGATGATTACAAAAGGAACCCTGATGTTTTGGCTAATTACAAATAAATCCAGAAGTTTTTAAATATTGCTAAACTCCATGAGATTTGATTATGTCTTTTATTTTTCCCTTTCATAGTCAAATCAATATTTCAACATATAATCATGCCTAGGGGCTTTTTGTAATTTCGAAACATCTCTGGTTTTTTGTAATTAGCCTAAACTTCAAGTTATTTTCGTAATTCTCCCTTTCGTTAAATATGGTTCAGTTAATGTGTTCACACTTTTTTCTTGTCTGATTCTTGGGATATTTATTTATTTTTATTTTACTTGTGATAGGGTACAAGTCTTTCTAGACCATTACCAGAGAAAAAATTATATTCTCTTATTAGCGCTGCTCATGCTGCAGCTGCTAATGCATCTGCTGCTGACGCGTAAGTATTTCGTTCTTTGAAGTGCATTGTTATTACAAAGTGTAAAAGCAGTACTTTATGAATAGTTCATCGAAAATTTGTGCAGGATACTGTGTAAGGCAGGAACATTGGATCCCGAGAAGGTCAAGGGTAAAATAGTAGTATGTCTAAGGGGGGACAATCCGAGAGTGGATAAAGGTGTCGAGGCTGCTGAGGCTGGTGCTGTCGGAATGATTCTTTGTAATGACGAGTTAAGCGGTAATGAAATTATTGCCGACCCTCATTTTCTCCCTGCGAGTCATATCAATTATGAAGATGGCCTTACTGTTTTTGCCTATGTCAATAATACCAGGTATCTCAATGTTCATTCTGCAAATATTATAGATTTTTGCTGTCGGCAGAATGTTTTTATTTAATTCTTACTTGGCCGTAATTTTGGTGTTATCAGAAATCCACAAGGCTATCTTACTCTTCCTAAGGCACTGTTGAACGTGAAACCAGCGCCATTTATGGCAGCATTCTCTTCCAGGGGACCAAATATTGTTACCCATGAAATTCTCAAGGTTTGCTGGAATTTAATTTGTGTTTCCCCTGTTTCTTTTCGCTTTTTTTTTTTGAAATATTTCTATTTAACTCTTATGATTTGTGCAGCCTGATATTACAGCTCCAGGCGTAGGCGTTATCGCAGCTTTTACTGAAGGAACAAGCCCAACTAGTTCAGAATTCGACCATCGCAGAATTGCTTTCAACGTATTATCTGGAACCTCAATGTCTTGTCCCCATGTTTCCGGAGTTGTGGGCTTGCTAAAAACCCTCCACCCTGATTGGAGCCCAGCTGCAATCCGATCCGCAATCATGACCACTGGTTAGGCATTAAAAAATCTTGAATTTGTGGCCATTGTTTTCGCTTCTTCTCTCTAATCCATTATATTGAATGAATGACACGTCTCTGTTGTTGATTATTTCAATGCATGAACACGTGTTAGTCCTCTATATGATGGGAAGTTATTATCATTTTCCTTTTCTTGTTGACTCGTGCTGATTGAACGTTTTTCATGATTGGAAACCATAAACAGCAAGAACAAGGGATAACACGGTTGCACCAGCCCGCGACGCGAATAATAAAAAGGCCACACCATTCGAATATGGTTCCGGACATATCCGGCCGAACCGTGCCATGGACCCTGGATTGGTCTACGACTTGACCGTGAATGATTATTTGGACTTCCTATGTGGGATCGGCTACAACCAAACATTGATCAGCCAATTTGCAAACTCCTATTATGACTGCCCAAACAATTACAGTGTTTTGAACTTCAACTACCCTTCGTTTACTGTCCCGAAACTCAATGGATCAGTTACGGTATCAAGAAAACTGAAGAATGTCGGCCAGCCTGGGACGTATGCTGCCCGTGTTCGTCAGCCGGCAGGATACTCTGTTTCCGTGGAACCAAACACCCTGAAATTTGAGAATATTGGAGAAGAGAAGGTTTTTAAGTTGACCATAAAAGCGTGTAAACCAAAAATTGGGTACAGTTTCGGTGAATTGTTATGGTCGGATGGAAGTCACTATGTGAGGAGTCCAATAGTAGTGGCAGCTTCTAACCAGTGAACATAATGAACCTTGGAAATATGATTGAACCATTTGATGATACTTGTAGGGTACAGTAGAAATAAAAAAAGGAACCTACAGTATCTTTTAGTCGTAGATTGTCTTTTTAATTTTTGCCGTTATTCTTTATTGGGTGGTAATATCTGGATTGTTTTGAAGGAGGATGAAGGTAATGGAATTCAGTTTCATGCAAATATCTATTTAGCCTTGGCATTGTGTCGTTTTTTTCATTTTTTCCTTTTTCCCTTTTTTGACAAGTTTTTAGATTTGGCTGCACTAAACATGCGGGAAGACAAGGTCGACTTGAAAATGAACATAATGTGATTTGTCTTTGACTAACATAATGATTAGTAAATTTGTCTTCTAAAGTTCCTATGTAAAAATACAACATTAAAAAGCAGGCAAAATTTTGTATGAGAATGTCTCGTGAACATACACATTGTTCATGAGTCCAATCATATAAGTAAATAGAATTTTAATTCAAACTCAAACTTGTTAAAAAAACTCATACTTCTTGTGTTTTGTAGATAACAAATAAAGTATATGTAGAAACAAGAGTTTGATTTTTCCAATTATATTGAGTATCTTACTTAAGGATTGTACAAGGATCATATAACTAGAATTGCGATAACTAGAAAAATAATTTTCTATTTTTCACTTAAAAAAAAGAATGTCGTTCTCAATATCAAAATTTTGATTTTCAATATCGAAATAGATTAAAATATTGTCTCCAAAATAAATGATCGACATTATTGTAACTAGAATTGTACTGACACACTAACCCCTCTCGCTTCAACTATGAAATGTTTTTTACCCTATCTTTTATGTTCGGGTCATCATTTCGCTCCTATTTTCAGTAGGACCACTAGTGTGCGTTGATTTCTTTGTCTCATATCTACGTTCTAACTCCTTAAAACACCATCGAATTAAACCACCATCTTTCTATAGAATTTTTGTGCCCCATATTTGCATAAAAATACAATAGATGATGAATAGTCATTTGAACCACAATTCTTTATTTTGATTTCAATATCTTATTTCTGTCGGACTATGTAACAACCGAGGCGGTACTCGCACTCCAAGAACTTAGGATTTAGCCTGAAATCCACTTCCAGGGGTGGGAAGTCCATGCACTACAAGAAAAATCCAAAAAGACAAAAGTTTTTCACCGTTTTCTATTAAGAAAAAACACTGTTGTAGAAAGTGTTGTTGTAAAAGGGGTACTAAATGACAACAAAAAAATATTGTTGTGGTATAGAACAAAGACAACAGTTTCGCAACAATCTACAACAGTTTTACACTGTTGTCTTTGTTCTCAACCACAACAGTTTTCCAACAATGAAAAACTGTTGTGTTTGAATGCGAATTTTGCAATAATATTGCACAATATTTTTTTATTTTGCTAATTTGAAACAAGAATAAAATATGAAATTAAACTACTTCAAATTGTATTTCATATCTCAATGTCACAAAATGTAGTATCAGTTATATATAAAGTCTTCTACCAAAATAAAATGCTCAAAACAACAGAAATTTAATATCAATTATACATAGAGTGTTATGTCAAAATAAAAGTGCCAAAACAACAATAATTTTGTATGTCAATGATCTAGAAATGGTAGCTCCAAATAGGAATGGCAATGGGACGGGTCGCGGGGCGGGTCGACCCGTGTTGGTTTTTTTTTATCTTATATTTTATATTACTCATAATTTTTTTATTTTTTATTATAAATACATATTGTTTATAAAATTTGTTATTATATATGTTAAATATAATATTAAATACATAAAACTATATTATTTTATATAACATACATATAAAATATACATTAAATATATTAAAAAAATAATAAAAAATAGCACGGGGGCGGGCGGGGCGGCTAAAACGATCGGGGCGGGTCATTTTGCCATCCCTAGCTCCAAATAGTATCCCCATAGTAACTCCAACAGCATCAGCGCGTCCATAAACTACATGAATTACCATAAAAGAAAGAAACATAAGTAAAAACGAAGCAACATCCCACAACTTTGTTTAATATAAAAGAAAATTTAATTTGATACGCAATCTGCCCACTCAGAACGCACTTCGTCGATATCTCCACGGGAGTAGTTAGCTTGTGTGAACTATGAACGATAAATACAAACCTCATATAAACATAAAGTTTGACGGTGTTGTAAAATATAAATTAAGAAAATCTAGACAAAATAGAATTACTATTGCTCGCAACGAATAACTGTCAGTGGATGTAAGTTCTTTAACTATCTGCCTCATGTATCGCATTACGGAAAATCCACACTATAGATCATCTGGTTGTCGAGGAGCCTGTATTAGAAACAAGTTGTTAATAACAAATCCATATATAGTTCTAAATACCTACATAATAATATGTTGGTGTTGAACCTCTCCATGTTCCTAACAGATATATGATAATACTTGACGAATAGTATTCTATTTTAATCAATATTTATAATGTTCAAATATAATCTAAAAATTACTAGCATATTACTTGTGGAACAACTCATACATTACATTTTATCCTGCTTTTGGTTTCATTTTGGAATATGTAAAAGCACTTTTACATTTTATTCACCAAACAAACTCTATTAATTTAATCAGCTTTTAACTTTTATTTTCAAACATTCTAATTTCTTATTCTCAACTACTTTTATATTTTACAATAATAATCAACTCTTTTAAAAGCATAAGTTCTTGCAAACAGTCCCTAAGTTAATGTTTCAGTTGATCACGAGTGGTGACCTGATATGACTAGGCATGGCTTGCTGATTGACTTAACCTAATTCTGCCAATATTATCTGTGTTTAGTCTTTAAAAGGATTGTTAAAGTCTTCTAAGATTTGACTTTGTGGTTGGAGTAACCACTCCCAACACGTTATATGAGATAACTCCCATCATTCTAAACTCATGTGTTACAACCATCAATCATAACTCTCCCAAAAAAACAATGTAAGTGAAAGAAAGCTCTATGTATGTTTTAACAGAGAACACAAAACTCAAGGAACTCTGTTGTGTTGTGCATTAAATCAAGTCACATTGTGAGATGGAATTTTGGAGTGGTACCTCAACTACGTCTCATGTAGGTTGATTTTTTCCTTTCTTTTCTTTCTCCACGTTGAACCTTTTTAAAGCCCTACATACATTCAGTTGATGGTTTAATAAGAATGCGCATCTAGTATACATAAATTTATAAATCATCATATACATCAAACACATAAAAAGTGAAAAAAGTCTTATACATTCACAACTTTTTTCCAATCTTCATCGCGATTGCGATGACTGAGAGGGTCGAACAAAGAAACAACCTCTTTGTGAGGGTCGATGACTGTTAGAATCCAATGAAAGCTACAAACAAACACCTAGGTCAAACAATTCACCACTTATAACTTATAAGTGCATGCTAATGAAATTAATATAGTTTTTACTTATCCAACATTACATGCTACCAAAACTAATTGATTAGTCAATGTACCCATCAACCTATCCGCTAAAGCACGTGTCCTTTGTTCTGACTTTTCATCATCAGAAAATTTAGTATTTGGTATCACCCCTACAGGTAATGGGTCCATAAATCTAAATTTACCAAGCTTGTTCTCTTCCTTCATAATTCCATACAAATACCTATCATTTCAAAAAGAACAAAAAAAAGTTGTTTTAATGAATTAATGAAGTATCTATTGTTATGTAGCAATAATAAAAGCTCAAGTACTAAAAAAACTTATCATATATATGCAATTATACAGTTGTATGAAATTGGCTTCAAATTCCCAAAAGGGACGACATCATCAATAAAAACATAATGAGAATTATTATTGCCAAAGACTTCATGATCTAGAGGTAGTGGTATACTCTTTCCGCCACAAAGAGCTTTCCGAAAATAACAATACCATATCCATAATGACTTTGGCACGCTTGATTGTTCAATTATAAACTTCTCTTGTTCTTGGTCAATTTTCTTAGCTTTCTTCTTTTTAGGCTTCTGATAATTGCAAATGCAAGTATTAATATAGTGGGTAAGTACTAAAGAATTTTGCCAAATTTGAAGTATAAAAGAATAAGTTTTACCTCATCTTGCATAATTATCAAGTGAAGGCCAAGCCACATGGGATCCTACAACAACGCCAATATTGTGACATGCACTCGAAGTTGGAACTAGAAAAGGGGCAAATTCATCCACTGCTTTATCAATAGCCACACACATGTAATTCTTGGGTAATGAAGCACCATTAGGTACAATTGTACCATGCACAACAATATTACTATTGACATCAGATCTCAAAGTTAGTGCAACCAATTTACCCTAAAAGACAAATATTCATGTGAGAAGTTAAGTTACTTATTTATTTCAAGATGAATGTTAGGAAATTTATTGTTTAGATTTTGATGAATGCCATTTAAAACTTAGACTAGAAAGTTGGCACCCCATTTTCCTTGTAATTCTCATTGTAATAGTTAGGGCTGAATGAGCTGAGTCAAGTCAGCTATGGCTGGGAATACAAGAAGTCAACTGAAGACTGAAGTGAAGACTCCGCTGAAGAACAACTGAGTATGGCCAAGATAGAAGACCAAGGACTCGACTGAAGACGTAACAGCTGAAGGACAACTGTGTGAAGAGTCAGTTAAGTCAATCCAAGAAGCCAAAACACAAGTTGAAGTGACATATGAGTCTTTCAATCATTAGAATAGACTCAAGTCACTTGGGGAAAAGGCAGCTGCAAAGAGGAGTTAACTGAAAAGAATCCGTTACACAAAAGTCAAGAACATTACTTAAATAAGTAATACTTCCATGCTGCCATGTCTTAAAGTGCTCAGTCCTAGAAGTGTGCAAAAGGAATAAACCAATGGGAAGCACTGCACCTCGTGTCAAAACCTGAAAAGCTAGACATTCATTTAATACGAGGAAAGGTATACATCTCAAGACTGAAGACCAAGAAAATACAAGCCAACGAACACAAGTGACTTTTGAAAATTAGCCTATCTCTTCAACGGGCAGATTTTTTTGAAAAGTTCACTATAAAAGGCTGAGGAATCACTTTGAGAAAAAGTTATCTTGCACACCTGAGATAACAAGCAACATTATACTGTAACCTGCAAAATATTCTCAAGTTATTCAAGCAAAATCCTCAAGCCTAAATCTCGAAGGAAATCGATCCAACACTAAGCTGTGAAGGAAAGACAACTTCAAACTGTTGAAGAGGAAACTTTTGAAGAATTAAAAGGGGTCTACTTTCCAAGGAGGATTGTAGGAAGGTTCAAGGTCGAACCAATCTCAAGTTATTGGAGGGCTTCGTGATCAAATCCAAGAAGTCTGAGAAAGCAAGCTGAAGTAGCAAGGCAGCCGCCCTGTGAAGAAGTTGAGTTGGATGAGAAGCCAGTTGTGTGACCAAGGCATCTCCAGACTGAGTCCAAGGAGCAAGTCAGTTGCGTTATCAAGACTTATCTCTAGACTGATAACAACTTTGTACTCTGATCATTACTTAGTGGATTTCTCCAGGAGTTGGAGAAGAGAGGAGTAGAAGAATTACCCCATCTTCGAACCTCTATAAAATTTACTTGTGTCATTTACATTTCAAAGATATTTACATTCATGCACACATACTTTATTTTTTTTGATAATTTGCTATCCAAGCGATAAATAACAAAGTGCTAAAACCAAGTGTTTAAAACAAAGTTAAATCAAATTCAAGGGTGTTAAGTCTTTTTGAAAAACTCATCATGACCAAGTTAAGGTTTAGTCTAAACAATCGAGTTATTCTATCAACGACTCTTTCGAAGTCCATTGAGTGGCCAACTCATTTGATTAACTAACTTAGTTGTCCCTCAAGGACTTAGTTGTGTAATTAACTCTGTAATATTTTAAAAGGACTAAAATCGAAAAGTTGGTAAGGTTTATTCAACCCCCTCCCCTTCTAAACCTTACTCACACCCCTTGGGACCTACAATGAATTATCTCACATCATATACCTGTAAAGAATCAGATTTGTCAATGAGCTCAATCACATCATCATCATCATCATCATCGGATTCATCATCATAATATGCTTCATCTTCTTTTAGGGGAGGCTGAAATCTCACACTACAATTGTCCTTCTCATCAAGGGACCCCCGTGTAGTCAATTTGTCAACTACTACTTCCAATTTATGTATACGAGCATCTTGTTCTGAAAATTTTTTCTCTGCCACCTCCAACTTTCTTTGTTGCTCAATCATTACCTCTTTCATAACAACAATCTTCTTCCCTTTAGCTACATTAAAGTATATTGATGGAGTAACATCACCTCCAATAGCCCTCATGCGCCCAGGATGTTCAGAATCTAGTGCCCTTGTAAGGAGATCTTGTTTTGGTCCTCCAGGTTTCCAATTACCCTTCTTTTTCGGTTATATCAGATCATCATGTAATACAACAAAGTGATCTTTAAGAATATGATTTTATAATACTGGTCTTTATTAAGAATGAACATATTTTATAATGAGCATATTCAAAATATAAGTCATCTAAATCAGGAGATTATATTAAAAATGAGAATGATTCGCTCACAATGATTTTGGCTACTCTTTTGACATCTTCTCCTGCAAATTCCCCTTCGTGACCTACTCTTGCTTCCTTCCAAAGAATAGCTCTATTGACTTCATCATCATTACCTAATTTATCATGCTACAATCAAGAATTATCATCAATTTGCATTTCAAATAATTTAAATTGTTGAAGAAAATAATTTACAATCAATTATCATCAACTTACAATGTCTTCAGCAAAACGTGCATATCCTTTACGAGAAAAACTATGGGGGTATTTGATTTTTTGTCTTTTCTCTTTTTGTTGCTGACTCAGTTTCTACGGAACAAAAATAAAGTTAATCAATTCAATATTATTTTTCTACTTATGATTCAGCTTAGAATCTAAAAGCAGGAGATAGTTAAAAAAATTCGATTAGTTAAAAAAAGAATAGAAAAGTCAGAAACAAAAGCTAGAAAAAATTTGTACTTATAAACAACTTGACATTCTTACCTTGAAGTCATCGGATATGCGACTAATCAAAAATGTGCTCCAATCAGCGGACGGAATATCATAGGGCGGTTTGTTCAACTCTTCCGGATCATCCAGTCTGCTCAAAACAAAATCCTGAGTGAGATGGGCTTTAAATTGATGCCACTCGTCATGTGCAGACCTCAAACATGCTTTCCTCAATCGTGGGTCAACATTGTATGCACAATACAAATAATGAAAATAGGAATCATTACTAAAAATAACACATCATTACATATTGTCAACATATAATGATTTCACTTACATTAACAGATTCCCATATGAACTATTTGATATCATTAAGCACATGTTTCCAAGTCTTGTAAGTGATCTTCACTTTTTTTCGAGCGAGAATTCCAATAAGATTTTGCATTTGTTGTTCGCCAAAAATATTTTGGTTCATACAACTGCAAGTGTATGGTGTAGTTTATAGGATAATGGTAAGCAAGGTCGTATTCCTCAGGGATTGAATCTCAAAACACTTAGGCCTTGTTTGGTTCAACAATAGGATTGAGTTTGATTATTTCCCACCAACATTATTGGCCTTTTCCCATGGATTTATTAAGGTCCAATAATGTGTTTGTTTGAGTGATTGGGTATTTGGATTGTAAGGCTTTTCTATTAAATTGTTTGGTTGAAAGAGATATTAATAGCCCAATAAATATTTATTTACCTTATTGCTCTTAAATCCTAATTCATCCCTACACCTTCCCTCAACAAAACATAAGCATTTCAGACGTCTTATTCAACCCAATCCTAAAACCTGAATCATTCATTCTTTCACTGAAATCGACACCCGGTTTCATCAAGACGACGCCGGAAATCGACCATTACGCCAATGCTTCTTGCAAATTTGGTGAGTAGATGGTGCATAACCCCTGGTTTCTCCTATTTCTAATCGTTTAACACAAATTGAAGTCGCCTTTCTTCATTTCGCAAGAATCATGAAACCAAGTATTCGCTCAATAATACTTGAAGTTTGCCCAGAAATTGATTGATTTTACTGCTGAACACCATAACAAACACAAAAATAATGGTTATAAATGCTTTAAAATCTAGGGTTCGTAATGAAACAGTAAAAATGAGGAATATGAAATCTACAACATACCGTGTAATTAGTGCTCAACTGCGAAAGAACAGACTCGGCGAAGTCATTCGAAAGGACGGGTGCGCCATTTTTCGCGTTTCTAAGTTTCGACTTGAAGAAGAATATTGAAAATGGGACTTCATCTTTTCACACGAGAGGAACGATAGTGAAGATCAAGGGCAAGCAAAATGAAAAAAATTGGTTTGATGACTATAAGTGAGGGTAGCTATGTAATTTACACAAGCATAATAATGGGAGGTATTCCTCATCCCACCTAGGGGGTGGGATAGCTATTACCTCAAAGTGAAAGATAAATAACCGGGCTTGGCTAATTTCCAGGGCCAAGCATATGTGAACCAAACACTGTAATAGGAGTGAAATATTAGTAAAGTGGCAGATATCCCTTCTATTATGTCCAACCAAACGAGGCCTTAGGCTATAATAACATCATATTCCAATTTTATTGAAGCGATTAGAAAATTGAGTAATTTAATAACTAAAAATCAAAAATTAAGAAAAATAAATAAAATAAATTTGTGAACCCCACAAGTATTTTCAAAATCTTTAGGAGCAACCTTAGGCACATAACCTCAACATGCTTCTTCAACATTAAATGCGAATAAAGTTTTAAAAACCAATTCATGCAATTCTATGGGTTCAATTCCTAAATTCATCTACTCCCCCTTCTGGGCGGTGCGTAAATAGTTGATTAATAACAATTATAGTCCTTCTGGATCGTTACAATTCTTATTAACTCCAAAAAGCTTTGTGAATTGAATGACTCCCCACAAACACGCCTGTCACACATGTTTCATGTCTGAATTCGATTTTCATCTTTGTTAGAACACATTGTCCAAAATTTTGTGCTAACAAATATGACATGCAAATTATTGGCCAAATAAGAAGCAATTATAAATAAGCACTCGAATTCATAAAATAGAACGCATGAAGCAATTAAGAAAACAAATAATCATATTTAATATAAATCCACAGTTTCGATTATGCCCCTAAGATCCGAAAGATATGCCAAACATTGATTACAAACTCATAGACAAATTTGAATCAATATTATGACATTATATAAGCATAGAAAAGAGTTCTTAGACATAGAAAGAAAATCCCTTCCTGTCAGGATGGATTCCCCTTCCAAGCCCTCGAAGCTCTTGTGCTCCCTAGATGCGAAAGCCTTGTGGTGTTACGTTCTTCGCGACCTAGACTTTTGCTCTCAGAAGCTCTTCAATTTCTTTGTTCCTGTGTTATTTGATGTGTTTTTGTTGTATCAAGTTGTATCTTTTCATGCAAGACTTGGTCCCCTTTTATAGATGCTTGGAGAGATCACTTGTAGAGTTGGAACAGGAAGCAAACTTTGAAAAATGCATTGAAACAGACTCCGACATGGCCAGGCCGTGTGGGACCACACGGTCGTATGGTGCTGGGCTCAGCCCTTCCTCGCATGGGCGTCTGGTTCAACACGGGCAGGTTGTGCGATGGCCACCCCTTTCCCACACGGCCGTGTGACTTCATAAGGTCCGGCCGTATGGGCCTGCTTCGTCCTCTGTTTTCTTCCCTTCTTCACACAACCGTGTAATTTTCACATCGGCACTCCACATGGCCGTGTGAAACCATACGGTCCGGCCGTGTGAAGTGTTTTTGTCCATTTTTCCGTCGTTTTGATCTTCTCTTCGCATTCGGCAATCTTATCTGGGCATCCCAACTGATATTTCTTCATTTTAAGCTCTGCTTTCCGCAAGAATTTAAGAATACGAGATCATGCCCTTTTTAAGGAAACCAAGTAAAAACATAGTAAATATGCTTGCAAATGCATCAATTGTATGTCATTTTAAGCCCCAAAATGCACGTATATTTTACACACATCAAAATCCCCCAAATTTAAAGCATTGCTCGTCCTCGAGCAAATTTAGAAAAATAATATAAGTGGTAAAAACGAAAGAACTCCCAAGAACACTATAAACATTAAATGGCATTCGACTCCATACTCAAGGAAACCATGTAATTCATCATCAAGAAGTCGTTATTCATAAACTCGGCATAATTAATACTCTCTGGGTACTTGACATCGCGACTCACAAGTAAATAGTGTATCACTCCACTCTCAAAAGTGTATGGTAAGTGTTTACGCTCAAATTCAATTCAGTGAAAGTAGAACTACCATAGGCTTGCAAATCGTCTAACATATCTACCATTTTTGTATGCACAATCTAAGAATAAAAAAGGACCTTTTATTTGGTTGTAATGTAGGCTCTTTGGTAAGGGTAGGGAAATTTGGATTAAGTAACTTAACGTGAGCAAATATAATTTAAGCGTACAGACTTGCAATTCACCCACCCAAATTCATCATAGTATCAGTTTTTCTTTTTCAACTCAATTCCACCCTTATTTCTCCTTTTTCATTCTTAGGTCTTTTTGCCTTCTTTTCTTTTTCCAAGCTCCCATTTTTTTCATAATTTTCAGATTTTTTTTTGCTTTGCTCGGTTTTCTCTCTTCTTTTTCAGAGATATATAATATTTTTTTTCTTTTTCGAGGTTCATGTATTTTTTCATTTACCCAGATACTGCTCATCTCTTTTTCTTTTGCCAACTTCCTCTCTTTTTTCATAAATTTTCACCACATCTCCCCCAAACTTATTCATTTTTTATAAACCCAAGAAATTTTAGGGATAAAAACATGTAAATTTTAATGATCAATGTGGCCCAGAATAAAGGTTTTGGCTCAAAATTGGCTAACTAGGGAATCACGAGTTCATAAGTAGGCTTTTTTTGGCTAAGTAGGCTAAACAAAGATGGACTTAGATCATTTTCAAAAATTGCACATACACATGGCTTCAATGAAGATACTGACAAGTTCTAGAGTTCTATCAATCATGAATGACACACTCAAGAAAAATAATTAGTCCGCATGATATAAAAAGCGAGTTTAAGGCACAAAATCTCATTTGGCTTATTTTTCGCAACATGCTCAAATACCCAATTTTCTTAACACATGCCAAGAAAATAAATAACTTTACTCCTAACAATTTTTACATTATTCCTACAAGTATGTTATCTCATGCCATAAAATATTCATAGTAGAATCATAGGGAGCTGGGCATACGAACTGAATTAAAAACCACACACAAAAGCAATTAAACGTGCTAAAGCGGTAAACGTGCTAAAACAATAAAACAACTAAAAATCGAAAAAATAAAACAAAAATCGATTTTTTTTTCGAAAATCAAAATGGAAGTGCTTCTACATGCAGTCCTAAATGCAATGTCAAATGCAACATTACTAGATTATGCATTCTTGACAACCCTCCCAAACTTAAAATATGTTTCGTCCCAAACATATGAGGAATTTATCAAAAAGAAAGAGGGATGCATAATAAGTACTTACAGAGATCACTGAGGTGGTGGATGAGGATAGTAATGGCCTTATGAGATATGTCACTGGTCCATACGTGACATCATCTCGCACATCTCTTCTTTGTTGGGTGATGGCATCAAAACGTTGTAAGTACTCTGGTGATACTCATCGGGTGGGTGGCTCAACCGATATGTGTCATCTATCAATTTCCCCACATCAACTTTTACCCTTTCGAGCCTCTCACTCATAGTAAATGGTCGGTTACCCCCTTGGCGAGAGGACTTTGGCATCTCTCTCATTTGCTCACCCTGCTCTTCTTGAGCAGCAACCCCCTTTACCTCTTTAAGTAGCCAGTTACCCCAATTTCTAGTTGAAGTCGCTTCAGGGTTCAGAAGCCTAACTGTTGTTCTTTCTGCCTGAATGAGCCAGTAATCACGCCCATCAAATTTTATCATTTTTATCGCAGTTAGAACATTCAAATCAATCAAGTTAGGCTCAGCGCCCTCCGCATACCCCTCCAAATTAATGTTAAAATATTCCACAATAGGGGTAATCATCCCTCCTATGCAAATTTCACCCCTCCCACTCTTTCGAATCCTATCAAATTGTCGGGCTATAATAGCCCCGGCGTTTGGCACCACTTCAGTCCCTGATGCCATACACCAAATAATAAACAATTCATCAACCCTCAATGCCCCTCTATTCTCCTCCCTCGCAAAGATGGTTTCAGCCAAGAGTCACTGAACATATTAAAATACTGGGATGCAAATACTAAACGTCTTAGAAGTGTCCGGTGAATAAATTCACTTCCCAGTTATCTTTTTCCAAAAATATCCTTATCGAATTCCTCGTGCTCCTCCACCCCATACGTCGGTGTTTTGTAAATTTCATTTAAATCATCAATTGTTAGTTTCCTTTGCTCATTACCCAAGCAAAATCTAATTCCCATCAAATTTCTTTTTCGCACCACCAGTTCAAAGCTACTTAAAAATTCAAGTGTAATAACAAAATAAGTAGCCCAATACCCATTTAGAAAATCATGCCAATCAATTCTTCCACATAAAGCTCTAAAATCTTCCAATAAACCCAAATTCGTGAGAGTAGGTTCATCGGGATACCTCGTATTAATCCATGGACGAAAGTAGAGTATCATCCATCTAGCCTGGTGAGTTTCGTTTGGCAAGTTGACGTTGGAAGCTTCAGACTCCTCGGGGCCGAAAATCGATTGAGGCTCGGGTTCTGGCTCCGGGGTCGGCTCCCTCATTCTTTTCGTATTCCTCCTAGCTCCTCTTTCATCCCTAGAAGCCATGAATTTCAAGGTTTGGAAGAGTAAAAATCTGAAATTTGGGAATTTTTGGAGTACCCCCAAAATTGGTGTAGAACTTAGAGAAGTTGAAATTTGAAGGTATTTGGTGGTGGGTTTCTTGAGAAAGTGAAGGATTTGTGATTTTAGTTTGAGATTAGAGGTGAATTTGGAGAGATTTAGAGAGTAGTTTGAGTATTTAGGGAGAGAATTCTTGTGGGTTAGGGTTTGTGTAGGAGAAAGTGGGAGAAAAAGTGAGAATTTGGGGTTAAAATAGGGGTTTTAAGTTGTCTGCCCGATTATGGAGTTGGGGCCACACGGCCGTGTGGCCCTGCATGTGCTGCGATCTGCATTTCTCTTTGGCCTTTTTTCACACGACCAAGTCGTGTGATGCTGGGTGGTTTGGCCTCTCGCATGGCCTCGTCGTGTCGTCCCACACGCCAGTGTGGGATTAGTTACGTACTTTATTATTTGTTTTCATAACCGGGAGTTTGCCGTGATGCCTCTTACACAACTACTCAAGAAAACTAAATAAAACTAAAAATTAAGTTAATAAATAAAAATTAAAACTAAAACTAAAATTGAAATTAAAATTGAAGGCGATAAAAATGTATGGAATTATGAAATAAATTGGGTTGTCTCCTATACAGCACTAAGTTTAACGTCTTCAGCCAGACTTTAGATTTCTAATCACTATTGCTAAACTTTGTCATTTGAAACCTGTGAACCCTTAATTCCATCCATCAGACGAATGGTGTTGCATTGCTCCCGTGGATTCAGCTCAGTATCGCTTAGGAATTTGCCTTTCTGATGTTGGCCTCCCACAACAGTTGCGATCTGGGCTACTTGTGTTTCCAGAGATTTCAGTCTTGCGTTTACGTTCGTGTTTAGCTGAGTGACTGTTCTTATATTATGTCTATCTTAGCCTCATCTTTGTTAAGTCTTGCTCTGGTTTCTCCGATAAATGAGGATAGCATCTCTTCAATAGATGCTTTCTTTTCATTGGACTCCGCTATGCCTTGATTACCCACGTTATATCCATGCGGTGGCTGCAAAACATTTTTATTGTTAGCATAAGAGACATTTTCATGGTTTCACAACCCCGGATGATAGTAGTTAGGTATCTGATTATTTCTGTAATTATTGTTGAAGTTTCTTTGTTGGCCCACAAAGTTTGCTTCCTCTTCAACAACAACATGATCTCTTGGAGTCACTTGCTGCATCGCGTCCAGTTTCATATTCAGCACGGATACTTGTTCTATGAGCATGGCGACCTTGTCATCCTGAACTTCTGCCACTCGTCGGACAATTGACCTCTCGGATGGCCATTGGTAACTGTTGTTCGCCATCTCCTCTAATAATTCTAGTGCCTCCTCAGGGTATTTCCCTAGTAGTGCACCTCTAGATGCAACATCTATAATTGTTCTTGTGTTGCCACTCAAACCATTATAGAAGTACTGAACCTGTTGGTAGTCGGGATATCCGTGTTGAGAGCCCTTCCTTAATAACTCCAGGAATCTATCCCATGCTCATATAGCGGCTCAACATCTAATTGCCTAAACTGGGCGATCTCAAATTTCAGTTGCAACATCTTACTGGGGTGAAAGTATTTAGCTAGAAACCGCTGACTTAGTTCTGCCCAATTTGCGGCTTGTGGTGTTAAAGAGCATAACCATCCTTTAACCTTATCGCGAGAGAGATGCGAAAAGGAGGCATCAAATGATATCCTCAGAAACACCATTAATCTTAACAATATCGCAAATTTCTAGAAAGTGTGCCAGATGCGCGTTTGGATCCTCAAGGGCTCTACCCTAAAACTGGTTTTGTGACACCATCTGGATCAATGCCAGTTTTAGTTCAAATTTGTTTGCATTGATGGGCATACGGGCCGCACCCCCATAAGTTTGGCTTACCTCCAGCTGGAAGTAGTCCCTAACTGCCCTTCTCGCGGGCCTTTCCACAATTCCGTCCTGGACGCCCCTAGTGGGCGCTCCTCATTGTTTTTATTTTCCACTGCGTTCAGATTAGTCCCATCTGCCATTGCTTTGGCTCTTTTCCTTAGTTGCTTAGTTGTCTTTTCGATTTCCAAATCAATAGGAATTGGCTGGGTCGATCTGGAACGCGTGATCATGCACTATCTGCACTAAACAAAAACAATGTTAAAACCGAATAAAAAAATAATTTTGAAATTAATTTCCAAAATTTTAAAAAAAATAGAAAATATGCTTCAATTAAGATTGAACTACTTATTACTATATCTAAGTAGAATCTAATCAATCTCCGGCAACGGCGCCAAAAACTTGTTATCCAAAAATATTTTGGTTCATACAACTGCAAGTGTACAGTATAGTTTATAGGATAATGGCAAGCAAGATCGTATTACTCAGGGATGGAATCTCGAAACACTTAGGCTATAATAACATCATATTCCAATTTTATTGAAGCGGCCGAAAATTGAGTAATTTAATAACTAAAAATCGAAAATTAAGAAAAATAAATAAAATAAATTTGTGAACCCCACAAGTATTTTCAACATCTTTAGGAGCAACCTTAGGCACATAATCTCAACATGCTTCTTCAATATTAAATGCGAATAAAGTTTTAAAAACCAATTCATGCTATTCTATGGGTTCAATTCCTAAATTCATCGACTCCCCCATCCGGGCGGTGTGTAACAGTTGATTAATAACAATTGTAGTCCTCCGGATCGTTACAATTCTTATTAACTCCAAAAGCTTTGTGTATTGAATGACTCCCCACAAACACGCCTGTCACACATGTTTCATGTATGAATTCGATTTCCATCTTTGTTACAACTCATCGTCCGAAAATTTGCGCTAACAAATATGACATGCAAATTATTGGCCAAATAAGAAGCAATTATAAATAAGCACTTGAATTCATATAATAAAAAGAATGAAGCAATTAAGAAAACAAATAATCATATTTAATAAAAATCCACAGTTTCGATTATGCCCCTAAGATCCGAAAGAAATGTTAAACATTGATTACAAACTCATAGACAAATTTGAATCAATATTATGACATAATATAAGCACAGACAAGAGTTCTTAGACATAGAAAGAAAATCCCTTCTTGTCAGGATGGATTCCCCTTCCAAGCCCTCGAAGCTCTTGTGCTCCCTAGATGCGAAAGCCTTATGGTGTTCTTCACGACCTAGCTTTTTGCTTTCAGAAGCTCTTCGATTTCTTCGTTCCTGTGTTATTTTATGTGTTTTTGCTATATCAAGTTGTATCTTTTCGTGCAAGACTTGGTCCCCTTTTATAGATGCTTGGAGAGATCACTTGTAGAGTTGGAACGAGAAGCAAACTCTGAAAAATGCGGTCCGATCGTGTGAAGTATTTTTGTCCACTTTTTCCATCGTTTTGATCTTCTCTTCGCATTCGGCAATCTTATTCGGGCATCCCAACTGATATTTCTTCATTTTAAGCTCCGTTTCCTGCAAGAATTACAAGAATACGCAGTATCATGCCCTTTTATGGAAATCAAGTAAAAACATAGTAATTATGCGTGCAAATGCATCAATTATATATCATTTTAAGCCCCAAAATGCATGTATATTTTACACACATCATTTGCGCAACACTTTTTCCTATTGGCAGTTCAAGTTCATTGAACAATATATCCTTTTTAATGCCTTTAGCCCTTTCCACAACCAGCCTATCCAAATGCATCGGACCTCGAGACGTTTTTGTTGATTGGGTACTTGTAGAATCTGAATTAGTTATACCCTCACCCACATCCTCATATTCAATTTTTACTTTGCCCTCTCAACATTTGTTTTCTTATTTTTTTTTTTATATATCTCCTAATCATCCCTGGACTTGTTCTTTCTATGGGAAGCCATAGAGTCCACAAATCTGCACGTGGAACAAATGAAGAGAAACATAATAACAGTCTTACACAATATAGAACAAATGAAGAGAAACAAAGCAAATGAACAAAAACAAAATATAATCTAAAATATTGTTATAATGTTGCATCTAAAATAGTCTACCATTAAGTTGGCTCTAAGAGCATTAAAGCCATTTAAGGGAGCTTCTATTACTTTCTTTATATAAGTGTGTGAAGTTAGTTTTAGCAAGTAAGACATTAATTATTTTGTAATCTTAATAGCCCACAAAGGATTGGCAATGATGATCTAAGCATGCATGTTAACAAAAGTTCAGAATAGATGTACTCTCAAACAAAATAGAAGTTCAAGTATCCTCAAAAGTTAACAAAAGTTCAAGTAGCCTCCCAAATTAAGACGATGCATTTTCAACCCAAATCCCATCACAATTTTTACGAATGCATGGCGGTTCATTGTCATCTATTTCATCAACATCCAATGATGGCAACCCTCTCGTGAATGTTTGGTGGTGGATTGCAATTTCTTCCATCTCTTCACCATTATCGAACTCGAAGTACTCCCTACTATGAGTACTAAGCACAACAGACCATGCAGGATCTTGAGGGTCTTCAATGTGAAAAACTTGTTTTGCCTAACTGCCTAATATAAAAGAATCAGATTTAAATCCGAATCTTTGGAGATTTACCAATGTGAAACCAAGATCATCTACTTTGATACCACTATTATTCTCCACCCAATTGCATTTAAACATTGGAATTCGAAAGTTGTGGTAATCAAGATCCCATATCTCTTCAATAACTCCATAAAACACCATGTTTGACACTACTGGATTTTTATCCTTTGCACTAGCAACATGCATTATCTTTGCAACAAAGCTTACTCCCGAGTTTTGAATAGCTCGAATATTGTCACGTTCCTTTGTATGATAAGTGACCCCATTAATCAAATAACTAGAATATTTCAACACTTCTTTGCTAGGTCCATGTGCGATCCACTTCAATCATTCTAGTATTTGATTGGTGGAATGGTTAATAACATTTGCAACCTATAATTAATGCAAAAATTAACATGTTATTTAGTGGTGAAAACTTCCAAGTATGTGATAGTATGTAATAGTTTAGGAACTTACACGATCACGCAACGGCCTAATAAACCTCGATTATGCTCATCCAAGTAACCACTTTTGTGACTTAACTTTATTAGGAAATGTTGCCTTCAAGTGCTCCATGTGTTCCCTAATGAAGTGAATGCAAACAAATCAAACACTATAAAATAAAATTCTTTTGGAAAGTATTAATGAATTGGATAAATTACTTGACATAAGGATCAATATCCATAGAATTTGTCAATAAGTGAGGATGTGCTTGCTCCCACGCTTCTTGAATGGTGGAGTGTACTTGAGCACTTGATAGCGGCCTAGTAAGTTCCATTTGGCGATGTCCTAAAGGGATCCCAATTGTGTGCACATTAGACATGTAGTCTGAGCAAAACTCCACAACCTTTTTAGCAATATAACATTCAGCTACTCACCCTTCAGGCCGATTTTGATTTCGCACATAACCTTTTAAGATTGTCATAAATATTTCAAATGGGTACATCCATCTATACAAAACTGGTCCACACAACTTGACCTCCCGCACAAGATGAACAATTAAATGAACCATGATGTCAAAGAATGAAGGAGGAAAATACTTTTCAAGTAAACACAAAGTCGTCACAACATCAGTTTGCATATCATCTAACTTCTCCACATATATCACTTTACTACATAACTTATTAAAGAAGAGACACAACCTAGTGATAGTATATCTGACATGTTTGGGTAAGACACCATGGATGGCCACTAGAAGCAATTGTTGCATTAAAGTGTGACAATCGCGTGATTTAAGGCCAACAAGTTTCAACTCTTCCATCGAGACAAGATTTTTAACATTGGATGAAATAACCTGTGGGGACCTTCATTCTATACAAAGAATCACAAACTTTCCTTTTCTCAACTTTACTTAGTGTATAACAAGCCGGTGGCAAAAATGTTCTCTTTTTCCCTCTCACTGGTGCTAACTCAGGCCTCACTTTCATCGCCAAAAGGTCTTTAGGGGCTGTTTCTAAAAAAAAAAAAAAAAAAAAAAAAAAAAAGATGTTTAGGGGCTGAGATGATATTATCATTTTTTTAATTAAATTTATTTTTTTTTTGGTCAATTAAAATTAACTTTCTAATACAACTATTAACTATTGTTGTTAGTTTTTTTTTTTTGAAATATTGTTATTAGTTATGTTGTAAATGTTTTCTTTTTAAATTGTTGTATTTGGCCCAAATGAGATGTTGTGGTAGATGTTCATAACAACATATGTGAAAATGAGTTGTCTTTTGACAAATAAAAATGTCAACAGACAACAGATTTCTGAAAAACTGTTGGGAATGCTTCAATGACAACTATTTAGTGAAAAACTGTTGTCCTTTTAGTGTTGTTGTTTTGAATTTTTCTTGTAGTGATGAGCGTGACGCAGATGGAGAGCCAACGGGAAAGCCCGGAGGATAGCCCCGGTCATTACAAACTAAGCATAAAAATTCAATCACCACTAATAAGACGCGTGAAAAAGTATTTTCTTTTGTTTGTGGGAATCTAGGGGAAGACTTCACTATATACTATAGATAAATATAATGAAATCCTCTTGAATATATCTCTTGTAAGACAGAAAAAAAAAATATTTCAATGTAAAAATAAATACTTTTAGGGCACGTTTGGTTTCAATTGTGTAATGGACTTGATTAATTCCCATGGTATTTTTTGGTCTTATTCAATGGATACAATAAGGTCTAATAGTTTGTTTGTTTAATTGATTGGAGAGTTGGATGTGTGTTGGTGTAACAATAATATGTTTGGTTCAATATGGATAATAATAGCCCATTGATAGTATTTTACTTTTTTGTCCTTCATTTAAACGTAATTTCCCAGTTTTCACCCCTATATCAAGTTAGATTTCTCTCTAAAGAAATGAAGACAATTACTCCAAAGTCTGAAACAACACTCCATCGTCTCAGAACTGTTGTTCCTTTTGGCCACCTCTGAACATCTCTAAACATTATCTTCTTGGACGAGCAATCAACATTTGTCTAATATTTAAGATTGTTTTTCACCCATAAAGAAAAATATGAACTTTGGACAAAGTGGATTTTCCAACTATTAAATTTACAATTCTTCATCCTGTGCACAAAATTAAAATTGTAGGCTACAAATGTAGAAAGCTGCTCATGAGGTTTAGAAAAAATTATTAAAACAAAGGGGAATTGACATATTGTTGATTTATTTCCATAGAATGAAAAAGCATAAATTGTTGGTGGTGCCCAACGACGATGTGAATTTTTGAGTTTCTTCAACCTTCGACTGTGCGTTAGGTTCCAGTTTCCTTGCCTCACGGAAATGTATGACATTAACTGGGTATTGTGATTTGTGAGGCCTTTATCAAAGAAAATTTTAGGGTATGTATATTCTATAAGCAAGATAATATGATAGATTCTAGATCCCACCCCCAAGGTGGGATCGATGTGTTAGCATTTTGGAGCCAAGATGAATAGGTAGACAATGTTTTTTCATGGGCTTCCCTTACTTGAACCAAACACAATAATAGGAAGGAAATATTACAAAATGGTGTGATATCACACATAATAGCCTACCAAACGCATCCATAGGGTAAAAAGTAATATATTGTCTCAATAACTAATAATATGTTCACGCAAAAATTTACTTTTTACATTTTAAAGTATTATATTTTTTTTGTCACACAGTGCTATCATCTCACGCAAATTTTTGCAAATCTCTTTTCTGAAATATTAAATAGAATGCTATATTGTGGTTTTGAAAGACCAACTAAAAGCTTTTCCCATGACTGTGGATATTTGGCCCATTTCCAAGGCCCAAAAGAGCCCAACCCAAAGCAACCAACCCACTACCACCTAATCCCTCCTTAAACCTAATTAGATATGCTTATATATCTAATCCCTCACTCACTTCATAGAAGGCAGCCGAAAGCAATCTCTCCATTCAATAAAAGCTGCCGAAAAACTCTCTTCCTTTCGGTCCAATCTTCTTCTTCGTGAAATCGATCGGTTCTTTGTGAATCCTTAAGATACGAGTGAGTGTTTGTTGGCTCCTTCATACCTTTGTGTGTGTGTCCGACTTGGTGAGGGTGAGAGGTTTCGGGCTTGTCACTTCCGGCGAGCTTTTCGGCCAGCTTCGCCGAGTTTCCCTTTGTGGGTTCTGGTCAGTCTCGATACTTGGTGTGGGTTTGGACGGCTTTGGGTCGAGTGTTCTCTTTGTGGTCAACCTTCGGTGCTTTCCGATTTGCAAGACGATGAAGGGTCCTCTTCACATTTCTGAGCCAAGGAAGCTCGAGTTCGATATCGAGCTTCACGTTGTTGTCCGTACCAGGTTTGGAGACTCGGTAAAACTCAGTTTTCTGCCCATTTCGATTCAGCCCGAGTTTCATAATTTCAGTTTATATTCTTGTATTTTATCGCTTTATTAGAATCGGTTTGTAATCCCGTAATCCATATCCCGTAGGCGAATTATTGTAATAGTTCTATTTGTTAGAATATGTAATATTCAGTCGGCTATGGCGATCCAGAGCGAGATGACAGCAGGGTCGATACCCAACAATGGTATCAGATCCTCCCCTGCTGGGGTGGTACGAAACCCTTACCATAGGGTTTCGCCTGCAGTAAAGTGGCTTGAACTTCTCTTTTTTTATGCTTTTTCGCCAGAGCGTAATCGCTTGCGGATTTATTGCTTTTGTAGTGTAAATACCGCTTTGTCGTGGTTTATTTTATTGCTTGTTAAATACCGCTTGTAGCGGGTTTATTGCTTGTGTAGCTTAAATACCGCTTGTAGCGGGTTTATTGCTTGTGTAGCTTAAATACCGCTTACCACGGTTTTATGTGTTGGGATTTTCTTTGTCAGAGAATTTTAGGTTCTTTGTGTGAGCCTTTTATTTCTATTGTAGTGCTTTGATGTCCGTTTGCTCATTTTTCGCATTTTTGTGGCCTTGAGAATTGCTTCATTTGTATTCTCTCGAAATTTGTGTGTTTTGCTTGTTACGTGATATAACCCGATTTGTGTGATGTTATTTTCTTAAACTGTGGTGTTTTTTGAAAATGGCTATGTCCAGTTATAATCTGAACCGTTTAATGGCAAAACCGATTTCTCTATTTGGCAACAAAAAATGAAAGGTATTTTAATTCAACAAAAGGTGTATAAAGCTATTACCAACTCTTTGCGGACAACGATACTAAAGAAACCAAAGTCTGAAATCGATGAGTATGCTTATTCCTCTATTATCTTGAATTTATCGACTCTGTGTTAAGAAAATTTGGTAAACAAAAATCTGCTAAAGAATTATGGGATAAATTGCAAGAGTTATATCTTGAACTTCCTCCCTAGTAAGTTGTTTTTACTTGAAAAATTCTTTAGGTTTAAATTGGATTTAAACAAAGATGTTGATGAAAATCTTGATGTGTTTACCAAGTTAATTCAAGATATAAAGTCGATGGTGATAAAAAAATATTGATGATTACACTCTATTGTGCTTTTAAATGCAATTCACAGAATCGCATGTGATGTTAAATCTACTATTAAGTATGGTAGAGATTCTATTACTCTTGACATCACTGTTGTTAATGGCTTAAAAAGCAAGGAACTTGATTTAAAAGTTAATAAGGGTGGTAGGCGGAGTCGGGTGAGGTTATGCATGTTCGGGGTAGGTCCCAACATAGGTTTGGTAACCAACAAAAACCTGATAATCATCAAAATCAGAATTTTATCAAGAAAAAAGGAAAACACAAGACTAGGTCTAAGTCTAGGCCTAAGGGAAGGAAGTGTTATAATTGTGGTGAGGAAGGTCATTATATTAGGGATTTCCCTAGTAAGAAAGGAAACCAGAATTTTAAAAATTAGTCTAATGATCAAGCAAATTTGGCTTCTAGTAGTGAAAATGCAGGTGATGTTTTTATGGTGACTGGAATTTGTGATGTGCCTATTGTGAATTATGTCCATTCTACTTCTGTGTGAAAATTAATGGTTAATTGATTTTGCGTGCACTTTTCATATGTCCCCATTTAAAAATCTATTTTCGAACTATAAAGAAGTGAAAAATAGTTTTGTTTCTATGGCTAATGAGAAAAAATGTAATGTTTCTGGAATTGGTGATATTTGCTTGAAATTTGATTCAGGTTATGCTTACACTTTGAAAAATGTTAGACAAACGATTTATGCAATAATTTGATATCATGTGCTGCATTAGAAGATGATGGATTAGAAGTAGGTTTGGAAATGGATTAATGAAAATTTTGAAAGGTTCTTTGGTGATTTTCAAAGCTATCAAAAGGAATAATTTGTATGTTTGCATTGGTAAACCTGTGTCTTTTGCTGGAAATTGTGTGAATGTTGTCCAAGAGGATAAAACTGATTTGTGGCACAAAAGACTAGGTCACATGAGTAGTAAAGGTCTTGAAATATTGCACAAAGCTAGGTGTTTTGGCAGTGATGTTCTTTCTTGTATGCCTTTTTGTGACTCATGTGTGTTGGGCAAACAACATAAAGTGAAATTTCCTGTATCTCCATTTCCTAATCAATCTGTCTGCAATGATATACTTGAGTATTTGCATGCCGATGTGTGGGGTCTGTCTAGTGAACCCACTCAAGGTGTAAATAGGTATTTTGTGTCTATCATTGATGATTTTTCAAGAAAAGTGTGGGTTTTCCTAATGAAGAACAAATCTGATGTGTTTGAAAAATTCAAAAACTGGAAAATTTTGATTGAGAATAAAACTGGAAAAAGGATTAAAACTCTTAGGACAGATAATGGTCTTGAATTTTGCAATAACTTGTTTGACAACTTATGTGCTGAATTTGGTATTCGAATGCATAAAGCGTGCCTTATACGCGCTCACGAGAATGGTGTTGTTGAGCGTATGAATAGAACCTTGCTTGAAAGGGTCCGGAGCATGCTTGCTTTCGGGACTTTCAAAAAGGTTCTGGGGTGAAGCTATTCATACGGCTGCTTATTTGATAAATAGATCTCCGTCTGTGCCTTTGAAAGGAAAATGCCCTGAATCTGTTTTTGACTTTTTTCTGGTAAAGAAATTGATTTTTCAAACTTGAAGGTGTTTGGTTGTGCTGCATTTGTTCATCAAAGAGGTGATAAACTTGAACCAAGATCTTAAAAATGTGTTTTTTTAAGATATCCTGAAGGTGTGAAAGGATATAGATTATGGCTTAGGGGTGAACCTGGATTTAAAGCTATAACTAGTAGAGATGTCATTTTCAATGAATCTGTTTTTCCTTGTTTATCTGCTACTATGCCTTTGCCTGAATCTGAACCTGCTCCAAATAAGGTGGAGCAATTGCTTGGTTTGAGTCGTATTGATAAAACTAAAAATCTGCATGTTGAGAATGATAATCTGCCCGAGAATATTCCTGAAAGTCAACCTGAAATTGCAAACATACCTGAAAATGTTGATAATGCTGAAATGCATGATGATTTGGTTGATTTGAATGATAATGAACCTGAAGAACTTGGTAATTATCAATTTGCTAGAGATAGAACTAGAAGGAATATTAGGCAACCTACTCGATTTGATGATTTTCAAATGATTTCCTATGTGTTTTCTGTGTTTGAGTCTATTGATAGTTGTGAACCTAAAACTTATCATGATGCTTTGAAATCTGAACATTCTCAAGAGTGGTTGAATGCTATGCATGAAGAAATGAATTCTTTACATGTTAACAACACTTGGATACTTGTTCCTAAACCTGAAAATTGTTCATTGGTTGATTGTAAGTGGTTGTTTAAAGTGAAGAATGACAATGATTCTCGTGAGATATAAAGTTAGGTTAGTTGCGAAAGGTTTCACACAAAAAGAAGGAATAGACTACTTTGAAATATTTGCTCTGTTGTGAAATTTACAACTGTTAGGATCATGCTTGCTTTGATTTGCTTTCAGTTTAATTGGGAATTGAAACAGTTAGATGTGAAAAACGCTTTCTTACATGGTGATTTGATTTGAGAAAATCTATATGAGACAACCTGAAGGTTTTATGGATAATAAGAAATCGATTTTGTTTGTTTCTTTGGAAAAATCCTTATATGGTTTGAAACAGTCTCCTAGATGTTGGAACAAGAAATTTGATGATTGCATGATGTCTTTGAATTTTAAAAGAAGTAATTACGATCACTGTCTTTATTTCAAAGAAAATGCTAAAGTACATGTTTTCTTGTTGATTTATGTTGATGACATGCTGTTAATTAGTCCATGTGTTAAAACTATTGAGCATGTTAAAAACTGTCTAAGTGCTAAGTTTGACATGAAGTATCTAGGAGATGCTAAAAGGATTTTAGGAATGAACATTGTGAGAGATAGAAAAAATTCTGTTATTTTTCTAAACCAGATTTCTTATGTTGAGAAAATTTTGTGTAAATTTTCTATGTCTGATTCAAAACCTGTCAATGTTCCTTTGGCTGCTCATTTTTTACTTAGTAAAGAACAATCCCAAAAAACTGAGCATGATGTGAATTCTATGAAGAATGTGCCATATTCCAATGCTATAGGTTCTGTGATGTATCTAATGGTTAGCACTAGACCTGATATTGCTTATTCTGTTAGTTGCTTGAGTAGATATATGTCTAATCCTGAAATTATACATTGGAGTGCTGTTAAATGGCTTTTGCGATATTTGAAACATTCTGTGAATTATGGATTGAAATTTTCTAAGTGCAAAGATGGTGTTAAATTGAAAGGTTATGTGGATTCTAATTATGCCAACGACAGGGATAATAGAAAATCAACAACATCTTATGTGTTCACTTTGTGTGGTTCATGTATAAGTTGGAAATTACAGTTACAACACATTGTTGCACTGTCTACAACTGAATCTGAATATATTGATGTAACTGAAGCGTTAAAAGAAGCAACTTGGCTTAAAGGTTTGATTTCTGAAATTGGTTTTCTTGATGATAATGTTGTTGTGTTTTCTGATAGTCAATCCGGTATACAGTTGTACAAGAATCCTATTTTTTACGATAGAACTAAGCACATAGACGTAAAGTTTCATTATATACGTGATATTGTTGCAAAAGGCTTAGTTAATCTTGAAAAGATACCTTCTGAATTTAATCCTGATGATATGGGTACCAAATGCTTGCCTGTTAGTAAATTTTTATCCTGTCTAAAAATTCTGAATTTTGATACCCGTGATTGAACAAATACACTGCACTTGATCAATTATAACTTGTTGTGTGCTTGTTATAACTTGTCTTAATGTACTATGTGTACAATAAGATTGTTTTACCCTGTCCCGTGTTGCTAAAGCTTGCTGCTTGCTTGCTGTGATGTCCCTTGGTGTTATAGTTTGCTTTGTGCTTACTATAACTATATTCTCACCGTATCTTATGTGCATAGTGAGAAAGATCGGCGATGATGAATATGTGTGAATGACTCGAGTCTTATAAACTGGAATTGTGCCAAGGTGGAGAATGTGGATATTTGGCCCATTTCCAAGGTCCAAAAGAGCCCAACCCAAAGCAACCAACCCACTACCACCTACTCCCTCCTTAAACCTAATTAGATATGCTTATATATCTAATCCCTCACTCACTTCATAGAAGGCAGCCGAAAGCAATCTCTCCATTCAATAAAGCTGCTGAAAAACTCTCTTCCTTTCGGTCCAATCTTCTTCTTCATGAAATCGACCGATTCTTTGTGAATCCTTAATATACGAGTGAGTGTTTGTTGGCTCCTTCATATCTTTGTGTGTGTGTCCGATTTGGTGAGGGTGAGAGGTTTCGGGCTTGTCACTTCCGACGAGCTTTTCTGCCCGGCCGCCGCGAGTTTCCCTTTGTGGGTTCGGTCGGTCTCGATACTTGGTGTGGGTTTGGACGGCTTTGGGTCGAAGGTTCTCTTTGTGGCCAACCTTCGGTGCTTTTTAGGTTTGCAAGGCGGTGAATGGTCCTCTTCACATTTCGAGCCGAGGAAGCTCGAGTTCGATATCGAGCTTCACGTTCTTTGTCCGTACCAGGTTTGGAGACTCGGTAAAACTCGGTTCCGCGCCCGTTTTGATTCAGCCCGGGTTTCATAGTTTGATTTATATTCTTGTATTTTATTGCTTTATTAGAATCGGTTTGTAATCCCGTAATCCCTATCCCGTAGGCGAATTATTGTAATAGTTCTATTTGTTAGAATCTGTAATATTCAGTCGGCTATGGCGATCCGAAACGAGATGACAGCGGGGTCGATACCCAACAATAACAAATAATTTTGACAACAAATCACCTCGTATCCCATTAACAATTAAAATGACTAAGTAATAAGATACTCATTTTTCTGGCAACTTCAATTTGCTTCGCTGGAAACATCTCGATCAACCGTCAGTCATGTTCGACTCCTCTCTTTCTTATTTAATTACATAATTATTTAATATCATACTGCCTTATCATACAATACCACCTGTTCAAAAATAAATAAATAAACAGAAAATCATCTCTTAATTTTCTTTCGCCTTCTGTCTCGAACTAGAGTTTTTTCCTCTCTTCCGAATTCAGAAATCGAAATTTAGAATTTGCCCAAAAATATGTCTTACGCCTATCTTTTCAAGTATATCATCATAGGCGATACTGGTAATTTCTTGTTACTCGCGTTCCCCCTTTTCATGTTTTCAAATTTCCGAATCATTTGCTGTTAATTTTATTTTTTTTAGCAGTGTGGTTTTGATTTCTAACTAGGATGTCGTTTAGCATATTCGTGTTTAATTGAATCCCTTTTGCTTATGGTTCAGTTTGTACTGCTTAAATCCTTGTTAGTTCCTGGTTGCCATTGAATTTTGGTTGTCTGAGCATTTATTCTTACTTCTTAAAAAAGAATAAATGAATAGATCAGCAGTGTAATGGAGTGGATATAATCATATCTTTATGGGATATTCTTTATGAGTTGGGTGGATCTGACGTTAATGTAAAATTTCAGTTAGGTTGTGTTTAATCAAGATTTTGTGTTGCAGCCTTGAGTTTTGTGCTTCAGTAATGTTAATTCATTTGATACTGTTTTATTTTGAGGCTTGTTTTGATTGTTTAATCTCTCAGAAACTTTCTTGCCTGATAATGATTTGCCTTATTCGGATGTTATGCATATGTTGATGTAAAACTTTCTTCTGCAGGGGTTGGTAAATCATGTCTACTTCTACAATTTACTGACAAGCGTTTCCAGCCGGTGCATGACTTGACTATTGGAGTCGAGTTTGGGGCTAGGATGATTACAATTGACAACAAGCCCATTAAGCTTCAAATATGGGACACCGTGAGTTTCTTTCTAAATTAAAGATTTTATGCTTCATAAGTTCGTTATCAAGTCTGCATGGTTGATACAATATTACTTAATCTATTACTGATTCAGTTACTGAGAATGCTTGAAAAAGATTTATTAAGAATCGATTTCAATTGGTCATAGAATTGGTTTTATTGAATAGTGTTCCATTACCAGTCATATTACTTGAGGCATGGGGTAATAATCATGTACTTTGTGTATTATCTTTAGCGAAAATGAATGGAAGACTAGTCTTTTGAACCATTTTTAACCCTGCCTCCTTTTACTCCTGTTGCTGGCTCAATATTGTAGAGCCTTTCTTAAAATAACTTTCCATTGGGATTTGGCAACATAGATAACTGAGTCTCAATACAAGGAATATTAATCTGTGAAACATGGAATTGAGAAAGCTACAATGGCAGTAAGCATGTACGTCGATTCTTATAATGAACAATGGTTGATAGTAGTTCAACTTCTATAATTGCAAAGTCACTTATGTATTTTAACAATTTCAGACTGAAAAAATGACATACCAAAGGTCTGATAATAGCAGGTTTTCTTGGAGCTTCTAAACAACCTTATATGATGCCACTTGTTTTACCTAAAGTGCCTTGAAACAGTTCTGTTGTGATATTTTGGTGTTTTATAATATGAGGTTATTGTTGTCTTTATCAATACATTGTGGTAAATATGTGGATGTGGACATTTATCCGTTTCATAGGTTTGTGAATGTATTTTCTGAAGGTTTTGAAGCTGGTTAGCTCGAGGATCTATAATGCTGTATATAAAACTGGATTTTGTTTGATATTTACAGGCTGGCCAAGAATCCTTTAGATCCATCACAAGGTCATACTACAGAGGAGCTGCTGGTGCACTTTTGGTTTATGATATCACTAGGTACGACCTTTATCTCTGCACAATGTTTCACGGAGAGCATTGTTGATTTTGTTGCTTGATATGCAGATATTTACTCACTATAAATGCAGACCATTCAAGAGGACTGTGACCGCTACTCACTCACTACCCCAACTTTTGAAACATGGATCTTTAACTGAAAGCCTATAGCTCAAGTCAAAAGTCTTATAATTTGTGTGGCACAGATGGCATGTTAACATTTAATTTGATAGATGATCGATATAAATTTGTTATGGATGGCTTTTCTTATGATTTCTTCCTTAAGGTGGGTGGGGGTTGATTTCAAAAAAGCTTCTGTTATGTATGAGTATCAGAAAGTGAACAAGGCTATATGCAGTTAAAAGTGACTGAGACATTAGGAATTAACGCAATTTAGCTTTCTTATGATAATATCACGAGTTGTTTATCTGAATTGGGGGGGGGGGGGAGGAAATTAGCCAACGAAAATTAACTAGATTTAACAAAGCTGTACCTTCTACTTGTCTATAACACAATTTAACTTGATTCGATAATGCTGCATCTCACACTTTTCTAGTCAGTGAATCGTCCTTTATATTATGCCTATAAAGATGGAAGAAAGATTTAGAAAGTTTTTTTCTGATTGTTTCTTAATTGTCTCCTTTCCTACCTGTTAGGAGGGAAACTTTTAATCACTTGGCTAGCTGGCTAGAAGATGCAAGGCAGCATGCAAATCCGAACATGTCAATTATGCTGATAGGAAACAAATGTGACCTTGCCCACAGAAGGGCTGTTAGCACGGAAGAAGGAGAACAGTTTGCAAAAGAACATGGATTGATTTTCATGGAAGCATCGGCAAAAACTGCTCAGAATGTGGAGGAGGTGATGAAGCTCTACAGGATCTCGACCTACTTCAACGAGAGGGTTTAAATAATATGCTAAATATTTGTATTTCTCCTTTCTATTTTTCATTTGCAAAATCTTATCTGCAGGCATTCATTAAAACAGCTGCAACAATATACAAGAAGATTCAAGATGGAATTTTTGACGTTTCAAATGAGGTTAGCTTGTTGTTGCTTACTTGATAGTTTTCTCACTCTTGGTCAAACAAATATTGGTTTGCTTTGTTTGGACTTGTTATCTCATCGTTCTCTTAACCCTAAATTTGATAATAGCCAATAGGTTGATACATTTTATCACTGACTGAAAAGGAGCGGATTCTGAGCATATCCTTTTGTCTTCTTGGTTTTCTGAAACTTTGAGGGAATTTTTCATTTTTGTATGATTTCAAAGTGTTAATATTCAAGTAGTAAATTTGAAAGCTTTATACGTTTCTATTCTAGCAAGAAAATCAAGTTTATTAGGCTCCTGAGTTGGACTTTTAAAAGGAATTTTGTACGTTCAAAGTTTTTTAGGTTAGCATGTTGTTCCTTCTCTTGATAGTTTCCTCATTCTTGGTCAAACAATATTGGCTTGATTTTTAGCTATGGTTTCTCTATTACTATGGATGCTCCTTCTCAAAGCAAGATTTCCTGCGCAATTGTATGTTTTTAATTGCTCCCCTAGTTTTCTTCTCGATTAAACTGATCTTTGGTTATTGGAAATTTGGCTAAATGAGATCTCTGTTTTGCTCTCTCTTTGTTGCTTTCCAATTTTGTAACCGACTTTTCCCTTCACCGTGTGTCTCATTGCGCAATAAGCTTCAAGTGTACCCTGTAACAGCATAATCAAATATTTTATTTCATTACCTTCTGTCTGTTTATTTTTCAAGAATAGTTTTTTTTTTTTCTTGTTTCAAATCGATTTGCTTAATGATGCCATCTTCTGTTTGTTTCTTTATTTGCAGTCTTATGGAATAAAAGTTGGTTACACTGGAATTCCAGGCCCGTCTGGCGGCAGGGATGGCTCTTCTTCTCAAGGCGGAGGTTGCTGCAGTTGAGATTTGTTTGTAAGCACAACTTGGCACTTCAAAAACGTTACGTCTTGATTTTGTTTGGACTTGTTATCGTGTCGTTCCGCTTAACTGTAAATTTGACAATAGGTCGATAAATTATATCAACAACTGTACAAAGGAGCGGATGGTGAGCTTGTGGTGTTTTGCAGGGTGCATTATTATGTTTGTCCAAATGAAAAACCAGTGTAATTATAGTGGAACTTTGTTTCAAATTTGTGTTTATGTAAACTATTTCATGTGAAATATGATCGCAATAATGGTATGCTTATATCTTGTCTTTCTTTTTATCCTCCAGACCTGCTGCTTCATGTACTGAATCCACGTTAACTGCTGCTAAAACTTGGCATAATTAAGTTTTTGCGAGCAAAAATAAGTTCCACCATCGTCAGGTGTTTTGTTTCAAAATAACTTTTCAACATTTAATATCAGAATGAATACGTGATGACACCCAAAAAGAAGAAGAATGTAATTTTCCGTTTATAGAGTAATTACTTATTAACAGTTCGTGAAATGCAGTTCTCGCATGTACACGAGGCGAAAAGATGGACATTTAATCCCTCCAAAAAGAATGTGAAATTCGTTGTAATGGGGGGGAGAACACAAACTAAGTTTGACTGTACAATTTGCACAGGACCTTTTTTTTTTCTTTGTATGGACGCTAGAATTTATTTTAAGGGGCGACATGGAAGTCATTTTTCAGAATGTGAATTTTGAAATATAAGTTCATATGGATTTTATAATATTGACTTTTTGGAGAAGTGCTTATTAGTACTGTTAGGTAGTGTTTGGTGGACATGCATTTCAATGTCTATCTTGATTTATTTTATAAACCTTTTTTCAAATATAAATGGACTTTTATACATGAAAGTCCATATCAAATGGTTTCCAAACATGTGCTAATCTTATCAATGATTAGGTCTTATAAACTTGCTGATGATATCAGGAGAAAAGAGAAACATAAAGACGTTAAAAATTTCATGATTTTCTTGACTTGTTACAAAATGAGCCAAGACACCTCAATTTATACTAAGACAAATTTCTAACCAATAGTTATGATTTATTTGCTCTAATGGTCTAATGATTATTATTCATCCACTAGAATCATCCTCCAAGACAAATTCTAGAGCTGGGTCATTTGAGATAACTCAAAGTATATTTTCAATCCCAATATTAATTGGATCCAAATTAAGTTTATAATTCAACATATATACCCTATTGACATGAAAAATATTATTAAAACCATATAATTAATTTATTCATTAGTCTTTTTTTTTCTGTGGATATATATTATCATGGAAAGAGAGGGCGAGATAACTCAAGTCTCAACTTTGCAAAAGGCGTGACGTATGGTGTGCGTTTCTACGCATTCTGCGTTCATGTAAAAACGGTTTTTAATCATCTCTCTCTCATCACTTAGCGTTTGAGCCAAAAAACCTCTTCTTTTTTATGCAAAAAGAAAACTACTTCAAAGAAAGTTAGCCCAAAAGGAGGAAACAAAATACATAAGGTACGTAATCCAAAGAAAACAAACGCGCATTGAGATCCCCTTTTTCTCTTCTTTGATTTCTCACTCTTTCTCATTTCTCCACCTAAAATTTGTTTTCATCCATTCACATAACAAATTGCATGAGAGAAATTTACAAAATATTTATGCATTAAGGTTGTGTTTTTCTCTTTCGTCTATGTTGTCCTGATTTTCTTCTGTGCTTTCAGACAGTACCACCAAGAAGCTATACATGGAGAACAGTCAAAACAGGAAGAGAACAAGAGATGATGGAGATGAAAAGAGAGAATCCCACAAAGGCAAGAAACCAGAAAGCGTGTGTTTCATGGACGATTTCTTTTACAATGATCAAAAGCGCTATGAATTCTGTGATGACTTTGGCGTTTTTGATTTTCCATGGCTGAAAGAGGGATTCATTTTCTTGGAACCCGATGAAAAGTTTCAACCACCAGGGACTTTTGCAGCTAATCTTGATTTATTTATTTGTCCGGCCCTGGATGGAAATTTTCATGACAAGAAGATAGACGACGGTGACAGGTTTAATTGGTCGTTACGAGTCGATGATTTCGAACCCATCGATTGCATTTGGAGTTGTCTGATTGATCAACCAGTTGACATTGGTTTGGACAAGGGGTAGACAACTTTATCATGAATTATGATCAATCAAATATTAGTTCAAATTTATGCGGCTTTTTTTCTCCCTTCTCTCTTTCGCCTAAATTACGTCGAAAGTCGAATAACATTTCGAGAAGTAGTAAATGTTTTGCAGAGAATTAGGAAACACGCATCTTGCCACTCTGCTATGCTCGAATAAAGGCAATAGCATCAAATCTTGGAATTTGATCGATTAACATGAATAAGGAGTTTTGTTATGTGATCTGCGTTCTAGTGGCAATTGAAATTAAGAACACTTTTTTTCCGAATATATTAAATAAATAAGTATTGTAATTATAAAATCAAAATTTAAATCCGTAATGGGTTTCTGCGATATAGCTATGATTGCATTTATGAAAAATTGATGGCCTTCACCAATCACCATAGCATTGCTTTGTTTGAAAGGAAAGGAATATTTCTATAAGTGGTTGTCTGAATGAGCATCCCAAAATTGGGCATGGCTCATCTTGAACAATCATGCCAATTGCATGCCCAAATATCTTGGCATCTAATTTATATACGTAGTGCAAGTGATAGAAATACATGTAGTTTTATTTTAGGGAAAATTACCAATAAACCCTGAGGTTTGGGGTAATTGTAAAGAAAAATCAGACAAATTTCAAAATTGTAGAAACTCTTTGAGGTTTGATGGGCCTTAACAATTTGCTCCAATCGTTAGCTGACTTAACATAATTTGTTGATATCATCAAATATTTTATAATTATAATCATCAATTTATCCAAAATATTACAAATATCTCAATTTTTCGTCTAACTATTTATAATATTTAAAAAATTTGAGGATACAATTGTAATATTTGATGACATCAACAAATTCAATTAGTTGAGCTAACAGTTGGGGGTAATAATATAAGACGTAATCAAACCTCAGAGGGGTTTTGGTAATTTTGAAACCTATATATTCTTTTTTTCTCGCAATTATCCCAAACTTCAGGGTTTTTGGTTGTTGTATTTATCCGGTTATTTTATTCTATTTCTTTTTTTTTCTTTTTTTTGGGGGGTGAGGGGTGGGGGTTGTTTGGGAGGTCTAATGGATGACTATAGAAAATCTATTAAAAACTAGAAAGGATTAATGGTGACCGACGCTGCGGTCTAAATCAGCAGTGGCAATTTTACTAAATTAGACAGAAGAACTTTAAAAAGTGCATATAGTTAACAGATCATTGTCATCAAGATGAACAGTGCTTATTGTAATCATTCAAGATTAAAAAGTGGCAACGTTCATTTTGTGATATAATAAATGGGATGTGGGGCAGTTGACACAATGATGCAAGGAGTGAATGAATATGGATGAGGGGACAGGGCCACGTACAATTGCATAGTCATCGAATTGGTGGATTTGATAAATAATAATACGAATAGATATAGAAAAGTAACAATAATGATGTATTCATTCTTCAACACTTCTACTATCATGGTGGGATTATTAGCAGTAATAGTATTTTGGGATATTTACGAAAAACTACCCAGAGATTTGGATTAATTACAAGAAAAGCCCAGAGTTTTGAATATTACAAAATTTCCCTGATATTTGATCATGTATTACATTTACGCAGATAAGGAAGAATATTTCAAAAACCATCCTTATTAAAAATATTATTATTAGCCCTTGCATTTAAAACAAAATCAGACATCAATAGTTTTTTTTTTTTGGTCATTTTCAAATATTTCTAGATTTTTATAATTAATCCAAACCTCAGGGAAGGTTTTGTAATTACCCTATTTTTTCCCCTCAAACAGACAGAAAAAAATTAAACCAAACACGCATAAGGAAAATAAAAGTAGAGTAAGAAGGGAGAAGAACAAGTGAACAACACACACAAGAGTAGCACACCACACAAACTCCCATCCACATCATAAATTTTTGTAGGATTTATCATCAGCCGTACTCTTCTTATTTGCCTTTCTGTAACTGGGTTTTTCTCGAGTCTTGGTTAAATATATTAGATTTTTTCCTGTTCCTCTCTTTGATTTATCATCATTTGTTTCTGTTTATCTTGACTTTCGACCATGTAAGATTGTGGGCTGTTATTCCATCAATTTAAAGGAGATTCTTCTACAGATACAACTCTTAAAAAAAGACAACTCAAACCAATATTCACACGAAATTTCTGGTGTTTTTTTTTTAATCCACATTCAATTAATCTTTTACTGGGTGCATTTATTGAAAAAATATAACCCAAGATTTTCACAAAGGAGTTCCATTTTTATAATCTTGAATTCTCTTTTCTAGGTCGGCCTCCCTTTCCCTTTAGTGGGGGTAGTTTTTATTCATGTTTTTTTTGGCGTGAATATTAGGTTTTGAAAGTTGAAGCCTTTTAATTTGGTAGTGGGGAGGTTGAGAGATTGGGTAGCAGGAGTATGAAAATGAAGATAAAACTCAGAAAATCAGTGCTTTTCTTGCTGTTGGTGACCGTTCTTGCCCCTATCGTTCTCTACACTGACACCCTTGGAGCGTATTTCACTTCCTCCTCTTGTAATTTTCAATCTTCCTCGTGCTTTTATTCTTTAACCCATGTTTTTTTTTTCTCTAATGTGTATTTGTTTTTTATATTCTTTACTGACTTCTTGATTGATTTGTGTTTTCCTTTCGGTTTTTACAGCCAGGAATGAATTTGTGGAAGATGTTTCAACCTTTGTAAGTATTTTTACTTGGAAATTCTGTGATTTGTTCTTTTTTTTTTCTTTTCTAAGAAGAGGGATGCTTAATTCTTGGATTTCTTGTTTGTAGACATTTGCTGGTGAAGTCAGGCCATTAAATGTGCTACCTCAGGTATGAATTTCTTGAATTCCTTTCTTTTCCTTCTATGGGGTAAGTTGTTTATAAAGAAATTATAGATTTTTGTTGTTTGATTCGTTTGTAATTACTGTTCTAACTGATAGGAGTCATCTACCACGTTGAAAGAACCTTTGGGCATAGTTTATTCCGAAAAGTTATCTGATTCTAGTTCAGATAACTCTAATGCTTCATCTGGAGAAAATGCTCGCATCACTAGACAACTCGCTGAAGGTTTTTGTTTAATTCACTTTCTTTTGCCCTTGAATTGTGAATACGATACTGGGTTACGATTCATTCAACTTTATGGAATTGATAACAGAATTAGCAGAAGATGGAATTTCCAATTCATCCACTTTGAGCAGTAAGGGTGGCAACAACCAGTCTTCGGATAAAAATCCCATTAGACAGGTGACTGATCAGGTGCACGCGGCTGTGGTGAAGACAGGGGAAGAAAATTCAAAGGAGACTCAATCGACTGGGAATATCAGAGGGGTTGGACAAAATGATGTGAAGAAAGAAATTAGTTCTCGGCATTCCAAGGACACATCTGAAAATGCGTCTGAGAAAATTGTAAGATTGGTATACACTGTTAATATTATGCCTTGATTAAGCCTTCTGCCATCATCTCCCCATATGGAGTGAGAAAATGCTCATAAAGTTATGGTTTAAGGCTGGTTAAACAGTTCATTATTCAAGTTATGCTCTTCTTACTCTGGTGTTTGACACTATCTAGTGTTCGTCGTTTTATTTAAGGTGTTCTTAAATTCATTTTACCATAGCTTCCTGTTGATTGAATGTCATTTGTTCTGGTTCTTGTACAACCTTTAGAAAGTTGGTGGAGTTTCAGAGTATCTTTACCCTCAAACATCTTTTGATGCGTTTGTAGTTTATATTAGATGCGCAAAACCTTCTGTTTGCACATTTGCTGTGTAAATTTTCCTCCTGGCTTTATTCATTGGATAACAAGTCAAACAGACTTTATGCAGTCTCTATAATTTTCATATTTTAGTTCTTCTCTTTTCTTTTTTCTAGGAACTGAAAAATATACAACACTCTTCCCGAAGCTCTGGCAAAGATATTTCGAGAGAGCAAGTGAAGACTAGAAATCAGAAACAGAATGAACAAACACTATTGCCAGATGCTCGTATTCGTCATCTTAAGGACCAACTCATTCAAGGAAAGGTTTATCTTTCCCTCTCAGCTACTCGAAACAATCCTCACTTTATAAGGGAGCTGCGTTTGCGTATGAAAGAAGTTCAACGAGCACTTGGAGTTGCTACCAAGGATTCTGAGCTGCCAAGAAGGTTAGTTTTATTGTTGGATGTACATCACATGTAATAATTATAGAAAAAATTGAAAGATCCTGATGAAAATTTAATTGTTGGTGGTGTTCTTCATTTTTCATTCTATTTTTGGTTTCTGGAATAATTGAAGCATATCCGGTTGCTTTGTTCTTTCAGCTCATGTAATTCTAATTTTCTCAATTCATTTGGTTTGTGGCTGAATGTAGTGCTTTTGAGAGGCTGAAAGCAATGGAGCAAACACTGTTAAAAGGCAAACAAATTGAAGATGATTGTGCTGCTGTGGTAAAGAAACTTCGTGCCATGCTTCATTCAGCTGACGAGCAGCTGCGAGTCCACAAGAAACAGACCTTGTTTTTGACACACTTAACAGCCAAAACAATGCCTAAAGGACTTCACTGTCTTCCTTTACGCCTTACAACAGAATATTTCATGTTGAACTCATCTCAACAGCTGTTTCTGAACAAGGAAAAATTAGATGATCCGAAGCTATATCACTATGCCTTGTTTTCAGATAACGTGTTGGCGGCAGCAGTAGTTGTAAACTCAACAATAGCTCACGCAAAGGTGAAAAGGATTATTTCCTAGTAAAAAAATAAAATATTAAGCGTTATTTTTATATGTGATTGATAAGAAATTCTGATGTTAACTTTTTCTGTTCGAGCAGGATCCTTGAAACATGTTTTCCATGTTGTCACTGATAGGCTCAATTATGCCGCAATGAAAATGTGGTTTTTGGCCAATCCTCCGGCAAAGCAACTATACAGGTTCAGAACGTGGAGGAGTTCACGTGGTTAAATTCAAGTTACAGTCCAGTTCTTAGGCAGTTGGGTTCTCCCTCCATGATTGATTATTACTTCAAGAGTCGTCGGGCGGAATCTGATTCTAACTTGAAATTCAGAAATCCCAAGTACCTCTCGATCATGAATCATCTCCGCTTTTATCTTCCGGAAATCTTCCCAAAGCTCGACAAGGTTTTGTTCTTAGATGATGATATTGTGGTACAGAAGGATCTCACTGGCCTCTGGTCTCTTGATCTAAAGGGGAAAGTCATTGGAGTGGTTGAAACATGCGGGGAGAGCTTTCACCGGTTCGATCGTTACCTCAATTTTTCAAACCCTCTTATTTCGCAGAGTTTTAGTCCTCGTGCGTGCGGTTGGGCATTTGGGATGAATGTCTTCGATCTGGATGAGTGGAGGAAGCAAAATATTACAGAGGTGTACCACAAATGGCAGAACCTGGTAAGATTCGTTTACTTTTTGGCAAACAGCACCTCTAGATTTTCAATTGACAACCTAGTGGAACCAAATAGTATCGATACCTTTTTGATGTGCGCGTATAAAATAAAAATAATGCCTGAACGGTATGTGAATCCTAGAATCTATTAGTTAAATTGTAGCCATGTTTACTTGACCATTTTAACTTGTTCAATATTTAATACCATGATTATAATCAATCTTGAGGGCTTGTATGCATTATTGTGAATATAGCTATGCATGCTGAACAAATTGTCCCTGTAATGGCATTTGTCACTACACAATCTTTTTAAGCTTAGTGTTGTGTGAGTTATTGATACAGTTTGTATAATCTTTCTAAGTTTAAATAATTTTTTAGATGTAGTTGGAATCAATGGCGTAGCCAGCATAGTATAGTAGGCTGGGCCGATACACGAAAGTGGGGTGGGCCGAATAGAAAAACCATGAAAAATCATATAAATTTCAACTAATATATATTTTTTTAAAAAAAATTGCTTAGTAAAATTATTTTTGTTTTTAAAGAGAGGGAGCCGGGGTCCAGGTTGGCCCCCCCTTGGCTACACCACTGGTTGGAATCAGTTTAGTAGTAGTATTTACGTAACATCGAGGTGGAGGGGGTGTTGGCTGGTAAGTTACTAGCAATTCAGTTTGAACTTGGGCCTGATAGATTGATTGTTAGTTTAAACCTGTTTTGTAATCTTTCCTACTGTGAACACTATGTCTATATATGTTCTTGGGACTTTTTAAAAAAAGAAAAAACATCTAACATTGAATCAAAATTGTCTTTTATGCTCAGAATCATGACAGACAGCTATGGAAACTGGGGACTTTGCCACCCGGTCTGATAACCTTTTGGAATCGCACTTACGCTCTCGACAAATCTTGGCATGTCTTGGGACTTGGTTATAATCCGAACGTACCTCAAAAGGATATTGAGCGGGCAGCTGTCATACATTATAACGGCAACTTGAAACCATGGCTTGAGATAGGCCTACCGAAATTCCGAAACTACTGGGCGAAATTTGTAGATTATGATAACACATATTTGCGTGAATGCAATATCACTCCTTGAAACCATGTGCGTCAGAAATTTCCGTCCGGATTCTCCTGGTCGATTAGATTGCAGGTCTGTGCACTTTGTTAATGTGTTTTTTAGTTTTTGAAAATGAAAGCATAAGCTATTTAGTTATATATTTCCTTAGTGGAGCATAGTAAGTATAGATATGTGATTGTACACATTTGTTTTTGGTCGTGATTGTTGTAGAGCTGCTGAGATGCACGTATTTGTAAATGATTCAACACAAAATCTCCGTCTTCCCCATGCCCAATACATATTCTTTCTTTCTTTCTTTCTTTTTTTTTTTTTTTTTGGGTTTCCGTAGGGCTCGACTTCATTCAGTCGTACGAAATTGTGTTTTTGCTTTATGTAATTTGCTCATCCTTGGTACATTGATCCCATGATGGATGAAAGATGTTTGATTGAATACATGTTGGCCACTCCAATACCCTGCCGACACAAATACTTATTAACAATTTCGTGATCATTTTTAATTGCTTGTTAATACCCGGGGTTGTTTGTGTCCAAACTTAAACTTGTTTGGTAGTATTTGCTGGCGGGTCCAAATCTTGTAGTATAATTTACCTTGTATGGAATTAAGATGGTGTAATGTAATGGACATAAATAATTACTTGTTTTTGTTGCAACAGCACAGCATAGATAGCATTTGGCCACTTAGGGAGTGTTTGTTGATGCGAATAATGTTGTAGGGGCCCGCCCTATGTACAGCTTTGTTGTGAAAGCTACAGGTGGGGCTGTGGGGATACTAAATAATAAAGTGGTGATGCTTTTGGATTTCTCTTGTTTGTTGTACTTCAATCATAACTGTTGTTACACCAGAAAGATCCAGCTTGCTCACGTGTGTCCCTCCACCATCATAAATATATTCATCAATTTGTAAGTATGTCACAGGGTGGTGGTGCTGTGACGATGGCCCAAGAATCGGACACTCAAAAAAGAATCGTGGTGGGGACACAGAAATTTGGGTTAGCCCGACCCAGCCTGAATTTACGACTTGGTCCGCTGGGCTAGCCCAGCCCTTTGAATTCTGGAAAAAAAGAAGTAAAGAAGATGGAATATGATTTAAAGGGTGTAAATTGTACAATGACCTGACCGCCAAGATTTTTCTTATAATCTTATCTTTTACTTTCTTCATACAAAAACGAAAAATCATTTTTTCCCCCCAAGTACAAGGTCTGGGAAGGGGGCACTAGTGGAATTTGATTAAGGTCAATAACCTAACTTATAAATGTTCAACAACTGAGTTACAATCAGTTTTCACTTAAGTTACAAATATTCAGCCAACTGAGTTATAGATAAAATCTTAAGACCCACTAAAGTAGTAATCAACCTATTGAACCAATTTCAGTATCTGTCAATATCTGTATCTATATAAATTTTCATCCCTCCTAAATCCACGAATGTTCATCCCTCCTAAATCCACGAATGTTTCTGTAAAAAATTGAAATAACTAAAATACCCTGCCATCCAAAAGGCGTCTTCCCAGCGAAAGCCGAAAAGGCAGGTTTCTGCAGCGAAAAGACAAAATGTAAAACTGCCTGAACCCAGAAGGCAAAAAGGAATTCCAAGCAAAGTAAATCAGAAATCAACTAAGGGCTTCTAAAATATCATCTGAAGGGGAAAATAAAAGCAAACCCTCGACATCGAAAAGCCGCAAGGAAAAAGTGAATGCCAAAAGGAAATGTCAGCAAAGGGGATTCCAAAGGATGAGATTCTGAAATCTAATAATGGGAAAAGAAGTTAAACAACGGGATTTAACAACTTGGGCCAACACGAGAACACAAGTGCACTCGGGCTTTCTCCAATTTCTTGAAAGGATTTTGCCTGAGATTAGAAGTATCGGCTTATTGATGGGGTTTCTTCCATCAGATCGGTTCTTGGTCACGCTTCGAATTCCCTCAATTTTGGATTTAGTTACACTCAAATGGTACATAATATTCATCAATTTGCATTACCCAAGCATTATTTCATCGTACCCAAACCTTATTTTGAATTACCTAAAGGTTCATTCCTCAAATGACACAACTTAGATCAAAATTATTACAAATTGTAGAGATGGCAAAATGCCCCGAACCCGACCGGAGAACCCCTCCCCGCCCCGAATCCGATGGGAAATCCCCACCCCGATTATGTCAATGGGGCGGGGATGGGTTTAGGTAACCCTTGCCCCCACCCCCAACTTTATATTTATATATATTAAGAATATTTTATATTGTAATATATTATATGTGAAAATATTATTTTCTAAAAAAATATCATCTAATATTCATTTTTGTAATATACTTGATGATAACTTCTAAAAGTGTTAACAAATATAACACATAAATTTAATAAAATATGTATATGTTTTTGTTAATATATATATATATATATTGATAATTAAAAATATTATTTAAATTATAAAAAATACAAATGGGGATACCCGCTCCCCCCCAATTCACCCGCCCCGATCATGCCTTGATCCTTAGCGGGCCGGGTATGGGAATGCCAAAACCCGCCCCAACCGCCCCGTTGCCCCTCTTAACAAATTGGAGTTTTATGATATGCAATTAGAGCGTAATCACATCCTAATCATGTTTGACTTTGCTGAAGTATCCCTAGTATGTAAAAGTGTTAGTTCATACTATTCTGCGATGATCTTTTTTTTTTGGTGCAACTTAGATATTTATTTTTTACTTGGTCGGGTTTGGCTTGGATGCTGCACTTTTATTATTGCCACTCAGAATTTTAATGTATTCTTGTTTAGGTTTGGTTGGATAATTTTAATTTTCAAAGCAGATTGACAGAGTTATTTCGTATTCATGATTCACATAAGTGTTATCAATTTGAAGAACATTAAATTTTTTTGAAGAGTGAAGCAGAGAAACAAATTCATAAGAGATTTCAGCCTGTTTGCTTATTACCTACTATACATAACATGAATGTCAAATACCAAGAATTGCATGTATACTCCATTGACTTTATTTTTGCTTATGATTTTTGGGCATATTTCCAAGTATCAGACACATGGAGCTCAACGAAAAAAGTACGTAGTTACTAGAGCTTGTAAATGAATTCATTGAATTATCTTGGATTTCTATTCTTGACCAAATGTAGAGTTTGTCAAAGAAAATGAAGTTCTACTTAATTTATTCTTGTGATAATACAGAGTATTTTGGAAAGTTGATTATCAATTTTGCTTTGAAAGTGAATATGTTCTGACATAACAACTAAGTTCAGTGTTGTTTTTTGGAATTAGCATTAGAACGAAATTGGAACTAACCCAATTGAACATATTGAAAAAGAAAAGATAATCAAAATAACAATTACATTGTGAGAAGCTACCTTTTAAATCTTCAGATGCAAATGTACTATATTTTCTATATAGTTCATGTCAAGTTTTGCTGGATTGTGGTAAATATACATCTTCTATTTTGTTTTTTTTGTGTGCGCAGTTGTATTACTGAATGCAAATTTTTATGGTTAGATAACTCCTAAGATTAATAATCATTGGAACCTATATCTGCACTTATGTGTACTAATAGTCATGTCTGATTAAAGGCAGCTCTGGAGGGGGATTTGTGCATGCCGTACAAACCAATTATTGGACTTAAGAACATACCAATGCCTCTGTGTAAATCATTACACTACGTTGTTTAAGATCGAGTCCTTTTGCTTCAGAATTGAGCTCTTAATTATTCTTGATTCTTGATGAATTTATTATGTATTATTATGATTACTCGCATATTAAGTTAGTTTCTATGTTTTTTATGTTTCATTTTGCATTATTTTGTTCCTGCCCAATGTTGAGTTCATAAAAAAATGAATTCATTTGTAGCAAAATAAGTAATTGAGCAAATATGATGGCAATTTTAAGAAATGAAAAGAGTATTCGAAATATGCCAGTTGATTATCACTTTCCAACTACATACATACATTTTAATACTTGTATTTATTGAAAAAAGACAAACAATCTTACTGTATGCCATTATTTTCTGAGACAATGGTCTCTAAGCTTGTTCAATATTTGTCGGGATGAGGGACAAAGCTGGACAGCCAGAGGTCATGCCAAATTATCAAAACAAAATTCAAGTGACTAGGCATGTGCCTTGCTTCTCCATCTTCAACCACCTCATTCCATCTTTTATTTGTATGGCAATGGTCGATTTTTCTGGTAAGAAGAAGGGATTAGATTTTTCTAGTACTTGTTCAAGCTTGCTTCTCTTTTTGCTGGTGCAACTCAAAATTTTGTTGTATTCTTGGTTGGGTTCGACTTAAATAATTTAATTTTGAAGAAAATTCAATTTGTTGAAAATCTTTTAACTCTTAATGAGTGATATATGCCATTGCTAATCTTTTTTACTGACTTTACAATTTGTAAGATCAAAATCATATTCAACACCTTGCTTCTAAGCAAAATACATCAAATAAATACTGGGAATGTGTTTCCTTTTGTGAAGTTGATGGCAAATATTTTATTCATTTTAGGATACACATATATATAAATACTGGGAATGTGTTTCCTTTTGTGAAGTTGTAATCTATACACAGAGTTATGTCTATTGTCATTGAGGACTAGCATGATGCCGAGGAATTACAGGTCGTGGATGCGTTTCGCCAAGCACTTACGCTAGAAGAGAATCTTTTTGCAAAACACAGTGAATATCACATACTACTAAGGTAATTTATATCTGAATCATGGTTAGAAAAACCTACTGATGTTGGTAGAATGAAAATACTAATGCCACTTTCCTCTCTTTCCCACTCAAAAGTCAAGTAAAACTTTCAATAATATTGGGTTAATTACAAAAAATGCCCTTGAGGTTTGCTCTAATTTTTTAAAAAAGGTATCTTTTAATGTTACAAATAAAACCCTTGATATTTATTTCTATTTTTTTAATTACACCCTCGAGGAAGATGGTTTGTCACTTCCAGAACTAGCTGACGACTGCTATGTCAACGCCTCCTTGGCTGGAAGGGCTGAGGAAAAGGTATTTCGAAGTGCAGAGCTAATAGGGGGTTATTTGTTAAGAAAATACAAACCTCAAGCGGGTGTTTGGAATATCTTAAAAGGGGTATTTGTAATTTTAAAAGATAATTGAATTTTCCTATGAGTAAGAATTTTGTTATTATCCCTAATAGTATTTTGTTATTGTCAATGGTAAAAACACGACAAATAGTGATGATCTAGCTACAATTTTTCTCTGTCATTGTACAAGAAATATGTTTTGTTATTGTTGATAATGAATGAAAAACCCACAATATTTATGAAGTTATATAGTGGTTGGAATCTAGTAGTTGAGCCTAATGCAATCTCCAACCACTTTTCATAATTAGTTAACTTGTTTCTCATACTGCGAGTGAAACAACATTCCCAGTAAAAGCACCAGCTTTTCCATGCCTTAAAGCTTGAAAATTATGAGTCCTACATCATTTGTAAATTATTTTTACCCGAATTATGGGTTACATTGTGTTTTATTGGTGATATATATTAAAAGTTTAGAAATATATTATATCTGGTAAAAAGGCTAGAATATCTAATTTTTCCAAACCTTAGATTACTGATTATTAGATAAAAACATACAGCTCTGAACACGATGAAACAAGTTTTTCAAGGCGGGAAAATTTGATATTGAGAAAACAAAGCAAATGTGGGCTGATATGCTTCAATGGAGGAAGGATTTCGTTGATGACTCTATTATGGAGGTATTGTCATATAATTTACATAGAAACATTATCTTGAATAGCTAAATGATCCAATGTTTTGGAAGTTCGTTCCCATGTGGCCATGCATATGAATTGTATTTTGTTTCCTATATATGTATTATTTGTAGGACTTTGATTTGAAGGAGAAAGATGTCATCGCTAAATACTATCTACATGGCATCATGGTGTTGACAAAGAGGGAAGACTTGGTTACATTGAAAAACTTGGTCAGATTGATCCAACTAAACTCATGCAAGTCTAGACATTGGATCACTATCTTAAATATCAGGTCCAAGTGTTTGAGAGTAGTATGCATTGGATGCCTAAGGAGTAGTATGTAGTGGCGTTCTTCATAATTAAGTCATGGTTTGTGCATTCTTAAATACATAATTTATAATTTTATTTTCATAAATAAGAAGAATATGCTTGTGCTTGACATGAAAATAGATTATATCAGATAATGTTATCCTTCAGTGGCATTTGGAGGGATTTTAGCACAAAATATATATCAGTCCAAGAGGATTAGTAATGGTTAATCTTAATCTATACTAATAATCTTAGAAGTATGAATATTATTTTGGGATAATTACAAAAGACCCCCTAAGGTTTGGCCTAATTATAAAAACACCCAGACATATTTTAAAATTACAAAAAGCCGTCTCATGTTTGATTCTGTCTTAAATTTAAGGGGACAACTGTAATATTTTTAGAAATATTAGGGGCATTTTGAAATATGTTTTGCTTATGAAGGAGAAAAATGTAAGACGAATCAAAACTCAAAGGGTTTGTTATAATTTTCAAAAATCTTTGGGTTTTTTTTTGTAATTAGTCCGAACCTCAGGGAGTTTTTTTGTAATTATCCCTATTATTTCTATAAAAAAATAATTAGACCAAAACACCCTTGTTAATTTTAATGGAAATAAAAGTAATGTACATTTTTGGATTATTTCTAGAGGGTATACCAATAGCCAATGGATGAATAACTGGATATATTTGAACAACAGTATATTGAAAAGGTAGAAAAGAACCTCATATGAACACTATATTTTCTCATACAAAATTGATCTCACTTTTTTCTCTTATTCTCGACCGAATTAATTAATACAAGTGCATATAGGATGGAATTGGGGTAATTTACACTCGAAATGCTCTAGCGAATGAGGTGACAAACATGATAGTTTTGATGACAATGGCAACAGTGCAGTGAATTTGTTACGCAAATCAGTATGTAAGGATGGATGAGTGGAAAAAATGTTGATTTCATGTTGAAGATAATGTGATTTTTTTTCCATCATTTAATTTTATTTTAACATTTTTATTTCTGGAAAAAGAAGGTAGGTTCTTTTTTAGTTTTAATCAGTGTTGAAAGTTCAAATTATTTCAGTGAAAACTAAGTACTAAATCAAAATTGTGCAAAACTATCAAAATTTCTTTTCATTTCTTTATATGTGACATATTTTGAATATATTTTTGTACCCTATGAGAGAGGTAAATTACCATAACTATGATATGATAATTTTGGTATGTGTATTATATTTTTTATTCCATTGTTGTGGATGATTGATAAGTATAATAAGATCAACATGTGTTGTTGATATTTTAGATGCATTTCTCAATGTCATTCATCCACAATAATAGAATAGGAAGTTAAATATGAAGTGGAAATATGACCCTTAAATTTGCTATCATAATAATATAATAAAGTTTGACATAAAATTTGTTAAATGGAATCTGTTGTAACCTAAGAAACTTTTCTCCTTGCTATTACTATCTTAGATCGATACATAGTCCTTGAGAGCATCAATAACAACCGAATGCACTTTGTAGGCCTGACTGCTCTCCTATTGGCATCAAAATATGAAGACTCTTAGCTCTGTATAGAGTTTTTTAAATGCATTTGTTGCTATGTTACCACATACAAGACTTGCACCAAAATCATCAATTCGAGCTACGCAAATTAGAAGGAATACATGAATAATTAATATTCCTTATACGAGTTAGATAAATATGTAAAAATCTCATATTTACGTACATGAATTTTGAAATAAATATTCTACATAATCAGAATACTTGAAGACCAATTAATCTCAAACAAGAAAGTTTAAACTAAATTAAATTAAATGAGTAATTCATAAAAATAACTAAAAATAATATATGGTCCACGTGCAACGCACGTGCACCTTACTAGTACTAGAGAAACATTTCAAATCATGCAAGTTGAATGGCGAAAACGGAAACTTAATTTGAATTGTTAATCAGTTAAATAATAAACAATCTCATCTTGAATTCATTATAATATATATACACACACACACACATATATATATATATATAGTATTTTCAAGATACTCTCTAACTAGGGTGGTTCATTTTTCAAATGAATTTGAAATTCAATTTGAATATTAACTCATATTCGTACATCAATCAGAATGTGTATTGTTTCGAACTCGATTATATTTTGAATAAAAATTATAATTTATATCATATATACTTTAAACATTATAATATTAGAATATAAATTGCGTAAATAATATAATTGGTTTATATAAATAGCATTTAGTTTCACATGATTATTATAATATAATTGTTGCAGTAGAAAAATGTGTGAAATATTAACAATCATGACTATTATAATATTTGTGATGGTTATTTTCACATTTTAGCCCCATTTCAAAGATTAAAGGATTGCTTTTTTTTATTCCAAAAAAAAAAGGTTTTCTATAATATTTATAATGTCTTATGATGTATTTAAACTTAAAAGTTAAAATAACAATATGTTTATTTTAAACAAAGGATAGCAATATTATAAACTCAAGGAAAGAAATAATGTAAAAGGCCTTGTAACCAACTCCTTACAATTCATCCCAAGGATCAACACATCCAGGAAAGAAAAGGGGGGCGTCATTCCTCAGAAACATGGATGACAAAAATTTAGAGTATTCGTATCCAAATCTTGTAAAATTATTATTACACGTACCCATCCCAAACCCGATTAAAAAATTACACATATTACTCATACACATTACAAACTCATTTGTTGATACCCGCATACTGCCCGTACCCCTCCAAAACCCATTTACTTTATAAAAAATTATAAATATATAAATATTTAGTGGCTATTTAAATAGCTACCTTAACAAAATAAATTATTATTTAAGAATATTCATCAGAAAAATTAAAAGAAACACATATTTAAGAAAAAGATGAAAGTGGAAAATTGACTTACTTCTACAGACAATAGACTTGTTAGCACAACCCGTTTTTTAATTTGATCAAATGAAGATGGGGTATATACTAGGGTTCTGTAGGTTTTTACTTATGTATATAAGGCCCTTTATTTAAGCTAAACATATTTTCCTTAATTATTCTGAAAATATTTTATTTTATATATATATATATATTTATATGAAAATATTTTAAATGAATGCTTATATGATCGGGTATTCACGGATACCCGATAGGCCGATAATCATACCCGATTATATAAACGGATTCTAATAATGGGTATCCTAGGGGGTATGTAGGTCCCAAGGGGTGATAATTAGTAAAGTTTAGAAGGGGGGAGGTTGAATAAACTTTACCAACTTTTTGATTTTAGTCCTTTAAATAATTTCAAAGTTGACTCAAGTCAGCTACTTCCTTGAGGGACAACTAGGTTGGTTTACACATCAAAGTTACCCACTCAATAGACTCGACTGAGCTGTTGATGTATAACTTAGCTATTTTCAGCTAACAATTTAAAATAACAATTGACTTGGTTTTTAACAGCGGAAGACTTTCACCCTTAGATTTGAATACATTTTTTCAATACTTGTTTTAGCAGGGTTATTATCAGCAGACTTAAGCAATTTAACTTATCAATAGATATAAATATAATGTAAGAAAGTAAGTGCGCTGAAAGTAAAATGACATAAGCAATTATAGTGGTTCGAGGATGGGGTAATTCTTCTAATCTACTTTTCTCCAACCCTTGGAGGAATCCACTAAGTAACATTACTTGGTTACAAAATGGTTAACAGTCCAAGTCAGCTTTGATCACATAGCTAGCTGCTCCATGGACTCAGTTTCTTCACATGACGACTGTCCTGCTACTTCTGCTTCCTTCAAACCTTTGGACTTGATCACTTAGTCCTCCAACAGGTTCAAAGCACTGGTTCGATTTGGAACCTTACTACACCTCCTTCAACCTTGGAGAGTAGACCCCTTGTTAGATCGATTTCCTTCGAGTTTAGGCTTGAGGATTTTCTTTGAATACTTGAGAGATATTGCTTTGCAGGTTATTGCTTGAATGCTTGTATGCTTGATAGTCTGTGTCGTTCGTTACCTTCTCTCAAATGACTCCTCAGCCTTTTATAGTGCACGTTTGAAAATATGTCCATTGAAGAGATAGACACACTTAACAAACAACACTTCGTAGGTTGTTGGTTAGTCATGTCTTGCAACATTAATGGAGATCGTACCTTGAATATAATATTCTGCAGCCTTTCCTTATCTCTGCAGGTTTTCAGGTACATCTCATTGGTTTCTTGCATTTTGCACTCTTTCAACAAAATAACTTTATTGCTGGTAGTCTGACACATGCCTATTGTTGGATAAATATTTTTTATCATAATATTGATGATTCATATTATTTAGTTTTACACCAAAACAAAGTCCCCAAATGTTGTCCAAATACTTCAAATCGATTTAAATGATTTTTACTAATTTTTTGGAATATTTTTTGAAGTTTAGTTTTGACAAAAATCGAACAATACTTCTGTTTCGAGGCCAACCGGTTGCCCTAGAGGGAAACCCGTGCCTGAAATTAAATTTCTGAGACAGAAACGAAACAGAGCAAAAAATGGTCCAGGCCAATCGGTCGATCCTAAGGCCGATCGGTGTGGTCGATCGTGCACGGAGTTGTGCAATATTTTATAAATATTCTGTTTCAAGTTTTGATGTAGTGGACTGGTCCACCATGGGGTGACGGTCGAACTCGAGGTCGAGGTGGCCCAACCCCTCTTGGACCAGTCCACCTGTTAGGCTTTCAAGCGAAATTCAATTTTTAACGTATTTCTTATAGTAGAGGTTAACCGGTCAACCTAAGTTTTTATCAACAAACTATCCATTGCACAACAGACAACTTTTCATGAAATTGAAAAATTGATTTCTAACATATATATTCTTCATTTAATGTGCAATTTTTCACAGATTTCGATATCTAATGAGGAGCCTATTGCTGGGATTCAAATCCAAGAGCTCTCCTATAAATAGATGAAGGCGTGAAGCAACACAAGACAATAACACAAGCAATACAAACAACAAGCAAACTTCTTGTTCTTCACTTTCATATTCTTGTTGTATTTTAGCCTAAGTCTTGCACTAGCACAATTTGAGTATTAGGCTTCATTCTTGATTACACTTGCAATTCAAAGTTGTATACTTCATTTGAGTTGTAATCTTGAATTGGTTCAAATCATCCAAAACAAGACATAGTGTTCTTGTGGTAAGAACACACTTGGTTGATTCTAGGTGTTAAAGAGTGTAGTGCTCTTCATTGTTGAAAGAAGATTATGGTAATCTTCATAGGTGGTGTTGTAAAAAAAGTGTGGCACTCTTCAAGGTAAAGGTTGTAATAGTTTGGTATCTATTAATAAACTTTTTCCCTTTTCGAAATCCATTCCGAACATACCGGGTGGTAGAAGATTATGCCCTAGGTGGGTTGAACTTCTATAAATCATTGAGTGTTGTTTATTTTTTCGCACTTTTATTTTGGTTATCATCTTCACTTTTGAAAAAGAGGGAGTAAATCGGAAAATTGGAAAAATCTATTCATCCCCCTCTAAATTTTTGTAGCCACTTAAACTAACAAGTGGTATCAGAGCCAAACTCTTTCACAAGCTCGTTTAATTTTTATGAGTAAAGAGGAGATCCATGGCTACGAGCGAAAGCTACCTCACCACCGGCGCCTCCACCAACAAGTCACACTATTCGATGCCAACAACTATGCTTTTTAGAAAGACCGAATGGAGTGCTTTCTACAAGGTTGTGGTTTTGATATTTGGAATGCGGTTATTGAAGGGATAGCTCAACCAACCAAGAGTCTCAAAGAATTTGACGATAATGATACGAAGTCATTTTCTCTAAACGGTGAGGCCTTAAATATTATGCATTATTTTCTTACTACCACAAAGTATAATCGTATTAGAGGAATAAGGTCCATGCATGAAGTATGGGAAAAATTAGAAACAATATATGAAGGTACAAAGAAAGTAAAACAAGCCAGAAAAACCATGATTGTTAAAGATTTTGAAAACTTCATTATGCTTGATGGTGAAGATATTAAAAAATGGTGGAAATGCTTGATAACATCGTCAATCCTCTAGTGGCACTTGAGAAAGTCATCTCGAAGAAGAAGACAAGGTACCAAAAGTCTTAAATGCTCTTCCTAGTTCTTGGTCCAAAAAAGTGGCGATTTACTAAGCTCAAAATCTTGAAACTCTCAAATTTGACGAGCTTATTAGAAATCTTCTCATCTACGAAGGAAGAATTCCAAACCATCCATCTCTCAATTGGGTATGCAATCTATTCCTAAAGGCTAAGCATCTTTTTCAAATAATACATAGTATGCTAGCGATGAAGAGGATGAGGAGACGACCGCCCTTGTCCAAATATTTTCCAAGTTTGTAAATAAAAATAAGGCAAGGAAGTCTAGAGAAAACTCGTGTTTCAAATGCGGGAAATCCAAGCATTACATAGCCGATTGCCCGAAATTAGCGAAGGAGGAGCAAAAGAAGAAAAAGTCTTTTCCCAAAAAGAAAGCTCTAAATTCGGAAGCCAAAACATGGGATGAGCTCCTTGCCACATCCGATGAAGAAGAATAAGTCGAACATGGTCTCATGGCCATAGACGATGAAAACAACGAGTTACGCTCTAACTCTTCATCTGCTTCTTTAATTGATGAATTACCATGTGATTATGATGAATTGCAAAATGAATTTAGAGATATGATTGAAAATATAAGATTTTGAAAAAGTAGTATAAAGAGCTTAAATTAGAAAAGGATAAATTATATATTTCTTATGAATCACTTGATCATGTTCATTCTATTACTCTTGCAAAAGTTCATAGTCTCGATTCCGAAAAACAAATGCTCACAAAAGAAATTGAAAATTTGAAAAAGGATGTGCAATGATTTAAATTGAGTACGGATAATGTTATAAAAATTCTTGGTGAAGTGAGCATTCCAAACTAGGACTTGGTTACAAACTTTTTCAAACAGTTTCTAAGAAAAATGACCAAGCTTCGAATTTCAACGTGCTAGTAGTCTTAACATTATTACTTGCTTTTATTATGGTAAATATGGACATTATGCTAATGATTGTAAACTTAAAAATAGCATTAGTCATTTTTGGAGACCCAAAGGTCTCAAGACTAACTCCCATGGACCCCAAAATTATAGGATACCTAAAAATGATTAATATGTAGGTGCTAGGGGCTATAACAATTCCGGAAGATTCAAAATGGCTCATGGACAATGGGTATTCGCGCCATATGACCGGAAGGAGAGAACTCGTTACCAACATCAAGCTCCAAGAAGAATGCATGGTCATGTTCGGGAATGACAAGGGAAAAATTCTTGGAAATGGAGAAATTGGTACTCTTCTTTCTCTCTTAGTAATGTTTTATTAGTAGAAGGGCTTAAGTTCAATTTGTTAAGTGTAAGCCAACTTTGTGATTCTAATTATGATGTTATTTTTAATAAAGGAAAATACCTTATTCTAAAAAATGATAAAATTATTTGTGAAGCTAGTAGAAAAGGCAATCTTTACAAAATTTACACAAGTGATTTGGTTAGTCAAAATGTTTATTGTCTTGTTGCCAATAATGATTTAACAAGTTTATGGCATAGGCGACTTGGACATGTTGGAAACAAAAATTTACAAAAGATTTACAAAAACCAACATGTAAAAGGACTACCCAATTTAAACTTTGAAAACCTTGGCTTATGTGACATTTGTCAAAAGAACAAATTACTTAAAAGTAGTTTTAAGCCCAAAAATAAAATTTCCACAACCACGCCTCTACAATTACTTCATCTTGATTTGTATGGGGATATTGACACCGAAAGTCTAAGTGGAAAATATTACACATTTGTTACAGTTGATGATTTTTCTAGATACACTTGGGCTATTTTTTTTGCAAATTAAAGTGATGCCGCTAATGAGTTTGCTAAGTTGTGTAGACTTATAGAGAATAAAAAAGAAGATATGATTAAGTCTATATGGAGTGACCGAGGAGGATAATTTGATGGTGACTTTAGAATATTGTGTGAAACCAAGAGATATTCACATAATTTTTCGGCTCCGAGAACTCCACAACAAAATTAGATAAACTTGATCCTAAGGCCGATGAAGGAATTTTTATGGGGTATTCAACTAAGAGTAAGGCATATCGAGTTTATAACAAAACGAGCATGGTGATCGAGGATTCTATTCACGTCAAATTCAATGAAGCCTTGGGTGTTGAAAGAATACCCAATGATGAAAGTGATGAAGAAGATGAAATTAAGCCAATTGTTCCAAATGGTGTTCAAAGTGATCAACCTTTTACATCAAATGATCAACCTTCAACTTCTAATGTTCCACAAGAGGATAAAGGTGATAACTTGGATCTTCCCATGGCATTAAAATTTAAAGGAAATCATCCAAAAGATCTCATAATTAGGGATCCTCTAGACAAAGTGATGACTAGAAGGAAATTTACCGAGAAAGCTCTTATATCTCAAAAGGAGCCAAAAATGCAAAGGAAGCCATTGAAGATGAATATTGGTTTCTTGAAATGCAAGAAGAGCTGAACCAATTTGAAAGGGATGATGTTTGGGAATTGGTACCTTGTCCTCCATCACAAACTATTATTGGCATAAAATGGGTATTCCAAAACAAACTCGATGACCAAGTCAACATCGTTCGAAACAAGGCAATGTTAGTGGCTCAAGGGTGATTGTCAAGAAGAAGGTATTAACTATGATGAAAGTTTTGCACGTGTAGCACGTTTAGAAGCAATTCGAATTTTACTTGCTGATTCTTGTTTTAAAATTTCAAGCTTTACCAAATGGATGTTAAATACGTCTTTTTATATGGTTTTATTCAAGAAGATGTCTATGTAAAACAACCTCTGGGGTTTGAAAATGTTTCGAGGCCAAATGATGTTTACAAACTTAAAAAGGCTTTATATGATTTAAAACAAGCACCCCGAGAATGGTATGATAGACTTAGCTCTTTTCTTTTACAAAATGATTTTTCAAGAAGTAAAGTTGATACTACTCTATTTGTTTTTGAAAAAGGGCAATATTGTTTATGAGTACAAATTTATGTTGATGATATTATCTTTGGTGCTACTAATGAGTCTCTTTGTAAGAAATTTTCTAAGCTCATGCAAGGTGAATTTGAGATGAGCATGATGTGAGAGCTCAACTTGTTTCTTGGACTTTAAATAAAAAAATGCCAAGAAGACATTTATATATCCCAATCCAAGTATACCAAAGAACTTCTAAAGAAGTTCAGAATTGAAGAAAGAAGGATCATTGCTACTCCAATGGCAACCAATATCAAGCTTGACAAGGATGAAAAAGGCAAGTCGGTTGATGAATCAAATATCGAGGTATGATTGGTATTTTACTTTGTTTGACCGCAAGTAGACTCGAGATTCTTCATGCCGTATGCCTATGAGCTCGATTTCCAAGCAATCCTAAAGAATCTCATATGAGTACCGTTAAAAGAAAATTTCGATATTTGAAAGGCACTATTTCATATGACTTGTTTTATCTAAAGAATGAATTGTTTTCTCTAAAAGGATATAGTGATTTGGACTATGGGGGAAATATTGATGATCGCAAAAGTACTTAGGATCATGTGAATTTTTAGGAGATTGCCTAATATCATGGTTTTCAAAAAAGCAAAATTGTGTATCTTTATCAACGGCTGAAGCCGAATATATTTCCGCCGCCTTTTGTTGTACTCAACTCCTTTTGATGAAACAAACCTTAGCGGATTACAAATGTTCTTTAAAAAATGTTCCTATTTTTGTGACAATATGTATGCTATAAACATTGCTCAAAATCTGGTTCATGTTAACTGAACAAAACATATTGAAGTTCAATATCATTTTCTAAGGGATTGTGTTTCTAAACGAAAAATTGAGATGTGTTTTGTTCCGTCTCAAGATCAACTAGCGGATATTTTCACAAAACCTTTAGCCGCCGAGTCTTTTACTTCAATTCGAGCTCGTTTAGGCATAATGCATATCGAATAAGGTCTATGATTGTATTTTGTGTATTTTTAAAACTTAGGGGTGAAAAATCGCATTTTTAACTCAAAATTCGGATATAAACTGGACCACAATATAGGTACCAGTCGACCTACCCTTGGACCGGTCGAACACCTGGTCAACCGGTCTCCCATGTCAATTTCAGAGTTTAAGTGGTCTCTGTCCTCTCAGTCCGATTTATTCGTTCTTATTTCACACCCCTTCACCCATTTCACACACAATTCATTCAAAATGATTTTTTCTTGCAAATTCTACCTTTTTAGACTTGTATTATATCTATATCTTTCATATTATTCATCTTCTCCGATCAATTGGTAAGTTTAATTCCCTTTTAATCTTAATTGGGTTGAACCCTTGAGAACCTTGTGTATACTTGATGAATTTGTGTAATTCTTGTATGATTGTGATGAGAATTATATATGTTTATGGATTGTGATTGTAGAACTAAGATTGGTATTGATTTTTTGGGCATTATTACATTTACAAATGTTATATACAACTTCGACTTTGTCCTATGCATGCCAAGTGTTCGATAAAATGCCTCAGTGAATATTTCATCGTTCACATGAATCTCTTGATTAAAAATGTCTTATATGTTTATAGAGATCATGTTTAATCCATCAAATGAGCTTCTACAAACTTTCTTCACAAAATTTTCCCTTACAATTTGGAATTTAAGCTTTCTATTCAAAAAACATGATAATTCGATTCATTGCATACTTTGATATCTATTTATGACGTTTTTATCGTGGTAATAGTCTTTTTGATGATTCCAAAGAGGGATAAAAATGAAATAAGCTCATAAGCTATATGTTTAGATCAAAGAAGCTAGGAAAAGCTCGCAAATAAATCTATAAGTTGTGGAAGAAAAAGCCAAAAGCTGTGGATGGAATTTAGTCCAATGGATGCAATATAGACTTTTAATTCTGACTAATGAATTCTTTTTGACAGGTGGAGCTATTTGTTTGATACACGTTTTTATCTTAATTTTGATGATTTTATTTTTACACCAAAACAATGTTTCTAATTGTTGTCCAAATACTCCTAAATGATTTAAAATGTTTTTACTATTTATTCGGAGTATTTCTTCAAGTTTTATTTTAGATAAAATTGGACAACTTAATGATTTTATGTTTATAAGTTTCTACTTCAAAACAAAGTTTCTAAATGTTGTCCAAATACTCCCGATCGGTTTAAAATATTTTTACTAAATTTTCGGAGTATTTCTTGAGGTTTATTTTCGACAAAAAATGGACAATATTTCTGTCTCGAGGTCAACCGGTCGCCCTATAGGGCAACCCGTACCTAAAGATGAATTTTGGAACAAAAAAAGAGACGGAATAGAAACTGGCCAGGTCGACCGGTCGACATCCCTATCGACCGGTACCTGGGAGTCAGGTTTTGAAACAGAACAAAACTCTCTTGGCTTTTCATTAAGGGGGACCGATCAAGGTATAGGTCGACCGGTCGAAGACCCCCTTGATCGGTCGCCCCATATAAATTGTTGATTCGTTTAATTCAAACTCTATTTCTGTGCGACCGGTCACCCTCAAGTTTGATGAAAAATTTTCGACGCGTTTTGTGAGACAAACTTTCCGTAAATTGTGGGATTGATTTCTAACAGCTATATTCTTGATTTTAATTATATTTTTCTGTAGATTTTCAATTCCCAAGAGGAGCCTATGTTTGATCAATCATCTCCTATAAATAGAGGAAGTTTTGGAGCAACCAACACAACAATTGAGATACAACACAACAAGATACATTCCAAGCAAACACTTGTTCTTCATTGTTATTATTCTTGTTGTAATTTGCCTAGCTTATCACTTTCACATCTTGAGGTCTAGGCTTTCATTTCTTGATTACACTTGCACTCAAATTGTATTATTTATTATTGAGTTGTAATCTTGATTTTTGGTCATCATTCAACACAAGACATCCTTGTGAGTATTCTTGTGGAAAGAATACACTTGGGTGATCTAGGTGATAGGTGTTTCAAGAGTGTGGTGCTCTTGAGGTGTTTGAGGAATTTGGTATTCTTCAAGATTGAAGATTGTGGTGATCTTCAAAGGTGCCGTTGAAGGAAGATTGTGGTAATCTTCAAAGGGAGATTGTGGTAATCTCCAAAGGTGGTGTTGAAGAAGAGTGTGGTGCTCTTCAAGGTGTTGTAAGTTGAAGTTGTATTAATTTTGGTAATTAATAATTTTTTTTTTCTTTTGTAAATCCATCCCGGATATACTGGGGTGGTAGAGGATTAGGCCCTAGGTGGGTTGAACTTCTATAAATTGACGTATGTTGTTTACATTTCGCACCTTCTATATTGTCTTGGCTTGTTTTGTCGAAAAAGAGGGTAAAATCGAAAAGATGGAGATAATCTATTCACCCCCTCTAGATTATTGTAGCCGCTTGGACTTACAAGTGGTATCAGAGCTAAACTCTTTGGCAAGCTCGTTTCACATCGCGAGTGAAGAGGAACGATCGTCGGCTACGAATGAAGCTCACCTTTCCGGCACCTCCACCACCAAGCCACCTCAATTTGATTCCAAAAATTTTGCATTTTGGAAAGAAAGAATGGAATGCTATTTACAAGGTTGCGGGTTCGATATTTGGAACATCGTCATCAATGGAGAATCCATTCCGATGAAAGACACACCACACACCTCCAAAGGCCTCAAAGAGCTCAATGATGAAGAAAAGAAAATCATCTCCTTAAATGGTAAAGCTCTCAATATCTTATATTGTTCACTTACCAACTTGGAGTTTAATCTTATTGTAGGAATTCGATCGGCTCATGAAGTATGGCAAAAATTAGAAGCCATTCATGAAGTATATGCAAATGATAGGATCAACTCAAAAGCATCTACTTCTCAAATGGATACAATGTCAAATCTAAGGAACAAGCCTCTTACAACTTCCAACTATGAAGAAGTTGAACATTGTCTTATGGGCATCGAAGAAGATAACGAGGTATGTCTTAAACCGTCTACTTCCTATGATATTGTTATACATAATAATTATAGTGATTTGCAAAATGATTTTGATGATCTTCAAAATGAATTCCAAAGCTTGCTTGCTAAATACAAAAATTTGAAAAAGGAATTCAATGCTTTGAAAAATAAAAAGGATAGTTTATCTACTTCCTATGAATTACTATCATGTGCTCACACCACCACACTTGACAAGGTTAGAAACCTTGAAAAAGAAAATAGTACTCTTGTTGAGGATATAAATTGCATGAAAAAGGATTTATCAAAATACAACTTGAGTACCGATAAAATGATTGATATTGTTGATGTTCATAGTTGTAATAAATTGAAACAAGGACTTGATCATAAGCCTAGTGTTGTTAATCATATGAAAAGAAATCAAGTCCCTATGCATGTTGGTCATTATGCTTCAAAAATTATTACTTGCTTCTATTGCGGTAAAAAGGGTCATACGGCTAATTTTTGTCGGGCTAGAAATAGCTCTAATTATTTTTGGAGACCTAAAAGTCTCAAAGCTAATCCTAAAGGACCCAAACACATGAGGGTACCACAATACAATGTCATATTAGGTACCCGACAAAATAATAATCGAAGAAAATTTATACCGCCAAAAAGACATCAAATGACCATCTCATTTGATCAAAGAAGAAGACATCACCAAAATGACTTTCCAAGAAGGAAATATTATCAACAAAAGAAAGGATATAAACCTTGGAGATGGAACAATCGAAGAAGCTACCATCAACAAGATGATCTTCAAAGGGGAAGATATCATCAACAATGGGAACGACACAATCCATGGAAATGGCGTAATTGGTAAACCGTATCTCCCTACTTACATATGCATATTAATTTAGTATGCATGTTTTTATTTGTGTCTAAATTGCAAAATGAGTTTTCATAATTTTAAAATTAAGGTCTTTAATATATATTTGTATTTTTAAAATCCTTTGAAATTGAGACCTTACATGTTGCTTTTAAACTCTTGTGGACTTACATAGACTCATGTATTTCTATCTCTTATGGATTTCTATAGCATAAGCATTTTTATTGTGATATCTCTTATTGTTTGGCCTACATTTGTGCTATTATATCTTGTGCAAAATTTGTTTAAAATATTGTGTAGGTTATATATTTCCTATTCATTGGCTATCGTCTATTACTTCTTCTAAGAGACTCTTAAACCATCGAGGTATGTTCACTCGTATTATGCACTTATCTTTCAAAACTATTTCATCTCATCCCCTTTAGTGCCACTAAATGACTTTGTGATTTTTCTCAAAAGGGCACTACTCGTAAAATCTCGTTTTTCTCGTATATATGTTTTCTCGAAACTCATATTTGTTGGATTTAGTCCATAATTATCTTTTTGCAAAGTTTTAAAACTTTTGGGGTGAAAAATCAAATTCTGGAAAATGAAATTGCACTGAAACTGGTACCCAGGAGTAGGTACCGGTCGACCAGGGGGTCGACCACACCGGTCGACAGACCCGTCGACCGGGTTATATCAGACGGGCAGATTGTTTTAAATTGAAACAGGGGCTGCTACTTTTCTTTTCTCCTTCTTAAATCGACGAACCCTAGCTCATTCTTCTTCAAAATTTCTCTCTTATTCTCTCATTATCTCTCTATTTATCTCATCTTTGAGTTTATATCACTCAAATTCATCTTGTTTTCATGGCACCCCGTCAATTCACCGGACGAAATCCTCAAAAGAGGAGAAGAAAGCAAAGGGGAGAATCTTCCTCCAACCCCCAACCAGATGATATTCCACAAGGAGATAATCAAAACCGGCTTACGGAAGAGGAGATTGTTGAATTGAGAGCCGGGATTTCTAAATCAAATATTCATTGGGACTCAAGTAAGTTATCACTTCTCTACGAGCGTCCCTCTAGAGCAAATAGATTTCGATTTCTAAATAAACTTGCGGAGGAGCACTATGAAAATATTGGATTGAACGACTAGAAAATTGCTTGCACTCGTATGGTTCGATTTATGGCTTTTCATGATGAATATCCGGAAATTAGGGCTTATTTTGAAATTCAAGGTTGGGTTTCATTATGGGATAATCCATGTTTGCATTATGATGATGAGCTTATAAAACTTTTTTATGCAAATATGTGGATTGTTGATGCTACGGAAGATAATCCGTTGGAACTTCATACATTCGTTAATGGTAGGCATTTTTCGTGGACATTGGCCGATATTTGTAATCATTTTAATGTGCCGAATGATGGAGTTGTAAATGTTGATTTCGCTCATTGGGATGATGATCTTTTTGGTGTCTCACTTCATGAGGTAAAAACATTTTTAGGAGTTTTTCCGGAAGTAACCTTCTCGGCAATGCCGCCAAATTATCGGATTGTATCGATTATTTGCTCCTATTGTGTTTGTGGAAAAGAAGTAAAACTCCCGAGTAATCTTGAACTCTTTCTCACCTATAAGATTATCCGAGGAGAAAAAGTAAATTATGGGGCTATTTTTGTGTATTGTTTGTCAAAATCAAGAAGGCTTACTAAGAAAAAATATACATTGGGAAATTTGATTTGTCGACTACTATACCTATCGGGCTACCCGAAAAATGAAATGAATACCAAAATTCGTCATAATGACTATGATAATGCCAACATTCTCCAAATGGTAAGAATGCCACAGAATCTACCACGGGTTCCCACCAAAGCCGCTAGGGGACGTGCTCGAAATCCACAACAACCTCGGGATGATTTCTTTAATGACAATGAGATTGAAAATATTGGTAGAGGGAATGTTGAGGAACAAGAAGATGAGGAAGAAAACTATGTGGGAAATGAAGAAGAGGAACAAGAAGTTAGGGAGGAAGAAAATGAAGGAAATGAGGAAGAACACTATAATGAAGGAGAGGATGAAGAAAATGAGCCGGATGTTGAGGACTTGAATCTTAAAGAGAGAATGGAAAAGGTGGAAAGAGAGACATTTAGAGATGTTGCATCTCTTAGAAAAGAGCTCCGAGTTGTGAAGGAAGAAAATTCCAGATTGAAAAAATCTATGGGAAAATTGAAGAAATTCATCAAAGAGCTTATTCCCGCAGCTTGCTTCTCTTCGGGTGAGGATTGATGTCCCTACCCCTTTTTTATCTTAACATTTCTTGTCCTTGTTGCTTTGTAGTCGTATGAACTATTGTACAACTCTATTGCACTAATGAGATTTGCTTGTTTTTCTTAAAAGAGATGATCTAGCAAGAGTGCTAGTAGCTTTTCATTATTGTGGTATTGGCCTTGTTGGAGCATTTGAGGGTAAAATTACTCTATTTTGGCTTTGTTTGATAATTGGTATGAAGTACTTGATGGTAAAAGTGCTTCTTTTAATTTTTGCTTAAATGCATTTGTGATGCCTTGATTATTTTGTTTAGATGGATAATTTGGGACATTTGTAATGTCTTATATGCATTGCTTGATGATATGAGCTACTTGATGGTTCTTTAAATGGCATTCGTAATGCCTTGATTTTTTGGCTAAAATTATCTCAATTGGGTCGAACCCTTGAGAATTTACTTTGTTGGGGATTTTATTTGTTGGATTTATGTTGAAATATTTGCTTTTGGTGATGGTTTGAAAAACTTGGCTTTATATCTTTTACAAGGACTATATACATCTTCCTTTATTTTTAACGCCCGCCAAGTGTTCGATTAAATGTTTCAATGAATATTTCAACTTCTACATGAATCCCTTGTCTTCAAATGTCTTAAATACTTATTGAGATCATGTCTTGGCTAAACGAGCTTATGGACTTTTCATGGTACATTTCTCCCATTTTCGGTTTCTAAGCCTATATTTTTTCTATGGTTGAAAAATCGTATCTTTGGCGCATTTAGATATACTTGTATGATGTTTTTATCATCCTAACATTCTTTTTGATGATTCCAAAGGGGGAGAAACATGAAATTGGCTCGTTAGCTCAAAGAAGCTAATAAAAGCTCGATATAAAAGCTATAAGCTATGGCTTCTAAAAGCCATAAGTTGTGGATTATATTTAGTCCATTTGTTGAAACAGGAAATTGGCTCGTTAGCTCAAAGAAGCTAATAAAAGCTCGATATAAAAGCTATAAGCTATGGCTTCTAAAAGCCATAAGTTGTGGATTATATTTAGTCCATTTGTTGTATTATGGACTTATATACTTGTCTAATGATGTTTTGTTGACAGGGGGAGCTTATAAGCTCTTGTACTTAAGTACAATATGTAAAAGCTAAGATTTTAGCTTGTGGTTGATTATTTGAACATTTCTCTTGATGTGCTTGATGATAGGGGGAGCTTGTGCTTATTCTTGAATATATTCACTTCCTTATTTGGTTGCTTATGTATTTTGGAAATGTTAGTCGCTTCTAAACGGTTAGATGTTTTTACCGGAAAATCATTTTAAAAATTGTCCCCTAATATTTCTAAAAATTATTTTGGTTTGTAATCATCAAAAAGGGGGAGATTGTTTGATACATGTTTTTATCTTAATTTTGATGATTTTATTTTTACACCAAAACAATGTTTCTAATTATTGTCCAAATACTCCTAAATGATTTAAAATGTTTTTACTATTTATTCGGAGTATTTCTTCAAGTTTTATTTTAGATAAAATTGGACAACACTTTTAATGATTTTATGTTTATAAGTTTCTACTTCAAAACAAAGTTTCTAAATGTTGTCCAAATACTCCCGATCGGTTTAAAATGTTTTTACTAAATTTTTGGAGTATTTCTTGAGGTTTATTTTCGACAAAAATTGGACAACATTTCTGTCTCGAGGTCAACCGGTCGCCCTATAGGGCAACCCGTACCTGAAGATGAATTTTGGAACAAAAAAAGAGACGGAATAGAAACTGGCCAGGTCGACCGGTCGACCAGGGTGTCGACCGGTGGCGTCGACCGGTACCTCGAAGTCAGGTTTTGAAACAGAACAAAACTCTCTTGGTTTTTCATTAAGGGGGACCGATCAAGGTATAGGTCGACCGGTCGAAGACCCCCTTGACCGGTCGCCCCATATAAATTGTTGATTCGTTTAATTCAAACTCTATTTCTGTGCGACCGGTCGCCCTCAAGTTTGACAGCAAATTTCTGACCGTTTGACAGCAGACAAACTTTCCTTAAATTGTTGGATTGATTTCTAACAGCTATATTCTTGATTTTAATTATATTTTTCTGTAGATTTTCAATTCCCAAGAGGAGCCTATGTTTGATCAATCATCTCCTATAAATAGAGAAAGTTTTGGAGCAACCAACACAACAATTGAGATACAACACAACAAGATACATTCCAAGCAAACACTTGTTCTTCATTGTTATTATTCTTGTTGTAATTTGCCTAGCTTATCACTTTCACATCTTGAGGTCTAGGGTTTCATTTCTTGATTACACTTGCACTCAAATTGTATTATTCAATATTGAGTTGTAATCTTGATTTTTGGTCATCATTCAACACAAGACATCCTTGTGAGTATTCTTGTGGAAAGAATACACTTGGGTGATCTAGGTGATAGGTGTTTCAAGAGTGTGGTGCTCTTGAGGTGTTTGAGGATTTTGGTATTCTTCAAGATTGAAGATTGTGGTGATCTTCAAAGGTGCCGTTGAAGGAAGATTGTGGTAATCTTCAAAGGGAGATTGTGGTAATCTCCAAAGGTGGTGTTGAAGAAGAGTGTGGTGCTCTTCAAGGTGTTGTAAGTTGAAGTTGTATTAATTTTGGTAATTAATAAAATTCTTTTTTTTTTGAAATCCATCCCGGATATACTGGGGTAGTAGAGGATTAGGCCCTAGGTGGGTTGAACCTCTATAAATTGACGTGTGTTGTTTACATTCCGCACCTTCTATATTGTCTTGGCTTGTTTTGTCCGAAAAAGAGGGTAAAATCGAAAAGATGGAGTTAATCTATTCACCTCCCCTCTAGATTATCGTAGCCGCTTGGACTTACACTATTAATCTCTTGAACTTCAAGGTTCAATTGTAAAAGCCGAGCTTTTACTTTTAGTTGATTGCTTCTATGCTTTTAGTTGATTGATTCTATGCCTATTCTTGTTTAGCATGTTGATAGAGGAAGCTTTTGTAAAATGTTTTGAAAAATCTTTGCTCCTATCCTTATGATTCTTAATCATGAAAAGTGTCGCCTACAATGGATTGTTGTTTTTGACCGGAAAAACTTATTTCGTTTTTAAAATCGATATCCTAAAACTGTTTTTGTTTGTAATCATCAAAAAGGGGAGTTTGTTAGATAAATGTTTTTATCGTAATTTTGATGATTTCATATTATTTAGTTTTAAGCCAAAACAATGTCCGCAAATGTTATCCAAATACTTAAAATCAATTTAAATGATTTTTAGTAATTTCTTGGAGTATTTTTTTGAAGTTTATTTTTGACAAAAATCGGACAACACTTCTGTTTCAAGGCCAACTGGTCGCTCTAAAGGGCAACCCGTGCCTGAAGTTGAATTTCTGAGATAGAAACAAAACAGAACCAAAATTGGTCCAGGCCGACCGGTGTGGTCAACCAGTCGACCTCAGGTTGACCGAGTGCCTGGAGTTGTGCAATATTTGACAAATCTTCTCTGTTTCAATTTTTGATGTAGTGGACAGGTCCACTATGGGGGTGACCTGTCGAACTCGAGGTCGACCGATCCAACCCCCTTGGACCGGTCCACCCTTTAGTTTTTCAAGCAAATTCATTTTTAACGTATTTCTTATATTAGAGGTCAACCGGTCAACCTAATGTTTTATCAACAAACTATTCGTTGCACACCAAACAACTTTTCATGAAATTGGGGATTGATTTCTAACAGCTATATTCTCCATTTAATGTGCAATTGTTTACAGATTTCAACCTCCAAGGCGGAGCTTATTGCTGGGATTCAAATCTAAGAGCTTTCCTATAAATAGATGAATGCTTGAATCAACACAAGACAACAACACAAGCAATACAAACAACAAGCAATCTTCTTGTTCTTCACTTTCATATTCTTGTTGTATTTTAGCCTAAGTTTTGCACTAGCACATTTTGAGTATTAGGCTTCATTCTTGATTACACTTGCAATTCAAAGTTGTATACTTCATTTGAGTTGTAATCTTGAATTGGTTTAAATCATCCAAAACAAGACATCATTGTTAGTGTTCTTCATTGTTGTAAGAAGATTGTGGTAATCTTCATAGGTGGTATTGTAAGAAGAGTGTGATACTCTTCAAGGTAAATGTTGTAATAGTTTGGTATCTATTAATTAACTTTTTCCTTTTTCGAAATCCATTCCGGACATACCTGGTGGTAGAAGATTAAGCTCTAAGTGGGTTGAACTTCTATAAATCATTGAGTGTTCTTTACTTTCCCCCCCTTTTATTTTGGTTATCGTCTTCACTTTCAAAAAAGAGGGCGTAAATCGGGAAAATCTATTTACCCCTTCTAGATTTCCGTAGCCACTTGAACTAACACATATTTCCAGCAAAACCTTGACTTTGCTTGACAACAGACCTCTTTCAGCTTTCTCGAGTCCTGTCTGCTGTATACCCATTTGACATTCAATTCCAATCATTTTTGCTGTCAGTCAGCTGAAAAAGACAGCTTTTCTGTCACTTGACTGATTCTTCACTTCCTTTACTCAGCTGCCACACAACTGGGTCTTCCGTCGAGTCTCGTAATCTTCAACTTGGCTGCCTTTGATTCAGCTCATAGAACCCTATCTATTACAAGTTGAATTACATTTGAATTGGGGTGCCAACTTCCTAATCTAAGTTTTGCATGTATATCAAAATCTATACATAAATTTTCCCTACAATTTTCCTTTTTTTTGATGATGCCAAAACTTAAATAAAAAATACATAAGTAAATAGTGCAGTAACAAGGAATGAATGTATAGTATATGTCATTTTATTGAACATATCATTCTTGCACTTTACAAACCACTTTACAATGTACAAATAAATACAAAGTATCAGAGCATTACGTATCTCAAAGCATATATAGAGTATTTACATTTGTATGTGTATTTACAATTAAGTAAAAATACAACATGAAGGGGTTCAACCATCTTCAACGCCTTGGCTGCTTCCTTCTTCTCTCAGCATCCTCATCTGCTCTTTTTTGATCCTCTTATGCTCTTCTCCTCTTTCTATCTTTCTCCTCTCTTTTCTTCTTTTTGTAGGCTCTTTTTGTAGTAGGGTCCTCCTTATGCTGTCTTTCTTTTCATTCATGATCCAACCTAGTGTTTTCTGTTAGTCCAAGTGACTACGAAAATTTAGAGGGGGGGTGAATAGATTTTCTGATTTACGCCTCCCAATTTTCTGACTTACGCCATCTTTTTCGAATATGAAGATAATGACCAAAATAAAAGTGCGAAAATGTAAACTACACTCGATGATTTATAGAGGTTCAACTCACCTAGGGCCTAACGCACTACCACCCGGTATGTCCGGAATGGATTTCAAAAAAATATTTTATTAATAGACACCAAACTATTACAACATTTACCTTGAAGAGCACCTCACTCTTCTTACAACACCACCTATGAAGATTACCACAATCTTCCAACTTGAAGAGCACCAAACTCTTCTTCACCTCGAAGAGCACCAAACTCTCCCAAACCGAAGAGCACCAAACTCTTCAACACGAAAAGCACCAAGCTTTTCAACCAAATCAACCAAAACGTGTTCTTGCCAAAAGAACACTAACAACGATTTCTTGTTTTGGATGATGTTACAAATATAATCAAGATTACACTTTAAAAGAAATTTTACAACTCAAAAGTGCAAGTGTAATCAAGATGGAAAGCCTAATAAGCAAGATGTGAAAGTGATAATCTTAGGCTAATAGAACAAGAATGTTGAAAGTGAAGAACAAAATATTTGCTGATATTTTTCTTGTTGTGTTGTATTGTGTTGTCTTGTTGTGTTGCTTCAAGCCTTCATCTATTTATATGAGAGTTCTTGGATTTGAATCCCAGCAATAGGCTCCTCCTTGAAGATTGAAATCTGTAAAAAATTGCACATAAAATGGAGAATATAGCTGTTAAAAATCAATCCCACAATTTCATGAAAAATTGTCTGCTGTGCAACGTCGGATAGTTTGCTGATAAAACCTTAGGTTGACTGGTTGACCTCTAATATGAAAAATCAAATTTTACATTGAAAATACACTGTTAGACCGGTCGAATAGGGGTTGGACCGGTCTCTCTTGGGTTCGACTACTTGATGTAGAAACAGAGAGATTTTAAGCAAAAACATTTTTTCTTCAGACACTGGTCGACCGGTCCACCACACCGGTCAATCCACCGGTTGACCTCCCCGAGGGATGAAATTTTCATTGAGATATTTTATCGAACACTTGGCGTGCGTAGAATAAAATCGAAAATGTATAGAACATTTGAAAATGTAATCATGCCCAAAACATCAACACCAAATACAATTCTATAAGCACAATCCATCAACAATCATAATTCCCAACACAATGATACAACAAATAAATCAATATACCAAGTAAAAGCACTTTCTCAAGGGTTCAATCCAATTGAGATAAAAAAAAGAATTTAACTTACCAATTGATCAGAGAAGATGAATAATATGGAATATATACGCATTATACAAGTCCAATAAAGTAGAACTTGCAAGAAAAAAATATTTTGAGTGATTGTGTGAAATGAGCGAAGGGGTGTGAAAATAGGAGAAATATACGAATACACCGAAATGTTGGACAAAACCAATTAAAACTTTGAAAATGCCCTGGTCGACCGGTTGACTAGGTGTTCGATCGGTCTAGGTCTGATCAATCGATCGACAACCTTGGTTGACTGTTACCTGTATTATGGTCTAGTTTCTGTCCAAATTTTTGAGTTCAAAATGCGATTTTTCACCCCTAAGTTTTAAAAATACACAAAATGCAATCATAGACCTTATTCGATATGCATTATGCCTAAACGAACTCAAATTGAAGTAAAAGACTCGGCGGCTAAAGGTTTTGTTAAAATATCCACGAGTTGATCTTGAGACGGAACAAAGCACATCTTAATTTTAGAAACACAATCCCTTAGAAAAATGGTGTCAAACCTCAATATGTTTTGTTCGGTTATGATGAATCGGATTTTGGGCAATGTTTATAGTGGACGTGTTATCACAAATCTGTTGAAGAGAAAATTTTTGAAGAATCAAAAGGGGTCTACTACCCAAGGAGGATTTTAGGAAGGTTCAAGGTCGAACCAGTATCAAGTTATTGGAGGGCTTCATGATCAAATCCAAGAGCTTGAGAAAGTGAGCTGAAGTAGCAAGGCAACGCCTGTGAAGAAGAAGTCGAGTCGGTAGAGAAGCCAGCTGTGTGACCAAGGCTGTCTCTAGACTGTTGACCACTTTGTAAACAGATCTATTACATAGTGGATTCCTCCAGGAGCTGGAGAAGAGAGGATTAGAAGAATTACCCCATCTTTGAACCTCTACAAAAATTAACTGTGTCATTTATTTTTCAGCACATTTACATTTCTGCATACTTACATCATATCTGTTGATAAACTCATATTTGCTATCCAACTGATTAATAACCAAGTGCAAAAATCAAGTGTTAAAACAAGTTTAAAACAATTCAAAGGGTGTTAAGTCTTCCGCTGATAAAACCAACACAACCAAGTTAATGTTCGGATTAAACAACTGAGTTATTCTATCAACAGCTCTATCGAGTCTGCTGAGTAGCTAGCTCTGCTGAATAACCAACTTAGTTTTCCCTCAAGGACACAACTGTTTGAGTTAACTCGTAATAATCTTAAAAGGACTAAAATCGGAAAGTTGGTAAGGTTTATTCAACCCCCCTTCTAAACCTTTCTCACACCCCTTGGGACCTACAGTATAAATTTCATAGATGAGAAGATTGCCGAAAATCTCATCAAAATTTAGAGTTTCTAAATTTTGAGCTTCCGTAATAGCGGTAACTTTTTCGAACCAAGAGGCGGGAAGAGCATTTAGAACTTTTGTGACTTTATCTGCTTCGGAAATAATTTTCCCAAGTGCAAATAGAGGATTTACAATGTTATCAAGCCTTTAAGCCATTTTGGAAATATTTTCTCCAACATTCATAGTGAAATTTTCGAACTCTTTAAGCAACATGGTCTTTCGAGTTTGTTTAACTTTCTTTGTGACTTCATATATAACTTCTAATTTTTCCCACACATCATGTGCGGATCGAATTCCTCTAATACGATTATATTCCGTAGCGGTAAGAGAACAATGAAGAATGTTAAGAGCTTTACCGTTTAAGGAGAATATTTTCTTGTCTTCATCATCGAACTCCTTGAGGCCTTTGGGGACTTGAGTTCCATCCTCCTTTTTCTTCATTGGGATAGATACTCCATTAATAACTGTGTTGTAAATATCGAACTCGCAACCTTGTAGGAAGCACTCCATTCTATCTTTCCAAAATGCATAATTGTTGGAGTCGAAGAGAGGCGATCAATTGAATAAAGCACCGGTTGGAAGATAGCTCTCATTCGTAGCCATGGATCTTTTCTCTTTACTTGCAATGAAAAACGAGCTTGCCAAAGAGTTTGTCTCTGATACCACTTGTTAGTCCAAGTGGCTACGAAAATCTAGAGGGGGGAGTGAATAGATTTTCCAGATTTTCTGATTTACGCCCTCTTTTTCGAATAAGACGATAATGACCAAAATAAAAGTGCGGAAATTAAACAACACTCGATGATTTATAGAGGTTCAACCCACCTAGGGCCTAATCCTCTACCACCCGGTATGTCCGAAATGGATTTCAAAAAAAGCGTTTATTAATAGACACTAAACTATTACAACCTTTACCTTGGAGAGAACCTCACTCTTCTTACAAAACCACCTATGAAGATTGCCACAATCTTCCAACTTGAAGAGCACCAAACTCTTCTTCACCTTGAAGAGCATCAAACTCTTCCAACTCGAAGAGCACCAAACTCTTCAACACGAAAAGCACCAAGCGTTTCAACCAAATCAACCAAACGTATTCTTGCCAAAAGAAGACTAACAACGATTTCTTGTTTTGGATGATGTTACAAATACAATCAAGATTACACTTTAAAAGAAATTTTACAACTCAAAAGTGCAAGTGTAATACAACAAGAATGTTGAAAGTGAAGAACAACGTATTTGCTGATATTTTTCTTGTTGTGTTGTATTGTGTTGTCTTATTGTGTTGCTTCAAGCCTTCATTTATTTATAGGAGAGCTCTTGGATTTGAATCCCAGAAATAGGCTCCTCCTTGAAGATTGAAATCTGTAAAAAATTGCACGTAAAATGGAGAATATAGCTATTAGAAACCAATCCCATAATTTCATGAAAAATTGCCTGCTGTGCAACGGATAGTTTGCTGATAAAACCTTAGGTCGACTGGTCGACCTCTAATATGAAAAATCAAATTTTACATTGAAAATACACTGTTGGGCCAGTTGAACATGGGTTCGACCGTTCGACATAGAAATAGAGAGATTTTAAGCAAAAACATTTTTTCTTCAGATACCGGTCGACCCCCTAGGTTGACCGGTCGACCCCACCGGTCGACCTAGTGGTTGATCTCCCTCAGCATGTTCTCTGTTTTCAAGGTTTAAACACGTTCAGGTACGGGTTGCCCTGTAGGGCGACTGGTTGACCTCAAAACAGTGGAGTTGTCTGATTTTTGTCAAAATTAAAGTTCAAGAAATACTCCAAAAAAGGGGTATTGTTTTTTTCCTGAACTATAGGTGTTTTGCTACTTTGGTACCGACTTTTTCGACTTCCTAAATTAGTACCATTAATGAGCTAATTGTTATTAGTTGGTACCTAATGACAACCGGCAGTGAAATTTCCCACCGGAATTTGCTCACGTGACACACATGTGCTGGGCTGGGGGGCTTTTTAGTCATTTCTTGTTATTATTATGGGCAAAAATGACTTATCCATATTTTACACTTGAATTCGATTTTTAAAAAGAATACATTCTTCCCCTTTTGATTTCTTCTTCACAGACGCAAATGAGAGGATGTGCAGACAGACATCGGAGTATGTGGTGGAGGATTTGTGCCATTGCGGTAGAAATTCGGTTGTGAAAACTTCATGAACTAATCTAAATCTGGGAAGGAGATACAAAGCTTGTACAAAATTTCGGGTAAGTTTGTAAAATTTGAAACCCTTGCTGCCCTGGCTGCCTTCCACAAGATCTTTTTCAGTGCTAGACCCCTATGTGAAGCTTTGAAGTTTCTATATAAATGTTGGACACAAAATCTATGCTCACATCCTGGCAACAATTGTTCAATAGCATCAATCAAACCTTGTTGTTTATCAGACATTATTGTCCAATGGTAACTGTTTTGAATGTCCAAATCCATCACTAACAACTCTAAGAACCACAACCATGATTGTTTTTTTCCTTTTCAACAACTGCATATGCAAATGGATACATGCAGTTGTTGGCATCAATGTCTACTGCACTCAACAAAATACCACCAGCCTGAGTTTTGAGATGACAACCATCTAAGCATATCACATGCCTACATCCCTCAAAAAATCCTCTCTTTAAAGAACCCCAACAAATGTAGAATCTTTTGAACTGTGGCTGCCCATTCAATACTTTGGATTTTATTTTCACAGTTGTTCTTGGGTTTGACTGCCTAATCTCCTCAGCATATTCTCACAACATGCCATATTGTTCTACATCAGTCCCAGTACTTAAAGTATGCACAATCTTCTTTGCCTTATACATCTGCCACTTAGTGAAGACAAGTTTAATGTCTTTTTGCATGATAGTGATCATGGAATCAACAGGCCATTTAGGATCATAAGCCAGCTTTTCTTTGTACATGGTAGCTAGCCACTTTGGTGTTGCATGAGACACTTTTTGAACCCTAGGACATTTGTGGCTCCCAACAAATGTTTTTACTTGAAGGTCTGTCCTCATTCTTCACATTTGATGCATAGATAACCCAAGGACAATATCTAATCTGCCACACTCAGCAAATGCACTCAGTTTTTTTTACCTTTAGCATGACTACTACTACCTATTTCAATGTTTGTTTTTTCATTTGTGAACCCCCCCATTCAACCTCAGCATCAATGTCATCATCAAATAACATGTCATCATCTTCAGACACTTCACAATCACTATCTACAAAACCTTCAGAGTATGAGGAATCTGATCCAATAGATTGGACACAATCACTGTCACTTTGAAATCACTACCATTATTGATGTCACCTTTTCCAACATCACTATTGTTTGTATCACTTCCCTCATTCCTCTCCACATTTTCATGGCCAAAATCTCCCATAAAATTTAAAGGCTCATCAACATTGGGCAGGTCTTCATCATGCAACTCTTCATCATGCAATTTTTCATCATGCAACTCTTCAACAATTGATAGTTTACTGTTTATATGCTCAACAAACAAACCTATCATCCTATTCTCATCCAGAAAATTAACCATGAACATAACATCACTGTCATTTTGTAATGCAAACAAGGACTGATAGTCACTTACCCCACGTTTACTACAATGAAAAGTCTTACATCCCTCTAAACCTAGCTCTCGTGCCATACTAAGGATTTCAAGGAATGACAACTCATCTGGATCACAAAAATCAATATGATCTACTCCCATATTCTCCCCAACATAATATGTATGTCCTAACCTTAAACATTCTCCAGAATGGTGGATTCTTATGGTGAAATGCGATGTGAGTCAGGACCTGATACAACAAAAAGCATGAAAACATCAAGAAATGAACAATGGTAACACAATTTCACAAACAATCCTATAGTGAGGACCTTTAAAATTCGGATTTTCAACCCAACACATACCCTAAAAATATTTTTGATATTTAAAATAATAAACCCACTATACATGTTCATCCTACAATAAAAAAATAAAAAAAATATACAAACAATGGACCTTACTACCGTATTCAGGGCATGCAGCTCCAGAAGGGAGAGAGTCAATTTTTTTATCTCGAATAATCCACCCCATTGTTGTATTGGTTTCGAAACTTCACTTTGCAATATATTCAGACTGATTTTGGGAAGACGATCGAAGAGAATGGAGGAATTTATGTGTTTCTCAAACCCAAATGCATAAACCCTTGAAAAATCGTGATTTGGGGCTTTTATTTTTGGAGGATTTCAACGGACAACTAATAATAACAAGAAATGACTAAAAAGCCCCCAACCCAGCACATGTGTGTCACGTGAGAAAATTCCGGTGGGAAATTTCACTGCCGGTTGTCATTAGGTACCAACTAATAACAATTAGCTAATTATGGGTACTAATTTAGGAATTGAAAAAAGTCGGGTACCAAAGTAGCAAAACACCTATACTTCAGATACCAAAAAATCAGTTGTTTCTTTCTGTTGAGAAGTCTGTTCCTCAACTGATTTATTAGCGTCATGGGATGGTGATGGCATTGTAGGTCCCAAGGGGTGTGAGTGTAACGTTTAGAAAGGGGGGGGTTGAATAAACCTTACCAACTTTTCAAATTAGTCCTTTTAAATATTCAGAGTTAATACTTCACATTTGTGTCCTTGATGGATGACTAAGTTAGTTAATCAGCAGAATTAGTCACTCAAGACTCAATCGAGCCTGTTGATAAAATAACTCAATTTGTTTTGACTAAAGACTTAACTCGATTGTGATTTGTTTTTTTGGAAGACTTAACACCCTTGAATTTGGTTAAGTTTGTTTTAATACTTGGTTTTAGCACTCGATTGATTATCAATTGGATAGCAAATTTATCGTGAGATATAAAAATAAGATGCAAAAATTAAAGTCTTTGAAATGTAAATGACACAATAAGTTTTTATAGAGGTTCGAAGATGGGGTAATTCATCTACTCCTCTCTTCTCCAACTCCTGGAGGAATCCACTAAGTATTGATCAATATACAAAGTGGTTAATGATCCAGATACAAGTCTTGATCACACGGTGACTTGATCCTTTGGGACTCGATCCGAGATGCCTTGGTCACACACGGTGGCTTCTCGTGCGACTCGGCTTCTTCTTCACAGGGCAAATTGCCTTGCTACTACATACATCCCACTTGCTCAAGCTTCTTGGATTTGATCACGAAGCCCTCCAAAAACTTGAGACTGGTTCGACCTTGAACCTTCCTACAATCTTCCGTGGAATGTAGACCCCTTGATTCTTCGAAAATTTCCTCTTCAACTGATTGAAGTTATCTTTCCTTCACAGGTGAGTGTTGGATTGATTTCCTTCGTAATGTAGGCTTGAGGATTGATATTGAATGATTTGAGAATATTTTTGGTTACAGTTCAAATGTTTGCTTGAATGTTCGTGGTTCAGGTCATCAAGGTGACCCCTTCTCAAATAAACTCCTCAGCCTTTTATAGTGATCTTTCAAAAATCTGCCCGTTGAAGAGATATGCTTATTTTTGAAAGTCACTTGTGGTCGTTGGCTTGTCTTGTTGCAGTTCTTGGAATTGCCATTTCCTCGTATGAATGATTCTTCAGCTTTTCAGTGTTCTGACACAGGTGCAGTGCTTCCCAGTTGTTTATTCCTCTTGCACGCTTCTGGGACTGAGCACTTCAAGAAAGGCAGTATGGAGGTATTACTTGTTTAAGTAATTCTCTTGATTTCTGTGCAATGGATCTCTTTAAGTTATCTCGACTTGACTGTATTTTCTTAACATCCCCAGGTGACTTCTAGTCATCTTCCAATCATTGGATGACTCTTCTGTCACTTCAACCTTGAGACTTGGCTATCTTGAGTTGACTTGACTGATACTTCACTCACCGCATCTCATTTGCACCTTGATCGAGTTCTGTCTTCTCTTCTTTGCCACACTCACCGCCTCACAAATGAGTCTTCCTTTTTGTCTCTAGTTGACTTCTTGCATGTTCAGGCATAACTGACTTGACTCAGCTCGACCAGCCCTATCTATTACAATGCAATTTACAACAAAAATGGGGTGCCAACTTCTATTCTAAGTTTTACATGGCATTCCTCAAAATCTACAAAATAATTTCCCAACAATTTCCCCCTTTTTGATGATGCCAAAACTTAAAACATACAACAATAATTAAATAGCAAAGATACATACATACAAATGTAGAATCACAGAATGTATGCTTAGAATCGATCTTTTATTGATCATAACATTCTTGTTCTTTACATAGCTGTTTAGAAAGTGTATCAGAGCTTGAATCAAAAGAAAATGTATTAGAGCTTAAGTGGACCTTAAAGTATCCATGAAGTTTTATATCTACACAAGTAAAAATTGTACAATTTTATTCGATGTACAGAAGACTTACATAAAATGTATTTACATAGTAAAATACATGAAGGGGTGGACAACAACACTTCATCTCCTTCGCTGCCTCCTTCTTTTATCTTCTTCTCTGTCATCTTCTCGACCTTTTTCTTTTCTTTCATTCTCATCTTGCTTTGTTTTTTTCTCATACGCCTTCCAGCGCCTTCATCTCTTCTCGGTCTTTCTTGTCTTTCCTCCCATAGCTGAGTTTGTCTTTTATTTTCCTCTTCAATTCTCTTCACATACTTAGCATTGTTCTTAGCTACTTGCAGATTGGCTACTTCGTCAAATCCAGCCCAATAGATCCCTCCTTTCTTGCCTGGATCTATGTACTCAATGGTTTTGGGCGAGAGATCTAGGTCCGAAACCTCTTCCTCCACCATCGCTTCTTCCTCCGCCTATGGGCGTGTATTTATCTTGGGGCCTTCTTTTTCCCGGTGAGTGACCCAGAGTGACCCAGAGTTGCCGTAGTTTGTTTGCTGTCGCCTTCTTCACATAGTTTGAGACCTTTCTCCCAAGATACAAATCCAGGCTTGAGCCATGGACATGTTTGCGAAATAACCTCTAGATGCGAGTGTCTTGAATTCATCGACCGATCTTGGCTCGGTTCCGGCATCTGAAATGGCATAGGTGTCTCTGTCTGCTGGAATGCCTCCATGTTGTTTCAGAATATCCATAACTCGGGCATCCATCCTTCCTTCTACTTCCTTCATCACTGCTTCAACTGTCTTTCTCTTTTCAGCCATAGGTACAACAGAGTGTTAGAGTGGCAGAGTCGCTGGGAGTTTGCTGATAATATCAGTTGTGACAAGACCTTGTTGGGGGGTTTTAGCAATCATCAAGGTCACATCTTTCGAACCTTCCCCCTCAACAGACTTCCCTTTCTTCTCTCTTATTACTTCCTCAGCTGTCTTTCCCTTCACAGCTGCTTTCTCCTTCTCAGCTCCAGATCCCTTCAGCGCCTTTAGGTATTCCTCTTCCCCCTTTTTGAGAGAGGAACCCCTGGAAAAAAGCTAGCAAGCAAGAAGTCTAGTCACGATAGTTGAGTTCGTCGAATCTGGCTGCGGAGTAAGCCGCACACGGAACTCGAGTGGGTGGCGTTGGTTTCATTTGCTACCAACTTCATCTCACCATGAGGAGACTGAATTTTCGATCCATATTCTCTTCCACACGCAGGAGCTCGTTCTTATTATGTTCACGCAATGACTTTATCTCTCGTAGAATGAGATTCATGCATTTGTTCAATGTGCTCTTGCAATTTTGTCTTTGCATCGGCATTCTCACCGCCGGACTAACAACTTGTTGAACAATGTCTGAAATATCGAGCTTGTTCCACACGCATTATTTCTTCTTTGTTGCCACCACTCACGGATCCGACTATTATGCCTCTCAAATCGCCAGATAAGGTTGGCGTCCCTGTTATCGACCTCATGTCCGGTGAGGCCTGGTGCCTTTCCATTTTTTCTATCTCAAGCAAATAAGGCTTTGAACACGCCCCTAACTTCAATTGTCACCTCTGTTTGGTGACGGCCAAGCGTCAAAGTCATAGTCATTTGGAACAATGGTGTCGATGGAATAACAGATTAGGTCTCGTGGAAGCGCTCATGATCTTTAGCGATTCTTCGGGAGGTCGGTACCTCCAGAGAGAAGGGAAATGATTCTACGAAAGGATCATCACGGGCAACTGGAATCTGTTCAATGATAATCTGTTCAATGTATCATATCAGGTCAGACTTACTCGTGGTTGGAACATCCTCAGCTGAGTCTTTGGGATCAGTCACAGGGGATGACTCAGCTTCATCGTCTCCTTCCGATCCCCGAAAGGTTACATCAGGATTATCCTGGGAATCATGAAGAGCACTGATCTCCTTTTCTGATGGATCAATGATAGTAGGAGGGATGTTCTGTGCTTCAGTTTCTCTACCCCGGGAACTCTCAACCTCCCGTTGGCCTTCATTACCTCCTTCAGTCTCAACTGCAGCGAGGCCTTGGACATCCCTTTTGACTGTGTCAGCTGTCTTGGGGTCTTCTGAGGTGGCATCCATTGGAGTCTCAAATCCATGGATTGCACTTTCATCGCCCAGTGTTAACTACCGGGCGGTTCTTCATGTGCCTCGGATCGCATCGCAGCGTCATTGGCCTCTGAGAGCGGTTGGCACCTCGGTGAGACAGTCTCAATCGCCTCGAGCCTCGTTGATGACAACTCATTTGTGTATTCTGTGGTTGTTCCTTCTCCACTTCGCCTCCGAGATTCATTGTGGAGTCACCGCAAAGATCCTCCGACCTTGCCGCAGCGGTGAAGGGAGTTTTCCCCTCGGTGGCACACCACCTAAGTGACTTGGAATGAGGTCACTCGTCTCGGACTCTTTGTTCCCCGAGTATTCAGCCGTTGGGGCAGGTGGTGAGACACCTTCATTAGGGGTTGGCTCGACTGGGGTCCCCAAAATCCCAGTTTCATCGCCAGTTCCCTTAACACCTTCCTCCGAATGAGCTAGGGAAGTGGTGGCAGCGACAACGGTGGTAATATGCTGCACCACTCCCATGGGGTCTATCTCCAGCTGTGATTTGGAGGACTCTCCTGGTCCCTCCATCATTCTTTGCTCATGAAGGATTCTGGATTCTTGCATTGCTTGCTGCATTTGCAATTCTTCGTAGCGAAAGAACAGGTCCGAGATCCTCATCACTTTCTGATAGGACGTCAAGGTGAGAATGTGTATGATCGGTGGTGCCAGTGAGAGGGCAGATGCTGGCCTTCTCACGTGCTTCTGCGTCCTCAGCTGCTCTAGCCCGTTCGTTTTCTTTCCGAATCTGCAGTATATTGATACAATTATCCTCGTCAAGGGCTTGCAACACTGTGTCAACCTCAAGAAACCTGAAGAGTTCTTCTTCTTCAGCAATGAACTCTGGTCTTTCAAACTGCACTCTGGATAGGCTCAGCTTGCATTTTCTCCACTCTCGCAGACGATTTTGGATGTCTGGATAAAATGGAGAGTACATGATTACATCATCTTCATCATTCTCTTGCTGGCCCTCGTTTCTAGGGATTAAGGGTAGCAGACTTCGCTGCTCGACATCCTCAGTAGCCTCTGTTACAGGCGGAGACACAACCCTGTCAACAGGTGATTCAGTTGTCTTAGCCATTCCTTATTCCTCAGCTGTTCTGTCTACAACTGGGTCCTCGACTTGCCTCTGCTGATCGGCCTCAATAGACTTGGTCGTTTCATCGATCACTTCTGGAGACTCTACTTCTCCAGCAGTCTCGGGTATCTTCTCCAGCTGAGTGACAGACTCAGCTGTCTTCTCAAGCTCGGAGAGCTTGGAAAGTCTTCTTCTTCTCTTTGTTTTTACCAAAGGGATATCTGGCTCCACTTCCTCTGGTTCATTGAAGGTAAATGCCTTAGCAGATGTCTTAGAGGCAGCTGCCTTCCTTGTTGTAGCAGTCCTCTTCTTCTTGATTACTGGAGAAGGGATTAATGGTTCCTTCTCCATTGCGGCTGCGGGGGGTAGGAGACACGATCATGCGGGGCAGTGACTCACTGCAGGCGGGGGAGCGATTTCGTTTTCTTTGCTACAAGGGCAAGATCTTTTTAGCGGCTGCAGGGGACCATTTTTCGTGGAGGAGAGGAGAATTTGTATCTTGAGTGGTCGGTGATTCCCCTCACGTATCGACGCCCTCTTGGCGTATGCTCTCTTCGTGCGCGGATAGGTTTGATCGAACATCCTCTTGTTTACATGGAACGCCTTTCCATGTCGAAGAGGGACTCCTTTTACTTCCATCACCCGGCCAATCACCGGGACGTATCCTAGGAACCTCCAAACGTTCCATCCTCCTTGAAGGATTTGTTCCCAACATTCTCGCGTAGTCCTTTGTGAGACAAACTCAGCCCAATTCACCTTCCTTTCTTCAAGGATCGCGGCCATTACGATCGGCTTAGCTTTAGAGTTTGGTCAAAGCCGCCAAATTTGATGTCTATGCATTTGTCAACGATGTCCAGCAATTTGTGGTAGTCCTCTTTCAGCAGCCTCTTGTTAGCTATGTAGACCACTTTTGTAGCATAGTCGGACTTGGCTACTTCCTTCCAAGCAGTAGTCATGTCGTCCTCAGCTTCATGAATCTCCGGCACTCCTTCTGCCGGCAATAAGCAGTGTTCAGCCAAATCCTTGGCAGTGATGGTGAACTTCTTTCCATGAACAGAGGACTTGATGTCCTCATCGTGAACTTCAGCATTCACGTAGAACTGTGCGACCTCTTCCACATAGGTCATCGGAAACTCCAACGTTAGAAATGGTTTCAGCCCAGATGTTTCTAATTTCTCAGCAATCTTCTTCACTAGGGTGTCGTCGGACCCTGTTTAACCATACCATTGAAATCCACAGTAGACCCGGTGTGGATTTGCTTTCATAGCTTGAGAAAATCATGTGTAGATGCCATTTCGAGATGTTTTACCGAACGAAACTTGAAAAGCGGGCGAGGATAGATAGGGTTTTGAGAGAAAATTTTTGCTTTTGCTTTTGAGAGAGAGATGACAGTTTTTGGTAAAGTGTGAGAGAAACAGACGAAATGGTTTAAGTATGGTTCATGAAAGGACGTGCGGGTGGTTTTTGAAATTTGATCAAAATCAATAGCTTAGATCTTGCACGCCGATTTACATTTAATTTCTCGCATTTAATGCGGCAGCATTTATATCCAATCATAAGCTTGGTGTGCAACTTTAGCCTGTACACGTTATAATTATGCTGATGTCATTCTTAAAAACATTCCCGCTTAGTAAAAACGACTGCGTTTTTTTCACTTTGCTCATGAATGACTCAGCTTGCTCCTTAGCTGATTCAATCCTTCTTCTCACTGCTCTTCTAGTGACTCAGCTGTTAGCTAACTCGATACAGTTGATTTTCGGATACAGCTGATTCACTTAGCTGAATTACGAATTCAGCTCTTTTTCCTCTTTTCATGTTCCATCTCTTTTCTTTGAGTCTTCTGAGTGTCAACTCAGCTCAATTAAGCCCAACTCATGCTTGAGTTCTTCAAATCTTGACTCACATAATGATTTTGTGAATATGTCAGCCAACTGCTTATCAGTTGAAATATATTCCAAGGTGATGTCCTTCTTTTCAACATGATCTCTTATGAAGTGATATCTGACATCGATATGCTTTGTTCTTGAGTGCAACACAGGATTTTGAGTGATTGCAATTGCACTTGTGTTATCACACATGATTGGAATTTCCTTTTCTTCAACTTCATAGTCTCTCATTTCTTTGTCTCATCCATAAGACTTGGGCACTTGTTTGCCCAGCAGCTATGTATTCGCTTCATTTGTAGAGGTGGCTATTGAATTTTGCTTTTTGCTAAACCAGAAATTAGCCTATTTCCAAGCATTTGACATGTGCCTCGAGGTGCTCTTCTGTCAACTCTACATCCAAAGATAGTCGAGTCGAATAACCAATTAGCTTGAATCCACCTTCCTTTGGATACCATAAGCCAACTTCTTGGCTTCCTTTCAAATATCTCAAGATCTCTTGGCCGTCATGTGGCTTTCTTTTGGAGCAGATTGAAATCTTGCACATACACCTACAAAGATGATGATGTCCGGCCGCGCTTTGTGAGATAAATCAATGATCCAATAAGTGCTTTGTATCTTGTTTGGTCTACTGTGCTTGCCATCCGCATCCATATCCATTTTGATCGATGTATTCATTGGTATTTTCACGAAGGCTTCTCTTCCATACCAAATTTCTTCATTAAATCTCTGGTGTATTTTGTCGACTTATGAAGGTTCCATCCTTGGTTTGTTTCACTTGGAGTCCAAGGAAGAATGTCAGTTCTCCCATCATGCTCATTTCGAATTTGCTTTGCATAAGATTTGAAAATTTATCACCTTGACTCTTTGTTTGTGGATCCAAAAATGATATCATCCACATATATTTGAACAAAAGTATACTCTTCCTATCTTGAATTCTGAAGAGTATTCTGTCCACTTTGCCTTTTGTGAATCCGTTCCCGATCAAGAATTGTGATAATGTATCATACCATGCTCTAGGTGCCTGTTTCAACCCATATAGAGCTTTCTTGAGTTTGTATACTTTATCTCCAAGAGTCTTCTGCTCAAATCCTGGAGGTTGTTCAACATACACTTCTTCTTCCAATAAACCATTAAGAAATGCACTCTTTACATCCATTTGATATACAATTAAGTTCTTGTGAGCTGCATAGGCAAGAAACATCCTTATGGCTTCCAATCTTGCCACAGGAGCAAATGTTTCATCAAAATCTATCCCTTCTTCTTGGCAATATCCTTTGGCTACCAGTCTTACTTTGTTTCTTACCACAGAACCTTCCTTATTCATCTTGTTTCTGAATACCCATTTAGTGCCAATAACATTTTGATGGGTAGGTCTTTGAACCAGTTCCCACATTTTATTTCTTTCAAACTGATTCAGCTCTTCTTGCATGGCTTGAATCCAATGTGTGTCATCCAATGCTTGTGACACATCTTTAGGCTCTATTTGTGAGATAAAGCATGTGAACATTGCTTCTTGTTGAGCTCTAGATCTCGTTTTGACACCTTCTCTTACATCTCCAATGACTAGTTCTGGTGGATGGTCTCTCAGCCATCTTACATCAGGTTGGAGTAAGTTAGTGGATTGATCGTCTTGCCTTGGTGTGTTGTTTTCATCGCTCTCTCATCATCACTTAGCCGCAGATTTTCCAACTGTTTTTGAGACTCGGCTATCTCATCTTCATCCGGGTTTATAATTCCACTTCCGCTTCAAAGATAGGGACTCTTCTCGCATGGTTGGTTGATTCAAACTTATCGGTGACTCTTCAATATCTTCTCCATTTACATTTGGCTCATCAAACACCACATGAATGGATTCCTCTGTAACCATAGTCCTCTTGTTGAGTACTCTGTAGGCTTTGCTTTATTTGAGTATCCCAAGAAGATACCTTCATCAGCTTTAGCATCAAAAGCCTTTAAATTATCTTTGCCATTGTTATGGATGAAACATTTGCATCCAAATATTCTAAAATATGCAACATTTGGCTTTCTCCCTGTCCAAATCTCATAGGGAGTCTTTGTTTGTCTGTTTATCATGCATCTATTTTGAGTATAGCATCTTTGTGTTTATTGCTTTAGCCCAAAATCTTTTAGGTAGCCTGCTTGACTAACATGGTCTTTCTTCGCTTCTTTAAGAGTTATTCCTTCTTTCTCGCAACTCCATTTTGTTGTGGAGTCCTTGCTGCAGATAATTCATGACCAATACCATTTTCAATACAGTACTGAGTGATTATACTATTGACAAACTCAGTTCCTCTGTCAGATCTTATTTTGATAATGGTTTGACTCTTCTCATTTTGGATTCTTTTCATCAGCTGTGGTAGTTTCTGCAGAGTTTCTTTCTTCTTACACATGAATATTGTCCATGTATATCTTGAGTAGTCATCTACTACCACCAATGTGTATTTCTTTCCACTTATGCCAGCTGGTTCAACTGGACCAAATAGATCCATATGTAGCAGGTGAAATATTCTTGTTGAAGATGGACATGTCTTTTCTTTGAATGATGATTTGATTTGCTTTCCCATCTGGCATGCATCACATACACTTTCCTTCTTGTATACTGAGCTGGAAGTCCTTCTACAAGACTGCTTCTGGCAAGCTTGTTAATTGTTTTGAAATTTAGGTGACTCAGCTTTTTATGCCACAACCAACTTGATTCAGCTGTGCTCTTTGCTAGTAGACAAGTGCTTGGTGTTGTAGTTGACCAATCTACCACGTACATGTTCTTTTGTCTGCATCCTTGCAACACAACCTCATTGGATTCAGTGTCCTTGATTTGGCATATACCCATGTTGACTCCAACATTGTAGCCTTTGTCACAGAGTTGGCTAATACTTAGCAGATTGAATTTGAGTCCTTCAACATATGCAATATCTGTGATTTCTATTCCATTTTTCTTGATGGATCCAATGCCTCTTATTTCTCCTGGAGCTTCATTTCCTCCAAATATGACTTTTGCACCTCTGACTTCCTTGAATTTTGATAGATTTTTCTTGTTACCTGTCATGTGCCTGGAACAACCACTATCCATGTACCAGGTTCTTTGGCACTCAGCTGCTCCTTGAACCTGCAATCAAGGAAGTTAGGTTTTAGGTACCCATACTTGCCAGGGTCCTGAGGGGTTAGTATTGTAAGATGATCCAACCAACCTATAGTCAAATGATTTGACTATAAGGGGTTGCCATCTATCAGTGCCATAATCAAAATTAATTTTGGCAAATTTCTTGGGGGTTCTAGGTTCATACATCTGTTTCTTTTGTCCGTATGCATGTGTATGTGTTTTAGCAATTGCCTTCTTTGGGTAGTTGTGATATCTCTGAGTGTAGTGCCTAGGTGCATGTATGTGCTGATGAAAGCTCTTATACCTTTGGAATGGCCTTTGCTGAGTTCTAGGCCTTTGCCACTTAGACTTATATTCCATAGGTCTTTCTTTGAAAGTTCACATTATCCCAATCGGCTTGGCTTGGGTACTTTCTACCATTCCCATCATATGTGTTTCTTTTATAGAACTGGGGTTTTTGGTAGCTCTGTTTCTTCTTTCTGAGTATTTCTGTTTGGAGTTTCTTTGAGGAACTCTATTTGGATTTCTTCTCTTTGTCCTCAAAGACACTCAATCGATTTGTTTTCCTTTTCCTTTATAACCAAGGCCAGTTTGGTTGTGATTGTGCTTTGGAATAAATGTGTGTACACCATTTGGAGTTTTGGATTTTTGAGATAATTCATTACTCAAGATCCTTTTACAAAATCACTTTTGGAGCTTGACATAGCACAGAGGAATTAAATCCTAAGCCTTGTCTTGTCTCCACATTCTCTTTGACTCATAATAAGATCATCCAATGATTTAGATGCCTTAGTGAATGAGGCAATCACATTTTTGAGGTCATTTTCCTCTTTTCTATATCGCTATCTCTCGCTTATTAGCTTAGCATTTTCGGCCTTTAGACTTTCATTCTCATCGGCTATTTGACTTAGAGTACTCGGCTCCTTAGTCATTTGTGAGTTTTGGGCTCTGAGTAGGCTATTTTCCTCATTTAGTAGTGTGTGTGAGGATTTAATGTGTTCAAAGTCTTTCATCATTTTGCCTAATGAATCATAAAGATCGAGTGGGTGATGAAGTGTGTGTGTCACGATCACTATCACTAGAATCGAGTGTGATGAATTAGAGTGTACCTCATCTTCTTGGTCGGGTTGGTCTTGTTCCTTGGCCATCAAACGGATCAAGGCTTCTTCTTCGAGTCACTTGAGTAGTCGACTTCACTACTCTCAATCAATTTGTGTCTCTTGACTTGGTCATTTGTCTCGGTGATCTCTATGACCAACATTGCCTTTTTCTTTTCTTGTCTTCTTTCTCTCAAGACCTTTTTCTTTCTTCTTCATTCTGTATTTGTTGACTACAGGATATGGGCAATCAATGGCATAGTGACCTGGTTGCTGCAGTTCCAAACATAGATTTTCAACCTTTTGATCAACTCTTTCCATTCTTGGATTGTCACCCTTTGATATTCAACTTTTTGATGCTCTGTTCTCTTGGTTGGCCTATCTTCCCTTGACTTGGAGGGAGCTGAGTGTCTTCTGGAGGATTCGCCCTTGCCTCTCTTGTAGTTCTTATTGAAGAACTTGTTAAACCTTTTAACCATTAGGGCTATTTCCTCTTGGTCAATGATTCTTTGACCTCAGCTCTCTTGCCATCCTTAACAATTAGAGCAAATTTGTTTTGGGCACATTTGTCTCCTCGTGGTCTTTTCTTCTCACTCAAATTCGTAGGCTTTGAGATATGAGAATAGCTCATGGTTGGATGTCTTGGATAGGTCCATGGAATGTCTTAGTGCCATGACCTTCATTTCCCATTCAGCTGGGAGACTTCTTAGAATCTTCATACACATTTCCTTTTGTGTATATTCTTTTCCAAGTGCGAGATAGTTCGTTGGTAATTTCGTGAGAACCGAGCATCCAGTTGATCCAAGGTCTCTCCTGCGATCATTTTGAAATTCTCAAATTTCGTACAGACAAAGAATCGATAGTTTATTTTCCTTGATTTGCTCGAGCCTTCACAAATCAATGTTAGCTTGTCCTGATTTCTTTAGCCGTTTTGCATGATTTGACTTTATTGAACATGGCTTTGTCCAAGGTTTTGTAAAGAATGTCCTTGGCCACATTGTCCAAGTTATATCTTTTTCTGTCATCATTTGTCCATTCGGCTCTTGGTTTTTCAACCATGACCGGTGGGAGCAACATCCTCTTCACCTTCGGTGACTCTCCTTACAGTGTGTTCACTTTTAAAATTTGCAGTGGCCCATCCTCTATCACTATCCACATCTCATCGTGTAATGCTAATAGATGAGCCTAAATACGAATTTTCCAATCATCAAATTCTTCAATTGTGAACATAGGGATGCGTGTCAAATTTGCTTCCATGATAATAACTTTTGCTGGTAAAAAGAGTTTTGAAAGATCAAGTACTAAAACAGGACTTTGAAAAATTTGGAGATCTAGTTCAAGAACGGTGTGGAAGGCTCAATGAACCAACCGCTCGATACCACTTGTAAGTCCCAAAGGGTGTGAGTGTAAGGTTTAGAAGGGGGGGGTTGAATAAACCTTACCAACTTTTCAAATTAGTCCTTTTAAATATTCAGAGTTAATACTTCATAGTTGTGTCCTTGATGGACAACTAAGTTAGTTAATCAGCAGAGTTAGTCACTCAATAGACTCGATCGAGTAATTTGTTGATAGAATAACTCATTTGTTTTGACTAAAGACTTTCGATTGTGATTTGTTTTTTGGAAGACTTAACACCCTTGAATTTGGTTAAGTTTGTTTTAATACTTGGTTTTAGCACTCGATTGATTATCAATTGGATAGCAAATTTATCGTGAGATATAAAAATAAGATGCGAGAAATTAAAGTCTTTGAAATGTAAATGACACAATAAGTTTTTATAGAGGTTCGAAGATGGGGTAATTCTTCTACTCCTCTCTTCTCCAACTCTGGAGGAATCCACTAAATATTGATCAATATACAAAGTGGTTAATGATCCAGGATACAAGTCTTGATCACACTGGTGACTTGATCCTTTGGGACTCGGTCCGAGATGCCTTGGTCACACACGGTGGCTTCTCGTGCGACTCGGCTTCTTCACAGGTATTTGCCTTTGCTACTACTGACCCACTTGCTCAAGCTTCTTGGATTTGATCACGAAGCCCTCCAAAAACTTGAGACTGGTTCGACCTAGAACCTTCCTACAATCCTCCGTGGAATGTAGACCCCTTGATTCTTCAAAAATTTCCTCTTCAACTGATTGAAGTTATCTTTCCTTCATAGGTGAGTGTTGGATTGATTTCCTTCGTAATGTAGGCTTGAAGATTGATCTTGAATGATTTGAGAATATTTTTGGTTACAGTTCAAATGTTTGCTTGAATGTTCGTGGTTCAGGTCATCAAGGTGACCCCTTCTCAAATAAACTCCTCAGCCTTTTATAGTGATCTTTCAAAAATCTGCCCGTTGAAGAGATAGGCTTATTTTTGAAAGTCACTTGTGGTCGTTGGCTTGTCTTGTTGCAGTTCTTGGAATTTCCATTTCCTCGTATGAATGATTCTTCAGCTTTTCAGTGTTCTGACGCTTCCCATTGGTTCATTCCTCTTGCACGCTTCTGGGACTGAGCACTTCAAGAAAGGCAGTATGAAGGTATTACTTGTTTAAGTAATTCTATTGATTTCTGTGCAACGGATCTCTTTCAGTTATCTCGACTTGACTGTATTTTCTTAACATCCCCAGGTGACTTCGAGTCATCTTCCAATCATTGGATGACTCTTCTGTCACTTTAACCTTGAGACTTGGCTATCTTGAGTTGACTTGATCGATACTTCACTCACCGCATCTCACCGCACCTTCATCGAGTTCTGTCTTCTCTTCTTTGCCACACTCATTTGCCCACCGCACACAATGAGTCTTCCTTTTTGTCTCTAGTTGACTTCTTGCATGTTCAGGCATAGCTGACTTGACTCAGCTCGACCAGCCCTATCTATTACAATGCAATTTACAACAAAAATGGGGTGCCAACTTCTATTCTAAGTTTTACATGGCATTCATCAAAATCTACAAAATAATTTCCCAACAATTTCCCCCTTTTTGATGATGCCAAAACTTAAAACATACAACAATAATTAAATAGCAAAGATACATACAGACAAATGTAGAATCACAGAATGTATGCTTAGAATCGATCTTTTAATGATCATAACATTCTTGTTCTTTACATAGCTGTTTACAAAGTGTATCAGAGCTTGAATCAAAAGAAAATGTATTAGAGCTTAAGTGGACCTTAAAGTATCCATGCTGTTTTATATCTACACAAGTAGAAATTGTACAATTTTATTCGATGTACAGAAGACTTACATAAAATGTATTTACATAGTAAAATACATGAAGGGGTGGACAACAACACTTCATCTCCTTCGCTGCCTCATTCTTTTATATTCTTCAGCTCTGTCATCTTCTGACCTTTTTCTTTTCTTCTCATCTTCAACGGCCTTCTTTTTCTCATACGCCTTCCGGGCAACTTCATCTCTTCTCAGTCTTTCTTGTCTTTCCTCCCATAGCTGAGTTTGTCTTTTATTTTCCTCTTCAATTCTCTTCACATACTCAGCATTGTTCTTAGCCACTTGCAGGTTGGCTACTTCGTCAAATCCAGCCCAATAGATCCCTCCTTTCTAGCCTGGATCTATGTACTCAATGTTTTTGGGCAGAGATCTAGGTCTGAAACCTCTTCCCCCACCACTGCTTCTTCCTCTGCCTCTGGGCGTGTATTGTATTGGGGCCTTCTTTTTCCCATTTGAGTGACAGAGAGTGATCGCGTGAGTTTCTTTGCTGTCGCCTTCTTCTTCACATAGTTTGAGACCTTTCTCCCAGTATAAATCCCAGGCTTGAGCCATGGACATGTTTGCGAAATAACCTTTAGATGCGAGTGTCTTGAATTCATCGACCGATCTTGGCTCGGTTCCGGCATCTGAAATGGCATAGGTGTCTCTGTCTGCTGGAATGCCTCCATGTTGTTTCAGAATATCCATAACTCGGGCATCCATCCTTCCTTCTACTTCCTTCATCATCGCTTCAATGTCTTTCTCTTTTCAGCCATAGGTACAGCAGAGTGTTGGAGTGGCAGAGTCACTGGGAGTTCGCTGATAATATCAGCTGTGATAAGACCTTGTTGGGGGGTTTTAGCAATCATCAAGGTCACATCTTTCGAACCTTCCCCCTCAACAGACTTCCCTTTCTTCTCAGCCATGAGGAGACTGAAGTTCCGATCCATATTCTCTTCCACACGCAGGAGCTCGTTCTCATTATGTTCACGCAGCAGCTTTATCTCTGTAGAATGAGATTCATGCATTTGTTCAATGTGCTCTTGCAATTTTGTCTTTGCATCGGCATTCTCGGCCCGCCTTGGACTAACAACTTGTTGAACAATGTCTGAAATATCGAGCTTGTTCCACACGCATTGTTTCTTCTTTGTTGCCACCACTCACGGATCCCGACTATTATGCCTCTCAAATCAGCAGTAAGGTTGGCGTCCCTGTTATCCAGCCTCATGTCCAGTGAGGCCTGGTGCCTTTCCATTTTTTCTATCTCAGCAAATAAGGCTTTGAACACGTCCCTAACTTTAGTTGTCACCTCTGTTTCAGCTGACGGCCAAGCAGCGTCAAAGTCATAGTCAGCTGGAACAATGGTGTCTGATGGAATAACAGGATCAGGTCTGTGGAAGCGCTCACGATCTTTAGCTGATTCTTCAGGGAGGTCAGGTACCTCCAGAGAGAAGGGAAATGATTCTACGAAAGGATCATCACGGGCAACTGAAATCTGTTCAATGTATCATATCAGGCTCTTGGTGCTTCTTTCAATCTATACAATTTCTTGAGCTTGTAGACTTTATCTCCAATAGTTTTTTGCTCAAAACCTGGAGGTTGCTCCACATAGACTTCTTCTACCAAAAGTCCATTCAAAAATGCGCTCTTCACATCCATTTGATAAATAGTGAGTTCTTGTGTGCAACATAAGTAAGAAACATGCTGATTGCTTCCAATCTTGCAACAGGTGCAAAGGTTTCATCAAAATCTATACATTCTTCTTGGCAATACCCTTTGGATACCAGTCTTGCTTTATTTCTCACTACATATCCTTCCTCATTCATCTTGTTTCTGAATACCCACTTAGTACCAATAACATTTTGGTAGGTAGGTCTTTGGACTAATTCCCAAACCTTATTTCTTTCAAACTGATTCAGCTCTTCGTGTATAGCTAGAATCCAATGTGTGTCATCCAATGCTTGTGATACATCTTTAGGCTCTATTTATGAGATGAAACAAGTGAACATAGCTTCACGTTGAGTCCTGGATCTGGTTCTTACCCCTTCTCTAACATCTCCAATGATAAGCTGTGGAGGATGGTCTGAAGCTGAGTCCTGGATCTGGTTCTTAATCCTTCTCTAACATCTCCAATGATAAGCTCTGAAGTATGGTCTCTGAGCCATCTTATATCTAGTTAGAGTAAGTCTGTTTAATTCAATCGTCTTCTTGACTAAGTTGTCTTGAACAACTGCCTTATCATCATTTAGTCGTAGACTTTCCAACTGGCTCTGAATTCAGCTATCTGATCTTCATCAGGGTTGAGTCTTATGATATCTGACTCAACATAGGGACTCTTCTGAACAGTTGGCTGATTCATCTTGTCAGCTACCCCATCTATGTCTTCTCCATTGACATTAGGTTTATCGAAAACCACATGGATAGACTCTTCTATGACCATAGTCCTCTTGTTCAGCACTCTAAAAGCTTTACTCTCAGTTGAGTATCCCAAAAAGATACATTCATTAGTTTTAGCATCAAAAGCTTCCAAGTTGCTCTTGTCATTGTTGTGAATGAAGCACTTACATCCAAAGATATGAAAATATCCAACATTTGTCTTCCTCCCTGTCCAAATTTAATAAAGGGTTTTGGACAACTACCTGTTAATCATACACCTATTTTGAGTGTAGCAAGCAGTATTGTTGCTTCAGCCCAAAATTTCTTAGGCAATCCAGCTTCAGCTAACATGCTCCTCGCAGCTTCCTTAAGAGTTTTGTGCATATTGGGCTTTGTGCCTGGGTGCATATGTGCGTTGATTATAGCTTCTTTTCCTTGGGAATGTTTTATCTTGAGTCTGAGGTCTTTGCCACTTAGGATTGTATCCCATTAGTCTTGGATGATACCTCATTTGATTGTTCCAATCAGCCTGGATAGGGTAGTTTCTACCATTCCCATCATATGATTTTCTTTGCTGAAATCTCTGGGGCTTTTGGTAGCTCTATTTGGATTTTACAGAGTTTTTCTGTTTGGAGTCTGCTGATGGACTCTTTTGAATTTTGTTTCAGCTGTCCTTTCAACATACTCTGCTGGCTTTTTGCCTTTTTCTTTGTATCCAAGGCCAACATAGTTGTGATTTTGTTTTTGAGTGGGTGTAGGTGCAACATATGGTCCTTTATATTTTTGGACTGCCTTATTGCTTGAGGATCCTTTTTCCATAACCACTCTTGGGACTTGAGCATGCACAAAGGAATTGAATCCAATGTCTGTCTCGTCTCCACTTTCTTTTCGAATCATTATAAGTTCATCTAATGATTTAGATGCTGTCTCGTCTCCACTTTTGTTTTGAATCATTATAAGTTCATTTAATGATTTAGATGCCTTAGTGAGTGATGCAATCATATTTTTAAATCTTTTTCCCTCTTTTTTGTTGCAGCTTGGATCATAGTTATTTCAGCCTCCAGCTTTGTATTCTCATCAGCTATGTGACTTAGAGTACTCAGCTCCTTAGTCAGCTGTGAGTTTTGGCATTTGAGCTGCATGTTTTCCTCATTTAGAAATGTATGTGAGGTTTTTACATGTTCAAAATCTTTCATCATTTTGCTTAATGAATCATAAAGATCAGTGGGTGATGAAGTATTTGTGTCACTATCACTATCATCATAATTAGAATGAGATGAGTTAGAGTGTACCTCATCTTCTTGTTCTTTAGAGTCTTGTTCTTTGGCCATGAGACATATCAAAGCCTCTTCCTCTCGTATCCTTTGGAGTAGTCGCTTCACTTTGTTGTCGACTCTGCAGGTTCTTTACGCTGCGCTGGCCGCAGTCTCCGCGGTAGTCTCCAACATGGCGTTCTTCTTTTCTTCTCTTCTATCTTTGAAGACTTTTCTTTCCTATTCATTTCTATATTTGTTGATGGTGGATAAGGACAAGGTCAACAAAGACAAAATGTCCTGGTTGTCTGCATTTCCAACTTAGGTTTTCAGCTCTCTGCAAGTCCGTTCTTTCAGCTCTCTGATACTCAGTCCTTTGGTGATCAGCTCTCTTGGGTGGTCTGTCCTCCCTTGCTTTGGAAAGTCTTGAGTGTTTCTGGATGATTCACCCTTGTTTCTCTTGTAGTTATTATTGAAGAACTTATTGAATCTTTTTACCATTAGGGCAATCTTTTCCTGGTCAATGGCTTTTTGGATTGACTCTCTTTGATCCACCGGCTATGAATGCGGTTGTCTTGGGTACAACTGTCTCTTCTTGTTCTTTTCTTCTTAGCTCAAACTCATATGCTTTAAGATCGAGAGAACAAGCGATGGTTGGATGTCTGGTAAGGTCCATAGAGTATCTCAATTCCATAACCTTCATTTCACACTCAATCGGGAGAGACCTTAGAATCTTCACCCACATTTTTTCTGTGTGTATTCCTTCCCTAGAGCTGAGAGCTCATTGGTTATCTCTATGAATCTGGCATCCAACTGATTCATACTCTCACCTACAAGCATATTAAAATTTTCAAATTTATGAACAACAACGGTTAATTTTTTTCCTTAATTTGATCAGACCCTTCATAAATTAAGGTGAGTTTTCCCAAATCTCTTTTGTTGTTTTACAAGATTTAACTTTATTAAACATGGCCTTATCAAGAGTTTTATATAGTATATTCTTGGCAACATTGTCCAAGTTATATCTCTTTCGGTCAACATTTGTCCACTCACAATGTGGCTTTTCCACCATAGCAGGTCTAGGCTCTGCACGTGCATCATCTTCTCCTTCAGCAGGAGCGGGACTTCTTACAACTGTGTTGGATTTAAGAATTTTTAATGGCCCATCCTCAATGACGAACCTCATCTCATCGTGTAGGGCTGAAAGATGAGCCTGCATACGTATTTTCCAATCATCAAATTCTTCAACAGTAAATATTGGAATGCGAGTTAGATTTGCTTCCATGATAATAACTTTGCTTTTGAAATAAAAGCGTTAAAAACTCTAAGTGTTGATCCTTTGAAAAAGAATGAGATCCGAGTTAAAGTAACGGTCGAGAAGGCTCAATGAACAAACCGCTCTGATGCCACTTATAGGTCCCAAGGGGTGATAAGTAAAGTTTAGAAAGAGGGGAGTTGAATAATTTTTACCAACCTTTTGATTTTAGTCCTTTAAACAATTTCAGAGTTGACTCAAGTCAGCTAAGTCCTTGAGGGGCAACTAGGTTGGCTTACATAGCAAAGTTACCCACTCAACAGACTCGCCTGCGCTATTGATAGTAAAAGTTAGTTGTTTTCAGCTAAAAGTTTAAAATAGCAATTGACTTAGTTTTTAACAGCGGAAGACTTTCACCCTTAGATTTTAATATGTTTTTTCAACACTTTTTTTAGCAAGGTTATTATCAGCAGACTTAAGCAATTTAACTTATCAGCAGATATGAATATAGTGTAAGAAAGTAAGTGCGCTGAAAGTAAATTGACACAAGCAATTATAGTGGTTCGAGGATAGGGTAATTCCTCGAATCCACTCTTCTCCAACCCCTGGCGGAATCCACTAAGTAACTTGACTTGGTTACAAAATGGTTAAGAGACCGAGTCAGCTTTGATCACATAGCTAGCTTCTTCACATGACGGCTGCCTTGCTACTTCAGCTTCCTTCAAACCTTTGGACTTGATCACTTAGCTCTCCAACAGGTTCAAAGCACTGATTCAATCTAGAACCTTACTACACCTCCTTCAACCTTGGAGAGTAGACCCCTTGTTCCTGATAACAAGTTTCCTGTTCAACTGATGAAATTGTCTTTCCTTCACTGAATGTGTTAGATCGATTTCCTTCGAGTTTAGGCTTGAGGATTTTCTTTGAATACTTGAGAGATATTGCTTTGTAGGTTATTGCTTGAATGATTGTATGATTGATAGTTGTAGGTCCCAAGGGGTGTAAGTGTAAGGTTTAGAAGGGGGGGGGGTTGAATAAACCTTACCAAATTTTTGTTTTAGTCCTTTTAAATATTCAAAGTTAATACTACACAGCTGTGTCCTTGATGGACATCCAAGTTAGTCAATCAGTAGAGTTAGTCTCTCAACAGACTCAACTGAGCTGTTGATGGATTAACTCAGCTGTTGAGTCTAAATTAACTCAACTATGGTTTTGTTTTTAGCGGAAGACTTAACACCCTTAATTTTGATTAAGCAAGAGTTTAGTGCTTGGTTTAGTACTTATAAGTTATCAAGTGGATAGAAAATTTATCAGCAGATATAAGCAGTTAAAAATGCAGGAATTAAAGTGCTTAAATGTAAATGACACAATGAAATTTTTATAGAGGTTCGAAGATGGGGTAATTTTTCTACTCCTCTCTTTTCCAACTCGGAGGAATCCACTAGGTAATGATCGAGTCTACAAAGTGGTAACAGATCCAGGATACAAGTCTTGATCACACTGGTGACTTGATCCTTTGGGACTCGATCTGAGACGCCTTGATCACTCGGTGGCTTCTCGACGACTCAACTTCTTCACAGGCGGTTTGCCTTTGCTACACTGACTCACTTGCTCAAGCTCTTTGGATTTGATCACGAAGTCCTCCAAAAGCTTAAGACTTGGTTCGACCTTGAACCTTCCTACAATCCTTCGTGGAATGTAGACCCCCTGTTTGAGTATTTTCCTCTTCAACTGATTGAAGTTATCTTTCCTCCACAGGTGAGTGTTGGATTGATGTTCTTCGTAGTGTAGGCTTGAGGATTGAGAATATTTGAGATTTTCTAATAATTGTTTGAACGTTTTTGGTTCAGATCTATCTCTTGTGTCACTTGTGTCTCTGCTGTCACCCTTTTTCTCTTTTCAATTTAAATTCCTCAGCCTTTTATAGTGATCTTTCAAAAATTTGCCCGTTGAAGAGATAGGCTTATTTTTGAAAGTCACTTGCGAGTCGTTGGCTTGTCTTGTTGCGATCCTTGGAATTGCCATTTCCTCGTATGAATTGTTCTTTCACCTTTCGAGTTCGACACGGTGTAGTGCTTCCCATTGGTTCATTCCATTTGCACGCTCGACCGAGCACTCCGAGAAAGGTGGTATGGAGATATTACTTGTTTAAGTAATTCTCTTGATTTCTGTGCAACGGATCTTTTACAGTTATATCGACTTGACTCATTTCTTTGCTTTCCCCAGGTGACTTAGAGTCAGCTTCCAATCATTGGATGACTCTTCTGTCACTTCAACTTGAGACTTGGCTTTTCTTGAGTTGACTTGATCGATACTCCACTGTTTGCATCTCACCGCTTCTTGATAGAGTTCCGTCTACTTTTCTTTGCCATACTCAATTGTCTCGCAATGAGTCTTCCTTCTAGTCTTGAGTTGTCTTCTTGCATGTTAGGGCGTAGCTGACATAACTCGGCTTGGCCAGCTCTATTTATTACAATGCATTTTACAACAAGAATTGGGGTGCCAAAATCTAAACAATAAATTTCCTAACAATTTCCCCCTTTTTGATGATGCCAAAACTTAAACCATTCAAAAATGCAAATAGCAAAGATACATACTGAGATAGTGTATTGACATAGAATGTATGCGAGAATCAATCCTTTTATTGATCATAACATTCTTGTTCTTTTTACACAACTGTTTACAAGGTGTATCAGAGCACATATTTGTCTACAAAAGAATAAAGAATTTATAGCTTTATTACAGAAGGCTCACATTGTATGTATTTACATAATAAAATACACAAAGGGTTGACAAAGAACACTTCATCTCCTTATTGTCTCCTTCTTTCATCTTGTTCAAGATCTTCTTCTCTTCTTCTCTTTTTCTCATCGTCACCGCTTCTTCTTTTTCTTTTCATATGCCTTCCTGGCGACTTCATCTCTTCTTATTCTTTCCTGTCTTTCCTCCCATAGCTGAGTTTGTCTCTTGTTTTCTTCTTCTATTCTTTTTGCATACTCGGCGTTGGTTTTAGCCACTTGCAAATTTGCTACTTGGTCAAGCCCAAACCCAAAGTAGATCCCTCCTTTCTTTCTCGGATCTATGTATTCAATATTTTTGGGCAGAGGCCTAGTCCAAGCTTCTTCCTCCACCATCGCTTCTTCCTCTACCTCGGGCGTATATTTGTCTTGGGGTCTTCTTCTTTCGGTGAGTGACCGGCGGAGTGACCAGCAGAGCGATCGCCGTGAGTCTCACGTAGTCTGTCTGTCGCCTTCTTCACATAACATGAGACCCTTTTCCAAGACAAGTCCCAAGCTTGAGCCATAGACATATTTGCAAAGTATCCTTGATTCGAGCGTTTTAAATTCATCAACGATCGTGGCTCCGTCCCGACATCCGAGATGGCATAAGTGTCTCTCGTCTCTTTGGAATGCCTCCATGTTCTTTCAAGATGTTCATGACTCGGGCATCCATTCTTCCTTCCACTTCCTTCATCCCCGCTTCAATTGTTTTCTCTTTTCAAAGAATAGATATAGCAGAGTGTTGGAGTGGCGAGTCACTGAGGAGTTTCTTTGATAATGCCGGTGTGATGAGGACCTTGTTAGGGAGTTTGTGCAATCATCAAGGTCACATCTGTCGATCCTTCCCCCTCAACAAGCTTTCCTTTCTTTTGTTTCAACACTTCCTCAGCTGATTTTCCCTTCGCAGCTGTTCCTTCCTTTACAACTTCGGATCCCCTTGCGCTTTAGATATTCCTCTTCCCCTTTTTGGCATCATCAAAGGAGAGAGGAACGCCGCAAACAGACTTGCAAGCGGAAGTCGAGCCTGCGATAGCTGAGTTTTGTCTCGAGTCTGCTGCAGAGTATGCAGAACGAAATTCGGATCAAGTAGCGTTGGACTCTGCTGAAATCAGCTTCATCTCAGCCATAAGAAGGCTGAATTTTGTATTCATGGTTTCTTCCAAACGTGTAGATCACTCTTGTTTTGCTCACGCAGCAGCCTTAATCTCGGCAATGTGAGCTTCATTGTGTGCTCAATATGTTCCTCAAACTTCGTTTTTGCATCGGCATTTTCACTCTCCATACCAGCTGACTTGTTGAACAATGTCCTGAAGTATCTAACTTGTTCCACACGCATTGTTTCTTCTTTGTTGCCACCATTCCCGATCCGACTGTTATGCCTCTTAAATCAGCAGTGAGAGTGGCATCTCTGTTGTCGATCGCATGTCCATAGAGGCTCGATGCCTCTCCATCCGTTCAATCTCGGCCGAATAATGCATTGAACACTTCGCGGACTTGGTGATTCTTCCGTTGCGGTGATGGCCATGCGGCGTCAAAATCATAATCACCGGAACAATGGTGCTCGATTGAAAAACGGAGCTGGTATGTGGTAGCGTGCGCATTCATTTTTCGACTCTTCATGGAGGTCGGGTACCTCCAGAGAAAAAGGAAAAGATTCTATAAAAGATTCATCACCGCCAATCGGGATTTGTTCGATGATGAGCGGTGCGCGTGAAGTTCTTCTAGGAATCGACCCTCTGCGGCTTGAGGAGCTGCGCGCAGTGGACTCAGTTGTGGGGTTTTTTGTGAAGTGGACCCGACTTTGTTCGAGCCTCATTGTCTCAACATTTCGTTGGTCTCACGGTGATTTCTCCAATTGAGTAGATCGGGTCCTCGGCCTTATCGAGCGTCATCGGACGATGATGAGATTTCCATTGGTGGCTCATCATCAAAATTGAAGGTTTGACGAGTAGTCTTGGGATCGACTTGCTCGTGCTTGGAACATCCGAGCCGAGTCTTTTGGATGCATCACGGGGATGACTCGGCCTTCTTCTTCGCGCTTTTCGATCCGAGAAAGGTTACATCGGGATTATCCGGGAATCATGAAGTGCGCTTATCTCCTTCTCGGATGGGTCGATGATAGCAAGAGGGATGTTCTCTACTTGACTTCTTTACCCCGGGAAGTCTCAACCTCCCGTGGGCTTTCATTACCTCCATAGTCTCTCTCATCGCAAGGCCTTGGTCCTCCCTTTCGACAAAGTGTCACTGTCTTAGGGTCTTTCGCGGTGGCATCCATTGGAGTCTCAACCCCATGGATTGCACTTTCATCGCCTGCAGTGTTAACTCCGTACATTTGTTCCTTCATGTGCCTCGACCGCATCAGCGGCGTCATTAGCCTTCAGAGAGCGGTTGACACCTCGGTGAGACAGTCTCAATCGCTCCGAGCTTCGTTGATGGCAACTTGCTGTTTCTTCTTGTGTTTGTATTTTCTCTACTTCGCCTCCTTGATTCGTTGTGGAGTCATTTTGCAACATCCTCCGACCTTGCTTTGCGGTGGAGGGAGTTTCCCCACCGGGCGCACTAGCCGAGTGACTTGGAATGTCGTCACTCGTCTCCAAACTCCCGGCTGTTTCGATTGAATGTTCAGTAGTTGGGGGGTGGTAACACACCTTCAATAGGGGTTGGCTTGACCGAGTCCCCATTATCCCGTTTCATCGCCATGTCCCTTATTGCCTTCTTCCGAGTGAGTTGGGAAGTGGTGGCAGCAACAACAACAGATGGCGATTTTTGAACCACTCCCATTGGATCAATTTCGGTGTGTTCGAGGACTCTCCTGGTCCCTCCATCGTCTTTGCTCGTGAAGGATTTCGATTCATGCAATGCTTGCTTTGCATTTGCAACTTTCGGGCGGCGGAAGATTCTCCGGATCCTCATCATCAGCCGAGACGACATCAAGGAGAGGATGTGTGTGTTACGTGGTGCCGAGATAGGACAGATGCTTGCCTTCTCACGTGCCTCGGCCTTTCCTCGCTTGCTTTTCTTTCTCCTTGTCCTTGTAGATCCGCAGGATGTCCGTGCGTTTTTTTCTTCATCCCGATCTTTGGGAGCACAAAGTGGTTAGTCCAAGGAAGTTTAACAGGTTCCTCTTCTTCTTCTATAAACTCGAGGCCATTGGAACTGTTCCTTGATTTACTCAACTTCCATTTCCTCCACTCACGCAGACGATTTTGGATGTCCGGGTAAAGTGGGGATAGAATCATCACATCACTATCGCTCTACCAGCCTTCTTTTTCTTGTGTCTGTTTGCTCGGACTACTATTTCTTTAGTTTGCCTCTGATCGCCTTCACAGAGACTTGGTTGTTTCATCAATTACATCCGAGACTCTACTTCTCCGGCAGGTCTCAGATATCTGCTCCGGTGAGTGGCCGACTCGGCCCAGTTTCTCAAGCTCGGAGTGCTTGATGATTCTTCTTCGTCTCCTAGTTTGTACCGCAGGGATTTCGGTTCGAGACGGTTTCTCTACGAGTCTTGGGCGGCGGCGGGGGCGTGGTGGTGTCTTTTTCGAGGAGCGGGCCATCTCGGCTTCTCGTTCTCCTCTTTTTGACGATCGGAGAAGGTATTTGTGAGTCCTTCTCGACCCTGCTGCGGGCGGGAGACACGGCTGCAGGGGCGGGTGACTTCGCTGCAGGGGCGTAAACATGTTTGGTTTTCTTTCTTTGCGGGGGCACAGCAGTCTTCTTAGCACTGCAGGGACTTTCTTTGGGTGGAGAGGAAACAATTTGTATCTTGGGGTGGTGATTTCCCCTCACTCGTGTCGGCTCTCTTGGCGTAGGCTCTCTTCTTCGTGCGCCGAGAGAGGTTTGCTCAACATCCTCTTGTTAACATGGAATGCCTTCCCATGTCTAAGAGGGACTCCTTTCACCTCCATCATCGGCCAATCACTAGGCCATATCCTAGGGATCCTCCAAATGTGCCATCTTCCTTGAAGGATTTGTTCCCCACGTTCGGCAGAGTCTGCTTTGTAGACAAACTCAGCCAGTTTATCTTCTTTTCTGCGATGATTGCAGCCATTACAATCAGCTTTGCTTTTGAGATTGGTCAAAGCCGCCAAATTTGATGTCAATACATTTGGCAACTATGTCCAAGACTTGTGATAATCCTCATTCAGTGATCTCTTGTTTGTTTGTGTATACTATTTTATCAAGAAAGTCGGGCTTGGCTATTTTTTTCCAAGCATCGCCCAAGTTTACATCGCCTTCGTTAATTTCGATGCTCCTTCTGCTGGTAGTGAGCAATGTTGACCAAATCCTTGGCGAGAGATAGTCACCGCTTTCCGTGAGCAGATGACTTTATTCCTTCATCGTGAATCTCAGCATTCACGTAGAACTGCGCGACCTCCTCTACATAGGTCATCGGATATTCTAATGTCAGAAACGGTTTCAGCCCGGACGTTTCCAATTTTTCAGCGATCTTCTTTACTAGGGTGTCGTCGGACCCCTGTTTCACCATTCCGTCAAAATCCACAGTAGACCCGGTGTGGATTTGCTTCCCTAATTTGACAAAGTCGTAGGTTGGTGCCATTTTTCAGGATTTTATCAAAGAAAAACTAAGAGATTGGTTTGAAAATAGATAGGGTTTCGAGAGAATTTTTGTCTCTGCTTTTGAGAGAAAGAGATGAACAGTTTTGGTAGTGTGAGAGAGAAACGGACGAAAATGGTTTAAGTATGGTTTATGAAAGGACGTGCGGGTGGTTTTTGAAATGTGATTGAAATCAACGGCTTAGATTTTGCACGCCTATTTAGCATTTAATGTCTCGTATTTAATGCGGCAGCATTTATATCCAATCATAAGCTTGGTGTGCAGCTTTATGTCTGTACACATCATCATTATGCTGACGTATTCCTTAAAACATTCCCGCTTTGTCAAAACGACTACGTTTTTGTCACTTTGCTCATAAGTGACTCAGCTTATCCCTTAGCTGATTTAACTCTACTTCTCACAGTTCTCTTGGTGACTTAGCTATCGGTGACTCGAATAATGCTTGTCTTTCCGATATAGTTGATTTCTTGAGTGATTTCGGTGTTGACTCTTTTTCACCTCCTTTTCTGTTCCATTTCTTTTCTTTGATTCTTCTGAGTGTCAGCTCAGTTTAATTAAACCCAACTCATGTTTGAGTTCTTCAAATCTTGACTCACATAATGGTTTTGTGAAGATGTCAGCCAGTTGTTTATCAGTTGAGATATATTCCAAGATGATGTCCTTCTTTTCAACGTGATCTCTTATGAAGTGATATCTGACATCGATATGTTTGTTCTTGAGTGCAACACAGGATTTTGAGTAATGGCAATTGCACTTGTGTTGTCACACATGATTGGAATTTCTTTTTCTTCAACTTCATAGTCTCTCATTCTTTGTCTCATCCATAGGACTTGGGCAACAACAATTTGCCCGCAGCCTATGTATTCTCGCTTGTTGTAGAGGTGGCTATTGAATTTTGCTTCTTGCTAAACCAGAAATCACTGTTTCCTAGCATTTGACATGTGCTTGAAGTGCTTTTCCGTCACTCCACTGCATCCAAAGATAGTCGAATCGAATAGCCAATTAGCTTGAATCCACCTTCCTTTGGATACCATAGGCCTACTTCTTGGCTTCCTTTCAAGTATCTCAATATTCTCTTAGTCTTTGTCATATGGCTCTCTTTTGGAGCAGATTGAAATCTTGCACATACACCTACAACAAAGGTGATGTGTCGCGGCTCGCTTGCTTTGTGAGATAGAGCAATGATCCAATAAGTGCTCTGTCTCTTGTTTGATCTAGAGCTTGCCATCCGCATCCATGTCCATTTTGATCGATGTATTCATTGGTATTTTTACGAGAAGACTTCTCCTCCATACCAAACTTCTTCATTAAATCTCTCGGTGTATTTTGTTTGACTTATGAAGGTTCCATCCTTCACTGTTTCACTTGGAGTCCAAGGAAGAATGTCGCTCTCCCATCATGCTCATTTCAAATTTACTTTGCATGAGGTTTGAAAACTTTTCACACAGACTCTTTGTTTGTGGATCCAAAAATGATGTCATCCACATATATTTGAACAAGCAAGATACTCTTTTTGTCTGAATTCGAAAAGTGTTCTATCTACTTTTCCTTTTGTGAATCCATTTTTGGTTAGGAATTGTGACAAAGTATCATACCATGCTCGGGTGCCTGTTTCAATCCATATAGAGCTTTCTTGAGTTTCTATACTTTATCTCCAAGAGTCTTCTCGCTCAAATCCTCGGAGGTTGTTCAACATACACTTCTTCTTCCAATAAACCATTTAGGAATGCACTTTTTACATCCATCCGATATACAATGAAATCCTTGTGAGTCGCATAGGCAAGAAACATCCTTATAGCTTCCAATCTTGCTACAGGGGCAAATGTTTCATCAAAATCTATCCCTTCTTCTTTGCAATATCCTTTGGCTACTAACCTTGCTTTGTTTCTTACCACGTAACCTTCCTCGTTCATCTTATTTCAACACCCATTTGGTGCCAATAACGTTTTGATGTATGGGTCTCGCACTAATTCCCATACTTTATTTCTTTCAAACCGATTGACTCTTCTTGCATAGCTTGAATCCAATGTGTGTCGTCCAATGCTTGTGACACGTCTTTGGGCTCTATTTTGCGAGATGAAGCATGTGAACATTGCTTCTTGTTGAGTTCTCGATCTTGTTTTGACACCTTCTCTTATATCTCCAATGACAAGTTCTCGTGGATGGTCTCTCACCATCTTACATCAGGTTGGAGTAAGTTAGTGGATTGATCGACTTGCGGTTTGTGTTCTTGCCGCGGGTCACTCTCTCGTAATCACTTAGCCGTAAATTTTCCATTGTTTTTGAGATTCAGCTATCTCATCTTCTTCTCAATTGATAATTCCACTTGACGGCTCAAAGATAGGGATTTTTCTGTATGGTTGGATGATTGACTTATCGGTGACTCTTCAATGTCTTATCCATTTACATTTGGCTCATCGAATACCACATGAATGGATTCTTCTCGCAACCATAGTCCTTTTATTGAGTACTCTGTAGGCTTTGCTTTCAATTTGAGTATCCTAAGAAGATACCTTCAATAGCTTTAGCATCAAAAGCCTTTAGATTGTCCTTGCCATTGTTGTGGATGAAGCATTTACATCCAAATATTCTCAAATATGCGACATTTGGTTTTCTTCCACCCAAATCTCATAGGAGTCTTTGTCGGTGTCCTTTTATCATACATCTGTTTTGGGTGTAGCAAGATGTGTTGATTGCTTCAGCCCAAAATCTTTTTGGTAACCCGCTTCACCTAACATGGTCCTTGCTACTTCTTTGAGGGTTCTGTTTCTTCTTTCTCGCAACTCCATTAATTTGTGGAGTTCTTTGGCCGATAGTTCATGACCAATACCATTCTCAATACAAATCGAGTTATTATTCCATTGACAAACTCGGTTCCTCTATCCGATCTTATTTTGATAATGGTTTGACTCTTCTCGTTTTGAATCCTCTTCATCATTTGTGGTACTTTTTGTAGAGTTTCTTTCTTCTTACACATGAATATTGTCCATGTATATCTTGAGTAGTCATCTACTACCACCAAGGTGTATTTCTTTCCACTTATCTTTGGCCGGTTCCTTTGGGCCAAATAGATCCATATGAAGTAGATGCAATATTCTTGTTGAAGATTGGCATGTCTTTTCTTTGAATGAAGATTTGATTTGTTTACCTTCCGACATGCATCACATATACTTTCCTTCTTGTATCTTCGAGTCCGGAAGTCCTTTCACAAGATTACTTCTTGCAAGCTTGTTAATCGTTTTGAAATTTAGGTGACTCGGCTTTTTGTGCCACAGCCAACTTGATTCATTTGTGCTCTTTGCTAGAGAGTCTTTGGGTGTTGCGGTTGACCAATCCACGACATACATATTCTTCTGTCTACATCCTTGCAACACAACTTCATTTGATTCAATATCCTTGATTTGGCATATACCCATGTTAAATCCAACATTGTAACCCTTGTCACAGAGTTGACTGATGCTTAGCAGGATGAAGTTGAGTCCTTCAACATATGCAACGTCTGTGATTTCTAATCCATTCCTCTTGATGGATCCAATGCCTCTTATTTCACCAGGAGCTTCATTTCCTCCAAATATGACTTTTGCTCCTTTTACTTCCTTGAATTTTGACCGATTTTTCTTGTTTCCTGTCATGTGTCTGGAACAGCCACTATCCATGTACCAGGTTCCTTGGTACTCACTGTTCCTTGAACCGCAATCAAGGAAATTAAGTTTTAGGTACCCATACTTGTCCGGGTCCCGAGGGGTTAGAATTGTAAGATGATCCAACCAACCTATAGCCAAATGATTTGACTCTAAGGGGTTGCCATCTATCGCTGCCGTAATCATAATTAATCCTGGCAAATTGCTTGGGGATTTTAGGTTCATACGATTGTCTCTTTTTGTCAGTATGCTGCATATGTGTTTTAGCAATTGCCTTTCTTGGGTAATTGTGGTGTCTTTGAGTGTAGTGCCTAGGTGTATATGTGTCTTTGATGAAAGCTCTTATACTTTTGGAATGGCCTTTCTTGAGTTCTAGGCCTTTGCCATTTGGACTTATATTCCATAAGTCTATCCGATAGTTCACATTATTCCAATCACTTGGCTTGGATATTTTCTACCATTCCCATCATATGTATTTCTCTTATAGATTTTCTGGAGTTTTTGGTAGCTCGCTTCTTCTTTACTGAGTATTTTTTGTTTGGAGTTTTTTGAGGAACTGGTGAATCTCTTCTGTTTGCCCTTTCAGCGTACTCAATCGGTTGTTTTCCTTTTCCTTTATAACCAAGGCCAGTTTGCTTGTTATAGTGTTTTGGAGTGAATGTGTGTGCAACATTTAGAGTTTTGGATTTTTCGGACTCTTCATGGCTTGAAGATCCTTTTTCCAAAATTACTTTTGAGGTTTGACATAGCACTGAGAGGAATTAAATCCTAAGCTTTGTTTTGTCTCCACATTCTCTTTGACTCATAATAAGATCATCCAATGATTTAGATGCCTTAGTGAATGAGGCAATAACATTTTTGAGGTCATTCTCCCTCTTCTCTATACCAGCAATTTCTGCTATTAATTTAGCATTTTCATCCTTTAAACTTTCATTCTCATCGACTATTTGACTTAGAGTACTCAGCTCCTTAGTCAGCTTTGAGTTTTGACTCTTGAGTAGGCTGTTTTCCTCATTTAATAGTGTGTGTGAGGATTTAATGTGTTCAAAATCTTTCATTATTTTTCCTAATGAATCATAAAGATCAGTGGGTGATGAGGTGTGTGTGTCACAGTCACTATCACTAGAGATTGAGTTTGATGAGTTAGAGTGTACCTCATCTTCTTGGTCGAGGTTGATCTTGTTCCTTGGCCATCAAGCGATCAGGGCTTTTTCTTGAGTCACTTGAGTAGTCACTTCACTACTACTCAATCTGAATCATTGTCTCTCTTGACTTGGTCATTTTTTGCCATCTCTCGCACCATCATTGCCTTTTTCTTTTCTTGTCTTCTTTCTCTCAAGACCTTTCTTTCTTCTTCATTCTCGTATTTGTTGACTACAGGATATGAGCAAATCAATGGCATAGTGACCTGGTTGTCTACAGTTCCAACATAGATATTGAGTCTTTTGATCGCTCTTTCCATTCTTGGATTGTCACCCTTTGATACTCAACTTTTTGATGATCCGTTCTCTTGGTTGGCCTATCTTCCTTGATTTGGAGGGAGCCGAGTGTCTTCGGAAGAATCACCCTTTCTCTCTTGTAGTTCTTATTGAAGAACTTGTTGAACCTCTTAACCATCGGGCTATTTCTTCCGGATCAATGACTTCTTTGACCTCGGCTCTCTTCCCATCTTTAACAATTAGAAGCCATTTGTTTTGGGTACAACTGTCTCTTCTGGTCTTTTCTTCTCGGCTCAAACTCGTAGGCTTTGAGGTCCGAGAATAATTCATGGTTGGATGTCTTTGATAGGTCCATGGAATGTCTCAAAGTGCCATGACCTTCATTTCCCATTCATTTGGAAGACTTTTTAGGATCTTCATACACATTTCTTCGTGTATATTCCTTTCCAAGTGCATGACTCATTTGTGATTTCGTGAACCTAGCATCCGGTTGATCCAGGTTCTCTCCCGAGATCATTTTGAAGTTCTCAAATTTTCAGACAACCACCGTTAATTTGTTTTCTTTGATTTGCTCGAGCCTTCACAAATCAATGTTAGCTTGTCCTGCATTTCTTTAGCCGTTTTGCAAGATTTGACTTTATTGAACATGGCTTTGTCAAGGTTTTGTAAAAGATGTCCTTGGCTACATTATCCAAGTTGTATCTTTTTTCTGTCATCATTTGTCCACTCAGTTCTTGGTTTTTCAACCATGACGTCCTGGGAGCAACATCCTCTTCTCCTTCACCGCACTCTTCTTACAAATTGTGTTCACCTTTAAGATTTGCAAAGTGGCCCATCTTCTATTACTATCCACATCTCATCATGTAATCTTTGATAGATGAGCCTCGCATACGAATTTTGCAATCATCAAATTCTTCAATTGTGAACATAGGGATGCGTGTCAAATTTGCTTCCATGATATTTTTAATGATAAAAAGAGTTTTGAAAGTTTAAGTACTAAAGCAGACTTTGAAAAGTTTGGAGATCTAGTTCAAGAACGATGCGGAGGGTTCAATGAACCAACCGCTCCGATACCACTTGTAGGTCCAAGGGGTGTAAGTGTAAGGTTTAGAAGGGGGTTGAATAAACCTTACCAAATTTTCGTTTTAGTCCTTTTAAATATTTGAGTTAATACTACATATTTTGTGTCCTTGATGGACAACCAAGTTAGTCAATCAAGAGAGTTAGTCTCTCAATGACTCAATCGATTTGTTGATGGATTAACTCATTTGTTGAGTCTAAATTAACTCAACTGTGGTTTTGTTTTCGGAAGACTTAACACCCTTAATTTTGATTAAGCAAGAGTTTAGTGCTTGGTTTAGTACTTATAAGTTATCAAGTGGATAGCAAATTTATCACAGATATAAGCGAGTTAAAAATGCAGGAATTAAAGTGCTTAAATGTAAATGACACAATGAAATTTTTATAGAGGTTCGAAGATGGGGTAATTCTTCTACTCCTCTCTTCTCCAACTCCCGGAGGAATCCACTAGGTAATGATCGTCTACAAAAAGTGGCAGTCCGAGATACAAGTCTTGATCACACTGGTGACTTGATCCTTTGGGACTCGATCCCTGAGACGCCTTGATCACTCACGGTGGCTTCTCGTTCGACTCGCCTTCTTCACGGGGCGCTTCCTTGCTACTACACTCACTTGCTCAAGCTCTTTGGATTTGATCACGAAGCCCTCCAAAAGCTTAAGACTTGGTTCGACCTTGAACCTTCCTACAATCCTTCGTGGAATGTAGACCCCTTGTTTTCAGTATTTTCCTCTTCAACTGATTGAAGTTATCTTTCCTTCACAGGTGAGTGTTGGATTGATGTTCTTCGTAGTGTAGGCTTGAGGATTGAGAATATTTGAGATTTTCTAATAATTGTTTGAACGTTTTTGGTTCAGATCTATCTCTTGTGTCACTTGTGTCTCTGCTGTCACCCTTTTTCTCTTTTCAATTTAAATTCCTCAGCCTTTTATAGTGATCTTTCAAAAATTTGCCCGTTGAAGAGATAGGCTTATTTTTGAAAGTCACTTGCAGTCGTTGGCTTGTCTTGTTACTGATCCTTGGAATTGCCATTTCCTCGTATGAATTGTTCTTTCACCTTTTTGAGTTTCGACACGGTGTAGTGCTTTCCATTGGTTCATTCCATTTGCACGCTTCGGGACCGAGCACTCAGAAAGGTGGTATGGAGATATTACTTGTTTAAGTAATTCTCTTGATTTTCGTGCAACGGATCTTTTACGATTATATCGACTTGACTCATTTCTTTGCTTTCCCAGGTGACTTAGAGTCGACTTCCAATCATTGGATGACTCTTCTGTCACTTCAACTTGACACTTGGCTTTTCTTGAGTTGATTTGACCGATACTCCACTCATCCGCATCTCACCGCTTCTTCAGAGAGTTCCGTCTACTTTTCTTTGCCATACTCGGCTATCTCGCGTGAGTCTTCCTTCTAGTCTTGATTGTCTTCTTGCATGTTAGGGCGTAGGCGATTTAACTTCGGCTTGGGCTCTATTTATTACAATGCATTTTACAACAAGAATTGGGGTGCCAACTTTCTATTCTAAGTTTTACATGGCATTCATCAAAATCTAAACAATAAATTTCCTAACAATAGTCTGTGTTGTGCGTTACCTTCTCTCAAATGACTCATCAACCTTTTATAGTGCACGTTTGAAAATATGTCCGTTGAAGAGATATACACACTTTTCAAACTACACTTTGTATGTTGTTGGCTTGTCTTGTCTTGCAACATTAATGGAGACCGTACCTTGAATTGAATGCTCTGCAGCCTTTCCTTAATCTTTATAGATTTTCAGGTACATCTCATTGGTTCTTTGCCTTTTGCATTCATTCAGCAAAATAGCTTCATTGCTGGCAGTCTGACACATGCCTATTTCTAGCCAAATCATGACTTTGCTTGACAATGGATCTGTTTCAGCTTTCTCGAGTCCTGTCTGCTGCATACCCCTTTGGTATTCGATTCCAGTCATTTTGGAAGACTTTGTTGTGAGTCAGCTGATTGAGACTACTTTCCTATCACTTGATTGATTCTTCACTTCACTTTACTCAGCTGCCACACAACTGAGTCTTCTCTTCAATCTTCAGTCGAATCCTGCAATCTTCAACTTGGCTGCATTTGACTCAGCTCATAGAACTCTTATCTATTACAAGTTGGATTACATTTGAATTGGGGTGCCAACTTCATAATCTAAGTTTTACATAGTATCATCAAATCTATACATAAATTTTCCCAACAGGGTAAATCGTACCTTACCCATTTATTAATGGGTATTGCATTTCTATCCTATACCCATCCCAAGTCTGTATAAAGTTACCCATATCAGTTCTATTAGGGTTTGGGTGGGTGGGTACACATGTCTACCTATCATGCTGCTATCCCTACTCAGAAATCACCCCCTCAATTGCTAATTATTACACATTGGTGCAAAACTATCAAATTGAAAACAAAATGAAGCAGATGAAAACAGGTTTTTGAGAAAGATGCATTCGACAATTACCTTCCAAGCATGTTCAATATCATGTTCCTTATCAAGTTTTCTGGCAATCTCCTTTACCTCTATCAAAATTCACCTTAACCCCATTCCAAGTAGTCACTTTAGCTAATCCCAGTTAAATAGCTGCAAGGAGTGCTTCCACTGAGCAATACATCTTGCTCTTAGAGAACGCATAGCCACCAATGGCTTAAAATCAACATCATGGATCATACCACCCAAATAAACTTCACCATTTGGACAAAAAAAAGCACTAACAAATTAGTAATTTTATCTCCACAACCTTCTCAATCCCCTTCTGATAGTGAGAATCACTCAATGCACAGGGAAGTTGTGAAGTCCAATAGCTCCAGCCTCCTTAAATTCCATCCATTCAGTCCAAGCCAATTCCACAACATCTTTTCATACAAGACATACACCTCTCTTCTGCATTGTGCACTTTAAGTCCATTAACCAGTCTTCAACACGGTTTTAGTTTGAAGGTGCTTCTGTGTTAGTGGTATTCCTACACAGGAGTCGAATCCATTTTATTTTTGGGATAATATGTCGAACCGTGAGCACTATTTGGAATGTAATTATCTTGTGGACAAAGATTTTATCTCGACTCGGCTTTCCAGTCCAGTTTCTGAAGTTCCTTTGCAAATCAATTTGTTATAGCATAGTTCTATTTTGTACATTTCAGTTTGTAATTTAGCCATTGTGAAGGCTTTCCCCTTGTAACCTATACATTGTAATCAACATTTGATAATTATTCAAGAAATTAATAAAAGAAAATATATGTATGAATAATCTTGAAACTCTATTTATATTGTTTAACATGACAATATTACTAGTTTCATTTTATCAAATGATTATCACGCATTTTTTCAATTATTTTAGGAAAATAAATGAATAATGCTTGTAGTAGAAAACTAGGAAAACTAACAATTATATGAAATGCGTTTTTTTGAGTTTAAATTATCATGAAATTCATTTTAATTATTATTATAGATGAAATAATTCATTCACGTAGTCATGACGATGATGAGGATGCTATATGATAGGCACTTAAGCCAAACCTTAACTCCACCACAAAAGCTAGCTCATGAGTATCTGTAATACTTTTCAATGAAAGCACCAACGATAGGCACTAAAACCAAAACCCTGACTACACCAAAATAGTTATCTCATGAGTAAAAGTTTAACCCTAGCTATAAGTATCAATCTACAATTGCTTGTGGATCCGACGGGATCGATTATCCTATATTATGAATACCCCTTCGAGTTATTGTGATGTTCTCAGTTAACCATAAATAATTCAAGAATTTGTTACTTTAAAACAAACGATATATTTTACAAAATAATTTTGTTGAAAAAATGAAACTTTATTTTAAAATATTAAATCAATAACATACACAATGACACTAATAACAAGAATATATTGTTGTACTAAAAAAACAAAAATAGTGTTTGCGCTTGAGCCTTGATCTTTGTTTTGATATACCTTAAATCAAAATAGATCGTGTATTAACTATTAATGATTACGCCAACAGGAAGGTCTATGTGGGCAAAGCGTAGGGGATTAGGGGTGGCAATTATATTTGGGGCAGAATATGATTGGTCGATACGAACACAACATGAAATTATAGGGTTTGGGTTAGGACTTATTAGGTTCGGGCCGTAATCGGGATGGCTGGATAAAGTCTGTTAAAAATCGGATTGATATAGGGCAAGCCCGATAAACACGATAAGGCCAATAAAACACAATAATATTTTAATTATTGGTAATTGATTATTTGTATGGGTAATTTACTAGTAACAGACTATTTGTACTTGACAATTTTTCTTGATAATTTATTAGACTATATGTTTTAAATATCTAATATAATGAATATAAAAAAACCATAAGTTTTATTTGTTAATGAGCTTAACGAGCCTAATGGGCCTAACGAGCTTAACTAAATAAATTTGATAATTTTGCTTATCAGTTTTATCGTGTTGTCCTATGCTTTTCGTATTTTTAACATGTCGTGTTTGAGCTTAAATTTTTGACCAACTAAGATTTCATGTTTTGTTCATGCTTGGGGTTATCGTATCGGTATATTATCATGCTAGCCAATAACGGTTCGACTTGAATGATTTGCCACTTCTAGGCAATGGCTATCATGATGTATTACACTAATAATACTATTATTATATTTTTCTTTACTTTTGAAGGAAACAAAATTAAAAACATCATTTATAGGAAGCATAATTTAAAGATTTGAGGACCCACCCGCTTTTTTAATTTCAGTGATACTATATGGATTGAAATTTTCTGTTCCACAATCTTGTTCCACTCTCTAATCCAATTCATTGGATGAATGACACATGTGCATGATGTCATAATGGTACAAAGAGCTAGGATAGATCAATTTTGAATAAAAGCGTCAAGCAGAATGCGATGTTGTGATGTAGGAAATTTCCATTTTGAAATATGTCGATATATTTTCAAGATCTTGAAAAATAATGCAATAAGTGGAGTTTCTTCCAAAATTTCAGACACCTGCAAAGAAATTTAGCAAAATATGTGGCGACAAAAAAATAATCTAATTTAATTCTCACATAATCAAACGGAACATTATCACATCAGTCCACATATTCCAATTAAAAAACAGAGGGCGGGTTATCTAACCTTTATGGTGTAGTAAAAATGTCTTTTAGCCATCTTTTAAAAATACAATTTATTTAAGCCATTTTAGGGTCTGAAATTCCAAAGGTGCCCTTTTATCCCTTCACAAGCCATTTCGAGTGAAATATATTCATAACTCGAAAACAAAACTTGGCACAGTGATTTTCGACGACGGCAACGAGCGAAATCAAACCCTACGGACGACGATGGAGACTGTTTTGACTTCTAACCAGGTTTGGTTCGAATTCATATTTCCTTAAATTCATGTTTTCTGTTGAATTAGTTAGTCTATAGTTGTTTTATGTTAGGATTTATTGTAGATTTTGTAGAATATCTAGGTTTTAGACAAACTAGGTGTTGAATTGAAAAGCTTGAAATGCATTAATGGTGGTTGGGGGTGGAGATGAAGACGATGAGGGTTTCGTAATTATAACTCGATGTTCGCACATCTAACTCGATATCGAGTCACTCTCGAGTCAGATGTGACTCGTAATCGAGTTACACATGGATGGTGAGTTACATGTGACACGATATCCAATTAATATGTAACAGGATATCAAGTTACATGTAACTCGCCCTCCATGTGAAATTTGATGTCGAAGTCACATGTAACTCAGATCGAGTCATATCTTGATAGCAATTTTTTTTTAATTTTTCAGATAGTTAACTTGTTCATCCTTACGTGTTGCGTAATTGCTTCATAAACCATTACAATGATTCGTCCTTCTCCATACCAGCCACACCAAATGCTAATGGAAACACATGTTCATTACCGTCTTTCGTAACCGCAACAAACAACACACCTTTAAACTTGCCCTTTAGGTTGTGCCATCATAAACAACTATAGGTCTACAACACTAACTAAATCCCTTAATTGCCAGATGTAAGACAATATACACATACTTGAATCTATCATTGTCATCAGTCTCGTGTAGTGCAATTGTACCAGGTTTTTTTTCAACATGTACAAGAATGCAGGCAACATTCTCCAAGATTATAAGTGATTTTCATGTATGTAGATGTAAGCAAGATGTTGTTATTTTAGTGCTTTGTCATACAAAATGTCTATACCATGTTCAGCAGACAAGTCATCAATAATATCCCTAGGCTTAAGGGATCGTCCCTCTTTTAGTAGTCTTGGCACAAACAGGGCTCCAATAATTCTCGATGACAATTGTCGAGGAGCATGTCTACTTAGGTTCACTTCACATGTATGAGGTTGTTCGAACTTAGTCACCTCCCAGCTTCCTCTTTGGATAGCATTAGCACGGAGTAAAAAGTTTCATCCTTTAAGTTTGCAAATGCCTCATAACGTGAAGTCGAAGACCGTATTGTTCTACACTCCACACGATGGTGTAGATGATAGAAGCCCAACTTTGTTACCAACTCTTCCTTGCTTTCAAGCACTGCACCTTTAAATAAGTCATGCTCGATGTTAGGTGGTTCTTGTGGAATGGAAATAGGGTCGGTATACTAATATGACGTTCCAGGAACCATCCAAGCATATTAATTGCGACCTAACCATTGTGAGCTCCATATGTTCAGTATTCTCATTATCAACTCCGTTGGCATCAACATGTGGTATTTTATGGATTGGAAATAGTCTATTCCGAAGATGATGTTCGTCATTGTCTTTTATTATGATTTCATTGTTAATATCATTCTCTTCACACTCATCCGTAACAAAATAGTCAACTTTTTCCCCATCCAACGTGATCATAAATCAATCGATGGACTAGTTCATCATCAACGTCATATTATGGGCATTGTCCCCCGATGAAATAAATTATTTATCTTGTTGGTTATGTTCATCACCAACGACATCTTGGTCATCATAACGGCCACTTATATTGATTCTCAGTTGATGCTATAAGATATGAGATTCACTTGGACAATTATCGGGCACTGCATATTGCATAGACGTTGGTTGAGGCTCCAAGGTCTGAGATTTACTTGGACAATTATCGATCACATGTTGCATATACATTGGGATGCACTGTGGTGGACCATGTATATAATTCATGTCATAGTGTGAATTATATGGGTTTTAAGGGCATGAATTGAGTGCCTATACCATAAGAATAAGATTGAGCAGCCATGAGAATAAAACCATTTGGATTGTGATTTTCGGTGTACGAGGTCCCCGCCATCCCATGATATTTTGGTCGAGGGTCTTCGAAAATTTCAGCTACTCGTCGAAGATCTCGTTCGCACATAATCAAAGATTTAACCTCAAAACCACCTCTAGTTGGCATTAAACAGTGTAATTTGTATTCACACAATCGTCGATCACCATTTACAACATTATAAACAATATCCACAAATCCACTATATTATATTGTCTACGATGACGTAAAAACGAGTACTTCTTCACCATTTCTAGAAAAGCTATTATCCCAGAAACCACTATGGAAAATTATCTCTTTATCATCCTCCATATGAAACCAACACCAACAGATTATCACATAAAAGAATAGAAATAAAACCCAGTATGTCCTGTGACTCGACACCGAGTAAGTAACTCGACATCGAGTCATTTATAACTCGAAAGAAATATAACTCGATGTCCAGTCACATGTAACTCGCCATCGAGTTATTGTGACTCGACATCGAGTTATATGTCGAGTTACCACTACAAGAAAACTGCTGATAGACACCACCAAAAAGACACCGGTTTTATGACTTCACTGGTGTCTTTTCCTTTTTAACACCGGTTTTGTAAGAAACCGGTGTCTTATTAGTGCTGTCGTTTGATAAACAACACCGGTTTAGTAGAACCGGTGTCTATTGTAAAAACAATTCCCAAATAGACACCGGTTTTCGCATCGGATTTCCAAACCGGTGTGGTTAGGAGTGTTGGACCCTTAGTAATTAGGGTTATTATCAGCAAAAAAGAAAAACAATGTCCGCGCGCCTCTCTCATCCTCTCACCCTCGCGCTCTCACCTCTCCCAAGCTCCATTGCCCTCCTCCTCCTCTCGCCGGCCGCCAACCGCTCCCGTCCGCCCGTGGCTATTTCTCTTCCACGCTCCCGTCCGCCTCTCTCTCACCTCTCTCCTGCTGCCGTGCCCATCGCGGCCGCCTCCTCCTCCGCCCGTCACTTCTCTTTCCAAATATCAAAATTTCTCGCAAATAACCTACTTCCAAGTACTTCAAGTATCACTTCTCTTTCCTTTGAGAATTTGGCGGTTTGCTTATTTTCGGGTTGTACGCGGTTTTGGGGGATATTTGTCTCCAGATCCGCTTTCTTATTTATATTGGGAAGTCGGTTGATCATCCCCACATTTAGGGTCGAAGAAGCGGGCGTTGGGCGACTTATTTGGGGCTTGCGATTCACCTTCAATAGTAGCCCTTGTTTTCTTCATGATTCGCAGACACAAAATCTATTGGTTTTGTCGGTATTCGTTGGAAGGTAAGGATTTAATGGTTTAATCCAAAGTTTGTAGAAATGTGAAAATGGTAATGATAGTTTCGCTCATTGCTTTGTCATTTCCCTAGTGTTTCGTAGATGTTAGTTGATGATACTAAACAACTTACGCTAGGATCTTGTTTGTAATAGCTTGGGAGCCAAAAATGCAACCTACAGTTGGTGCACCTAATGTGTTTGATGAATTGTCTAAACCATTTGAGATTGTAAATATTGTTTAGAAAGAGAGGTTCCTAACTTGCACTCATTTATATGGACAAGATTGATATATCTGCTCTCTTTTGAAGTAATTTTGTTGAAATAGTTAGACAATTATGGACAAGGTTTTATGTTTGAACATTTGTCTTCATGTTAGGAGGTCAGCTGAGGCCCATAAACATTGGTAGTATTGATTATTGTTGTACTAAACAAACACTGCAGCTTGGGTCATTCTTGAGGTTATTTTCCATGTATATTTGACAAAAAACTTGTCATTTTCAAGTTATTGCTCTAGTAATTAGTCTCCCTATTGTTGTTTCTCTGTGCAGTAGTGTTAGGAAATTTATTGTTTAGATTTTGATGAATGCCATGTAAAACTTAGAATAGGAAGTTGGCACCCCAATTCTTGTTGTAAAATGCATTGTAATAAATAGAGCTGGCCAAGCTGAGTTAAGTCAGCCATACCCAAACATGAAAGAAGACAACTGGAGACTAGAAGGAAGACTCACGCGAGAGACAATTTGAGTATGGCAAAAAGAAAGTAGACGGAACTCTAAGAAGAAGCGGTGAGATGCGGTGAGTGGAGTATCAGTCAAGTCAACTCGAGAAAAGCCAAGTCTAAAGTTGAAGTGACAGAAGAGTCATCCATGATTGGAAGTCGACTCTAAGTCACCCGGGAAAGCAAAAATGCGGTCAAGTCGAGATAATCGTAAAAGATCCGTTGTACGTAAATCAAGAGAATTACTTAAACAAGTAATATCTCCATATCACCTTTCTCGGAGTGCTCAGTCCCTTAAGCGTGCAAAAGGAATGAACCAATGGGAAGCACTACACCGTGTCGAACTCGAAAAGGTGAAAGAACAATTTATACGAGGAAATGGCAATTCCAAGGATCGCAACAAGACAAGCCAACGATCGCAAGTGACTTTCAAAAATAAGCCTATCTCTTCAACGGGCAAATTTTTGAAAGATCACTATAAAAGGCTGAGGAGTTCATTTGAGAATGAAGGACACAAGAGTGACGAGAGCTTGACCAAGTGATTAAGAGTCAAGAACCAAAAACGTTCAAGCAATTATTAGAAAATCTGAAATATTATCAATCCTCAAGCCTACACTACGAAGAACATCAATCCAACACTCACCTGTGAAGGAAAGATAACTTCAATCAGTTGAAGAGGAAAATCTTGAAAAATCAAGGGGTCTACATTCCACGAAGGATTGTAGGAAGGTTCGTGGTCGAACCAAGACTTGAGCTTTTGGAGGGCTTCGTGATCAAATCCAAAGAGCTTGAGCAAGTGAGTGTAGTAGCAAGGCGGTTTGCCGTGAAGAAGCCGAGTCGCACGAGAAGCCGGTGAGTGATCAAGGCGTCTCAGATCGAGTCCCAAAGGATCAAGTGTTGTGTGATCAAGACTTGTATCCGGACTGCTACCACTTTGTATACTTGATCAAGACTAGTGGATTCCTCCAGAGTTGGAGAAGAGAGGAGTAGAAGAATTACCCCATCTTCGAACCTCTATAAAAATTTTATTGTGTCATTTACATTTCAAGAGACTTTAATTTCTCGCATCTTAATTGTTTAATTTTCTTTGACATATTTGCTATCCACTTGATAATCTATAAATACTAAATCAAGCATTAAATCCTTGCTTAATCAAACTTAAGGGTGTTAAGTCTTCCAATGAAAACAAAATCACAGTTGAGTTAATTTAAAGCCAACAATCGAGTTATTCCATCAACACTCGGTTGAGTCTCGTTGAGAGACTAACTCTCTTGATTGACTAAATTGATTGTCCATCAAGGACACAAATCGTGTAGTATCAACTCGTATATTTAAAAGGACTAAATCGAAAATTTGGTAAAGTTTATTCAACCCCCCTTCTAAACCTTACACTTACACCCCTTGGGACCTACAAGTGGTATCGGAGCGGTTGGTTCATTGAACCCTCCGCACCGGTCTTGAACTAGATCTCCAAACTTTTCAAAGTCCGCTTTAGTACTTAAACTCTCAAAACTCTTTCTATCATTAGAAGTTATTATCATGGAAGCAAATTTGACACGCATCCCTATGCTCACAATTGAAGAATTTGATGATTGGAAAATTCGTATGTGCTCATCTATCACATTACATGATGAGATGTGGATAGTGATAGAAGATGGGCCACCGCAAATCTTAAAGGTGAACACATTTGTAAGAAGAGCTGCGGTTTGAAGGAGAAGAGGATGTTGCTCCCGGACGGTCATGGTTGAAAAACCAAGAACCGAGTGGACAAATGACGACAGTAAAAAGATACAACCTGGACAATGTAGCCAAGGACATCCTTTACAAAACCTTGGACAAAGCCATGTTCAATAAAGTCAAATCATGCAAAACGGCCAAAGTGCTGGGGATAAGCTCACATTGATTTGTGAAGGCTCGAGCAAATCAAAGTAAACAAATTATCGTGGGTCGACAGAAATTTGAGAACTTCAAAATGATCTCAGGAGAAAACCTGGATCAACTGGATGCTCGATTCACAGAAATCACCAACGAGTTATCTGCACATGGAAAGGAATATACACAGAAGGAAATGTGTATGAAGATCCTAAAAAGTCTTCCAGCTGAATGGGAAATGAAGGTCATGGCACCGAGACATTCCATGGACCTATCAAAGACATCCAACCATGAATTATTCTCGGACCTCAAAGCCTACGAGTTTGAGTGAGAAGAAAAGACCAGGAAGAGACAATTTGTACCCAAAAGTTGCTTCTAATTGTTAAAGATGGGAAGAGAGCCGAGGTCAAAGAAGTCATTGATCCAGAAGAAATAGCCCTGATGGTCAAAAGATTCAACAAGTTCTTCAATAAGAACTACAAGAGAGGAAAAGGCGAATCTTCCAGAAGACACTCCCTCCCTCCAAATCAAGGGAAGATAGGCCAACCAAGAGAACATATCATCGTAAAGTTGAGTATCAAAGGGTCGATAATCCAAGAATGGAAAGAGTCGATCAAAAGGTCAATATCTATCTTTGAATCGTAGACAACCAGGTCACTATGCCATTGATCGCTCATATCCTCGTAGTTAACAAATACAGGGAATGAAGAAGAAAGAAAGGTCTTGAGAGAAAGAAGACAAGAAAAGAAAAAGGCAATGATGGCCGCAGAGATCGCTGAAATAGCAAGTCAAGAGAGACGGTGATTCGAGAGCAAGAAGCCGACTACTCAAGTGACTCGAAGAAGAAGCCCCGATCGCTTAATGGCCAAAGAACAAGATCAACTCGACCAAGAAGATGAGGTACACTCTAACTCATCAAACTCGGACTCTAGTGATAGTGATCGTGACACACACACTTCATCACCCACTCGATCTTTATGATTCATTAGGCAAAATGATGAAAGATTTTGAACACATTAAATCCTCACACACACTATTAAATGAGGAAAACACTACTCAAGAGTCAAAACTCAAACCGACTAAGGAGCCGAGTACTCTAAGTCAAATAGCCGATGAGAATGAAAGTTTAAAGGCCGAGAATGCTAAATTAATAGAAATTGCTGCCATAGAGAAGAGGGAAAATGACCTCAAGAATGTTATTTCCTCATTCACTAAGGCATCCAAATCATTGGATGATCTTATTATGAGTCAAAGAGAATGTGGAGACAAGACAAAGCTTAGATTTAATTCTCTGTGCTATGTCAAACTCTAAAAGTGATTTTGGAAAAAGGATCTTCAAGCAATGAAGAGTCTAAAAATCCAAAACTCTTAATGTTACACACACATTCACTCCAAAGCACAATTACAAGCAAACGGCCTTGGTTATAAAAGAAAAGAAAAAAACAGCCGGTTGAGTGCGCCGAAAGGACACAGTGAGAAGAGATTCATCGAGTTCCTCAAAGAAACTCCAAAGTAAAAATACTGCAAAGAAGAAGCGAGCTACCAAAACCAGGAGAAAATCCATAAAAGAAATACATATGATGGGAATGGTAGAAAATATCCAAGCCAAGCCGATTGGAATAATGTAAACTATCAAAGATAGACTTATGGAATATAAGCCCAAATGGCAAAGGCCTAGAACTCAAAGAAAGGCCATTCCAAAAGTATAAGAGCTTTCATCAAGACACATATGCACCTAGACACTACACTCAAAGACACCACAATTACCCAAAGAAGGCGATTGCTAAAAATTATACACGACATACGCAGACAAAAGAGACAGCTTGTATGAACCTAGAATCCCCAAGCAATTTGCCAGGATTAATTATGATTATGGCACTCGATAGATGGCAACCCCTTAGAGTCAAATCATTTGGCTATAAGTTGGTTGGATCATCTTACAATTCTAACCCCTCGGGACCCGGAGACAAGTATGGGTACCTAAAACTTAATTTCCTTGATTGCAGTTCAAGGAAGTGAGTGCCAAGGAACCTGGTACATGGATAGTGGTTGTTCCGGACATATGACAGAAACAAGAAAAATCTGTCAAAATTCAAGGAAGTTAAAGGAGCAAAAGTCATATTTGGAGGAAATGAAGCTCGGTGAAATTAGAGGCATTGGATCCATCAAGAGGAATGGATTAGAAATCACAGATGTTGCATATGTTGAAGGACTCAACTTCAACCGCTAAGCATCACCAACTCGTGACAAGGGTTATAACGTTGGATTTAACATGGGTATATGCCAAATCAAGGATATTGAATCAAATGAAGTTGTCTTTGCAAGGATGTAGACAGTAAGAATATGTATGTCGTGGATTGGTCAACCGCAACACCCAAAGACTTTCTACTAGCAAAGAGCACAAACCAATCAAGTCAAGTTGGCCGTGGCACAAAAAAAGCCGAGTCACCTAAATTTCAAAACGATTAAATGCTTGCAAGAAGTAATCTTGTGGAAGGACTTCCGCACTCAAAAGTATACAAGAAGGAGAGTATATGTGATGCATGTCGAAAGGAAAACAAATCAAATCTTCATTCAAAGAAAAGATATGTCCATCTTCAACAAGAATATTGCAGATCTGCTACATATGGATCTATTTGGCCCAAAGTGGAACCAGCCAACATAAGTGGAAAGAAATACACCTTGGTGGTAGTAGATGACTACTCAAGATATACATGGACAATATTCATGTGTAAGAAGAAAGAAACTCTACAAAAACTACCACACGGTGATGAAGAGGATTCAAAACGAGAAGAGCCAAACCATTATCAAAATAAGATCGACAGAGGAACCGAGTTTGTCAATGGAATAATAACTCAAGATTGTATTGAAAATGGTATTGGTCATGAATTATCACAAAGAAAGACTCCACAAACAGAATGGAGTTGCGAAAGAAGGAACAGAACACTCAAAGAAGCAAAGAAGGACCATGTTAGTCAAGCAGGTTACCAAAAAGATTTTGGCCGAGGCAATCAACACAACTTGCTACACTCAAAACAGATGTATGATAAAAGACAAATTTGACAAAGACTCCTATGAGATTTGGATGGAAGAAAACCAAATGTTGCATATTTTAGAATATTTGGATGCAAATGCTTCATCCACAACAATGGCAAGGACAATCTAAAGGCTTTCGATGCTAAAGCCGATGAGGGTATCTTCTTGGGATACTCAATTTGAAAGCAAAGCCTACAGAGTACTCAACAAAAGGACTATGGTTGCGGAAGAATCCATTCATGTGGTATTCGATGAGCCAAATGTAAATGGAGAAGACATTGAAGAGTCGGTGATAAAGTCGAGTCATCCAACCATGCGTAAGAGTCCTATCTTTCAAGTCAAGCCGAACTATAAACTCGAAGAAGATGAGATAGCTGAATCTCAAAAACATCCGGAAAATTTGCAGCTAAGTGATCACAAGAGAGTCGACCACAAAGAACACGCTGCAAGACAACAATCCGAATCCAGCTAACTTACTCCAACCTCGATGTAAGATGGCCGAGAGACCATCCACTTAACTTGTCATTGGAGACATAAGAGAAGGTGTAAAAACAAGATCCAGAACTCAACAAGAAGCTATGTTCACATGCTTCATCTCGCAAATAGAGCCCAAAGATTGGTTATAAGCATTCGACGACGCACATTGGATTCAAGCTATGCAAGAAGAGTGAATCGGTTTGAAAGAAATAAAGTATGGGAATTAGTGCAAAGACCCATACATCAAAATGTTATCGGCACCAAATGGGTGTTCGTAAATAAGATGAACGAGGAAGGTTCGTGGTAAGAAACAAAGCAAGATTAGTAGCCAAAGGATATTGCCAAGAAGAAGGAATAGATTTTGATGAAACATTTGCTCGTAGCAAGACCGGAAGCTATAAGAATGTTTCTTGCCTATGCAGACTCACAAGAATTTCATCGTATATCGATGGATGTAAAAAGTGCATTTCTAAATGGTTTATTGGAAGAAGAAGTGTATGTTGAACAACCTCCAGGATTTGAACAAGACTCTTGGAGATAAGGTATACAAACTCAAGAAAGCCTTGTATGGATTGAAACAGGCACCCGTGAGCATGGTATGATACCTTGTCACAATTCCTAATCGAAAATGGATTCACAAAAGGAAAAGTAGATAGAACACTTTTCGTAATTCAAGACAAAAGAGTATAACGCTTGTTCAAATATATGTGGATGACATCATTTTTGGATCTACAAACAAAGAGTCATGTGTGAAAAATTTTCAAACCTCATGCAAAGTAAATTTGAAATGAGCATGATGGGAGAGTCGACATTCTTCCTTGGACTCCAAGTGAAACATGGTGAAGGATGGAACCTTCATAAGTCAAACAAAATACACGAGAGATTTAATGAAGAAGTTTGGTATGGAGGAGAAGTCTTCGTGAAAATACCAATGAATACATCACCAAAATGGACATAGATGCGGATGGCAAGCTCAGATCAAACAAGATACTGAGCACTTATTGGATCATTGCTCTATCTCACAAAGAAGCGGGCCGACATCACCTTTCTTTGTAGGTGTATGTGCAAGATTTCAATCGCTCCAAAAGAAAGCCATATGACAAAGAACTAAGAGAATATTGAGATACTTGAAAGGAAGCCAAGAAGTTGGCTTATGGTATCCAAAGGAAGGTGGATTCAAGCTAATTGGCTATTCGACTGACTATCTTTGGATGCGAGTTGATGAAAAAAGCACCTCGTGCACATGTCAAATGCTAGGAAACAGTGATTTCCTGGTTTAGCAAGAAGCAAAATTCAATAGCCACCTCTACAAACGGTGGCTGCAGAATACATAGGCTGGCAAACAAGCAGCCCAAGTCCTATGGATGAGACAACAGAGAGACTATGAAGTTGAAGAAAAAGAAATTCCAATCATGTGTGATAACACAAGTGCAATTGCTATTACTCAAAAAAAAGGTCGCACTCAAGAACAAAGCATATCGATGTCGATATCACTTCATAAGAGATCATTTTGAAAAGAAGGACATCATCTTGGAATATATCTCAACCGATAAACAATTGGTCGACATCTTCACAAAACCATTATGTGAGTCAAGATTTGAAGAACTCAAACATGAGTTGGGGTTAATTGAGTGAGGTGACACTCGGAAGAATCAAAGAAAAGAAATGGAACACAAAAAGGGAAAAGAGTGAACTCACAAATCAACTAAGTAAATTAGTCAGATCGGAAAAGACAATTTATACCAAGTCATTGTTAATGAGTCACTAAGAGAAGCGTGAGAAGAAGAGTTAAATCGCCTAAAGGATAAGTTCGAGTCACTTATGAGCAAAGTGACAAAAACGCAAATGTCGTTTTGACTAAGCGGGAATGTTTTTAAGGAATACGTCAAAGATAATGATGATGTGTACACAAAAAGCGCACACCAAGCTTATGATTGGATATAAATGCCGCATTAAATACGAGACATTAAATGCTAAATAGGCGTGCAAAATCTAAGCCGTTGATTTCGATCACATTTCAAAAACCACCGCACGTCCTTTCATAAACCATACTTAAACCATTTCCGTCTGTTTCTCTCTCACACTACCAAAACTGTTCATTTCTTATTCTCAAAAGCAAAGGCAAAAATTCTCTCGAAACCCTATCTATCTGCAAATCTATCTCTAAGTTTTTCTTTGATAAAATCCTGAAAAATGGCACCAACCTATGATTTTACCAAGTTAGGGAAGCAAATCCACACCGGGTCTACTGTGGATTTCGACGGCATGGTGAAACAGGGGTCCGACGACACCCTAGTGAAGAAAATTGCTGAGAAATTAGAAATGACCGGGCTGAAACCGTTTCTGACGTTAGAATATCCGATGACCTATATGGAGGAGGTCGCACAATTCTACGTGAATGCTGAGATTCACGATGAAGGAATAAAGTCATCTTCACGAAAGCGGTGACTATCTCTCGCCAAGGATTTGGTGAACATCGCTCACTACCAATCGAAGGAGCTCGAGAAATTTACGGTTGATGTAAACTTGGCCGATGCTTGGAAAGAAATAGCCAGCCGGACTTTTTTGATAAAATAGTGTACACAAAGAAACAAGAGATCACGAAAGAGTATTATCACAAATCGTTGGACATAGTTGCCAAATGTATTGACATCAAATTTGGCGACTTTGACCAATCACAAAAGCAAAGTCGATTGTAATGGCCGCAATTATCGCTTGAAAAAAAAAAAAAAAATAAATCGGGCCGAGTTTGTCTACAATGACTCTGCGTAACGTAGGGAACAAATCCTTCAAGGAAGATGGCACATTTGGAGGATCCCAGGATATGGCCTAGTGATTGGCCGGTGATGGAGGTGAAAGGAGTCCCTCTTAGACATGGGAAGGCATTCCATGTTAACAAGAGGATGTTGAGCAAACCTCTCGGGCGCCTGTAAGAGAGCCTACGCCAAGAGAGCGACACGAGTGAGGGGGAATCACCGACCCTCAAGATACAAATTGTTCCTCTCCACCCAAGAAGAAAGCGCCCTGCGCAGCACAAGAAGAAGAACGCCTGCCCTGCAGCAAAGAAAGAAAGTCAAACTTGCTCCCCGCCCCGCAGCAGAAGAGTCACCGCCCCGCAGCCGTGTCTCCCGCCCCAAAGCAGCTAGCGGTCGAGAAGGACACTCAAATACCTTCTCCGATCGTCAAAAAGAGGAGAAATGACAAGCCAAGACGACCGCTCCTCGAGAAAAAGACACCAAAGACGCCCCCGCCGCCCAAGACTCGAGGAAACCGTCTCTCGAACCGTAAATCCCTCGGTACAAACTAGGAGACGAAGAAGAATTATCAAGCACTCCGAGCTTGAGAAACCAAATGAGTCACTACTCACCGAGCAGACATCGAGCTGGCGGAGAAGTAGAGTCTCCAGATGTAATTGATGAAACAACCAAGTCTCTGGCAAGGCGATCACAGAGGCAACCGAAGACACGATTGTAGCCCACACAAATTAAACACAAGAAGAAGCTGGTAGAGCCGATAGTGATGTGATGATCCTATCTCCACCTTACCCGGACATCCAAAATCGTCTGCGAGAGTGGAGGAAATGGAAATTGAGTCGATCCAGGAACAGTTCCAACGGCTACCGAGTTTATAGAAGAAGAAGAGGAATCGCCGAGCTTCTCGGGATCGACCACTATACTCCCAAAGATCGGATGAAGACAATCGCACGGATATCCCGCAGATATTCAAGGATAAGGAAAAGGAGAAACAGCAGAGGAAGCCGAGGCACGTGAGAAGGCCAAAGATATGCCCTATCTCTCGCACCACGTAACACACACATCCTCTCCTTGATGTCTTCTCTCGATGTGATGAGGATCCGGAGAATGTCGCCGCTACGTAAGAGTTGCAAATGCAGCAAGCATTGCACGAATCCGTAATCCTTCACGAGCAAAGATTGATGGAGGGACCAAGAGAGTCCTCGTAACACAAACCGAAATTGATCCAATGGGAGTGGTTCAACAAATCGCCACTGTTGTTGCCGCCACCACCTCCCCACTCACTCGGAAGAAGGCAATAAGGGACTTGGCGATGAGATCGGGATAGTGGGGACCCCAATCGAGCCAACCCCTATTGAAGGTGTCTTACCACCGCCCCAACGGCTGAACATTCAATAGCAACAACCGGGAGTTTGGAGACGAGTGACCCATTTCAAGTCACTCGGTGGTGCGCCACCGAGAGGGAAACTCCTCCACCGCAAAGAAGGTCGGAGAATGCTGCGCAGATGACTCCACAATGAATCAAGGAGGCGAAGTGGAGAAAGTACAACCACCAAACGAACAAAGCAAGTTGCCATCAACGAAGCTCAGACATTTGAGACTATCTCGGCTAAGGTGTCAATCGCTCTCGAAAGGCTAATGACGCGCCGATGCAATCGAGGCACGAGGAAGGAACAACCCGGGAGTTAACACTGGGCGATGAAAGTGCAATCCATGGGGTTGAGGCGCAATGGATGCCACCACGAGAAGACCCTAAGACAGTGACATCGTCGAAAGGGAGGTCCAGGCCTCGCCGCAGTTGAGGCGCAGGAGGTAATGAATGCCCACGGGAGGTTGAGACTTCCGGGGTAAAGAAGTCAAGTAGAGAACATCCCTCCCGCTATCATCGACCCATCCGAAAAAGGAGATAAGCGCGCTTCATGATTCCCAGGATAATCCTCGATGTAACCTTTTCGGGATCAAGAAAGGCGAAGAAGAAGCCGAGTCATCCCCGGTGGATGATCCAAAAGACTCACTGCGGATGTTCCAAGCACGAGCAAGTCGATCCCAAGACTACTCGTCAAACCTTTAATTTTGATGATGAGCCACCAATGGAAATCTCATCATCGTCCGATGACACTTCCGAGCAAGGCCGAGGACCGTCTACTCAATTGAAGAAACCAGTGAGACCAACGGCTGTTGAGACAATTGAGGCTCAAAGCAAGTCGGGTCCACTTCACAACAAACCCCGGTGAACAGAGTCCACCGCGCAGCTCCTCAAGTCGCAGCAGGTCAATTCCAAAAAGAACTTCACCGCTCATCATCGAACAAATCCTAGTTGGCGGTGATGAATCCTTTATAGAATCCTTTCCTTTTTCCCTGGAGGTACCCGACCTCCATGAAGAGTCGAGAACGAACGCGCACGCTACCACAGATCGCTCCCGCTTTTTCCATCGTGCACCATTGTTCCGGTGATTATGATTTTGACGCCGCATGGCCATCAATCGCAACGGAGGAATCACCAAGTCCGCGAAGTGTTCAAGGCATTATTCGCCGAGATTGAACGGATGGAGAGTCATCGTGCCTCTATGGACATGCGATCGACAAAGAGATGCCAATCTTATGCCGATTTAAGAGGCATAACAATCGGGATCGGGAATGGTGGCAACAAAGAAGAAACAATGCGTGTGGAACAAGTTAGATACTTGAGGACATTGTTCAACAAGTCCTGGTATGGAGAGTCGAAAATGCCGATGCAAAAACGAAGCCGAAAGAAGATATTGAGCACATGCATGAAGCACACATTGCCGAGATAAAGTCTGCATTGCGTGAGCAAAACAAGAGTGATCTACAGCGTTTGGAAGAAACCATGAATACAAATTCAGCCTTCTCATGGCTGAGATGAAGCTGATTTCAGCAGAGTCCAACGCTACTCGATCCGAATTTCGTGCTGCATACTCTGCAGCAGACTCGAGACAGAACTCTACCATCGCAGGCTCGACTTCCCGCTTGCCAAGATATGTTTCAGTGTCCCTCTCTTTTGATGATGCCAAAAAGGGGGAAGAGGAATACCTTAAAGCACGAAAAGATCCGAAGCCGAAAAAAGAGGATGCTTTGTGAAGGGAAAGACAAATGAGGAAGTTACGAAACAAAAGAAAGGAAAATCTTTGAGGGGGAAGGATCGAAAGATGTGACCTTAATGATTGCACAAACCCCAACAGGTCCTCACACGGTGACATTATCGAAACAAACTCCCTCAGTGACTCGCCACTCCAACACTCGCTATATCTATGGTCGAAAAAGAGAAAAACAATTGAAGCAGGGATGAAGGAAGTGGAAGGAAGAATGGATGCCCGGGTTATGAACATCTTGAAACAGCATGGAGGCATTCCAGTAGACAGAGACACTTATGCCATCTCAGATGTCGGGACGGAGCCACGATCGTTGATGAGTTTAAAACGCTCGAATCAAGGATACTTTGCAAATATGTCTATGGCTCAAGCTTGGGACTTGTCTTCGGGAAAAGGGTCTCACGCTATGTGAAGAAGCCGACAGCAGAGACCACCGGCAGTCACTCACTGGTCACTCCGCTGGTCACTCGGTGGAAAGAAGAAGACCGTCAAAGACAAAGACACGCCTGCAGGTAGAGGAAGAAGCGGTGGTGGAGGAAGAAGCTTCAGACCTAGGGCCTCCGCCCAAAAACATTGAATACGTAGATCCGGCAAGAAAGGAGGGATCTACCGGGCTGGTCTTGACCAAGTAGCAAATTTGCAAGTGGCTAAAAGTAACGCTGAGTATGCAAAAAAAAATAGAAGAAGAAAACAAGAGACAAACTCGGCTATGGGAGGAAAGGCAGCTGACGATGAGAAAAAGAGAAGAAGAGAAGAAGATGCTGAACAAGATGAAAGAAGGAGACAGCGAAGGAGATGAAGTGTTGCGGTCCACCCCTTCGTGTATTTTATTATGTAAATACATGCAATGTAAGTCTTCTGAAATAAAGCTATAATTTCTTTATTTTCTGTGTAGACAAATATGTGCTTTGATACACCTTGTAAACAGTTGTGTAAAAGAACAAGAATGTTATGATCAATAAAAGAATTGATTCTGCGCATACATTCTATGTCAATACACTATCTGTATGTATCTTTGCTATTTGCATTTTTGAATGGTTTAAGTTTTGGCATCATCAAAAAGGGTGAAATTGTTAGGAAATTTATTGTTTAGATTTTGATGAATGCCATGTAAAACTTAGAATAGGAAGTTGGCACCCCAATTCTTGTTGTAAAATGCATTGTAATAAATAGAGCTGGCCAAGCTGAGTTAAGTCAGCCATACCCAAACATGCAAGAAGACAACTGGAGACTAGAAGGAAGACTCCGCTGCGAGACAACTGAGTATGGCAAAGAAGAGTAGACGGGAACTCTATCAAGAAAGCGGTGAGATGCGGTGAGTGGAGTATCATCAAGTCAACTCGAGAAAAGCCAAGTCTCAAGTTGAAGTGACAAGAGTCATCCAATGATTGGAATCGACTCTAAGTCACCTGGGAAAGCAAAAATGCAAATCAAGTCGAGATAAATGTAAAAGATCCGTTGTACAGTAAATCAAGAGAATTACTTAAACAAGTAATATCTCCATATCACCTTTCTGAGTGCTCGGTCCCGAAGCGTGCAAAAGGAATGAACCAATGGGAAGCACTACACCGTGTCGAACTCGAAAAGGTGAAAGAACAATTCATACGAGGAAATGGCAATTCCAAGGATCGCAACAAGACAAGCCAACGATCGCAAGTGACTTTCAAAAATAAGCCTATCTCTTCAACGGGCAAATTTTTGAAAGATCACTATAAAAGGCTAAGGAGTTCATTTGAGAATGAAGGACACAAGAGTGACGAGAGCTTGACCAAGTGATTAAGAGACAAGAACCAAAAACGTTCAAGCAATTATTAGAAAATCTGAAATATTCTCAATCCTCAAGCCTACACTACGAAGAACATCAATCCAACACTCACCTGTGAAGGAAAGATAACTTCAATCAGTTGAAGAGGAAAATATTGAAAAATCAAGGGGTCTACATTCCACGAAGGATTGTAGGAAGGTTCAGGGTCGAACCAAGACTTGAGCTTTTGGAGGGCTTCGTGATCAAATCCAAAGAGCTTGAGCAAGTGAGTCAGTAGTAGCAAGGCAATGCCTACTGAAGTGAAGAAGCCGAGTCGTCACGCGAAGCTTGGTGAGTGATCAAGGCGTCTCTGATCGAGTCCCAAAGGATCAAGTTTGTGTGATCAAGACTTGTATCCGGACTGTTACCACTTTGTATACTCGATCAATACCTAGTGGATTCCTCCGGGAGTTGGAGAAGAGAGGAGTAGAAGAATTACCCCATCTTCGAACCTCTATAAAAATTTTATTGTGTCATTTACATTTCAAGAGACTTTAATTTCGCATCTTAATTGTTTAATTTTTCGACATATTTGCTATCCACTTGATAATCTATAAGTACTAAATCAAGCACTAAATCCTTGCTTAATCAAACTTAAGGGTGTAAAGTCTTCCGCTGAAAACAAAACCACAGTTGAGTTAATTTAAAGCCAACAGCTGAGTTATTCCATCAACAGCTCAGTTGAGTCTGTTGAGAGACTAACTCTACTGATTGACTAAATTGACTGTCCATTGATAAGCGTGAATTTTGCATGTGTTCCGATGCGTATTTCGAGCTATAATGATTAGTAAACATGCTTATACTCGCGTTAAACGTTACATATTCACTCCTTGTGGAAAAGATATTACACTTTGCTTATTTTGTAGGAATTTCATGATATTTGAAGCTAATTGAATAAGAATATGAGGAAAGCAAAGTAGAAACGCGGATAATTGAGTGGATATACGAAACGTGAAGCCTAAAAGAGCGAAAGTTGATCGTTCACGGAAGAGACGGGGGGCACACGGGTTGGGCGTGCCTCAAGACACCACCCGTGCACCCCGTATAAGGTTGATTGAAGCCGCAAAGATGGCGCACGGGTAGCCCATGCATGGGCGCACCACCCGTGCGCCCTGTGAGAGTCGGGATATCTCACCGGAGTGGCGCACGGGTAGGCCGTGCTCGACGCACCACCCGTGCGCCCTACAGAGAGTTGGTGTATTCAGCCCAGGTGGCGCACGGTAACTCCGTGCTTGACGCACCACCCGTGCGTCTACGCCTGAATCCCATAATCTGCAAAGCATTAAGCCCTAAACATGATGGGAGGTATAAAAAGGCTTTTTAGGGGGCGCACACAAGGACATTCTGGCATTTTTGGGATCTACAACACAAGACAAGAGTTAACCCTTGGAAGGAGACATCAAGTAGATAATCGGGTTGCATCGGAGCTTGAAGAACGGAGATATATCGAGAGATTGTCGACGTTCCTAAGTTTTCTTGCTTCTCTTTTAGTTTCAATCTTTTAGTTTCATTTGTAATGATTATGAACACTTTGTGTGTAAGTTGTTTGATCATGTGTAGCTAAACTCTTGTGATTTCCGGGTTTTGGAAGTAGATTAATAAACTCTTGTTGAATGTTTTAATCTTGGTTGAAGTTATTATCTTGAAGCCTATTTGAGTACTTTGAGCTTATTCTTGTTTTATCACTTGGCCAATGATTTAACATGTTTGATATATTGATTCATAATTCGGGAGATGAGTTTCAATATTAGATCGTAAGTACTTGACACGAATATTTGCATGAATCGAGAGGTTTGTGAATATTGTGAGGAGATTTGATCTATTGTGCATTTGGGAGTTGTGTATCTTATGTTGAGTAGAGATGCTAGCATAGATATTTCAATCTACATTTTATATGCATCTCGAGAGGGAGGATAAAATAGCTTTGTGATCGTCTTATAGGAATATTGATAATAACCTTGGCTTTGATTAAATCGGACAACAAGAGGATTATTAATCGAAACCTTAACTCGAAAATCCATTTCATCATCTCGATACTTCTTTCATTTGTGTTATTGTATTCTTGTGTTTTAGTGATTGAAATTGTCTTAATCTCAAAACAACAACCATCAAATATTGATAGTCTAAATAAAAGTAAAACTGTCTTGGATCAATACTTAGCCTATTGATTTATTAGTCTCCGTGGATACGACCTTGCTACCCTATTCGATAACGAACACCGTACACTTGCGGTGAAGCTAAAAAAAATAGGCGAACAAGTTTTTGGTGCCGTTGCCGGCGACTAATACAATTTATAGTGTTAATATTGCGATAGATAGAATTATTCTGAATTTAGACATTTTCTTTTTTTTTATTTATTTTGTTTTTGTGTTACTTGAATTCCATATTATTTGACTTGTTTCTTCTAGTTTGGTCCAGGTAGTGTATGAACACGCGCTCTAAGCGGGGGGACTTAATACCGCTCATACCGAAAGTTGAGGCTTTCGCGAGGAGAATCAGTGCTACCACTAGACGAGCTGAAAGACAACACAATCCGATAATGGGGGATTTGAATGAGTTACCAATACCGCCAAACAATGGTGGAAACGAGTTACCAATACCGGTTCAACAGCAAGCCATTCGTGATTACTTTCGACCACAAACGAATCGTAATTACGGTGGTATTGCCCATATTCCCATCAATGCCAACAACTTCGAGCTCAAACCGGAACTAATCAATATGGTGCAACAGAATCAGTTTGGGGGGTTTGCAACCGAAGATCCTATCTCTCACCTTGCGCATTTTATCCAAATATGCAATACGATCAAAATGAACGGAGTCTCAGATGACGCCATAAGATTGCGCCTATTCCCATTCTCTTTACGGGATAAGGCGAGAAATTGGTTGGGTACTTTGACGCAAGGAAGTGTGAGCACATGGGATGATTTGAGCCAAAAGTTTTTGTTTAAATTCTTTCCACCAAGCAAAACTTTGCATCTCAAAAGTGAGATCACTCAATTCCGACAATTTGATTCCGAGCCTTTGTACGAGGCTTGGGAAAGATTTAGGGATTTGTTAAGAAGATGTCCACAACACGGCTTTCCGGGAGGATCATGATTATGTTTCTTTTACAATGGTTTAATGGGGCAAACGAGGGCCTTTGTTGATGCCGCAGCGGGAGGAGCATTGTTGGCAAGGTTTCCACAAGATGCCTTAAATCTTCTTGAGAAAATGGCCATGAACAGTTACCAATGGCCATCTGAAAGATCCAATGTACAACGAGTAGCCGAAATCTCAGATTCAGACCCTATCAAAACATTGTTGGCACAAGTAGCGGCTTTGACAACTCAATTGAATGTATTTAAGAAGGGGCTAGAAGCAGGTACGAGCACGGGTAGTGAAGCTCTTCTATATCCGATGGAAGAGGTAAATTATGTGAATAACCGAATTTCAAAGAAGGAATAATTCAAACCCAACGCACTACCATCCAGGGTTGAGAAATCATGAAAATTTTTCCTATGCAAATACAAAGAATGTGTTACAACCTCCACCGGGATTCAATGCTTCAAGTGGAGGCGGTAATGGATGAGGCAAATCGTCGTTGGAAGATATACTCACCTCTTTCATAAATCAATCTAATGCTTTCATGAATGAGACGAGGAGCCGCCTCGATATGCAAGACCTTAGGATGGATAAGTTAGAACAACAAGTGACAAGCTCAATAAAGAATCTGGAAACTCAAATGGGTCAATTGGCTGCAATTGTGGGGAGTCAACATCAAAAGGGTCAATTTCCAAGCAACACGGAGGTCAACCCGAGGGAACATTGCAATGCTATTCATGTGTGGGGTGGAAAAGAGAATGAAGAGTCTGAAAATGCTGATATTGGTGTGATGTCAGAATCACGCACGTCTCATGTATCAACGCACGACCAGATCGGGTGTGTTGCCGAGCCTACCATCCAAATTCGGGAAAATGACAGAAACAACGCTCAAGGCAATATGAAAGTTAAAGGAGGAACCGAGCAACAACTAGATAAACAAAAAAGAGCCAAGAAACGTGAATCGTATCCTAACTCTAATTTCCTTGAAATATAATATTCCTCTTCCCTTTCCCCGATTGTTTCACAAGACTAATCTGAATAATCAATTTGCTAAATTTGTGGGCATGTTTAAAAAATTGCACATTAATGTTCCTTTTGCAGAAGCAATGAAACATATGCCAAATTATGCAAAGTTTTTAGGGGAAGCGATGTCCAACAAGAACAAATGGGCAGAGAATGGGATTGTCAACCTGACGGAAGAATGTAGCGCACTCATACAAAGGAAAATACAAAAAAAGCCGAAAGATCCGGGGAGTTTCACTATTCCTTGTACAATAGGCGATATTTCCTTTGACAATGTACTTTGTGATCTAGGATCTAGTATCAATTTGATGACGCCCGTCCGTTCTCGTAAAGCTTGGACTCATAGAAGTGAGACCATCCACTGTCACCCTACAACTCGCGGATAGATCACTCGTACATCCAACGGGGATACTAGAAGATGTGCTCATAAAAGTCGATAAATTCATATTCCCCGTGGATTTTCTAGTCTTTGGATGTGAATGAGGATTGTGACACCCTCTTATACTTGGGCGTCCATTTTTGGCAACCGCGGAAGCACTAATAGATGTGAAGAAAGGGGAGCTTACAATACAAGTTGATGATGAGCGTATTTCATTTTCCATTTTTTGGAATGTGAAAGGACATGATGATCTTAATGGTTGTAAAACAACAACAATTGCTAATTCCTGTACTCAAGCTATTAGCTTGAATAATTGTATGCATTCCAAAGATAATATGCAGGGATTATCAATGAAGAAGAAGGAAAGGCACAAAAAGCCTGATGTTGAACCAAGAGCGTGCACGTACCATTTGCACGATGAAAAGGAGAACACATGGATAGTTGACAAACATGGGAAACCTCCTTTAGTAATGATCAAGGGAGGTGTAAATCCAAGTGAGCGGGATTGGCATGGAAAACTGCACGATGAGGTGACAAGCCTCATTTCGCAAAGATCATAATCGGAATCAAAAGGCGTCAAGCTAACGACGTTAAATATAGCGCTTGTTGGGAGGCAACCCAACGGTTTTTCGTGTGTGTTTAGTTTCAAAAATTTGTGTGATTTGAGTGTTTGGATATGCGAGTTTTTATTAATAAGTGTGATTAGTGTGTTTTTGATGAATTTTTGTGTGTTTTTTTTTATTAAAAAAAAATAAATAAATAAAAGAGAGAAATTTGCTGTACAGGTGCGCACGGGTAGCCCGTGCGTTGTCACCCCACCCGTGCGCCCTGCAGAGAGGAGAGGAATGTGCCAGGGTGGCGCACGGGTAACCCGTGCTTCGATGCACCACCCGTGCGCCCTGCTGAAGAGGCTTAAATATGACAGTTTTTAAACTGTCTTCTTCTTCAAAAATCCCACAAATCGCGCGCCACTACCCCCAAACTTCATTGCCTTCGAAATTTCTTGCAAATTCTACTTAAATTCGTTCTTTTAATCCTTCCCCCATCACAATTGAACTTCACTTTACATTGAATTCAAACTTACTTGAAGAATTGTGAGAACAAGCACCTAGGGTTCAAAACTTCCACTTCGAGTTTAACTTAGCGGATTCCGGTAAGAACACCATTTCTCCTTGTCAATTCGTTGTTAAGTATGTATTAGGGAGCATGGTAGGTGTTTATTTGGAGATTTTTGCTATGAATTATGTGAATTATTCTTTGAGGCAAATTATCAAACACCTTGTGGGCTTGTGTAATTGAGGAGATTTAGGATGAATTGTTGGTGAGTAGGGCATGGCCAATGATAGTTTAAGCTAATACTTGTCTAGAATGGCCATAATTTTTGTTTGCTTGGGGTAGTTGATCGATTAAAAGTAACGTGGGCAAGTGAATTTGAATCACCCAATATGTTAGCTTTTATCCCCTATTTTGTTGTTACCATTGATGATATTGAAAGGCTAATGAAATGCGTTTCAGGTACAACACTTCATGGCCGAGCGTAGAAACCCCCAGGGTGGAAGGAGACGTGCACGCGGGACGGCACAACGTGAAGTAGCACCGCCGGAGGTCAATCAAAACAGTCCTAAAGCATATGGGGTCAACTTAACAAATGCCGATGATCTTGAGCGATGGAATCGCTTGATCGGTCGCCAAATAGCTCCATCTCGCTACGCCGACGATGATTGTACCCAAACTTTGGGGATACATGAGGACGTGTGGCGTCTTTTCGCCAAGGTAGGATGGACGAACTTCATGAGCCGAAGGTGGCCGACATTTAAAAAGCATACATTGGAGTTCTTGAGTACCGTGGAAGTACTCAAACAAGGCGGGACCTTTGAACCGTATATGATAAAGTTTCAATTGGGGAATGTCCGTAGACAACTGTCTATGACCCAATTGAACACCATTTTCGAGGTCCCAACAAACGCTCGTACTCGCCCGATGCCTCATTATGATCAATACGACTTCTGGAGAATGCTTGTGGAAACACCACTGTTAGGAATTTTATTGTTTAGATTTTGATGAATGCCATGTAAAACTTAGAATAGAAAGTTGGTACCCCAATTCTTGTTGTAAAATGCATTGTAATAAATAGAGCCGCCAAGCCGAGTTAAGTCGCCTACGCCTAACATGCAAGAAGACAATCAAGATGGAAGGAAAACTCTCTCGAGACAATTTGAGTATGGCAAAGAAGAGTAGACGGGAACTCTATCAAGAAGAAGCGGTGAGATGCGGTGAGTGGAGCATCATCAAGTCAACTCAAGAAAAGCCAAGTCTCAAGTTGAAGTGAGAAGAGTCATCCAATGATTGGAAGTCGACTCTAAGTCACCTGGGGAAAGCAAGGAAATGCGGTCAAGTCAAGATAATCGTAAAAGAACCGTTGCCATTTAAATCAAGAGATTTACTTAAACAAGTAATATCTCCATACCACCTTTCTTGGAGTGCTCGATCCCAGGAAGCGTGCAAAAGGAATGAACCAATGGGAAGCACTACACCGTGTCGAACTCGAAAAGGTGAAAGAACAATTCATACGAGGAAACGGCAATTCCAAGAACTGCAAGCCAACGACTACAAAGTGACTTTCAAAAATAAGCCTATCTCTTCAACGGGCAAATTTTTGAAAGTTCACTATAAAAGGCTGAGGAGTTTGTTTGAGAAAAAGAATGACACACACGTGAGATATACAAGCATATCAGAAAAACTGAAACATTCTCAATCCTCAAGCCTACATTACGAAGTACATCAATCCAACACTCACCTGTGAAGGAAAGAGAACTTCTATCAGTTGAAGAGGAAACTTTTGAAAACAAGGGGTCTACATTCGGGAAGGATTGTAGAAAGGTTCAAGGTTGAACCAAGTCTTAAGCTTTTGGAGGGCTTCGTGATCAAATCCAAAGAGCTTGAGCAAGTGAGTCAGTAGTAACAAGGCATGCCCGCGTGAAGAAGCCGAGTCGCACGAGAAGCCAACTAAGTGATCGGGCGTCCGTGATCGAGTCCCTAAGGATCAAGTATTTTGTTGTGATCAAGACTTGTATACGGACTGTTACCACTTTGTAAACCGATCATTACTTAGTGGATTCCTCCGGGAGTTGGAGAAGAGAGGAGTAGAAGAATTACCCCATCTTCGAACCTCTATAAAAACTTTCTTGTGTCATTTACATTTCAAAGCATTTAAATTCTCGCACTTTTAATCGCTTATATCTCACGATAAATTTGCTATCCATTTGATAATTTATAAGTACTAAATCAAGCTCTAAAATCTTGCTTAATCAAACTTAAGGGTGTTAAGTCTTCCGCTAAAAATAAAACCACGGGTTGAGTCAAATTATAGCCAACAACGGTGAGTTACTCCATCAACGGCTCGGTGAAAGTCATTTGAGAGATTAACTCTCTTGAGTGACTAATTCGATTTGTCCATCTAGGACACAGTTGTGTAGAATCAACTCAGTAGATTTAAAAGGACTAAATCGAAAACTTGGTAAGGTTTATTCAACCCCCTTCTAAACCTTACACTTACACCCCTTGGGACCTACAAGTGGTATCAGAGCGGTTGGTTCATTGAACCTCTGACCAGTTCTTGAACTAGATCTCCAAACTTTTCAAAGTCCGCTTTAGTACTTAAACCTTCAAAACTCTTTTTATTAAAAGTCATTATCATGGAAGCAAATTTGACACGCATCCCTATGTTCACTATTGAAGAATTTGATGATTGGAAAATTCGTATGCGAGGCTCATCTATCAAAGATTACATGATGAGATGTGGATAGTGATAGAAGATGGGCCTCTGCAAATATTAAAGGTGAACACGGTTATGCGAAGAGTTGCGTTTGAAGGAGAAGATGATCTTTGCTCCCGGACGATCATGGTTGAAAAACCAAGAACCGAGTGGACAAATGATGACGAGAAAAAGATACAACCTCGACAATGTAGCCAAGGACATCCTCTACAAAACCTTGGACAAAGCCATGTTCAACAAAGTCAAATCATGCAAAACGGCTAAAGAAATCAGGACAAGTCGACATTGATTTGTGAAGGCTCGTGAGCAAATCAAAGAAAACAAATTATCGGTGGTTGTACGTAAATTTGAGAACTTCAAAATGATCTCGGAGAGAACCTGGATCAACTAGACGCTCGGTTCATCGGGAAATCACAAATGAGCTGTCCGCACTTGGAAAGGAATATACACGAAGAAATGTGTATGAAAATCCTAAAAAGTCTTCCGGTGAGTGGGAGATGAAGGTCATGGCACCGAGACATTCCATGGACCTATCAAAGACATCCAACCATGAGTTATTCTCGGACCTCAAAGCCTACGAGTTTGAGCCGAGAAGAAAAGACCGAGGAAGAGACAATTTGTACCCAAAGTGCTTTGCTCTAATTGTTAAAGATGGGAAGAGAGTGAGGTCAAAGAGGTCATTGACCAGGAAGAAATAAACGATGGTTAAAAGATTCAACAAGTTCTTTAACAAGAACTACAAGAGAGGAAAGGGTGAATCTTCCGAGAAGACACTCAGCTCCCTCCAAATCAAGGGAAAGAAAGGCCAACCAAGAGAACAGATCATCAAAAAGTTGAGTATCAAAGGGTGACAACTCAAGAGTGGAAAGAGAGCGATCAAAAGGTGAATATCTATGTTGGAATCGTAGACAACCAGGTCACTACGCCATTGATGCTCATATCCTGTAGTCAACAAGTACGGGATGAAGAAGAAAGAAAGATCTTCGAGAAAGAAGACAAGAAAGGAAAAAGGCAATGATGGCCGCAGAGATCATTGAAACAACCAAGTCAAGGAGACGGTGATTGAGAGTGATGAAGCCGACTATTCAAGTGACTCGAAGAAGAAGCCCGATCCGCTTGATGGCCAAAGAACAAGATCAACTCCGATCAAGAAGATGAGGTACAATCTAACTCAACAAACTCGGACACTAGTGATAGTGATCGTGACACAAACACTTCATCACCCACTCGATCTTTATGATTCATTAGGCAAAATGATGAAAGATTTTGAACACATTAAATCCTCACACACACTATTGAATGAGGAAAACACCTACTCAAAAGTCAAAACTCAAAGCCGACTAAGGAGCCGAGTACTCTAAGTCAAATAGTTGTTGAGAATGAAAGGTTAAAGGTGAAAATGCTAAATTAATAGCGTAAATTGCTGCTATAGAAAAGAGGGAGAATGACCTCAAGAATGTTATTGCTTCATTCACTAAGGCATCTAAATCATTGGATGATCTTATCATGAGTCAAAGAGAATGTGGAGACAAGACAAGGCTTAGGATTTAATTCCTCGTGCCATGTCAAACCTCAAGAGTAATTTTGGAAAAAGGATCTTCAAGTCATGAAGAGTCCGAAAAATCCAAAACTCTAAATGTTGCACACACATTCACTCCAAAGCACAATACTAAGCAAACGGCCTTAGTTACAAAGGAAAAGGAAAAAAGTTGAGTGTCTTTGAAAGGACAGTGAGAAGAGATTCGGCCGAGTCCTCAAAGCAAACTCCTAACGTAAAAATACTCTATAAAAGGAAGCAGAGCTACCAAAAACCCCAGAAAATCCATAAAAGAAATACATATGATGGGAATGGTAGAAAATATCCAAGCCAAGCTGATTGGAATAATGTGAACTATCAGCATAGACTTATGGAATATAAGCCCAAATGGCAAAACAATTAACAAGCTGGCAAGAAGTCATCTTGTAGAAGGACTTCCAGACTCAGTATACAAGAAGGAGAGTATATGTGATGCATGTCAGAAGGGAAATCAAATCAAGTCATCATTCAAAGAAAAGACATGTCCATCCTCAACAAGAATATTGCATCTACTTCATATGGATCTATTTGGCCCAGTCGAACCAGCCAGCATAAGCGGAAAGAAATACACATTGGTGGTAGTAGTTGACTACTCAAGATATACATGGACAATATTCATGTGCAAGAAGAAAGAAACTCTACAAAAACTACCACAGCTGATGAAGAGGATTCAAAATGAGAAGAGTCAAACCATTATCAAAATAAGATCGGATAGAGGAACCGAGTTTGTCAATGGAATAATAACTCAAGATCTTGTATTGAGAATGGTATTGGTCATGAACTATATCAGCAAGGACTCATGTTGTGAGAATGGAGTTGCGAGAAAGAAGGAACGAGAACCCTCAAAGAAGCGGCAAGGACCATGTTAGCTGAAGCGGGGTTACCAAAAAGATTTTGGGTGAAGCAATCAACACACTTGCTACACCCAAAACAGATGTATGATAAATAGGCGGTGACAAGGACTCCTATGAGATCTCGGATGGAAGAAAACCAAATGTTGCATATTTCAGAATATTTGGATGTAAATGCTTCATCCACAACAATGGCAAAGACAACCTAAAGGCCTTTGATGCTAAAGTGATGAAGGTATCTTCTTAGGATACTCAGGTGAAAGCAAAGCCTACTGAATACTCAAAGAAAAAGAACTATGGTTTGAGAGGAATCCATTCATGTAGTATTCGATGAGCCAAATGTAAATGGAGAAGACATTGAAGAGTCAGTTGATAAGTGAATCATCCAATCATACGAGAAGAGTCCCTATCTTTGAAGCCGAAGTCTGGAATTATCAATTCGAGAAGAAGATGAGATAGTGAATCTCAAAAACAATTTGGAAAATTTGCGGCTAAGTGATAACGAGATAGTGACCACACCAACATTGTTGCAAGTCGATGAATCCGGCTAACTTACTCCAACCTGATGTAAGATGGCCGAGAGACCATCCACCGAGCTTGTCATTGGAGATATAAGAGAAGGTGTTAAAACAAGATCCGAGAACTCAACAAGAAGCTATGTTCACATGCTTCATCTCGCAAATAGAGCCAAAAGATGTGTCACAAGCATTGGATGACATACATTGGATTCAAGCTATGCAAGAAGAGTGAATCGGTTTGAAAGAAATAAAGTGTGGGAATTAGTGCAAAGACCCATACATCAAAATGTTATTGGAACCAAATGGGTGTTCGAAATAAGATGAACGAGGAAGGTTACGTGGTAAGAAACAAAGCAAGACTAGTAGCCAAAGGATATTGCCAAGAAGAAGGGATAGATTTTGATGAAACATTTGCCCCGTAGCAAGATTGGAAGCTATAAGGATGTTTCTTGCCTATGCGACTCACAAGAATTTCATTGTATATCGATGGATGTAAAAAGTGCATTCCTAAATGGTTTATTGGAAGAAGAAGTGTATGTTGAACAACCTCCAGGATTTGAGCAGAAGACTCTTGGAGACAAGGTATACAAACTCAAAAAGGCCCTGTATGGATTAAAACAGGCACCCGAGCATGGTATGACACCTGTCACAATTTCTAATCGAAAAATGGATTCACAAAAGGAAAAGTAGATAGAACACTTTTTTAATTCAAGACAAGAAGAGTATCTTTGCTTGTTCAAATATATGTGGATGACATCATTTTTGGATCCACTAACAATGAATCGTGTGAAAAATTTTCAAACCTCATGCAAAGTAAGTTTGAAATGAGCATGATGGGAGAGTCGACATTCTTCCTTGGACTCCAAGTGAAACAAAGTGAAGGATGGAACCTTCATAAGTCAAACAAAATATACCAGAGATTTAATGAAGAAGTTTGGTATGGAAGAGAAATCTTCTCGTAAAAATACCAATGAACACATCGGTCAAAATGGACATGGATGCAGATGGCAAGCCTCAGTAGATCAAACAAGATACTGAGCACTTATTGGATCATTGCTCTATCTCACGGCTAGCAGCCGGACATCACCTTTCTTTGTAGGAGTATGTGCAAGATTTCAATCTGCTCCAAAAGAGAGCCACATGATAGCGGCTAAGAGAATATTGAGATACCCGAAAGGAAGCCAAGAAGTAGGCCTATGGTATCCAAAAAAAAAGGTGGATTCAAGCTAATTGGCTATTTGATTCGACTATCTTTGGATGCGAGTGGACAGAAGAGCACTTCGGGCACATGTCAAATGCTAGGAAACAGACTAATTTCCTGGTTTAGCAAGAAGCAAAACTCAATAGCCACCTCTACGGTGAGCGAAGAATACATACAAGGCAAATGTTGTTAGCCCAGTCATATGGATGAGACAAAGATGGTGAGAGACTATGAAGTGGAAGAAAAAGAAATTCCAATCATGTGTGATAACACAAGTGCCATTGCAATCACTCAAAATCCTGTGTTGCACTCAAGAACAAAACATATTGATGTCAGATATCACTTCATAAGAGATCATGTTGAAAAGAAGGAAATTATCTTGGAATATATCTCAACTGATAAACAACTAGCTGACATCTTCACAAAACCATTATGTGAGTCAAGATTTGAAGAACTCAAACATGAGTTGGGGTTAATTGAGTTGAGCTGACACTCAGACAAATTAAAGAAGAGAAATGGAAGAGAAAAGGGGGAAAAAGAGTCGAAAAAATCAATCACCAAGAATCACCAGATCGGAAAGACAAATTTACACCGAAGTCGGTGATAGCTGAGTCGCTAAGAGAACTGTGAGGAGTAGAGTTAAATCAGCTAAGAGATAAGCCGAACAACTTATGAGCAAAGTGACAAAAACGCAGTCGTTTTGACTTAGCGGGAATGTTTTAAGGAACACGTCAGCATAATGATGATGTGTACAGACATAAAGCTGCACACCAAGCTTATGATTGGATATAAATGTTGCCGCATTAAATACGAGACGTGAAATGCTCAATAGGCGTGCGAAATCCAAGCCGTTGATTTCGATCACAATTCAAAAAACCGCCTGCACGTCCTTTCATAAACCATATTTAAACCATTTTCGTTTGTTTCTCTCTCACACTTCTAAAACTGTTCATCTCTTTCTCTCAAAAGCAAAGGCAAAAATACTCTCGAAACCCTATCAACTTTCAAATCAATTTCTGAGTTTTTCCTTGATATAATCCTGAGAAATGGCACCAACTTATGACTTTACCAAGTTAGGAAAGCAAATCCACACCGGTTCGACGGTGGATTTTGACGGAATGGTGAAGCAGGGTCCGACGACACCCTGGTGAAGAAAATCGCCGAGAAGTTGGAAACGCCCGGACTAAAACCGTTTCTAACGTTGGAATATCCGATGACCTATGTGGAGGAGGTCGCACAATTCTACGTGAATGCCGAGATTCACGATGAAGGAATCAAGTCATCATGCTCACGGAAAGCGGTGACTATCTCTCGCCAAGGATTTGGTCAATATTGCTTACTACCGCCAGAAGGAGCATCCGAGATCAAAGAAGCTGATGTAAACTTTGACACATGGAAAGAAATAGCCAAGTCCGCCTCACGAACAGAAATTCCCTGGTACAAACCAGAGACGAAGAAGACTCGTCAAGCGATCCGAACAAGAGAAACCGGTGAGTCGGTTACTCACCTAGCACAAATATCGAGAGACTCGGAGAAGTAGAGTCTCCAGATGTAATTGATGAAATAGCCAAGTCTGTGAAGGCGATCGCAGAGGCAACCAGAAGACACAGATGTAGCTCACACACGGTGATAAGCACAAGAAACTGCGCCAGAGCGAGATAGTGATGTAATGATTCTATCTCCACCTTACCCCGACATCCAAAATCATCTGCGTGAGTGGAGGAAATGGAAGTTGAGCAAGTCAAGGAACAGTTCCAACGGCCCGAGTTCATAGAAGAAGAAGAGGAACTACTAAATTTCCTTGGATTAACTATGTGCTCCCGGCTACGGATGAAGACAAGCGCACGGACATCCCGCAGATCTAAAAGGACAGGGAGAGAGAAAAGCAAGTGAAGAAAGCGAAGCACGTGAAAAGGCAAGCATCCGCCCTATCTCGGCACCACGTAACACACACATCCTCTCCTTGATGTCTTCCGCGGTGACGAGGAACGAGGAGAATGTTGCTGCCACGAAGAGTTGCAAATGCAGCAAGCATTGCACGAGTCAAGAATCCTTCACGAGCAAAGACTAATGGAGGGACCAGGAGAGTCCTCCAAAACACACTGAAATCGATCCGATGGGAGTGGTTCAAACAAATAGCCACCGATGTTCCGCTACCACTTTCCCAGCTCACTCGGAAGAAGGCAATAAGGAATTGGCGATGAACCGGGCTAGTGGGGACCCCAGTCGAGCCAACCCCTATTGAAGGTGTGCTACCACCGCCCCAACTGAACAATCAATCGAAATAGCCGGGAGTTTGGAGACGAGTGACCCCATTCCAAGTCACTCACTGGTGTGCCGAGGGGGAAACTCCCCTCCACTGCAGCTAGGTCGGAGGATGCTGCAGATGACTCCACAACGAATCAAGGAGACAAAGAGGAGAAATTGCAATCACAAGAAGAACAGACAAGTTGCCATCAATGAAGCTCGACAGTTGAGACTGTCTCACCGAGGTGCCAACCGCTCGAAGGCTAATGACGCGCGATGCAATCGAGGCACGAGGAAGGAATGTACCGGGAGTTAACACTGCAGGCGATGAAAGTGCAATCCATGGGGTTGAGACTCCAATGGATGCCATCATGTAGAAGACCCTAAGACACCGACATGTCTAAAGGGAGGACCAAGGCCTCGCAGAAGAGAGACCGCCGGAGGAAATGAAGGCCCACGGGAGGTTGAGACTTTGGGGTAAAAAGAAGTCAAGTAGATAACATCCCTCCTACTATCATCGACCCATCCGAGAAGGAGATCGGCGCACTTCATGATTCCCGGACAACCCGATGTCACTTTTCTCGGGATCGGAAGGCGAAGAAGAAGCCGAGTCATCCCCATGACAAATCCAAAAGACTGCGGGTGTTCCAAGCACGAGCAAGTCTCGATCCCAAGACTACTCATCAAACTTTTAACTTTGATGATGAGCCACCATCGAAATCTCATCATCGTCCGATGACGCTACACGATAAGGCCGAGGACCGATCATCGAAATGGAAAAATCAATTTGAGACCAACGGCGTTAAGACAAATTGAGGCTCGGCAAGCCGGGTCCACTTCCCAACAAGACCGGCTCAACAAGAGACCATGCGCAGCTCCTCAAGCCGCAGCAGGATCAATTCCCAAAAGAACCGCCGCGCACCACTCATCATCAAACGATTCCAGTTGGCGGTGATGAATCCTTCGAGAGTCTTTTCCTTTTTCACCGGAAATACAGGAACTCCACGAAGAGTCGAAAAACGAACAAGCACGCTATCACGCACAGCTCCTATTTTTCACTCAAGCACCATTGTTCGGCCGATTTTGATTTTGATTTGTATGGCCATCCGCCGCAATGAAGAATCACGGTGAAGTTCGAGAAGTGTTCAAAGCACTCTTTCGAGGTTGAACGGATGGAGAGGCATCGAGCCTCTTTGGACATGCGATCGACAACAGAGATGCCAACCTTACTGGTGACTTGAGAGGCATCACGGTCGGGATAAGGGAATGGTGGCAACTTGAGCAATCAATGCGTGTGGAAAAGGTGAGATACTTGAACTTTGTTCAACAAGTTCTTTGGTGTGGAGAGCTGAAAATGCCGATGCAAAACGAAGCCGAGAGAACACATTGAGCATATGCATGAAGCTCACACTTTGCCGAAATCAAGGCATTGCGTGAGCAAAATACAAATGATATACAGCGTTTGGAAGAACACATGACTAGAAAATTCAGCCTTCTCATGGTGAGATGAAGCCGATTTCAGCAGAGTCCAACGCTACTCGATCCGAATTCCGTGCCGCTTACAACGCAAATGACTTGAAGCGAGAACTCGACTATCCGCAGCTCGATTTCATGCTTGCCAAGATGTTCCCAGGGTTCCTCTATCCTTTGATGATGCCAAAAAGGGGAAGAGGAATACCTTAAAGCAAAGAAAATCTGTTTGAAAAAGAAAGGAGCGGTGAGAAGGAACAATTTGAGAAGGGAAAATCGGTGAGGAAATTTTGAAACAAAAGAAAGGAAAATCTGAGGGGGAAGGATCAAAAGATATGACCTTGATGATTGCACAAACCCTCAACAGGGTCTGTCTGGTGACATTATAAGCAACAAACTCCCGTGACTCGCCACTCCAACACTTGTATCTATGGCCGAGAAGAGAAAAGCAATTGAAGCAAGGATGAAGGAAGTGGAAGGAAGAATGGATGCCAGGGTGATGAACATCTTGAAAGAACATGGAGGCATTCGGTTGACAGAGACACTTATGCCATCTCGGATGTCGGGACAGCCGCGATCGGTCGATGAATTTAAAACGCTCGAATCGAGGGATATTTTGCAAATATGTCTATGGCTCAAGCTTGGGACTTGTCTTGGGAAAAGGGTCTCGCGTTATGTGAAGAAGGCGACAGCAAGAGACTTCCTAGACTTAGCGATCCTCTGCTTTGGTCACTCCGCTGGTCACTGTTTGGAAAGAAGAAGACCCCAAGACAAGATACGCCCCAGGAGGTAGAGGAAGAAGCGATGAGTGGAGGAAGAAGCTTGGACCCAGGCCTCCGCCCAAGAATATTGAATACGTAGATCCAGGAAAGAAAGGAGGGATCTATCGGGTGGGGCTTGACCAAGTGGCAAATTTAAAAGTGGCTAAAACTAACGCCGAGTATGCAAAGAGATTAGAAGAAGAAAACAAGAGACAAACTCGGCTATGGCGGGGAGAGACGGAAGAAAGAATAAGAAGAGATGAAGTCATCGGAAAGCATATGAGAAGAAAAAGAAGGCGGTGATTTACGAGAAGAAGAGAAGAAGAGAAGAAGATGCCGATCAAGATGAAAGAAGGAGACAATGAAGGAGATGAAGTGTTCTTTGTCAACCAACCCTTCGTGTATTTTATTATGTTAATACATACAATGTAAGTCTTACGTAATAAAGCTAAATTTTTTAAGACAATTATATACTCACGATACACCTTGTAAACATTGTGTTAAGTACAAGAATGATATGATCAATAAAAAGATTGATTCTGCGATACATTCTATGTCAATACACTATCAGTATGTATCTTTGTTATTTGCATCTTTGTATGGTTTAAGTTTTGGCATCATCAAAAAGGGGGAAATTGTTAGGAATTTTATTGTTTAGATTTTGATGAATGCCATGTAAAACTTAGAATAGAAAGTTGGCACCCCAATTCTTGTTGTAAAATGCATTGTAATAAATAGAGTGGCCAAGCCGAGTTAAGTCGCCTACGCCCTAACATGCAAGAAGACAATCAAGATCTGGAAGGAAAACTCTGCGAGAGCATTTGAGTATGGCAAAGAAGAGTAGACGGGAACTCTATCAAGAAGCGGTGAGATGCGGTGAGTGGAGCATCAGTCAAGTCAACTCAAGAAAAGCCAAGTCTCAAGTTAAAGTGTGAAAGAGTCATCCATGATTGGAAGTCGACTCTAAGTCACCCGGGGAAAGCAAGGAAATGCGGTCAAGTCAAGATAATCAGAAAAGAACCGTTGCCACGTAAATCAAGAGATTTACTTAAACAAGTAATATCTCCATACCACCTTTCTTGGAGTGCTCACCCCGAGAAGCGTGCAAAAGGAATGAACCAATGGGAAGCACTACACCGTGTCGAACTCAAAAAGGTGAAAGAACAATTCATACGAGGAAACGACAATTCCAAGAAGCGCAAGCCAACGACGCAAAGTGACTTTCAAAAATAAGCCTATCTCTTCAACGGGCAAATTTTTGAAAGTTCACTATAAAAGGCCGAGGAGTTTGTTTGAGAAAAAGAATGACACACACGTGAGATATACAAGCATATCGGAAAAATCGAAACATTCTCAATCCTCAAGCCTACATTACGAAGTACATCAATCCAACACTCACTGTGAAGGAAAGAGAACTTCTATCGTTGAAGAGGAAACTTTTGAAAACAAGGGGTCTACATTCGGGAAGGATTGTAGAAAGGTTCAAGGTTGAACCAAGTCTTAAGCTTTTGGAGGGCTTCGTGATCAAATCCAAAGAGCTTGAGCAAGTGAGTCGTAGTAACAAGGCAAACTGCCCTGTGAAGAAGCCGAGTCGTCACGAGAAGCCAACTAAGTGATCGGGCGTCTCGCATCGAGTCCCTAAGGATCAAGTCGGCTGTTGTGATCAAGACTTGTATCGGGACTATTACCACTTTGTAAACCGATCATTACTTAGTGGATTCCTCCAGGAGTTGGAGAAGAGAGGAGTAGAAGAATTACCCCATCTTCGAACCTCTATAAAAACTTTCTTTGTGTCATTTACATTTCAAAGCATTTAAATTCCCGCACTTTTAATCGCTTATATCTCACGATAAATTTGCTATCCATTTGATAATTTATAAGTACTAAATCAAGCTCTAAAATCTTGCTTAATCAAACTTAAGGGTGTTAAGTCTTCCAATGAAAATAAAACCATAGTTGAGTCAAATTATAGCCAACACCGTGAGTTACTCCATCAACGGCTCAAATTGAGTCTGTTGAGAGATTAACTCTCTTGAGTGACTAATTCGATTGTCCATCTAGGACACGGTTGTGTAGAATCAACTCTGTAGATTTAAAAGGACTAAATCGAAAACTTGGTAAGGTTTATTCAACCCCCTTCTAAACCTTACACTTACACCCCTTGGGACCTACAACCACAAACGGGGCCGATGTTGTATGCCGCGCGAACCGCCAAAGCCTCGTGGATCCGGAATCCCGTTTTCCGGTATATTCAACGCGTGACTGCATCCTCCGTGTTCGCCCGAGAAAACATTGGAGGTATGACGACTAAGGAACTTTATCTCCTTTGGTGTATGGTTACAAACACCCCTACAACACTTTGTCAATTTTTCCGAACAAATCGAAACTAGCTAGCTAAAGGGGAAGGGGTACGATTTCTATAGGGGGCCTCATTACCCCTATTGCCCGGCATTTCAATGTTGATTTCCGAGGCTTGGAGCCTATCCCGGGCAGCACTCGGGTTAATTTGGCATCGTTGCACCATATGAAGTTCATAGCGAATGAAGACAACAGATTGGTGCTTCTACAAAAGAAGGGTGCTTCATTTCCATTGCCTAACCCGCCATACACCACGGTTGAGACATTGACGGACACCACCAACTTCCTCATGAACTCCGACGCACACAACCGAATTACCGAGGCTATAGAGACAAGAAAGCGTCACAGAGTCGAAGGTTTCTTGGATGAGGAGGATATGGTGGCGGAGGAGGATGCGTTTCATGGCCGAGACATGGGGATGGAACCTCATCACCCCCAAATTGGGTATGATATACCCAAGTCCTCACACGGAGGCGATTACCCCCGACATTCTCAAAGCGGGGATCGCCCTGGTCCTTCTCACAGTGGAGGACCCCATCGCGATGCCGATTTTCAAGACATGTTTTATGCGTTTGGGGAGAACTTGAGGCGGCAAGAAGAAGAGTTGAGGCGGCAAGGAGAGGATTTGAGGCAACATAGGGCTGATTTTCTCGCGTTCAGCGAGCGATCGGAGCGGCGTTCCGAGGAGACGTGGCAAGTGCTCCAACAGCTACAAATATGGAATATTTCTCAAGGCCGCTTCCCACCACCGCCGCCGCAGTGATTCAGGTATATCCCCACTTTTTGTTATTGAAATTCTATTTTTCCCCTTAGGACACTATAATTTCATTCAAGTTTGGGGGGAGAGATAGCATTTTAATAAATGAAAAGTGTGGATACATAAAAAAAAAAACATTTTCATGCATTTGTTTGTTTTCATATAGTTGCATTAGAGCATTTTAGGTTGCATTTGCATTAGAGCACGTTTATAGCTTTAGCACGTCTATTGCTTTAGTAGTGGTTAGAGAGTGTGTTGACCGAGCATGATGCAACTTGTTGTTTGTGTGTTGATGGAAAATTCATATTGTTGGGATTAGATGCTGTTTATGAATTGATTGAGCCTCAAATAGATAACTTTGAGAATGTTGATATGAAAAACTTGGTGTGATGCTTTGAATTACGTATTTGCAAGCCTGTGAGCTTTTGAGCCTTTACTGCTTTCATCATATGCAGTCTTGTTGATTGATTTGAGTGTATCATTCATGTTGTTAGAATTCTAGAACTTGCTCTGGTATCTCTGTCAAGGTCACATGTTGTATGCGGTGTGAAAATGATCAAAGGCCATTTTTGTTAGCCCTTGAAGCCTTTTGCTTACCTAATGATGATATTGAAATCCCTAGTTAGCCAACTTGAGCCTATTGCCTAATTTCTTGATAGCAACAATTCAAGCCTTAACTTGATATATTTGTTACCCTACACTTGAGCGTATAACATTGAGTAAAGGGAATGAATGAGGTTGAATGAGTTGGAATTGAAAAATTGGATAATTGTGCAAAATTGGTTGATGGGAATAAAGGAGGAAGAAAAAGAGGAGAAAAGAAATGTTGAAAATTCATAAAAGAGTCGAAAAAAAAAATTGATTTTATGATGTGAGTTTTCATTGAATGAACTTGGAGGCTAGGAATTGTAATGTGAGGTGATAATGTTTACAAAAGAAAGCGGATGGAGATAAGACGAGTTGATGAAAATGAGAGAAGAATTTAGTAGCATATTGAGCTTTAATGTAGATGATTTATATGCTCATCGGTTTATACGCTCGAGTTTGAGTCACTCTATCCATATTTTCCTACCCTAACCAAAGAGCCTTCATTATAACCAAAAGAAAAAGTCCTTTTTGATTCACAAATTGCATACATTCCAGTGGCGAAGAGATGAGACGATTTGCAAGCTTATGGTAATTCTGCAATATTGAATTGAATTGAGCGTAAACACGTCCTATATTCATGTGAGATGAGAGTATACACTTAACTTTGAGAGTTGGATTCAGAGCATTTCACTTTGTTTTATTTGAGGCGTGTTCTTTGATTAGATATTTGAGGCTTGATTGAGTTGTACTCAGCATTCATGACGAACAATTTGGATTTTCTTGTAGATTCTCGGTGTGCGCTGTTATCTTTATCTCCCTGTTGTATTTTATCGTGTTCTAAATATTGTTGATCGGGATGGTCAACAGTTTAAGTTTGGGGGATTTTGATAAGCGTGAATTTTGCATGTGTTCCGATGCGTATTTCGAGCTATAATGATTAGTAAACATGTTTATACTAGCGTTAAACGTTACATATTCACTCCTTGTGGAAAAGATATTACACTTTGCTTATTTTGTAGGAATTTCATGATATTTGAAGCTAATTGAATAAGAATATGAGGAAAGCAAAGTAGAAACGCGGAGAATTGAGTGGATATACGAAACGTGAAGCCTAAAAGAGCGAAAGTTGAGCGTTCACGGAAAGAGACAGGGGCACACGGGTTGGGCGTGCCTCAAGACACCACCCGTGCACCCCTGTATAAGGTTGATTGAAGCTGCAGCATGGCGCACGGGTAGCCCATGCATGGGCGCACCACCCGTGCGCCCTATAGAGAGTCAGGATATCTCACCGGAGTGGCGCACGGGTAGGTCGTGCTCCAACGCACCACCCGTGCGCCCTACAGAGAGTTGGGGTATTCCAGCAGGGTGGCGCACGGGTAACCCGTGCATGGGCGCACCACCCGTGTCTCTGTCTACTGAATCCCATAATCTGCAGCATTAAGCCCTAAACATGATGGGAGGTACAAAAAGGCTTTTTAGGGGGCGCACACAAGGACATTCTGGCATTTTTGGGATCTACAACACGAGACAAGAGTCAACTCTTGGAAGGAGACATCAAGGAGGTAATCGGGTTGCATCGGATCTTGAAGAACGAAGATATATCGAGAGATTGTCGACATTCCTAAGTTTTCTTGCTTCTCTTTTAGTTTCAATCTTTTAGTTTCATTTGTAATGATTATGAACACTTTGTGTGTAAGTTGTTTGATCATGTGTAGCTAAACTCTTGTGATTTCCGGGTTTTGGAAGTAGATTAATAAACTCTTGTTGAATGTTTTAATCTTGGTTGAAGTTATTATCTTGAAGCCTATTTGAGTACTTTGAGCTTATTCTTGTTTTATCACTTGGCCAATGATTTAACATGTTTGATATATTGATTCATAATTTGAGAGATGAGTTTCAATATTAGATCGTAAGTACTTGACACGAATATTTGCATGAATCGAGAGGTTTGTGAATATTGTGAGGACATTTGATCTATTGTGCATTTGGGAGTTGTGTATCTTATGTTGAGTAGAGATGCTAGCATAGATATTTCAATCTACATTTTATATGCATCTCGAGAGGGAGGATAAAATAGCTTTGTGATCGTCTTATAGGAATATTGATAATAACCTTGGCTTTGATTAAATCGGACAACAAGAGGATTATTAATCGAAACCTTAACTCGGAAATCCATTTCATCATCTCGATACTTCTTTCATTTGTGTTATTGTATTCTTGTGTTTTAGTGATTGAAATTGTCTTAATCTCAAAACAACAACCATCAAATATTGATAGTCTAAATAAAAGTAAAACTGTCTTGGATCAATACTTAGCCTATTGATTTATTAGTCTCCGTGGATACGACCTTGCTACCCTATTCGATAACGAACACCGTACACTTGCGGTGAAGCTAAAAAAAATAGGCGAACATCCATCAAGGACACAGCTGTGTAGTATCAACTCTGTATATTTAAAAGGACTAAATCGAAAATTTGGTAAGGTTTATTCAACCCCCCCTTCTAAACCTTACACTTACACCCCTTGGGACCTACAAGTAGAAACAGAGTTGTGATTTTCAACTTCGGCCACTCGAATTCGGACACCGGTGGCCTTACCACTGGACTCGGATTGGAAACCGGATATCCCTACGGCCGTGCATTTTTCCGGCAACTGACGGACAGAGCAAGTGATGGACGACTAGTCATCGATTTTCGTTGTAAGTTCTGTGTTCGATAATATACATTTTAACCAAATACTTCCTTTTTAGATTTTTTTTTGTTGATGTTTTCAATCACAACCATCATAATTTAAATTAAAAAAAAACATGTATAATAGTTGCTTCCATTTATAAATTGGATGTTGGAGCTTGTTGCATCTTATCCTATTAGCTTTTCCTTGATAGAATTTCTCTTTTTTGTGCAAAAAAGAAAAAAATGGCAGACTCATTGAAAAGTTCTGACTTCAGACTCTCAAACATAAAGTGAAATTGGTTTTTGCACATGTCATAGCTTTGAGTTGATAGGACTCTTAATATTTTTTTCCATGTCCTTTGCAATGTTATTTAGCTTTGAATCGCCAATTTTTTATGGAAGCTTTTAGATGCTTGTACTCAACTTTAATGTATCTGTCATGCCTTGTACAAATATTTTTTTCTTATTGTTTTTTTCTGTTCTTTGATGATTTGAGATTTTTTTTCCTGTGGCAGATGGATTAGCAGTATTGGCTCTCGCAATCAGACATGGACGGATATATGATATGGAGTGAGCCACATAGAGAGGTCAAAAGGATGTGCAATCATGTTATCTTTGTGCATTTACTTTTCAGTGTTGTTTAAAAGCTGTTACACGCCTCATTCACGTAAATCATTTAGAACTCAATGATGTTCTTAAATTAGCTTTTGATTCTTGGTGTGAACTAGCTTTGTCTTTTTTCCCTTCTTCAAGAAGTTAGAATTTGAGAAGTTTTGTTCTCTTGGAGCACTCTGAAATCTGAATTATATAAGCACTCTGTTTATTCTTGTTAGTATCTTGTTGTGCTTATATTGGTATGTTTTTTGATTTAAGTATACACTTATGAATCCCTTCAAGATGGACCAAAAAAATCTCTCACAACAAAAATGGGAGGCCAAGGTCTCCACAAGGCTAGAACAAGCTAGGCCCGAACAAATATGGCCTCTTTTTATGGTGAACAAGATGGAGGCTGCGGTTTTTCAGTCTTGTGAAATTGTGAGAGAAAATTGATTGTGGGAAAAATTATGGGGTTAAAATGAAATTTCAATAAATTTTGCTGTACTTTTGCTAGCTTCTTATATAGCCCCATCACTATATATTTGTGAACTTTGTTTTTTTATATTTTGTTTCTTGTTTTATTTCTATGGTAAAAAAAAAAAAGTATACACGTATGAAAGTTAAGTTTCTTGGATTTCTCATTAAATGAACAAGTTGAGTTATTGCAGTTACCTCTGTCTTAAAATGTTTTTGGAACTTTACTCTTTAGTAGTTACTATTGGATTACAATGTTTTTGGACTTCATTCTATGTCATTTGTGTTGAGAATTGAAATCCAACATATATCGTGCTTAATTGTATTAAATGCAATAAGCTATAATCTAACCTTGTAATGACCTGAGGAAAAATACTATTCATCTCTCTGCACATACATACCTGAGGAACGCTTACTTGAAAGACAAGAACTTAGCCGAAAAGTTTTCATAAACCAGCCAATGCTTGGTATATAGTATGGATTCTCATTATTTTTTTATTAATTCTATTGCTTATAATACAAGTCCAACTTGTGTATCAGTGTATGATTTCTTCATCTCACATTTTTATATCAGTGCATGTCTTTAGCATTTGAACATTCTGTTTTTCATCTTTTTGTATTGTGATTGATATTTTGTTCCTTTGCGGGTTTTTTGTTTATATCGCTTTTTATTGTGGGTTTTTTGTTTCCATGAAATGTGAAGCGGCTGAATGATGAGTTAGAAATAGTTCATTTTGTTTTTTGGGGGTTCAGGTATATAAACTCCAGATCTAGGATAAATTGCACTGAAACCCAATTTAATTTTCGTCTTTCTTTTTGTGTTTCCTTAATTCTGCATTTGTGTAGATAATAACATGTTAAGTTTCTGGTAAATAAGTTCCTTAATCATTTGTTGCATTCGCCACGATTGTGAGTTTCTGGTAAATAAGTTCCTTAATCGTTTGTTGCATTCACCACGATTGTGAGTTTTTGGTAAATAAGTTCATCTTGGAAGGTTGTGAGAATTGCTGGAAGTTGTTTCTCTGTGTAGATTGAGGATTTGATCATATGATATCGCCTTGGGCTATGCCTGTTTGAATGGAAAATCAAGACTTTCAGGCATTAAGAGTGGAAGTGAATGCATGTGGTTTTTAAATTTTGCGACTACGTAGAAAAGAAATAAATGTGGAGTCGTTGGTAGGGACTGGAATGGTTGGCATTTCTGATCAAGAATAAATCATGGGCCGATTCGTAATGCTGTAATGTGGTGGTGTTGAAAACTTGAAATGATTCATTTCTCTTTCTGTCTTTATTTTTTTTCCTGTTTCACTTTGTCCTCGAAAAGAATAATGTGTTTTGTAATTTTCACCTTTTAGATTGTAGTAGTCTACTTTCACTTATATGTACTTTGGTTTTTTGTGGGCTAGTATCGTATCACTGTTTCCTGCAAGATCATAGGCGCATTCATTTCTTATGACAAAGTAGTGTTTACATTTTTATAGGTTCTCATTCAGAAGTCATGTGATTGTTCATGGTGACGCAGCTTGAGTGTAGATGAAATAAGAAGGGCAATAAAGATAATCAAGGTAACTTCTAAGTAACCAGTTGTTTTATATAATTTGATTAGTTTTTGGAGTTAGTAACCTATGTTCAACTATGAAGAGATGAGGAAAAGCTCATCAAACTTTATTTGGGCATCAAATTTGATATCAACATTTTTGTGGCACCATGTTGTCGCAAAAGTATTATTTGCGACGACAAAGATACTTTTGCGACGAAAAATTGTTGTCACCAAAACGTGCTTTTCTAGCAATGAAATATTATTTTTATTTTTGCTTATTTATTTATTTTCATGTGAATGGGTGGATATGATGGAGTTTGTGATTAGTTGGGTTTTGGTGTAGGTATTCTTATGTTACAAGTACCTCAGTGGTTGGCATCAAGTACAAAGATGGCATTCTGTTGGCTGCTGATATCAGAGGTTTGATTCTGAAATATGCATCTTATTCTGCTTTCAAGATCATTTAATTGTTAAAGAAATTTAAGTATTGTCGACATCTTATTTTGTTTCCTTTTCATTTTTGCTACCCTTTTTGATTGTTATATGTAATATTGTGCAGGGAAGTTGTTGGAAATGGCATGTACGATGCTTGGAGAAGTTGGAAAATCGTAGGCTTAATAATCAAGTATAGGATCAAAAGGGTATAATTATTGTTTCTTATTCTTGTTGTAGTGATATGAGCTGGAATGACAGGAGCAATATTGATCATGCCTTTAGTTGAATGTATATAGGCTTTTTGTTGGCTGATAGAATTGTGTTATGAATTTGTAGTTGCTTTATCGAAAGGAAACTTCGCGACAAGTATTTTTTGTTGGATTATGGATCTTTGTGATTTTAGTATTAATGCATTTTTTATTGATTGGTGGAATTGAATTTCATAATGAATTGCTTATTAATATGGAATTTTTGCTGCTTTAATTTTTATTATATCGAGAGCTTACAAATTTTATTTCATACAAAAGACACCGGTGTAAAACCGATGTGTATTCCTTCCAAGACAGCGGTTCCAAACCGGTGTCAAATACAAAAACTTTTAACATCAGGGCCTTAGAAAACGGATATTTTATGTCGTTGAAGGAAAAGACACCGGTTTAAAACCGGTGTCAAAAAGTTCAGACTTTTAACACCAGTGGCTTTAACACCGGTTATTTTTACTAATAGACACCGGTTTAAAACCGGTGTCATTGAAGGAAAAGACACCGGTTTTAAACCGGTGTCAAAAAGTCCAGACTTTTAACACCAGTGGCTTTAACACCGGTTGGTTTACTAATAGACACCGGTTTAAAACCGGTGTCTATCAGCTTTTTTGTAGTAGTGTACACTGCAGACTAGTTTTCGAGTTGATTTCGATTTGGTTTTCAAGTCTATGATTTTCAAATCTAGTATATATTTAACTCCAAACTAACTACGATACTGAAATGAATGAAGGATGAGCTAGAGATAAACTGTTTACATTGTTTCGAGATTCGTATAAAAAATGGCCACGGGAAAATTTTGTGAGAGAGGTAAGTGAAAATGAGAAAGAGAAGAAGGTAACCTTATGTAATATGCTTGAAGGGTAATATGCTTGAAGGGTATGAATGTCATTTGCTTTGCCAAAATGGCTAAAAAATATTACAAAAGATTGCTAATTTTCATTTTTTCATTATGGAATGAGCCATTTTGACTCATTTCCACATTAAAAAAAGATGGATTCTCGTAGTTTTGTCTAGTCTATGCCTTCATGAATCATATTATCAAGCAAAATTAAGATTAATTACTTTCAAGTGTCAAAGGTTTTTAAATTTATGAACTGAAAATCCAAATTTGGGAATCTTTAATTCACGTCGGAAAACTTGGCGGATTATGAGCATATAATTGGGATTAAATTAATTGTCCAGCTGTATTTACACTTTTTTGTATTGCCAAATTTATCACAATTATACCAATTGATCTTTTAGAAATATATACCATATATAAGTTGGTGTGCACCAGTGTATTTCCTTAACAGGGGAAAGTAATTAAGTAAATGCACCGTATCTTTTCAAATTTTCCATTTTATGGATACTAGCCGCATCTGATTACAAAAATACCTTATAAACAAAAAAGATTTTAAATGCATGGAAATGTGATCTCAATCTGCATGTACCTTGTATGTCACATACAATGGAATCCATATATATATATATACACATTCTCTATAACTATCGTCAATCCCATTACCAATTTCCCTCTTTCTCCTTCATTCTCTCGAACCAGATCAAAAATGGCCGTTTCAAGCACCGTTCCGCTCTTGCTCACCCTCACCGTCCTCTGCTGTCTTCTACCTACTCCACTATTTCTCTCCGCCGCCGCTGAGAAAACTCAATTGGCCATCGAAGTCTGCAAAAATACCACAGACTTCAATTTTTGCCGGCAATCGATCTACTCCGATCCACGCGCCCCCACCGCCGACCGCGTAGTTCTCGCTTCCATAACCTTCACCAATGCGTATTTCAATGCAACTGATACCAGAGATTACATCGCCTCGCAGATAAAATTGATCGGAGGTGGTGGAAATCCCGATATCATAAAAGGTTTGAAAAGCTGCCTGGGCAATTACAACGAGGCGGTTCGCGCCATCAATGAGGTGCTGGGCGACTTGAATGATGAATCCTATTACGATTTCGATAAACTGTCTCTTGATGCCGAAAAAAATTTACGCGCCTGCGAGAATGGTTTCCACGGACGATCGCCGATAACTCAGAGAAATGTCGTCGCGATCAAGCTTGCCAATATTTGTTATGTTGTTTCTAAGCTCTTTCAGTATAATGATTAAGCCAATTAATTCTAGTTATCATTTCTCTCCTTTCCTCTTTTTTTTTTTCCTTTGTTTTTTTGGGTATTTTTGTTAGTTAAGGTGTTCCATTCTCTATTCTATTATATCGGAGAAAAATTCACTTTTGGTCTTATTACTTAATGAATTTAAATTTGTGAGACGGTCGCACAAGAGACATACTCTATTTGAAAACTAAAAAAATCTATGTCCTTAAAATAAATTTTTAAAAACAATATATTTTCGTAAAATAAACATATAGAGCGCCAAAATAATATAATTCAAGTCAATATCCAAGTCAACTCGAGACTTGCTTATTTTGTCTGCTGTAACTTGTAAATAAACATAGAGAGCGCCAAAATAATATAATTCGGAATTTTGCACTCTTCAATTCACCATAAGTGAAAATTCTTCAAAGAAAACGCTTTGATATTTTCAAGACTAATAAGTAAAGATTTTTTTTCCCAAATTACCATTATACATATTAATTCAATTAGTAAATATATATGATGTATCATTTTTAACGTACCTTAATTAAGGGTTTATAAGGTACTTTTATAATTTTCTTAATACATGTGCATTTTTTTTAACAGTACTTATTGTGAATGAGATAGAGTATTGATTGTTTGCACCAAATTTTGCCTCTCCATTTGGTAGTTGCAGTGCTATTTTGATTTACTTGGAGTTGACGAAATACGTTGTTGAATAATATAATTAATCAATAATCATTCATTAATAACTAGTAATTCTTCAAATTAAATCAATGGATTTGTCTATTTGATGAGATTCAATATAATTATGACATTATTTTCTGTATTATCACCACTTTCCTTTTTTTTTTTTGGCTAACTAAAGTGTAGTCTTAGAACAAAATAATTATATGTGTTAGTAGTTAGTGCCTTCAATTTACATAAGATGCACATTTTCTGAATTTTATACGTATTTTTTATTTGGAAAAATACCATTTCATGTGGTTTTTCATCTTTTATTTCATAAAGGTAATACAATAATGTGTATATAATATCTGATGATACCGGAGCCGAGCTGGGCGAAAACACATTCACGTGGCCATTCAGGTGATGGTGACGTAAGTCATCCAAAATGATGTGGACCGACCGGAATGACATAAATAGCCGACCAGATGACGTGGACTGAGCCGAGCTCCGCCCACTACAATAAAAACAATTCCAGTAAGTGCCCCACTCAAGAAATCCCCCACTAAGTGGATCCAATATACTAGTGGCAGACCAAGATGCCACCTGTCAACGAGTCAATGGGACAAGTCAACAAACTCCACTCAACACATGGCCAACATGTGCCCCATGCACGTCAGGGAGAAGACAAGTGTCCCACTATTATTTTAGATATAATGATGATTAGTCCACTAATTCTATTAGTATAAATAGATCACATTTATTAGGAAAAAGACAAGAGAGAAAATCGATTATATAACTTGTAAAATTCAAACTGAGTGTAAAAGGCCGACCAGACACGCTCTGCTCGGCATTAATAATAAAAAAAGGAAGAATTAGTCATTACATATTTCCAGATATTTATATTTATTTTTCAAATTATACGTTTTAAATGCTTGTTGATCTAAGAAGTACATCAACAATATCATTTTATACTTAATGGTCATTGGAATTACTATTTAATTACATAATTGGCCCTTGGGCCTTGACCCATTCTTGAAATTAAGATTTTGCATGAAATAATAGAATTTAGAATTTTCGAAAATAGAATCTGACTAATTTGTATCAATTAACACATGTATAATATGTAATTAACATATATACATATAAACGTTGATTTGACTAATTTGTATCAATTAAAATATGTACAAATAGCCTAGATGTATAATAAAAGAAATGTAATATGTAATTAACGCATATAATTATAAATTGATATATAATATTAATTCAGAAAGGTAACATATAATTAAACATAGTAAATGGTGAAAAATATAAATATTTGACCAATTAGTATCAATTATTTTTCCTAATTCGTTTTTGTAATTAGACATTTATAGATTCCATAATATATGAATTTTTGTAAGAGAAATTTTCATTATGAGGTTAATGAAAGAGTTCATATATAACTAAAAATTGAGAAAAGGAAAGACGGCAAATAATCCATCCAATAAAAAGTATCAGACGACGTGATCACCCATCTAGTAAGTCGATAAGCAACATCATTACGCTCCCTGGAAACTTGATAGCAGACTTTACATCCAATTAGGAGGTCTAATAGGGAAACAATATTCTCAAAAATAAATTAATGTTTTCATTATAAATTGGCAAATTTGGTCTTTGTGCTAAGTGCAAAGTCTGGTATTGTACTCTGTGATGCAACACTATTGTCACAGAATCTGGGCGGATTTTATGCCAGATTTTATGCTTCTAGTTTAAAGCATATTGTCTATTATGAGAAGGTTGTTGATAATCTTGGACGTCTTATCAAGATTGATTCAACCTATTTTACTGTCATTTTAATCATTTTCCTTATGTATTTGTTCTCACCCATATATAAGAAAGGATTATTCTTTGTTGTCTTACTTTTTTAGGTTGTAACCACCATCTGAGAATCAGGAAGTCTCTTGATTTCAGCCACAAAGGTTCAATTTGATAACTATAAAAGGAGAGCACAACACTTTGAAGAAGTTATCGAGAAAAACATTTTCGAGCTATATAAGTTCTTCTTCAAAAAACCATTTGTTCTATTTTTCTATTCTTTGGGAGAACAAGGTGAAGATCTACGGCATGGATTGACTCAACCATTCAATAATTTGAAGTTGGAGGGATTCCAACAAGGTTGAGATTGTGGATGATACAATCAAGAGATTAGTCTAATACAAATGATGGTGAATTGATAAAGAGGGAGTCTTTATGCTATTAGTAAATCCAGTTGTATTTGTAATAAGCTTTGCTTTTCTAATATTGGATTTTTTCTTCTTTGGGCGTGGCCTCGTGCATTAAGATTGAGGAATCTAAACACGTTAAAAATCATCGTATTATTTCTATTTCCGCTATGTAAATATGTTGTTTGGTTCAGTGTTACAACATTAACTTACAACACTTTAAGAATCTAAACTGTTTAAATTTACTTTAAGGCCCAGATTCTATCAATTGGCATCAAGAGCCTTCCACTAATCCTTATTAGTGTGATCCTGTTATTTCTTTATCTGTTGCTAACATGGACAACTATCGTGAGATCCTCTTCTCATTGGAACTAATTTCTCTTATTGGAAAGTACAAATTAGAGTCTTCATCAAATCTGTAGATAAACGTGCTTGGAAATCCATCCTAACTCGCTGGACACCACCTACCCACGTTGTTGACGGTCAAGATATTCCAAAAAATGAAACCCAGTGGACAACTACTGAGGATCAGTTAGCAAACCAAACTCAATGGCACTCAATGCAATCTTCAGTGCAGTAGATGAAAATCAGTTCAAACTGATTTCTACCAGTGAAACCTCAAAAGAAGCATGGGAGATCTTGCAAGTCGCCTAAGAATGTCCAAACTCCAAATGCTCACTTCTAAATTTGAGCATCTTCACATGAGTGAAAATGAAAACATCAGTGATTTTAACTCTAAACTCTGTGATATTGCTAATGAGTCCTTTGCCTTAGGGAAAAATCACTCTAACTTTAAACTTGTTAAGAAAGTCCTAAGACCTCTTCCTAAAAGATTTGCTTACAAAGCAACTGCCATTGAAGAATCAAAGGTTCCTCCAGAGATGAAACTTGATGAATTAATAGGGTTTATTCAAACATTTGAAATGAACCTTGAAGAGAAAAAGAAAGAGAAACTCAAAGAAGCAAGTTACAAGAAGGAGAAAAGCAGAGAGATTGCTTTTCAGGCTGAAACATTAGAGGAATTAACTCTTGAAACAGGAAAGGAGCTTCATGAATCACTTGCCTTGCTTACCAAGAGTTTTGGCAAATTCTTCAAACAGACAAACAAGGGTGGCAATTTTCCTAGAACAGGAAAGAGTTCTAGAACTCAGAAAAAACAACATGACAGTGGTAAAGGCATAAAGTGTAGGGAATGTGGAGGTTTTGGGCATATTCTAGCCGAATGTGCAAATACCCTAAAAACGAATGGAAAATAATTCGCCATATCATGGAGCGATGATGAACCAGATAATGAAGAAGAAGAAAATGTGAGCAATCAAGTTGTCTTCACTGCCACAAAGGAACATGTTGGTTGTAATAAAATGCACCCTAGTGCTACTTTTGATGTTACAACACCAATCATGTATAACTCTAACTTTCCATTATTTGAAACATGTCTAAACTTTGTACTTCTTGCAGAAGAGAATGATTGAAATAATGAAAGTTCAGAGGACGAGTTTAAAGTGGATGAATATTCAAGGAATGAAGAACTAAGGAGAGTTTACCAAAAGATGTTCGAGAAATGGTTGATTATCTGCAAGACAAATGAGAACCTTGAAAACAAAGTAGTGCGTCTTGCTACTGAAAAAGACTCACTCAAAGGAGAGGTAATTAAGTTTGAAAGGCTAGCAACAGAAAGAAAAGAAGAACTAGTCAAAGTAACGAAAGAACTCAATGAGATGATGGTCTCTGTCAAAAAACTGAACACTGGTAAGGAGAGATTGGATGAAATTCTTGATTGGTATGAGTTCTGCATGCAATTTGGGCTTAATTGTGGTTAGAATAAGTTGATATGTATGCGTTAACTGAGTAAAATGGGCCATATTCTTATAAAGTGGAAAAGGTATTACGCTTTGCTCGTTTTGTAGGAATTAAATGATATTTGTAGCATTTTGGTGACAAGTCGGAGCATTGCGGTAAAGGACCGCCAATAATCGAGCGAATATATGATGTTTGGAGTTGAATCGAGAAGAACTTAGACGATCCAGGCAAGAAACGGAAAGGAACGGAGTAGAATTATCCTTAACAGGGACGCACGGGCAAGGCGTGCGTCTGTCTCACGGCCCGTGCGTCATCACCAGGTGAAGAATGGTCCAACGGCAAGACGCACGACCTGGTCATGCCAGGACGTATGGCCCGTGCGTCAATTCAGCAAAAGACAATTCCTACGGCCTCACGCATGGGCTGGTCCTGCGTCAGCGCGCGGCCCGTGCGTCTGTGCGGGAAATTCATGTTTTGACGATTTTAAATCAGGTTTTAACCCAAAACGGGAGTATAAATAGAGACGATGTGGCCCCAAACAAAGACACTGATATTTGCCCTAGAAAGCAGAGAAAAGAGCAACCTTCTACCTGAAGATTCGAGAGATTGATCGAGGTCGCAACCACGCGCTTGAGGATTGAAGATAGATCGAGAGATCATTGACATCCCTAAGTTTTCTCATTCCATAGTATCTTTTACTTTCGATTCGTTAGACATGAACATGAATAATCTGTCTATGAATTGTTTATTTCCAATGTCTGACTAAACACCTTGTGATTCCGGGGTTTGAGATTAGGTTAATGGATACTGTTGTTTGATATTTAATTGCAATTTTTAAACGCTATTCGAGTACTCTATTTATTTCATGTTTTATCAAATGGCCATTGGTTTAACTTGTTTTGATGTATTGATTCATAATTCGAAAGATGAGTTTCAATACTAGATCTTGAGTACATGATATTAATATTTACATGATTGAGAAGTCTGTAAATATTAGTGAGGATTAATAATCTTTTGTGCTTTTGGGAGTTGGATATCTTATGTTGAGTAGAGATGCTAGCATAGATAATCCAATCAATATTTTTATATACATCTCGAGAGAGAGGGTACAATGCTTGTGTGATTGTCTTATAGGGAAGAATTATAATAACTTTGGTTGTGATTAATCTGATAACAAGAGGGTTATTAACTGAAACCATAACCCTGGAATCCATTCATCTCCTTGATCTTTCAATCAACTCTTACTTTGTCTTTTTATGATAAATTCTTATTTTAGTTTTATAAACCAATCATCCAATTTCGATCGTCTAGATAAAAATAAGAATATTACAATCTCACTACTTAGTACACTAATTTATTAGTCTGTGGATTCGACTTTGCTTACCCTATTCTGTAAACTATACCATACACTAGCGGTGAAGCTAAAAAGAAGGTGAACAAGTTTTCGGCGCCGTTGCCGGGGACTAATTAAATTTTTAGTACTAATATTGCGATAAATAGAATTATTTTTAATTTAGACATTTTTTTTCTTTCTTTTTATTGTTTGTTTAATTCTACTCCTACTATGTTTGACTTGTTTCTTTTAGTTGGTTCTGGTAGTGCATGAACACTCGCTCGAAGCAAAGAGAATTAGCACCGCTCATACCTAGGAGGTTGAGGCTTTTGCTAGGAGACTTAGTGCGGCTACTAAATGGGCGTAAAAAAAAGAAGATCATACTATGGAGGATGTGGAAGAAAACAACGGGGTAATAACTGAGCGGAGCCAATAATGGAGGTAACAACGGGATCAACAGGGTCATTAATGAGTTACCGATACCAGAAGTCCAGGCAATCCAGCAACAAGCGATTCACGATTACTTTCGCCCTCAGACAAATCGCAACTATGGTGAAATTGCCAATGTCTCAATTAATGCGAATAATTTTGAGCTGAAGCCAGCACTGATTTCGATGGTCCAGCAGAACCAGTTTGGGGGTTTTCCATCCGAGGTTCCCAATTCTCATCTTGCGAACTTCATGCACATTTACAACACGATCAAGATGAATGGGGTAACTGATGATGTTATACGTTTGCGCCTATTCCCTTTCCGTTTAAGGGATAAGGCTAGAAACTGGCTAGGCACGTTAACTCAATGGAGTGTGAATACTTGGGACGAGTTGAGCCAGAAGTTCCTGTTTAAATTCTTTCCACCAAGTAAGACATGCGCAGCCTTAAGATTGAGATCACGCATTGCATAGTTTGACTCGAACCATCGTATAAGGCACGGGAGAGATTCAGGATTTATTGAGGAGGTGTCCGCAACACGGGTATCCAGAGGATCAGAAGTTTTGCTTCTTTTATAACGGGTTGATGGGACAGACTAGGTCGTTTGTGGAATGCCGTAGCAGGAGGCGCTTTACTGGCTAAATTTCCACAAGATGCATTCAACTTATTGGAAGAGATGGCAATGAATAGCTATCAGTGGCCCTCCGAGAGGACTAATGTGAAAAGGGTAGCCGAAGTTTCTAATTCAGACCCAATTAAGGCATTGACAGCTCAGATGACTGCGTTGACAAATCAATTGAGTGTATTGACAAAGGGGACTGAAGGAAATACGGGTGCGAATAATGGGGGAGTTTCTCTAGATCCCATGGAGTAAGCTAATTATGTCAATAATCGGAATTTCAACAATTACCGTGATAATCAGACTCCTACCCATTATCATCCGGGAGTGAGAAATCATGAAAATTTACCATATGCAAATACGAAGAATGTGATGCAACCACCACCGGGGTTTAGTATGACAAATGGTGTCATTAATTCTGAGGCTAAGCCATCTATGGAGGACGTCCTCACTTCATTTATGACTCAGACGATTTAGTAAGGATGGGGCGAAGATGAATAAAATTGAGAATCATGTCACTCAATTGGCTAACACCATAGGGTCGCAAATGAAAAATCTTGAAACCCATATTGGCCAATTAGCTACGATTGTAGGTGGGCAACATCAGAAAGACCAGTTTTCGAGTAACACTGAGGTAAATCCAAAGAAGAAGTGTAAAGCCATTCGTCTGAGGAGTGGAATGGAATACAAGGGGCCAAAAATACCGGAAAGCACTGAAAATACGCAGGGACGCATGACCCATGTGCCAGCGCATGGGCAGGTCATGCATTATACAGGGAAGACAGTTATTAGACTGGGTGATGCAGAAATTGAAGCGAATGACGATGTTGAGGCTGAGGAAGGAATTGAGGGTCATATTGATGAGCAAAAAGGGGCTGAGAAGCTTAAATCTTATTCTAACCCTTATTGTTCTAAACTTACTACGCACCTTCCTTTTCCCCAACGATTTCAAAAGAAAAAGTTAGATGTGCAATTTGCAAAATTCCTTGATATATTTTAGAAATTGATATATTTTAGAAACTGCATATTAACATACCTTTTGCAGACGCATCGGATCAGATGACCAATTATGCTAAATTTTAAAGGATGTTATGTCGAAGAAGAGGAAGATGACTGGTTTCGAGACAGTCAATCTGACGGAGGAATGCAGTGCCATAATTCAGAGAAACCTACCTCACAAACTGAAAGATCCGGGGAGTTTCACTATCCCTTGTGCAATTGGTGGTGTTTTCTTTAATAAAGCACTTTGTGATTTTGGAGCAAGTATTAACTTAATGCCTTTGTTCATTTTCAGGAAACTTGGACTAGGAGAGCACTTTACAACTTGCGGATCGATCACTCAATTATCCGAAGGGAATCATCGAGGATGTGCTCATGAAAGTCGACAAATTCATATTCCCTGTGGATTTCTTAGTACTGGATATGGAAGAGGACCGCGACGTCCCTTTGATACTTGGGCGTCCATTCCTAGCTACCGGAAAGGCCTTGATAGACGTGCAAAAGGGAGAGCTCACATTACGAGTTAATGATGAGCATGTGTTATTTTCTATCTATAAAGCGAATCAATTTAATAATAGTGTTGAGAATTGTAATTTCATAGACGTAGTTGAGTCTTGCATTGATGATTATGTAGATCATACATTGTCTCAGGATGATTTAGAGTTTGGTTTAACACATTCGTGTTCGACGTCAAGTATAATGCTTGATTTCGATAATCAAGACTTGTATGACTATGTTTGTGCTTTAGATAATATGCAGGAGCTACCGAGAAGCGTGAAGACGAAAACACGAAGAAAAACGTTTGAGAATCAAGTTTGCAAGGGCACATGACCCGTGCATTGGAGCACGACCAGGTCGTGCGCGATGCCGAACCAACATTTGAAAAAGCTGAAGAACGCACGACTCATGCGTCTGAGCATGACCAGGACATGCGTGATGCCAAAGAGACCAGTGCAGTGAAACGCACGCACGGCCCGTGCGTGAGTCTGAAGCACCCAATTCGAGCCCAACACTCAAGCCATTACCCGAGCATCTCAAATAAGCATTCCTTGGGGCAAACAATACGAATCCGGTAATCGTATCATCCCTTTTAACTTCAGCTCAACTTGATAAATTGCTTAGGGTGTTGAGGAAACATAAATCTACGATAGGTTGGTCGATATCCAATTTAAAAGGCATAAGTCCATCGATTGTCATGCATAAAATTCGAATGGAAGATGTTTATAAACCCTCAGTGCAAGACCAAAGACGATTAAACCCTATAATGCAAGAGGTTGTTAGGAGAGAAGTTTTAAAATGGTTAGATGTTGGAATTGTGTATGCCATTTCTGATAGTTCTTGGGTGAGTCCGGTACAAGTGGTACCAAAGAAAGGGGGGATGACAGTGGTAAGGAATGAAAACGATGAATTGATTGCGACTAGGATAGTTATTGGATGGCGTATATGCATTGATTATAGAAAATTAAATGATGCCACTCGTAAAAATCATTTTCCCCTCACCTTTATTGATGTGATGTTAGATCGTTTGGCGAGATTTGATTATTATTGTTTTCTCGATGGTTATTCCGGGTACAACCAGATCATGATTGCACCGGAAGACCAAGAGAAAACAACATTTACATGTCCTTATGGTACGTTTGCATTCCACAGAATGCCATTCGGACTATGTAATGCACCCGCGCCTTTTCAGCGATGTATGATGGCTATATTTCATGATTTTATTGAGAAAATAATGGAGGTTTTCATGAATGATTTTTCTGTATTTGGAGATTCTTTTGATCACTGTATTGATAATCTTTCTCTAGTTTTACAGAGATGCGAGGAAACTAATCTTGTTTTGAATTGGGAAAAGTGTCATTTTATGGTACGAGATGGCATTCTATTAGGCCACCGAGTTTCTTCTGCAGGTTTAGAAGTGGAAAGAGCAAAGATTGTAGTAATTGAGAAACTCCACCTCCAACAAATGAGAAGGCAATCAGAAGCTTCTTGGGGCACGCCGAATTCTATAGAAGATTCATTCGTGACTTTTCTAAAATCACCAAACCTTTGAGTCATTTATTAGAATAAGATACTGCTTTCAGTTTTTTCGATGATTGTTTGCAGGCATTCAAGATTTTGAAGAAGGCATTGGTGACAACACCAATTCTGGTAGTTCCGGATTGGAGTCATCCCTTTGAGCTGATGTGCGATGCCAGTGATTTCGCAGTTAGGGCGATTCTGGGTTAGAAAAGGGATAAGTTGTTCGAGCCATATATTATGCAAGCAGAACATTAGACAGTGCCCAACAGAATTACACCACCACTGAGAAGGAAATACTGGCAATTATTTTTGCATTTGATAAGTTCCGATCTTACTTAATTGGAACAAAGACGATAGTCCACACAGACCATGCAACGATTAAAGATCTATTCGACAAGAAGGATGCCAAACCGAGACTGATTCGGTGGATTCTATTATTGCAAGAATTCGATGTGGAGATCAGAGATATGAAGGGTTGTGAGAATTTGGTAGCAGACCACTTGTCGAGACTGGAGTATAAAAAGGATGAGAAAGAGGGTACATATGTAATTAAGGAGGAGTTCCCCCGATGAGCAGCTTTTGCTATTACAGGCTAAATTCCCATGGTACGCAGATTTTGTGGATTATTTGGTAGCAGGAGTCATGCCTCCAGATTTATCCTTTTATCAAAAGAGGAAGTTCCTCCATGACGTCAAGTTCTATATGTGGGATGACCCCTTGCTCTTTAAGAGGTGCGCAGACATGATCATCACAAGATGTGTACCTCAAGAAGAGTGGGAGGGAGTTCTACACTAGTGTCATTCTTCACCTTCTGGGGGACACTTCGGTCTAACACGCACTGCGGCAAAGGTATTATAGAGTGGGTTATATTGGCTTACTTTATATAATGATTGTTGTTTGTATGTGCAAAGCAGTGTGATAGGTGCCAGCGGGCGGGGAACATCTCTATACGACATGAGATGCTTATGACCAATGTGATGGAAGTCGAGCTTTTTGATGTGTGGGGGATTGACTTCATAGGTCCCATTCCATCTTCTTCAGGCTATCAATATATTCTACTTGCAGTGGAGTATGTATCTCGATAGGTTGAGGCGATTCCACCACAGACGAATTATGCACAAGTAGTAATGAAGTTTTTAAAGAAAAATATATTCACTCGGTTTGGAACCCCGAGAGCTTTGATTAGCGATGGGGGGTCACACTTTGTGAATAAATTGATAAGCAATCTACTTGCAAAGTATGGGGTTAGGCACAAAGTGGCATTAGCATACCATCCGCAAGCAAACGGGCAAGCAGAGGTAGCCAATCGCGAGATTAAGCAAATCTTAGAAAAGACAGTGAGTACAAATCACAAGGATTGGGCTATGAAGTTAGATGTGCGTTATAGGCATACCGGACTGCATTCAAGACACCGTTGAGCACATCACCTTATCAGTTGGTATTCGGAAAATCATGTCACTTACCCTTGGAATTAGAGAACAAGGCATTTTGGGCTGCAAAGAAGTTAAATTTTAACTTCAAAACAGCGGGTGAAGAGAGGCTATTGCATTTGAATCAGATGGAAGAGTTCCGAGATGAGGCCTACGAGAATTCCTGAATTTACAAGGAGCGCACGAAGAGATGGCATGTTCGGATGATTCAGAAAAGAGAGTTTGTACCGGGTGAACAAGTTCTTTTGTACAACTCACGTCTTAAACTTTTTCCCGAAAGACTCAAGTCTCAGTGGTTGGGGCCGTTTGTAATCAAGAAAGTGTTAAATCCTCCAGGAAAAGTGGAATTGTTGAACCGAGATAGGGAGACATTTATGGTGAATGGCCAGAGGATTAAGCACTACTTTCATCATCAAACCCTAGGAGCCGTGATCGAGTTGTACAGGCGTCAAGCTATAGACGTTAAATTTAGCACTTGTTGGGAGGCAACCCAATGGTTTGTTGTATTGATTTTCATTTTTCCCTTTATGAGTTAGGATTTATTTGCTTTTCTTTTATTAAAAAAATTGGAAAAATTAAAAAATCCGGATTTTGGTACGGCACCACGCACGGGCAGGGCGTGCACCATGCGCACGACCCATGCGTGCCTAAAGAAATCGAAAAAATCCTACGGCATGACGCATGGGCACCCCATGCGCGAGGCGTACGGCCCTTGCGTCTGTCAGCTGAAACTTAAAAAAGGTCGCGAAACAGGTCAGGTTTTCACACCTTCAAAATCCCTTGCGCCCTAAATTGACAGAACTCTGATCCTACCTCAAGAAAATCGGCCTCCTTCACTTGTTTTTCACTACAAACCCGTCCCCCACTCCAACCACACATGAATTTAGCACACAAAATTGCTTTTGGTTGAGCTTCTTGATTGAAGGGAGCACCTAGGGTTTCAAATTCGCCCTTTGCTAATTTTCGAGAATTACGGTAAGAGCTTCGTGTTTTCATTCGAAATTCTGGTAGATTATGCATTAGGGATTATATGTGGTGCGTGTATTGATGAATTTGCCATGTTTTGCTCGAATATTTCTATGACGCATATTATCGAACACCGTGTGGGCTTGTTGAATTGAGGCATATTTGGTGGATTTGATGATGAATCTTGCTTGAGCTTGAATGTTTATGGTGTTAGTGGCTATGATTCTCTACAATTGTATTGTTATTTAAGCTTGGGAGCTTAATTGTTGATTAAAATTGTAGGGAAGAGACATTATGCCTGATATGAATTGGTTGGCTTGAATTCGTCCTATTCTTGTGTATACTTGGCGTGTTCGGAATCTCACATATGTTTTGCTATGTTCTTAATTTGAAATCATGGCCGAATGAAGAAACCAACAGGGTAGGGGGAGACACCCAAGGGGGGCCGCAGCCGCAACCACACCGCAAGAAGTGAACCCGGATAGCCCCGCGGCTTACGGGGTTGTTCTTATTGAAGCTAGTGAATTCAATGAATTGGAGCGATGGAATAAGATGGTCACCCGACCAATGGCACCGGCGTGATACACCGATGACGAGTGTACACAAACTCTTGGGATACATGATGATGTATGGCAGATATTTGAAAGAGTTGGGTGGACCACTTTCATGCGAGGGAAATGCCGACTTACAAGAAACTCACGCTCGAATTCCTCAGAACAATTGATGTCTACAAACAGGGAGGAAATTACGAGCCCTATGAGGTGCATTTTCAGCTTGGCAACGAGCGGAGGCGCTTATCTATTGCCCAACTCAATGCCATTTTCGGGGTGCCTACTAATGCCACTTACAAAAACGCGGAGCGCTATAGCCAGTATGATTTCTGGCGATTATTAGTTCAAATGCCAGAGACAGGCCCCATGCTCTACGAGGCACGAACGGCTAAATCATCATTGGTCCGGAATCCAGTGTTGACAAAGGGGACTGAAGGAAATACGGGTGCGAATAATGGGGGAGTGTTAAATCCTCCAGGAAAAGTGGAATTGTTGAACCGAGATAGGGAGACATTTATGGTGAATGGCCAGAGGATTAAGCACTACTTTCATCATCAAACCCTAGGAGCCGTGATCGAGTTGTACAGGCGTCAAGCTATAGACGTTAAATTTAGCACTTGTTGGGAGGCAACCCAATGGTTTGTTGTATTGATTTTCATTTTTCCCTTTATGAGTTAGGATTTATTTGCTTTTCTTTTATTAAAAAAAATTGGAAAAATTAAAAAATCCGGATTTTGGTACGACACCACGCACGGGCAGGGCGTGCACCATGCGCACGACCCATGCGTGCCTAAAGAAATCGAAAAAATCCTACGGCATGATGCATGGGCACCCCATGCGCGAGGCGTACGGCCCTTGCGTCTGTCAGCTGAAACTTTAAAAAGGTCGCGAAACAGGTCAGGTTTTCACACCTTCAAAATCCCTTGCGCCCTAAATTGACAGAACTCTGATCCTACCTCAAGAAAATCGGCCTCCTTCACTTGGTTTTCACTACAAACCCGTCCCCCACTCCAACCACACATAAATTTAGCACACAAAATTGCTTTTGGTTGAGGTTCTTGATTGAAGGGAGCACCTAGGGTTTCAAATTCGCCCTTTGCTAATTTTCGAGAATTACGGTAAGAGCTTCGTGTTTTCATTCGAAATTCTGGTAGATTATGCATTAGGGATTATATGTGGTGCGTGTATTGATGAATTTGCCATGTTTTGCTCGAATATTTCTATGACGCATATTATCGAACACCGTGTGGGCTTGTTGAATTGAGGCATATTTGGTGGATTTGATGATGAATCTTGCTTGAGCTTGAATGTTTATGGTGTTAGTGGCTATGATTCTCTACAATTGTATTGTTATTTAAGCTTGGGAGCTTAATTGTTGATTAAAATTGTAGGGAAGAGACATTATGCCTGATATGAATTGGTTGGCTTGAATTCGTCCTATTCTTGTGTATACTTGACGTGTTCGGAATCTCACATATGTTTTGCTATGTTCTTAATTTGAAATCATGGCCGAATGAAGAAACCAACAGGGGTAGGGGAGACACCTGAGGGGGCCGCGGCGCAACCACACCGCAAGAAGTGAACCCGGATAGCCCCGCGGCTTACGGGGTTGTTCTTATTGAAGCTAGTGAATTCAATGAATTGGAGCGATGGAATAAGATGGTCACCCGACCAATGGCACCGGCGTGATACACCGATGACGAGTGTACACAAACTCTTGGGATACATGATGATGTATGGCAGATATTTGAAAGAGTTGGGTGGACCACTTTCATGCGAGGGAAATGCCGACTTACAAGAAACTCACGCTCGAATTCCTCAGAACAATTGATGTCTACAAACAGGGAGGAAATTACGAGCCTTATGAGGTGCATTTTCAGCTTGGCAACGAGCGGAGGCGCTTATCTATTGCCCAACTCAATGCCATTTTCGGGGTGCCTACTAATGCCACTTACAAAAACGTGGAGCGCTATAGCCAGTATGATTTCTGGCGATTATTAGTTCAAACGCCGGAGACAGGCCCCATGCTCTACGAGGCACGAACAACTAAATCATCATTGGTCCGGAATCCAGTGTTCCAGTATATTCAGCGGGTCACAGCTCACTCTGTCTTTGCCCGACATAATAATGGGGGCATGCATGTTCGGGAGCTCTATCTATTGTGGTGTATGCTAACCCCAACCACTACAACACGGCGGCCCATTTTGCGGAACACGCTGAATATGTGGCCAAGCAACCAAGTGGCATGATTTTGATTGGAGGGATGATTACTCCCATTGCTTGGCACTTTAATGTGGATTTGAGAGGATTAGAGCTAATAGAGGGAAGTAGGAGGATTAACATGGCGGCCCTACGCCAAATGAAAATTATTACGGAAGAAGAGGACATGCACCTCTTCCAACAAAGGGTCGGACCCGCCTTCCCACTTCCTAACCCGCCACTCACGATTGTGGCCAATATGAATGATCAGGCCAATTTCTTGATGAACTCTGAGGCGCATACCAGAGTTATGGAGGCCATGATTGCACAAAAAAGGCGAAGGGTTGTCGGGTTGCCTGATGAGGATGATTTGTTGGTTGAGGCGATGGAGTATGACAGACGGAAAGGGGTTTCGAGCAAGGGTTCCGCCAATAGGTGCCCGACATACCTGAGATCTCTCACTAGGGTGAGGAGCGCGGGGGGCCAGATTATCATGACAGATTATTTGCTCTTGAGGAGAGCATGCGGCAGCACCGGGATGACTTCCGACAGCACCAGGATGAGTTTCGTACTTTCACGACAGAACAAGAGCAAATGAGCATGGCACAAGAACAGAGGAGCCTGGAGATGATGCAGATTATGCATCAGATACACATGTGGCACATCTCCCAGGTCCACTTTCCGCTGCCACCCCCAGTGAGTCAGGTCCATTCCACACTTTTCTTTGAAATTCTATCTTCTCTTATGTGCGATATAATTCCATTCAAGTTTGGGGGGAGAGACAGTTATTTTAATTTGAAGGGTGTGGCGAGAAAAAAAAATATTTTGCATTCATATAGTAGCATTTAGAGCATGTAGGTTGCTTTGCATTAGACGCATGTTTTCAGTTTTAGCACGTTTATTGCTTTAGCACGTTTATTGCTTTATTAGGTCTTTAGGGAGTGAGTTGACCGTTTTTGTGGTGTTTGTTGCGACTTGGGAGATTATTTGAATAGTTTGTGTTGTTTTGAAGTGGGTGTTGAGTGCGAATTGATCATGATGAGAATAGATGATATGGAGCATGTGGATATTGAGAACATGGATTTTTTGCTTTGAATTACGAATTTGCAAGCATGTGAGCTTTGAGCCTTTACTGCTTTCATATTATGCAGTCTTGTTTGTTGATTGAGTATGTCATTCATGTTGATTTGAATTCTAGAACTTGTTCTGATATCTCTGTCAAAGCCACATATTGTATGCGATTTATGAAAAGGATTTAAGGTCATATTTGTTAAGCCTTTCAAGCCTTTTGCCTACCTAATGACATTGAATTCCCTAGTAAGCCAATTTGAGCATGTTGCCTAATTTTTGATAGCCACATTTCAAGCCTTAAACTTGATATATCTGTTACCCTAGACTTGAGCGTATATCATTGAGTAAGGGGATTGAATGAGGTTGAATGGGAGGTTGTCAAGAATTTAGCTAATTGTGCAAGTGTTGGTTGATGGGATTAAAAGAAGAAATAACGGATGAATACTCATGAAAGAGTGGAAAAAAAGAGAAAAAGAAAAAAATCGACTTTATAAATGAGACGATTTGCAAGTTTATGGTAATTCTTGATCTATGAGAGTCGTGATTCAAAGAATTTGCCATGGTTTTAATTGACATGTGTTCTGTGTCAGATGTTCGAGGCTTGGTTGATTTATTGCTTGACGTCTATGAATAAACGACAAGAATTTTGATGTGTTGTTCTTGATTGCCCTTCATTACTCCCATTTCTGTTTTGTCTTATTTATAAAGCATTGACCGGGACTGTCAGCAGTTTATGTTTGGGGGTTTGATTGGTATGAGTTTTGCATGCAATTTGGGCCAAATTGTGGTTAGAATAAGTTGCTTGTTTTGTAGGAATTAAACGATATTTGTAGCATTTTGGTGACAAATCGGAGCATTGCTGTAAAAGACCGCCAATAATCGAGCGAATATATGATGTTTGGAGTTGAATCAAGAAGAAGTCAGACGAACTGGGCAAGAAACAGAAAGGAACGGAGCACAATTATCCTTAGCAGGGATGAACGGATAGGGCGTGCGTCTGTCGCACAACCCGTGCATCATCACCAGGTGAAGAATGGTCCTACGGCAGGACGCACGACCTGGTCGTGCCAGGACGCACGGCCCGTGTGTTAATTCAGCAAAAGACAATTCCTACAACCTGACGAACAGGCTGGTCGTGCTTCAGTGCATGGCACGTGCGTCTGTGCGAGAAAAGTCAGGTTTTGACGATTTTAAATCAGGTTTTGACCCAACAGGAGTATAAATAGAGACGAGGCGGCCCCAAACAAAGACACTGATATTTGCCCTAGAAAGCAGAAAAAAGAGCAACCTTCTACCGGAGGATTCGAGAGATTGATCGAGGTCGCAACCACACGCTTGAGGATTGAAGATAGATCGAGAGATCATCGACATCCCTAAGTTTTCTCATTCCATAGTATCTTTTACTTTCGATTAGTTAGACATGAACATGAATAATTTTTCTATGAATTGTTTATTTCCCATGTCCGGCTAAACATCTTGTGATTCCGGGGTTTGGGATTAGGTTAATGGATACTTTTGTTTGATGTTTAATTGCAATTGAAGTTATTATTTTCAAACCCTATTCGAGTACTCTGTTTTATTTCTTGTTTTATCAAATGGCCATTGGTTTAACTTGTTTTGATGTATTGATTCATAATTCAAGAGATGAGTTTCAATACTAGATCTTGAGTACTTGACATAATATTTGCATGATTGAGAAGTTTGTAAATATTAGTGAGGATTAATAATCTTTTGTGTTTTTGGGAGTTGGATATCTTATGTTGAGTAGAGATGCTAGCATAGATAATCCAATCAACGTTTTTATATACATCTCGAGAGAGAGGGGTAAAATACTTGTGTGATTGTCTTATAGGGAAGAATTATAACTTTTGTCGTGATTAATCAGATAACAAGAGGGTTATTAAATGAAACCATAACCCTGGAATCCATTCATCTCCTTGATCTTTCAATCAACTCTTACTTTGTCTTTTTATGATAAATTCTTGTTCTAATTTTATAAACCAATCATCTAATTTCGATCGTCTAGATAAAAATAAGACTATTACAATCTCAATACTTAGTACACTAATTTATTAGTCTCTGTGGATTCGACCTTGCTTACCCTATTCTATAAACTACACCGTACACTTGCGGTGAAGCTAAAAATAAGGCGAACAAATTCTATCCCAAGGAAAAATCCATCAAGATCGTGCAGGTATTGGATTTGGTTTTACTTCTAACAAAAACTTTGCTAAAAAAGATAAAAATTCAAAAATCATTTTTGTTAAAGAAGGAACTTCATTCAGCCGGATTGGAAAAAGAAACAATGTTTTTGTTCCTATTTGTCACTATTGCAATTATCCTGGCCATATAAGACCTAAGTGTTATTGTCTTTAGAAATACTGTAGGCAAGGCAGGGTGCAATCTCAAGTGTTCCAACATCATTAAAGAAACACTCCTCATTTTAAAATTGATTTATCAAACAAACCCAAGAAAATCCGGGTTAGGAAGAATGAGTTTTCTTGCTATGTTGTGCACGCTTCTTGGAAAGCCAATGTGACTGAATCATGGTACTAAGACAGTGGGTGTTCTTGTCATATGACTGGAGAATTGGAAAAACTGGCTGATTTTGAAAAACATGATAATGGATTGGTTACTTTTGGCGATGGTGCTAAAGGTAAAGTTTTGGGAAAAGGAACATTGAACGGGTGTGGTCTCCCTTCTCTCAAAAATATTTTGTATGTTGGAGGACTGAAAGCCAATCTTATCAGCATTAATCAGCTTTGTGATGATGATTTACTTGTGAGATTTGATAAAAATATGTCTGCCGTTTTTGATAAAACTGACAAATGAATTTTGAAAGGCAATAGATCCTCTGATAACTGTTATCTGATACAGGAATAAATCCAGTGTTACAATGTGTGCAACAAATCCTCCTTATGTGACACTGAATTGTGGCACCAAAATTAGGACACATGAACTTTCGTGGTATGCTGGATCTTATTAAAATACGAGTTGTGTTAGGAGTTCCTAAACTTGATAAAGATCATTCTGGTATATGTGGTCCTTGTCAACTGGGAAAACAGAAAAGGGAAGCACACAAGGTGTTGAAACACCTTAGTTCATTACACTGTCTGGAAATTTTGCATATGGACCTTATGGGGCCAATACAAGTCGAAAGCATAGGAGGTAAGAATTATGTGTTTGTGTGTGTTGATGATTTTTTTAGATACACTTGGATAGATTTCATTCGAGAAAAATCTCAAACTTTCATTGTTTTCAAGAAGCTATTTCTTAGACTGAGAAATGAAAAAGATTCCAACATTAGAATAACCAGAAGTGATTATAGTAGAGAATATCAAAATGCTAATTTCTCTAATTTCTGTGAAAAACTTGGAATATTTCATGAGTTTTCTTCACCAATTACACCTCAGCAAAATGGAGTTGTAGAAAGAAAGAATAGGTCTCTTCAAGAGATGGCACGTGTTATGATTAACTCCAAGGAAATCTCTCCTATACTATGGGCTGAGGCTGTTAGCACTGCATGATATATCATTAATAGGGTTCATTTACGTCGTGGTACTAACATGACACCCTATGAGAATTGGAAAGGCAAAAAGTCCAATGTCAGTTATTTTCACATGTTTGGATGTGTTTGTTATATTCTAAATGACAGACAACATCTTGGTAAGTTTGATTCGAAAAGTGATGTGGGAATTTTTCTCGGATATTCTATAAACAACAGAGCTTATAGGGTCTACAACATGAGAACTCGAACTATCATTGAATCTATAAATGTTGTTGTAGATGATACTTAAGATTTGCATAAATATCCAAAGATAAATATGAAGAAGGAGCAGTTGAAGCTGAGTTCAACAAGACTGCTGAAGGTGTAACTAACGATGTTATACATCTAATCCCACACCAGAGACAGATGTTGAAGGATACCCAGAGTCAGATGCAGATGAAGCTATTGAGTTTGATATCTTTGATCAAATCAGAAAATAACCACCAAGTACAATAAAGAAAAACCATCCAATTGATCAAGTAATTGGGCAAGTATCAGATGACATTAGAACAAGAGGTAAGGAAAAGGTCAACTACAGAGAAATGGTAAGATTTGTCTGTTTTACTTCTCTCATTAAACCTAAAAATGTTAAAGAAACTTTTGTTGATGAGTATTGGGCTAGTGACATGCAATTGGAAATGGAACAATTTGAAAGAAGCAATGTGTGGGATCTTGTTCCTAGGCATGAGAATTCTAATGTTATTGGAACCAAGTGGATTTTCAAAAATAAAACTGATGAGCTTGGTAATATAACTAGAAACAAGGCTAGGCTAGTGGCTCAAGGCTACACACAGGTGGAAAGAGTGGACTTTGAAGAAACTTTTGCCCCTGTGGCTAGACTAGAGTCCATAAGACACTTTCTTGTTTTTGCTTGTGTTAGGCTACACACAGGTGGAAAGAGTGGACTTTGAAGAAACTTTTGCCCCTGTGGCTAGACTAGAGTCCATAAGACGCTTTCTTGTTTTTGCTTGTGTTCTTAAATCAAATTATTTCAAATGGATGTCAAAAGTGTCTTCCTAAATGGTTTTCTCAGTGAGGAATTGTTTGTTGAACAACCCAAATGTTTTGAAAATCCCCAATTTTCCAACCATGTGTTTAAGTTCCAAAAGGCCCTGTATGGTTTGTAGCAAGCTCCTCGGGCTTGGTATGAAAGGTTGACCACTTTTCTGTGTGAAAAATGTTACAAAAGGTGAAGTGTTGATAAAACTCTATTCATCCAAAACTTAAGAATGGTATCACCATTGCTCAAATTTATGTTGATGACATAATGTTTGGATCAATTTCCAAACAAAAACTTGATGAATTTGTTGGTTATATGTCTTCTGAGTTTGAAATGAGCATGGTAGGTGAGTTAATCTATTTTCTTGGTTTACAAGTAAAATAGTTTGACAAAGGAATTTTTATCACTTAGAATAAATATGCCAAGAACCTTGTCAAACGATTTGGGCTGGACAATAAAAAGCACATGAAAACTCACATGGGGACAAGTGATAAATTATCCAAAGATGAGGGTGGAACTTCTATTGATCCAACTTTTTACAGGAGTATGATAGGAAGTCTTTTGTATATCACTACTAGCAGACTTGATATTAGTTACAGTGTGTGTTTGTGCTAGAAATCAATCTTGTCCTAATGAGTCTCATTTGAAAGCTGTGAAAAAAATAATTCGTTATGTAAATGGGACTACCGAGTATTTTTTCTCTTTTGACACTAACACTAACTTGGCTAGATTCAGTGATGCTGATTGGGCAGGTGATGTTGATGACAGAAAAAGCACCATTGGAGGGTGTTTCTACCTTGGAAATGATTTGGTCTCCTGGTACAGTAAGAAACAAAATTGTGTTTCATTATCTACTGTTGAATCTGAGTATATAATATTAGGGAGTTGTTGTTCCCAAATGTTATGGATGAGACAAATGTTGGCTGATTATGGGGTTGAATAAAAAATCCGTACTGCTTACTGTGATAATTCTAATGTCATAAATATTTCTTAAAATCCAGTGCAACACTCCAGAAAAAAACACATTGATATTCGACACCACTTTATTAGAGACCTGGTTGAAAATAAAATTGTTACCATTGATTTTGTAACCACTGAAAAACAAATTGTTGATATTTTCACCAAAGCCCTGGACTTTCAAAGGTTTAATTCTGAAACAGACATTGGGTATCTGTGCTTTCTGATCAGTGTGGGTTTCAATGTTGCAACACCATATGCATCATTTCTCCTTCTTGATGTGTTGCAACCTCTTTTGATCTTAATTCTTCTGCATTAGTCATTTTGCATTTTTAGAATCATTTCATTAGATTATTTCTGTTTTAGTGGTGTGTCTTAGTTTAGTACTTCTTTGATTTAACTCTTGCCTAAAAATAATTATGGATCAAATTGCAAACAGAATGATTTTTCCCATGTGAAAGATGTATTTTTTTAAAAGCTTTTGACGGAAAAAGCTGCCTATTCATTGAGTGTGAAAGCTATTCGATTGTGAATTATTCCCTGCTCTTTTACATGCTTGAATTGTTATGATCTTCTGAGAAAGAGCTACCCATGATTTGGAGTGAAAGCTACCGACTGGCTAAATATTCTTATGCTGATACCTTTCACTCAAAAGAATTTTAAATGGAAAAAAGGATTTTGATCCATTGATTTTTTATGGTGGTGTTTTTGAAAAAGGTGGTACAACATTGGGTTACATCCGGATAGATCTTCAGTTAGGTTCTTATTAGTTGCTGATCAAGCTGAAACTAGGACTTAGGAAGTCTAAGACAACACTAAAACGTATGATTCTTTTTATTCTTGTCAGAAATAAAATCAGCATTCTAAGCATCTTTCAGGATCATATTTTGGGCTTATAGAAAATATATTCTCCTTTGTTTCGAAGTGGTGAATTATTTTTGGAAATGATTTTTTTGGCTCTAATCCAAGGTATTGTTTATCAGTGCTTATTTTGGAATAAATTCACACCTTGATTTATGGGACTTTCCCCAAAAATATTTGAATTTCAAATTTGCAGTTGGGAAGTTCATGGAAACTACCATTTCAGCCGCCAAGTGTATCTCTCTAATTATGGGAGTTATAACTCTCTCATATATACTCTTAGTCTTGGTATATTTTGAAACACTGATATGTTACCTTCTTATAGATGATTTTATTATTCCTTCTCACCCAAATCCTCCAAGGAAATTCTTGTGCCCTTTTTCTGTTTGATTCCTCCCAGATTCCCAAAGATTGTTCGAACAAGAGATCAAATACTCTGAGATTTGTGGGAAGTTGTGCAAAATCGAGATAGAAACAAAGGAAATCCTGTTCCTCGAAACCCTCCTCCTGTCCGACCTCTAACCACAACATGTGCAATTTCTAGTGTAGAAACATCACAAGGACAACCACTCGGAGTCGACTTGAAACTCGCCTCATGTTGATCCAAACCCTAGTGCTCGCAGGTCTCTTGAAAGTTCTTCCCCTGAGGAACAAGAACAAGGACTGTCTACGATGGGAAATGAACCTTTACGATTGTCTTCTCCCTCAAGTCGTGTTTGACCGGCATATCAAAGCTCTGCAAAGACATATGCTCGCAAAAAGAAAAGAGAAGAACCACCCTAGAAAGTTGCATAGAAAGAGGTTCCTACTGCTACGGAAAGGGGTGAGAAATCTAAGAAACCATCGAAAAGAATTATTAGGCAGATGGTGTTCACGGACTCTTAAGTGGAAATACCCAGGGAAGACCCTCTTGAAAATCTTCATGTTCCAGATGTTGGGAATGAGTCCATGGGAAATGGTTCCTCTTCGAATGATGATGGTGAAACCACCGAGACTGAGATGGTGAAGGATATTGGTGAATCTTCAAACCCTACTGCTTAGGATGCTGACGCTAGTGTTGAAACATCAGAGTCTCACATTGACACTGACAAATCAGACCATGAACCTTTAGACTCTGAGCTTGAGGATAACAAAGGTATGTTTGTTGCATTCTATATTGTTGATAACAAGAAGTTACGGAAAATTGTGGTTCAAAGAGAAATTTTGTGCGAAAGGCCAATTAAGATAGATGATCATCTCAAATATGGCATTCTACCTCTTCTTGAAGAATCGGAGTTGTTTGGGGTCATTACAAATATTGGGCCATATGTCGATTGGGTTGTTAAGGAATTCTATTGTAATCTTCCCCTTAGGGTTTGATGATGAGGACTCTGCAAAATACGGATCGGTTTAGGTAAGGAAGAATGTGTACTCTTTCACCCCGGAGGATATAAATGATGTTCTTGATGGGAATAATGCACCAAATGTTAATCTTCCATCTGATATGGATGCAATTGCTAAGGTTCTGAGTGGAGGAGTTGTGGGAGTTTGGCCTACCAAGCAAGAAAAATTCAAGGCCAAGGACTTGACCAAGAAATACACTTTGCTGCATAAAATTGCACTTTGCAACTGGACTCCAACCAAGCATACTTCCTTAGTTACCATGAATCAAGCGCCCCGTTTATCGCTTGGAACCAAGCATCCTTATAAAATTGGGAAGCTCATTTCCGACATGTACACCAGTATGTATGATATCATTCCCTTCCCTTCTTTAATTTACAAAGTGCTTGTATCTCAAGGAATTAAAAAGATGGATTCTGAGGACCTCGTGGTTGTTCCTGCTCCCATCTCCATCTCTATCAAGATCCTAGAAAGTGACAAGATCAATGACCTTGTACTCTCTGCTCCTGCTGGGACTGCTGCTGCTGCTACCGGTGATGCTTCTTCTAGTGTTCCAACACCTGGAAATTCTACACTTGAAGCACGCATTCTTGATGAAATTTCTGAAGTAGAGCATCAGATAAAATATGGACCTCTAGAAGGCTGGCAACATAGAACTTCCTTCAGCTTAATACCCCAGCTGCTCCGTTGGCACCTGTTGCTCAAAAATGGGGAGTAGTATAAACTAACACTGGCCTCGCTGACTTGGCTGAAGCAGCTACAATGGATGAAAGGGCACACTCTAAGGAAGAGTCTAGTGATAAGGATGAAGCTAGTTCCCAGGGGGAGTTTGAGTATGACGATGAGAAAGATGATGTGGCTGACTCTGAGGGGGAGTCATGTTAGATAAATGTTTTTATCATGATTTTGTTTAAATAAGTTTTTACACCAAAACAATGTCTCCAAGTTTTGTTCAAATACTCCTAAATGTTTTAAATTATTTCTCGGAGTATTATCTTGAGGTTTATTTTCCGATTATTCAAAACAATTCGTTTCGGGCGATATTAAAAGTGTTTTTAACATTTACCAAATACCATCAAGGTAAAATGGTGCCCGCAAAACAAAGTCAGAATTTTTTCAAGGACCAAAAACTCCATGGAATAGGTTGACCGGTCGAGTCCTAGGTCAACCGGTGCTTGAAGATTAAGATTTCATGTTTTTAAAGAAAAATGCACAAGGACAGGTCGACCCCCTGGTCGATCGGTCGACCACAAGTTTTTACCCAATGTTTTGTGTTCCCTTGCCTCTCTTCCTCTCTTCTGTTCTCTTCTGGAAAAATGGCAGGTACAGGTCGACGGGTCGATCCCCCCAGGCGACATGTGTGGGACTCAGCTCAATGGACTTATTTTCCAATCTTTGTATTGGTCGACCGGTCGACCACATGGGTTGACCAGTATAAAATCAGATGATTTTTGAGTTTTTTGGAGACAATTTTTCCTGTTTTTGTGAGGTTGATTTATAACAGCTATATTCTTGATTTAACATGTATTTCTTTTCAGATTTCAATCCCCAAGAGGAGCCGCTCAATGTTCAATACCTCTTCTATAAATAGAGGAAAGATTTGGAGCAACAACTACAAGACAATACACTACAACACAACAAGCAAAATCACAAGCAAATACTTTGTTCTTCAATTTCAAAATTCTTGTTGTAATAGCCTAAGGTCTTCCACTTTCACATCTTGAGGTCTAGGCTTGATCTTGATTACACTTGCACTTCAAAGTTGTACACCTCATTATCGAGTTGTAATCTTGAATTTGTGATCATCATTCAAACACAGGATATCCTTTGTGAGTGTTCTTGTGGTAAGAGCACACTTGGGTGATCTTAGGTGTTGAAGAGTGTGGTACTCTTCATAGGTGTAAGAAGATTGTGGTAATCTTCTTGTGGAAGAGTTTGGTGCTCTTCGAGGTGTTGGAGAGTTTGGTGCTCTTCGAAGTATTGGAGAGTTTGTGGTAATCTTCATTGGTGTCGTTGTAAGAAGAGTGTGGTACTCTTCAAGGTGAAGTTGTAATAATTTTGGTAACTATTAATAAAATTCTTTTTCTTTTCGAAATCCATCCTGGAGATACTGGGGTGGTAGAGCACGTAGTTCCTAGGTGGGGTGAAGCTCTATAAATCGACGTGTGTTGTATATTTTCCCCCGCATCTTTATTCTTGTTTTTTCTTATTCATTCGAAAAAGAGGGCCAAATTGAGAAAATGGGCATAATCTATTCACCCCCTCCTCTAGATTATCGTAGCCACTTGGACTTACAAGTGGTACCAGAGCCAAACTCTTTGGTAAGCTCGTTCCACATTGCGAGTAAAGCAGAAAGATCCATGGCTACGAATGAAGTCTATCTTACCCGACGCCTCCACCAACAAGCCACTACTATTCGACTCCAACAATTATATATTTTGGAAAGAAAGAATGGAGTGTGTAGGTCCCAAGGGGTGTGAGTAAGGTTTAGAAGGGGGGTTGAATAAATCTTACCAACTTTTCGATTTTAGTCCTTTTAAAATCAATACAGAGTTAACTCAAACAGCTTTGTCCTTGAGGGACAACTAAGTTGGTTATTCAGCTAAGTTAGCCACTCAACAGACTCGATAGAGCTGTTGATAGAATAACTTGGATGTTTAACCAAAACTTTGACTTGGATGTGTTGGTTTTATCAGCGGAAGACTTAACACCCTTTGAATTGTTTTAAACTTGTTTTAACACTTGATTTTAGCACTTAGTTATTAATCAGTTGGATAGCAAATATGTTTATCAACAGATATAATGTTAATGTGCATAAATGTAAATGTGCTGAAAAATAGATGACACAGTTGATTTTTATAGAGGTTCGAAGATGGGGTAATTATTCTAATCCTCTCTTCTCCAGCTCCTGGAGGAATCCACTATGCAAAAGATCTGTTTACAAAGTGGTCAACGATCTAGAGATGACCTTGGTCACCAATCGGCTTCTCTTCTTCCGACTCAGCTTCTTCATAGGGCAGCTGCCTTGCTACTTCAGCTCACTTTCTCAAGCTCTTGGATTTGATCACGAAGGCCTCCAATCACTTGATACTGGTTCGACCTTGAACCTTCCCACAACCCCCTTGGGAAAGTAGACCCCTTTTGATTCTTCAAAAGTTTCCTCTTCAATAGTTTGAAGATGTCTTTCCTTCACAGCTTGTGTTGGATCGATTTCCTTCAAGTTTCATGCTTGAGGATTTGCTTGAATATCTTTGAGAATATTTGCAGGTTAGTGGTTCGAATAATACTTGCTTGTTCGTGGTTCATGTAACCTTTTCTCACTGTATTTCCTCAGCCTTTTATAGTGATCTTTCAAAAATCTGCCCCTTGAAGAGATAGGCTTATTTTCAAAAGTCACTTCTGTTCGTTGGCTTGTCTTTTATTGGTCCTCAATCTTGAGAGGTAGATCTTTCCTCATATTAAATGAGTTTCCAGCATTTCAGGTTCTGACACGAGGTGCAGTGCTTCCCAGCGGTTTATTCCTTTTGCACGCTTCTGGGATGAGCACTTTAAGACCTGGCAGCATGGAAGTATTACTTATTTAAGTAATGTTCTTAACTTCTGTGCAACGGATTCATTTCAGTTAACTCGTCTTGGCTGCTACCTTTTTCCCCAGGTGACTTAAGTCTGCTCCAATCATTGGATGACTTATCTGTCACTTCAACTTGAGACTTGGCTTCTTGAGTTGACTTTGACTGACTCTTCACACAGTTGTTCCTCAACTTATACATCTTCAGTCGAGATCTTGATCTTATATCTTGTCCATACTCAGTTGTTCCATAGCGGAGTCTTGATTCGATCTTGATTGACTTCTTGTATTTCCATAGCATAGTGACTTGACTCAGCTTTTCCAGCCCTATCTATTACAATGGAAATTACAAGGAAAATGGGGTGCCAACTTTCTAGTTTAAGTTTTATATGGCATTCATCAAAATCTATAAAATAAATTTCCCAACAATTTCTCCATTTCTAATGATGCCAAAACTTAGATGCCAAAACTTAAAACATTAAACAAAATATAAACAACAAAGATACATACAGACAATGCAGTAACAAAGAATGTATGCGTAGAATCAATCGTTTTATTGATCATAACATTCTTGTCCTTTACGCAGGTGTTTACAAAGTGTATCAGAGCATACTATGTATCAAAGCAAAAGAACACATCTATGCCAAGATACTGGAATAAATACAAAGTGAAAAATTACAGAACACTTCACTAACTATACAGATGACTTACAAAAATGTATTTACATAAGTAAAATACATGTAGGGTTCACAGCAACACTTCATCGCCTCCGCTGCCTCCTTCTTTCCTCTTCAGTTCTGTCGAAGTCATCACCTCTTTTCCTTTTTCTTTCTTCTTCCTCAGCTTTCTTCTTCTTCTCATAGGCTCTCTTCGCAGCAGCATCCTTCCTCTTCCTCTCGAGCTATAGCTGACTTTGTCTTTTGTTTTCCTCTTCTTGTCTTTTCATGGCCATTTCCTTGCCACTTCCAGGTCTGCCACTTCATCATACCCAGCCCAGTAGAGTCTTCCCTTCTTTCCGGGATCTACATATTCGATATTCTTGGGTCTTGGATGAGGTCGAGAACCTCTTCCTCCACCACTTCTTCCTCTTCCTCTGGGTGTGTACTGCACGGGAGTCTTCTGCTTACCAGCTGAATAGCTGTTGGTGGTCTGCTGCTTATCAGCTTCTTCGAACAATTTAAGACCCTTCTCCCAGTACAGATCCCAGGCTTGGGCTAGTGACATCTTTTGGAAATAGCCTTCAGATTCGAGCGTCTTGAATTCTTAAACTGATCTTGGCTCGGATCCATTGTCAGGAATAGCATCTTTATCCTTCCCTGCCGAAATGTCGCCGTATTGTTTCAACACTTCTTCGATGCGGGCATCCGTCTTCTTGTCGAACTCCACCATCCCTGCTTCTACAATTCATCTTTTCTCCGATATTGGCACATCAGAGTGTTCGATCGGCAGAGTTACTGGAAGTTTGCTGATAATTGAGGCCATAACATGACCCTGCTGAGGGGTTTCAGCAATCATTAACGTCAAGTCCTTCGAATGTTCCCCCTCAGCTGCTTTTCCCTTCTTCTTCTCAGCTGTCATCATCTTGACTTCAGACTCTTTCAACTTTTCTTCTTTTAAACTCCTTAGGGACTCCTCTTCCCCCTTTTTGGCATCATCAAAGGAAAGAGGGACCCAAAGGAACATGCCTGCGAGCATAAAGTCGAGTCTGCTGAGAGCCGAATTCTATTTGGAGTCTGCTGCGGCATAAGCTGTCCGAAATTTTGAATGAGTGGCTTTGGACTCAGCTGCCACCAATTTCATTTCAGCCATGAGAAGGCTGAATTTCATATTCATGGTCTCCTCAAGGCGTAGAACTTCTTTTCTCTGAAATTCACGCAGAAGCTCCATTTCTGTTTTGTGAGAGGCATGCAACCTCTCAATATATTCTTGCATTTTGTGCCTGATCGGAGTGTTGTCAGCGCTCCAAATAAGCATTCTATTGTATAGTGCCTTGAAGTAGCGAACTTGCTCGAGGAGCATAGCACTTTGCTGTTGAGACCACTCCCTGATCCTTACCATTATCCCTCTCAAATCTGTTGTGAGGGTGGCATTTCTATTGTCTAGTCGTAAGTCTAGTGAGGCTTGGTGCCGTTCGATCTTATCAATCTCCTCACAGATCTTCTTGAAGACTTCACGAATCTCATTTGTCTCACTTGATTCAAATTGTCGGCCATTCCGCATCGAAATCAAAATCTCTTTGGTACAATAGAGTTGGTAGGGATTATGGGATCATCTTGTACATGATGAATCATCATTTCTCTTTAGCGGTCTCTTCCTCTAGCTCGGGCAAGTCTATAGAAAATGGAAACACTTGTTCAAAGGCATCATCATCGCACATATGGGATGGTGCATGCGGTTTTGTGCTGTGATGTCTCGGCTTGATTGATCTCATTTGTAGTGGTTTCTCCGATCTGTCACGATTGTGGGAGCTCGTGATGGTGTTAGTAGAGTCGTATTCTTTGTAGCCGTGGGAGCCTCGCGCAGATGACTCGGTTTATTTGGAGCTTGTGGAATATTTTGCCCGGTGACGATCCTGTTGTCTTAATGACTTCTTTGGTCTTAGTAGATTTTTCTAAATGAATTACTGGATCCTCTATTGCATCATCAGCGTCATCGGATGATGATGAGATTTGCGGGGTTGGCTCATCATCGAAGTTATATTTTTGACGAGCAGCTTGATCACTTGGCTGACTCGTAGTCTTGAGAACATCCTCAGCTGGGTCCCTTTGATCTGCAACGGGGGTGGACTCAGCTTCATCTTCAAACCCCAAGAATGATGTATCAAGGTTCTCCTGGGTGTCATGAAGTGCGCTTATCTCCTCTTCCATTTCAGCGCTTTGAATATGAGGGATGTTCTGAGGCTCTTGAACTTTACCCAGGGAAGTCTCAACCTCCCTTGGGCCTTCAATACCTCCAGCAGTCTCAACTCCTGTGGGGCCTTCAATATTCCCTTCAACAGTCGCAGTTGTCTTAGGGTCTTGGACCACGACATCCATAGGAGTCTCAACCCCTAGGATTGCACTTTCACTGCCCAAAGTGTTAACTCCCGGGGCATTTCCATCCTGTGCCTCGACTGTAACAACAATGTCATTAGCCTTCAAAGCAGCTGACATTTCGGCTGGACAGACTCAACTGTCCGAGCCGTCAATATCAATCTGTTGTGTTTCTTTCTCAGTTCTCACTTCGCCTTCTTGCTTCAAGTTGGAGTCTTCTGCAGCATCCTCCGACCCTGCTGTAGTGGATAGTGTTTCCCTCTCAGCTGGCACACCAGCTGATTGACTGATGATGGGATCACTCTGTTCCTGACTCGCGGATTCTTCTTTTGAATGCTCAGCCGCTGGGGCAGGTGGTAAAACACCTTCTTCAGGGGTTGGCTCAACTTGGGAGCCCAAATTCCCAGTTTCATTGCCAATTCCCTTGGACCCATCCTCTGACAACACCGAGGACGTAGCTGTAGCGATGTCTGTGGCGACCTACTGCACTACTCCTAAAGGGTCTATTTGCTGAAGAGATTGTGAGGACTCTCCTGGTCCTTCAAGCATATGATGTTCATGCATTTGCCTGAATTCCCTTAGAGCCTCTTTGCATGTCCGACTTTTTCGCAAACATGATGGGTTCCTCATCACTTTCTGAGTATATGTCTAGATGTGTATGATTGTGAGATGGAGAGTTTGTGAATGCACACATATTGGCTTTTTCTAGGGCTTGTGCTTCCTCGGCTGCTTTGGCTTTTTCCCTCTCCTTGAAGATGTGGAGAATATCCATGCAGTTGTCTTCATCAAGAACATGAAGCACAATGGTGAATCTGAGTAATCGCAACAATTCCTCTTCTTCTTCGAAAAACTCAGGGTGAGCAAACTACGCCCTTGAGTGATCTAGCTTCCATGCTCTCCATTCTTCGAGACGGTGCTAAATATCTGGATATATTGGAGAGTACATGATGATATCATCGTCATCATCTTCTTCTTGAACTTTCTTTTCTGGGATTGAAGGCAAGATACTCTGCTGCTCCTCACCTTCGGTCATCAAGATCGGAGAGAGACAACTTTTTCAACGGAATGTACAGTTGTCTCAAACCGCTTCACTATCCTCAACTGTCTTCTTCACAGTTAGATCTTCAGTAGGCCTCTGCTGATCACCCTCAGCAGACTTGGTTGGTTCATCAATCACTTCGAGAGACTGCACTTCATGAGTTTCAGTAGTCTTGGATGCTTTCTCCAGCTGAGTGGCAGACTCAGCTGTCTTCTCAAGATTGTATTTCTTGACTAGCCTTCGTTTTCGAGATGGGAGCGAGTGGAACCTCTGGTTCAATATCCTCGAGTTCCTCAAAAGTGAAGGCTTTGAATTTCCTTTGAGGTATTTGCCTTTCTTGTCGTGGCAGTCCTCTTCTTCCTTATGGCTGGAGAAGGGATTTGGGTTTCCTTCTCAGTCTCGGCTGCAGGGGCAGGAGACACGGCTGCACGGGGAGGTGACTCAGCTGCAGGGGCAAGTGCATCATTTTTCTTAGCTGCAGGGCTAGCCTTCTTATTCGCAGCTGCAGGGGCAGTTTTCTTCTTTGGAGGAGGGGTAGAAGTTGTGTCCTCGGGTTCAGCTGATTCCCCCTCACTTGTGTCCGCTTTCTTCGCATGGGCTCTCTTCTGGGCACCAGAGAGGTTATCCCTAAACAACTTCTTGTTGACATGGAAGGTTTTTCCATGTCGAAGGGGAATACCCTTCACTTCCATCAGGTGGCCAATCACCAGGCCATAACCAAGAGATCCTCCAATGGATCCATCTTCCTTGAACGACTTATTTGCCACATTCTGGCAGAGTATACTGTACACGAACTCAGCCCAGTTTACTTTCTTACCTTGAATGATTGCAGCCATGACGATCAGCTTTATCTTGGACAGTTGGTTGAAGCTGCCAAATTTCATGTCTACACACTTAGAGAGTACATCCATCAACTTATGGTAGTCATCCTTCAGCAATTTCTTATCAGCTGTGTAGACCACTTTAGCAGCATACTCTGATTTGGCTACCTCTTTCCACGCAGCAGCCAAATCAACATCAGCTTCATAAATTTCCTTCATGCCATCCGAAGGCAATAAACAGTGCTCCACAAGGTCCTTAGCATTTATCAAAATGTCCTTGCGGTGGACAGAAGACTTGATCCCTTCGTCCTGCACTGCAGCATTCGCATAAAATATTGCTACCTCTTCGAGATAGGTATGCGAGTGCTCCATGGTCAGAAAAGCCTTAAGACCTGACTTTTCTAGCATCTCGGCGATCTTCCGAATGAGGGTTTCATCGGAACCCTGCTTCACCATACCTTCTAAATCCACTGACGATCTTGAGTAGATTTTCTTTGATAGCTTGACGAAATCAAACTTAGGTGCCATTTTTAGAGATTTTCACCGATTAAAACTTGACGAACTTGATTGAGGACACTTAGGGTTTTCGAGAGAGAAAAAGCTTACTTTCTTTTTGCTTGAAGATGAACAGTTTCGGAATGTGAGAGAGAAAGCTGGAAAATGTGTACATAAGGGTTATGAAAGGACATGTCTTTGGATTTTGAAATTTTGATCGAGATCAACGGTTCAGATTTAGCATGTCAAACCGCATTTAATTTCTCGCATTTAATGCGGCAGCATTTATATCCAATCATATGCTTACTGTGCAGCTTTTAACTGTACCCGTCATTATTGCGTTGACATCATCCTTAAAAACATTCCCGCTCATTAAAAATGACTGCGTTTTTGTCACTTTGCTCATAAATGACTCAGCTTATATCAAATATGACTTAACTCTACTTCTCTCTTCTCATGGAGTAACTCAGCTGTCAGCTAACTCAATACAGCTGACTATCCGACATGGCTTTTTACTTGGCTGATTTTTGCAATTTGCTCTTTTCTAATCTTCTCATCTTTTCTCCCTACTGATTAAGTCTTCTGAGTGTCAACTCAGCTCAATTAACCCTAGCTCATTCTTAAGCTCTTCAAATCTTGACTCACATAGGGTTTTGGTGAATATGTCAACTAACTGCTTATCAGTTGAGATATATTCCAAAGTGATATCTTTTTTTCAACATGATATCTTATAAGATGATATCTAACATCAATGTGCTTTGTTCTTGAATGCAACACCGGATTTTGAGTGATTGCAATGGCACTTGTGTTATCACACATAATTGGAATTTCTTTTTCTTCAATCTCATAATCTCTCAGCTGTTGTCTCATCCATAAGACTTGGGCTGTGATTTGCCCCAGACTATGTACTCTACTTTGTGGATGTGGCTATTGAGTTTTGCTTCTTACTAAACCAGGAAACCAATCTATTTCCAAGCATTTAACATGTACCTGAAGTACTTTTCCTGTCAACTCTACATCCAGCATAGTCAGAGTCTGAATAACCAATAAGTTTGAATCCACCTTCCTTTGGATACCATAGGCCAACTTCCTGGCATCCCTTCAAATATCTTAGGATTCTCTTAGCTGCAGTCATGTGACACTCTTTTGGTGCAGATTGAAATCTTGCACATACACCTACTGCAAAGGTGATGTGTGGTCTGCTGGCTGTTAAGTAGAGCAATGATCCAATAAGTGCTCTATATCTGGTTTGATCTACAGCCTTGCCATTTGTATCCATGTACATCTTGACTGATGTGTTCATTGGTATTTTTACAGAAGACTTCTCTTCCATACCAAAATTTCTTCATTAGATCTCTGGTGTACTTTGTTTGACTTATGAAGGTTCCATTATTCAATTGCTTAACTTGAAGTCCTAAGAAGAAAGTCAGCTCTCCCATCATGCTCATCTCAAATTTGCCTTGCATAAGGTTTGAGAACTTATCACACAGCTCTTTATTTGTGGATCCAAAAATGATATCATCCACATATATTTGAACAAGAAGTATACTCTCTCCATCTTGAATTCTGAAGAGTGTTTTATCCACCTTGACTTTGGTGAATCCATTGTCAGTCAGAAATTGCGACAATGTATCATACCATGCTCTTGGTGCTTGTTTCAATCCATACAATGCTTTCTTGAGTTTGTACACCTTATCTCCAGTAGTCTTCTGCTCAAAACCTGGAGGTTGCTCAACATAGACTTCTTCCTCTAATAGTCCATTTAGAAATGCACTTTTCACATCCATTTGATATACAGTGAAGTTCTTGTGTGCAGCATAGGCAAGAAACATCCTTATTGCTTCCAATCTTGCAACAGGAGCAAATGTTTCATCAAAATCCATTCCCTCTTCTTGGCAATACCCTTTGGCTACCAATCTTGCTTTGTTTCTTACCACAGATCCTTCCTCATTCAAATTGTTTCTGAAAACCCATTTTGTGCCAATAACATTTTGATGAGTTGGCTTTTGCACCAATTCCCATACTTTGTTCCTTTCAAACTGATTCAGCTCTTCTTGCATGGCCCGAATCCAATGTGTGTCATCCAATGCTTGAGACACATCTTTTGACTCTATTTGGGAAATAAAACAAGTGAACATTGCTTCTTGTTGAGCTCTGGATCTGGTTCTTACACCATCTCTTACATTTCCAATGACTAACTCTGGTGGATAGTCTCTCAACCATGTCACTTCAGGTTGGAGCAAGTTAGCTGGATTAAGTCGTCTCGTAGCTAAGTTGTCTTGAACAGTTTTTTCATCATCATTCAGCCGTAGACTTTCCAGCTGTCTTTGAGATTCATCTATCTCATCTTCATCTGGGTTCATTGCTCTTATTTCAGCTTCAACATAAGGATTCTTCTGCATAGGTGGCTGATTCAACTTGTCAGCTAATTCTTCAATATCTTCTCCATTCACGTATGGTTCATCAAAAACCACATGGATAGACTCTTCTGTGACCGTAGTCCTCTTGTTCAACACTATATAGGCTTTGCTCTCAGCTGAGTATCCCAAAAAGATACCTTCATCAGCTTTAGCATCGAACGCCTTCAAATTATCTTTACCATTGTTGTGGATGAAGCATTTACAACCAAATATTTTGAAGTACCCAACGTTTGGCTTTCTCCCTGTCCATATTGATGCATCTATTCTGAGTATAGCATGCAGTATTGATGGCTTCAGCCCAAAATCCCTTAGGCAATCCAACTTCAGCTAACATGGTTCTTGGAGTTTCCTTGAGAGTTTTGTTCCTTCTTTCAGCTACTCCATTCTGCTGTGGAGTTCTTGCTGCAGATAACTCATCAGCAATACCATTTTTGACACAATAATGAGTTATTATTCCATTGACAAACTCAGTTCCTCTATCAGATCTTATATTTATAATGGTTTGGCTCTTTTCATTTTGAACTCTTTTCATCACCGAGGTAGGTTCTGCAAAGTTTCCTTCTTTTTGCACATGAAGACTGTCCATGTATATCTTGAGTAATCATCCACCACTACCAGGGTGTATTTCTTTCCACTTATGTTGGCTGGTTCAACAGGTCCAAATAGATCCATATGCAACAGATGCAATATCCTTGTTGAAGAATAACTAGGCTTATCCTTGAATGAAGATTTTATTTGCTTTCCCATCTGGCATGCATCACATATACTTTCCTTCTTGTACACTGAGTCTCGCAATCCTTCTACAAGATGACCCCTTGCAAGCTTGTTGATTGTCTTGAAATTGATGACTCGACTTCTTGTGCCCTGACCAACTTGATTCTCTTTGTGCTCTTTTTGCTAATGAGACAAGTGCTTGGTGTAGCAGTAGACCAATCTACCACATACATATTCTTCTGTCTTGATCCTTGCAGCACTATTTCAATTGATTAAGTATTTTTGATCTGGCATACTCCCATATTGAATCCAACATTGTAGCCCTTGTCACAAAGTTGGCTAATGCTTAACAAATTGAAGTTGAGGCCTTCAACATAAGCAACATCTGTGATTTCCAATCCATTTTTCTTGATAGATTCAGTGCCTTTGATTTCCCCTGAAGCTTCATTTCCTCCAAATATGACTTTTGCACCTCTAATCTCCTTGAATCCTGACAGATTTTTCTTATTTCCTGTCATATGTCTGGAACAACCACTATACATGTACCAGGTTCCTTGGCACTCAGTTATTCCTTGAACCTGCAATTAAGGAAAAAATTAGTTTTTAGGTACCCAAACTTGCCTGGGTCCTGATAGGTTAGTGCTGTAAGATGATCCAACCAACCTATAGCCAAGTGATTTGACTCTAAGAGGTTGCCATCTATCTGTGCCATAATCACAGTGCACATTAGCAAATTTCTTGGGTGTTTTAGGTTCATACAGCTATCTCTTTTGTCTGTATGCATGTGTGTGTGTTTTAGCAATTGCTTTCTTGGGGGTAGTTGTGATATCTTTGAGTGTAGTCCCTGGGTGCATATGTGTGCTGATAATAGCTCTTTTGCCTTTGGAATGACCTTTGCTGAGGTTTGGGTCTTTGCCATCTTAGCTTGTATTCCATTGCTCTTTCCTGATGTTTCACATTGTTCCAATCAACTTGGCTTGGATAGTTTCTACCATTCCCAACATGTGTGTTTCTCTGCTGAAACTTATGGGGTTTTTGGTAGCTGTGTTTGTTCTTCACAGAGTGTTTTCTATTTGGAGTTTGCTGAGGAACTCTGCTAGATTTCTTTTCAGTTGTCCTCTCATACTCAACTGGTTGTTTTCCTTTCCCTTTATATCCAATGCCAGTTTGTTTGTGATTGTGCTTTGGGATGAATGTGGGTGCAACATTTGGTGTTTTGGGTTTTTGGAATGCTTCATTGCTTGAAGATCCTTTTTCCAAAATCACTCTTGGAGTTTGACTGTGCACATAAGAATTGAATCCTATGCCTGTCTTATCTCCACATTCTTTCCGACTAATGATAAGATCATCCAATGATTTGGATGCCTTCGTAAATGAGGCAATCACATTTTCTAGATCGTTTTCCTTCTTTTCTATAGCAGCTATCTCTACTATTAGTTTAGCATTCTCATCCATCAGCTTTGTGTTCTCATCAGCTATGTGACTTAGAGTTCTCAGCTCCTTAGTCAGCTGTGAGTTTTGTCTTTTGAGCTGGCTGTTTTCCTCATTTAGAAGTGTGTGTGCAGATTTAATGTTCTCAAAGTCTTTCATTATTTTGCCTAATGAATCATAAAGATCAGTGTGTGATGAAGTGTGTGTGTCACAATCACTATCACTTGAATCTGAATGAGATGAGTTAGAGTGTACCTCATCTTCCTGGTCTGGTTGATCTTGTTCTTTAGCCATAAGGCAGATCAAGGCTTCTTCCTCAGAGTCACTTGAGTAGTCAGCTTCACTACTCTCTGAGTCTGCTGCTTCTTTAGACTTGACTGTCTCAGCAGTCTGCGTAGCTAACATAGCCTTTTTCTTTTCCTGTCTTCTTTCTCTGAAGACCTTTCTTTCTTCTTCATTTCCATATTTTTGACTAGTGGATAGGAGCAGTCAATTGCAAAGTGTCTGGTTATGCAATTCCTACACGGGTTTTCGACTCTTTGGTCGCTCTCTCTCTGTTCTTGGGTTTCGGCTCTCCGATATTCAACCCTTTGATGCTCGGCTCTCTTGGGTGGCCTATCTTCCCTTGACTTGGAGGGTGTTGAATGTCTCCTGGAGGTTTCACCCTTGTTTCTTTTGTAGTTCTTATTGAAGAACTTGTTGAATCTTTTAACCATCAGGGCAATTTCCTCCTGGTCTATGACTTCCTTGGGTTCAACTCTCTTTCCATCCTTGACTATTAGTGCAGCTGTCTTGGGTATAGTTGTTTCCTCTTGATATTTTCTTCTCAGCTCAAACTCATAAGCTTTGAGGTCTGAGAATAGCTCATGGTTGGATGTTCTTGAGAGGTCCATAGAATGTCTCAGAGCCATTGTCTTCATTTCCTATTCAGCTGGAAGGCTCCTCAAGATCTTCATACACATCTCCTTATGTGTGTATTCCTTCCCAAGAGCTGAAAGCTCATTTGTAATTTCAGTGAATCTGGCATCTAGCTGATCCATGGTTTCACCTGCAAGCATTTTAAAATTTTCAAATTTTCACAAATTAAAGTCAGTTTATCCCAGATTTCTTTTGTTGAAATTTTCAAATTTTCACAAATTAAAGTCAGTTTATCTGGCATCTAGATAATTTATTTTCTTGAATTTGCTCTGATCCTTCACAAATTAAAGTCAGTTTATCCCAGATTTCTTTTGTTGTTTTGCAAGATTTGACTTTATTGAACATTGCTTTGTCCAAGGTTTTCTAGAGTATATCCTTGGCCACGTTGTCCAGGTTGTATCTTTTTCTGTCATCATTTGTCCACTCAGTCCTTGGTTTTTCAACCACGACTGGTCTTGCCTCAGTAGCAGCTTCTTCTCATTCAGCTGCAGCTGCTCTTCTTACAGTCGTGTTCACTTTCAATATCTGCAGTGGCCCATCCTCTATCACAAGACACATTTCATCGTGTAGAGCAGATAGATGAGCCTGCATGTGAATTTTCCAATCATCAAATTCCTCAACCGTGAGCATAGGAATACGTGTCAGATTTGCCTCCATGATAATAACTTTGCTAAGAATGAAAGATTTTGAAAAAGCAAGTGTTAAAAACCTCTTTAAAAGATTAGAGATCTAGTTCAGTAACTAGTGCGGAAGGTTCAATGAACCAACCGCTCTGATACCACTTGTAGGTCCCAAGGGGTGTGAGTAAGGTTTAGAGGGGGGGTTGAATAAACCTTACCAACTTTTCGATTTTGGTCCTTTTAAAATCAATACAGAGTTAACTCAAACAGCTTGGTCCTTGAGGGACAGCTAAGTTGGTTATTCAGCTAAGTTAGCCACTCAACAGACTCGATAGAGCTGTAAATAGAATATTGGTTGTTTAACCAAAACTTTGACTTGGCTGCGTTAGTTTTATCAGCGGAAGACTTAACACCCTTTGAATTATTTTTAAGATTAACATAAACTATCGAGGTACGTTCATTTGTGTTATCTTTACTTTCATAGACTAGATATTCCTCATGTTGTATGCCTATGTGCTCGTTTTTTTAAGCAAATCCAAAGAATCTCATATGAGTGCCATTAAAAGGATTTTTCGATTTTTGAAAGGCACTATTCGATAAGGCTTGTTTTACCCTGTGCTTGAAAAATATCATATTTTGTTTTGATGAAACATTCAATATATACCTCTTGCTCAAACCCCGGTTCTTCATAACCGAACTATATATTGAGGTTCGAAATTTTTTTTCTAGATTATGTCTCGAATCTAAAAGATTGAGATATGTTTTGGTTTTAGTGAACATTTTATACAAAAAATTGCTATCCTACGGGACTTCTTGTGAATTCGAGCTTGTTTAGGCATAATGCATCTTAAATAAAAGGTCTATATTTACACGTGTAATGCATGTTAATTATTTTTGGTGTCGTATAACCTTCGAAAAACATTTAGGGTTTGATTTGCAAATTTTTGGAAAAGTTTTTTGGAAAACCTGGTATCGGTCACACAGGTACCGGTCGACCAGGTATATTAAAAGGACATAAATAATTTTTTTGAGACTCTGTTCTTTCTCTTCTCCAACAGCTCACGGCTTTTCAAAACCCTACCCCCAAATTTCTCAAGTCTTCTCTAATCCTTTCAATTTTTGAGTTTATATCACCCATATCATCTTATTTTCATAGGGCCTCGTCAATTTACCGGACCAAATCCTCAAAGGAGAAAAAGGAGGCAAAGGAGAGAATCTTCATCAAACCCCCAACATGATGAAATTACATAAAAGGATGCTCAAAATTGGCTCACGGATGAAGAGATTGCGGAATTGAGAGCCGGGATTACAAAATCGAACATACATTGGGATAAAAGTAAGTCTTCCTTTGTATCTAAGCCTCCTTCTAGGGCAAATAAATTTCGATTTTCGCATAAGCTCGCGGAGGAGCATTATGAGAAATTAGAATTTAATAATAAGAGGATTGCACATACTAAAATAGTTCGATTTTTGACATTTCATGATGAATATCCGGAAGTTAGGGCATACTTTGAAAATCAAGGTTGGGTGTTACTTTGGGATAATCCTAGTTTGCACTAAGATGATGAGCTTATTAAATTATTTTATGCAAACATGTGGATTGTAGAAACTACGGGAAATGAGCCTTTGGAATTTCAAACATATGTTAATGGTAGACATTTTTCATGGACGTATGACGATATTTGTCATCATTTTAATGTGCCAAATGATGGAATTGTTAATGTTGATTGTGGTCATTGGAATGATGATATTCTTGGAATTTCATTAGATGAAGTGAAAACATATTTGGGAGTCCTACCCGAGGGCACTATTTTAGCGATGCCGACTAATTATCATATTGTATCAATTATTTGTTCTTATTGTGTTTATGGAAAAGAAGAGAAACTTCCTATTAATATTGAATTCTTTCTCACTTATAAAATTGTCCGGGGCGAAAGGATTAACTATGGAGCCGTATTTCTATATTGTTTTGTTGAATCAAGAACACTTGCTAAGAAGCATTATACTTTGGGAAACTTGATTTGTCGGCTTTTATTTTCGTTGGGTTACTCGGAAAATAAAATGAACACAAAAATTCGTCATCATTACTTTGATAAGGATAATATACTTCAAAAAGAAAGAATGAGACGAACATTACCTCGGGTTCCAACTAGAGTCTCTAAGGGACGTGCTCACATTCCACAACAACCTCGAAATGATTTCTTTGACGACATTGAGATTGAAGATCTTGTAGGTAGAGGTGATAATGTTGGAGATCAAGAAATTAGGGAAGAAGATGTGCAATATGAAGAAGGGCACAATAATGAAGAATGGTATGAAAATGAACCGGATGTCGATGATTTGACTCTTACGGAAAGAATGGAAAAAGATGAGAGGTAAACATTTAGTGATGTAGCATCCCTTCGAAAAGAAATCCGAGAAGTGAAAGAGGAAAATGCAAGAATGAAAGAGGAAAATGCAAAAATGAAAAGAAAAATGGAGAAACTTAAGAAATTCATCAAGGAGCTTCTCCCTACGGCTTGTTTTTCCTCGGATGAGGATTGATGTCCCTACCCCTTGCTTTCAAAATATTTTCGCAGGGGTAACTTTACTTTGCCCCTCCCAACTATACGTGTTTTTCTACTTAGCCCACTCAACTTTAAATTGTTCTACTTTACCCCCTGAACTTTGTAAATTGTTACGCTTTGCCTAAATTTACCAAAATACCCCTCTGTATTTGATAGTTTATTTCCAGTTTACCCCCTGAACTTCAAAATCGTTGCATCTTACCTCTTAATTTATAAAATCTTCATATCTTTTATATTTACTCCTACTGGGTTTTGCGATCCTAAAAATTGGTATCAGAGCCAGGTTTATTAAGAACTTTTAGTTATATTTATTATATTTATGTAATTAACAATTGGTGAGAAGAATCTCTCCGAGAATATGGATCCGGACAATTGTCCGAGATGTACACCTTACAGGACATATCGTCAAATTTTGACGAAGTATGCACAAGAACACCAGGATAAGATCGCATATTGGAATCATCAATATGAGATACAAGAAAGCACAGGAGCCGATAGGGAAGCCTTGAGGCAATACGAAATGCGAGCATCATATCATATGAGTTTCTGGACAGTTAACCAGACCTTATATGTAGATCTGATGAATCGCCAAGAAGCAGTTCATGAGAATTCCCATCAGAATAATGATTCCTGATGGAGTACCAGAATGGAACGAGATACATCTAAGATCTCAGCAGATCTAAGAGAAATCCAGAAGACGGTGCAAAATTATGGCAATCGCCATATTCATCTACCAGCACAAGTTCATCAGATCCAGAACCAGATGGAGAAGCTGGTGAAATACCAGAAGGAAACTCTTGAAATCCTTCATGATATTAAAAAACGAGTCAAGAACCTGGAGGACAAACCAAGTTCTTCCGGAGGAAAGAAGCGTATCGATTTCGGAACACTACCATATTTACACCAAAAAGGAAAACCAACCGAAGTTATACGAAAAATGACGGACGATGAAAAGCTCATTGCTATCATCAAAGGAAAATCCATCATAAACTAAAAGTGATGGATATGGAGAAGATCAATCTTAAAGATCTACATGACCTGGCAGAATCCTTCGCGGGATTAGGTATTGTAGACTTAAAGATGAACGCATGAGTTGGATCAGCTTTGGTTACCTATGACCCTCATGGTAGACCAATTCCGACAATTCCACCCCCGCCACCAGTAAATCCCAACGTCGAAGAAAGTGCGGGTTCAAATCATGGAACCCAAGACGAAGAATGCATCACGTTGGAGATTTTACCACAGGGAGTGAAACACTTTCAGGAACAAGAGCTCGACCACCTCTTGCAGGAACTCGAGTACCTCCTAGAAGGCCAAATATTCACCAAACACCTTATGGAAGATCGCATCTAGATCTGATACATCCATGTGGGTTGATGCTAAATCTGGATATCCCAGATTTCAAAAATCGAGAAGTCCTTATTGATGAATGGGCGTCAGCAATGAGGATTGCAGTAGGTACCCTTGATCTCACGAAAGATTCCTTTATATTACTCCTTGAAATGAGTATTGAGGGATCTGTAAAGATTGCATGGGATATGACCGATGCGAGTAAGAAGAGTGCGGTCACATCAGGAGAATCACTGAAAGGAATTGTCGATGATATGGCAAAACTATTCAAAATCCAGTTCATCGGCACAGGTTATTTTGAGGGATTAGAGGATGAAAAAAGAAAAAGATATAAACAAGCCATCTATAGCCTTGAGTTACATGATATTTGTCATATTGACGAATATATCAAGTTGTTCACCGAATACCGGTAGAAATCCAAGATTGTAGAAAAGGAGGCTTCACAGCTATTCTATGCAAAGATTCCGAGTCCCTGGAGTGAAATGCTTATCAGGAAACACAAGGATGGAGCAGAATTAGATATAGTGGCCAGAATAATGTCTTTCTTAAAGGCCAAGTTATCTTAATGGTGTTACCAGGCAGCTCTATACAGAAATTATAAGAGATTACGAGGAATTAACAAAGCGGTTCCTCTATGTTGCATGGACGATGATACAACAGTTGTGGGAGGTCAACCAAGGCGGCACAAGAAGAAGAAGGAGAGAAGCCATCCATACCGCCGGGAAAGCAGCAGCAAAAGAAGTAGGTCTTCATGGAGACCTAGAAGGTTCTGGTCAAAACAAAAATCCCGAAGTTACAAATCAAGGCAAAGACCGGCACCAAGCAGGAGTAGAGCCTCTTCATCAGGTTCTAATCAAGCAAGTACCATTAGAACGCCAGGAAGGAGAACTTTCAGACGAGCTCACACCAGGGCTAATGAAAGTTTCAAAGACTGTAATTGTTGGACATGTGGAGCAAAAGAACATATCTCAACAGATTGTCCGGACAATTAGAAATGAGGAGTCAGACAGTTTGAAGCTACACCAGAAATTGAGGAAGTTGTCTACTATCAAGATCTTATACAGGTGTATCAATTTGAGGATATACCCTCAGATGAAAGTATCTATGAAGAAGAGATCTATTCTGACGATGGAAGTGACTCCAGCTCAGAATCAGAGTGAAGAAGAAATTCTTCAACAGACGGTCAGGGAGGATATGTCGGGATTCCTCTCTCACACTACAGTTTCTCATAAAACTCTGATGAGAATTATGAAGGAAGATCCAAAGCTTCAAATCTATGAAGGTTTCACAATTGGAGCAATGGAAAAGGCGTTGGATAAGATTGAGTTTCGTAATAGAAAACACCAAATAATCCACAGGGTGACAACCGGAGAATTTGCCATTCCGATGGAGTTTACCGGGAATCTGATCGAGATGCAATTGGTCCCTATTAGAGAAATCCAGGAGATTAAAAGCAGAGTTAAAAGAGAAGTTGCAAATACACTCTCATGGATTCATATCGGAGCCATAAGAGTCATTATTAAAGCAACATTCAAAGAAGGAATAGATTCGCCACTCAATCTTGCTATTTTGACAAGTGAATCTCACATCTCAAGGATTCATGCCTTGGAGCGGTTATAGGAAACTTGTATGCAGGAAAATTAGCATTCAATGTCTATCCAAAAATTGCATACAATTTGGGAGATCGAGATTTCAATAGAGTCCTAACCCTTCATCAAGATTTCAAAAGAGTCGATTTGATGAAAGAAGGAAATAGGCCTTACTCGATCACATACAAGATTTCCTATGCTCTCTCGTGTAGGTCCCAATGGGTGTGAGTGTAAGGTTTAGAAGGGGGGTTGAATAAACCTTACCAACTTTTCAAATTAGTCCTTTTAAATATTCAGAGTTAATACTTCACAGCTGTGTCCTTGATGGACATGACTAAGTTAGTTAATCGCCAGAGTTAGTCACTCAATGACTCGGGATTTTGTTGATAGAATAACTCATTTGTTTTGACTAAAGACTTAACTCGATTGTGATTTGTTTTCATTGGAAGACTTAACACCCTTGAATTTGGTTAAGTTTGTTTTAATGCTTGGTTTTAGCACTCGAGTTGATTATCAATTGGATAGCAAGTTTATCAATGAGATATAAAAATAAGATGCGGAAATTAAAGTGTCTTTGAAATATAAATGACACAATAAGTTTTTATGGTGGTTCGAAGATGGGGTAATTCTTCTACTCCTCTCTTCTCCAACTCCCGGAGGAATCCACTAAGTATTGATCAATATACGAGTGGTTAACAGTCCAGATACAAGTCTTGATCACACACGGTGACTTGATCTTTTGGGACTCGATCCGGAGATGCCTTGGTCACACGGTGGCTTCTCGTGCGACTCGGCTTCTTCACAGGGCATTTGCCTTGCTACTACTGACCCACTTGCTCAAGCTTCTTGGATTTGATCACGAAGCCCTCCAAAAACTTGAGACTGGTTCGACCTTGAACCTTCCTACAATCCTTCGTGGAATGTAGACCCCTTGATTCTTCAAAAATTTCCTCTTCAACTCGATTGAAGTTATCTTTCCTTCACGGTGAGTGTTGGATTGATTTCCTTCGTAATGTAGGCTTGAGGATTGATCTTGAATGATTTGAGAATATTTTTTGTTACTGATTCAAATGTTTGCTTGAATGTTCGTGGTTGAGGTAACCTTCTCTCGAGTTATTCCTCGGCCTTTTATAGTGATCTTTCAAAAATCGCCCGTTGAAGAGATAGGCTTATCTTTGAAATTCACTTGTGGTCGTTGGCTTGTCTTGTTGCGATCCTTGAAATTGCCACTTCCTCGTATGAATGATTCTTTCGACTTTTGAGTTCGACCCAAGTGCGAGTGCTTCCCATTGGTTTATTCCTCTTGCACGCTTCTCGGGGACCGAGCACTTCAAGAAAGATATAGAGGTATTACTTGTTTAAGTAATTCTCTTGATTTACGTACAACGGATCTCTTTCGATTATCTCGACTTGACCGCATTTTCTTAACATCCCCAGGTGACTTCGAGTCATCTTCCAATCATTGGATGACTCTTCTATCACTTCAACCTTGAGACGTGGCTATCTTGAGTTGACTTGACTGATACTTCATTCAGCTGCATCTCAACTGCACCTTCAGTCAAGTTCCTGTCTTCTCTTCTTTGCCACACTCAGCTGCCTCACAGCGGAGTCTTTCTTTTTATCTCTAGTTGACTTCTTTAATGTTCAGGCATAGCTGACTTGACTCAGCTCGACCAGCCCAATCTATTACAATGCAATTTACAACAAAAATGGGATGTCAACTTCTATTCTATGTTTTACATGGCATTCATCAAAATCTACAAAATAATTTCCCAACAATTTCCCCCTTTTTGATGATGCCAAAACTTAAAACATACAACAATAATTAAATAGCAAAGATACATACAGACAAATGTAGAATCACAGAATGTATGCTTAGAATCGATCTTTTATTGATCATAACATTCTTGTTCTCTACATAGCTGTTTACAAAGTGTATCAGAGCTTGAATCAAAAGAAAATGTATCAGAGCTTAAGTGGACCTTAAAGTATCCATGTTGTTTTATATCTACACAAGTAGAAATTGTACAATTTTATTCAATCTACAGAAAACTTACATAGAATGTATTTACATAGTAAAATACATGAAGGGGTGGACAGCAACACTTCATCTCCTTCGTTGCCTCCTTCTTTCATCTTCTTCAGCTCTGTCATCTTCTGATCTTCTTCTCTTTTTCTCATCTTCAGCCGCCTTCTTCTTTTCATACGCCCTTACGGCGACTTCATCTCTTCTCGTTTTTCTTGTCTTTCCTCCCATAGCTGAGTTTGTCTCTTATTTTCCTCCTCAATTCTCTTCACATACTCAAGATTATTCTTAGCCACTTGCGGGTTGGCTATTTCGTCAAATCGGCCCAATAGATCCCTCCTTTCTTGCCCGGATCTATGTACTCAATGTTTTTGGGCGAGAGATCTAGGTCTAAAACCTCTTCCTCCACCTTGCTTCTTCCTCCGCCTCAGGCGTGTATTGTCTTGGGGCCTTCTTTTTCCAGTTGAGTGACCGAGAGAGTGGCGCGAGTTTTTGCTGTCGATTCTTCACATAGTTTGAGACCTTTCTCCCAAGACAAATCCCGGCTTGAGCCATGGACATGTTTGCGAAATAACCTTGAGATGCGAGTGTCTTGAATTCATCGACCGATCTTAGCTCGGTTCCGGCATCCGAAATGGCATAGGTGTCTGTGTCTGTTTGGAATGCCTCCATGTTGTTTGAGAATATCCATAACTCGGGCATCCATCCTTCCTTCTACTTCCTTCATCACTTGCTTCAATTTGTCTTTCTCTTTTCGACCATAGGTACAAAGTGCAGAGTGTTGGAGTGGCAGAGTCGGGAGTTTTGCGATAATATCACCGTGTGACAAGACCTTGTTAGGGGTTTTAGCAATTATCAAGGTCACATCTTTCGAACCTTCCCCCTCAACAGACTTCCCTTTCTTCTCTCTTATTACTTCCTCGGTTGTCTTTCCCTTCACAACCGCTGCTTCCTCCTTCTCGACTTCGGATCCCTTCGCCTTTAGATATTCCTTTTCCCCCTTTTTGGCATCATCAAAGGAGAGAGGAACCCCCGGAAACAAGCTAGCAAGCAAGAAGTCTAGTCTGGCGATAGTTGAGTTCGTCAATCTGGCTGCGGAGTAAGTCGCACGGAACTCGAGCGGGTGGCGTTGGATCCATTTGCTACCAACTTCATCTCAACCATGAGGAGACTGAATTTTCGATCCATATTCTCTTCCACACGCAGGAGCTCGTTCTTATTATGTTCACGCATCAGCTTTATCTCTGTAGAATGAGATTCATGCATTTGTTCAATGTGCTCTTGCAATTTTGTCTTTGCATCGCATTCTCCCGCCGGACTAACAACTTGTTGAACAATGTCACGAAATATCGAGCTTGTTCCACACGCATTGTTTGATGCTGTTGCCACCACTCACGGATCCTGACTATTATGCCTCTCAAATTAGCAGTAAGGTTGGCGTCCCTATTATCCAGCCTCATGTCCAGTGAGGCCTGGTGCCTTTCCATTTTTTCTATCTCAGCAAATAAGGCTTTGAACACGTCCCTAACTTCAGCTGTCACCTCTGTTTCAGCTGACGGCCAAGCAGCGTCAAAGTCATAGTCAACTGGAACAATGGTGTCTGATGGAATAACAAGATTAGGTATGTGGAAGTGCTCACGATCTTTAGTTGATTCTTCACGGAGGTCAGGTACCTCCAGAGAGAAGGGAAATGATTCTACGAAAGGATCATCACGGGCAACTGGAATCTGTTCAATGATAATTGGTGCTCATGAAGTCCCTTGTGGAGTCGAACCTGCTACTGACTTGGGGAGCTGCTTGTGATGGACTTTGTTTGTTGTGATGGGCATTGTGAAGTCGACCCGACTTGCCGAGCCTCGGCTATCTCAACAGCCGTCGGTCTGGTGGTTTTTCCAAATGAGTTGGTGGTCCTCGGCCTTATCGAGCGTCATCGGACGATGATGAGATTTCCATGGGTGGCTCATCATCAAAGTTGAATGTTTGGCGAGTAGTCTTGAGGTCGACTTACTCGTGGTTGGAACATTCTCGGTGAGTCTTTGGGATCGATCACGGGGATGACTCAACTTTACCGTCTCCTTCCGATCCCGGAAAGGTTACATCAGGATTATCACGGGAATCGTGAAGATCACTTATCTCCTTTTCGATGGATCAATGATAGCGGGAGGAGGGATGTTACGTGTTTCGATTTTCTCCAGGAAGTCTCAACCTCCCGTTGGCCTTCATTACCTCCTGCAGTCTCAAGCTGCGGCGAGGCTGGACATCCTTTTCGATGTGTCAATTTGTCTTGGGGTCTTTCCGAGGTGGCATCCATTTGAGTCTCAACTCCGTGGATTGCACTTTCATCGCCGCCCAGTGTTAACTCCCGGGCGATTTCTTCCTATGCCTCTCGATCGCATCGGCGGCGTCATTAGCCTCGCAGAGCGATTGGCACTTCACCGAGACAGTCACAATCGCCTCGAGCCTCGTCGATGACAACTTCTGTGTATTCATTTGTTGTTCCTTCTCCACTTCGCCTCCGAGATGCATTGTGGAGTCACCAGCAAAGCATCCTCCGACCTTTGCGCGGTGGAGGAGTTTCCCCCTCGGCACACACACCGGTGAGTGACTTGGAATAGGGTCACTTGTTAAGTTGGTATTTTACCAACTTATTTGAGTATTTTAGATTAGAATTTGGTTTTATTTTGGGTGTTTTTAGAGTCTTTAGAGTCCAATTTATTTCAAATAGTGTCGATGAAGAGTCACTACAGATTTGGTAGCCGAGAAATGAAGAAAACGATGAAAAACGGCGCAAAGAAAGAAGAAATCGCGTGTGAGAAACGAAAAAATCGCACTTTGACCCAAAGACGGGCGGGCGCTACAGCGCCCGGCCCTTGGCGCCACAGCGCCCGTGGCAGGGCGTGCGAGGTTGGAGCAGTATTTGGCGCTGCAAGCGCCAACGCCATGGCTGCACTGCCGAGGCGGAATAAATGGACGATGCGGGTGGCGCGCTGCAGCGCAACGCCCGGCGCTGCAGCGCTCGAGCGACAACTTGACTTGACGCTGCTGGCGCGCGGCGTCCATGCGCTGGCGCGCAGGCGTCCATCATGCGCAGCGCCCAGCCGCCCGTGCGATAAAATGGCACGTAATTCTTTGGCGCCGCAGCAGCGGCCCGGGGCGGAATATCCTATGTTCACCTACCCCCTTCTTGGACTTTTTGTGTACTATAAATACCATCCTTGGGGCTTGAAATGAGGGCATCTTGGAACCCTTGGGAAGGCAATAAAAACAGCTACAAGACAAGGAAGAAGAATTTGAGCACTTTGAGAAGAATTTGGAGAAGAAGATTGGAGGCTTCTATCATCTAGAAATAGAGAAGATCCCTCAACTCTTGTTCTTATTTTGTTGCTTTCTTCATATCTTGTAAGATGTATTGTTGTATTTTCATGGATTCATTTTCTTTAATCATGAGCTAAACACTATAATTCTAGAGGATTGATGTAATCTATGTTTGAACTTATGTTTTGAGATTGTGGTTTGTCAATCTAGATCTATCAATTTATTTGTGCTATTTGGATCTATTGCTTCTAAATTACTTGATCAATAATTTAGATTGTTTGGTGTATTTGATTTGACACTTGAGAGAGGTAATTGAATACATGACCTTGGAATAGCATAACCTAGATTTCATAGAATTGAGAGATTTGTGAATCCTTTGAAGTCATTTATCAAGATTCATAGCTTTTATTGAGATTTTGATTGGTGATTTTTATAGAGATATTGATTTCCCAATTGAATCTAAAATCATTGACACTTGAGAAAGGGAATGATTATTGTAGAAATCTTGACTTATAAATTGGTAATTGATGATTGATAAACCATATTGACAACATAAGGGATAACTAGATTCATCATACCTCTAGAATTCATTTAATCATTTGGATAAACTCATTGATATTTTCATATTCTTAATTTATTTTTTTAGAATTTTTAGTATAATCAACTCCATCAATTATTGAATTTCTAAATAAAGTTAGACTACTATATTATAGTACTTTGCAATAATTCGATAATTATTCCCTGTGGATTCGACAACCTTACTACTCTATATTAAAACTTGACACCGTAGACTTGCGGTTAGAAAGATATCTAACAAGTTTTTGGCGCCGTTGCCGGGGAATAATTCATCTTATTTGCGCTAATATTATTACTTAGTAGTTTTACTTTAATTTAGATTGGTTTCTTTTGTTACAATAGGGTCATTGTCATTTTTGTGTTTTCTTGTTGATGCGAAAAAATAAAAGTGCTAATTTAATCTTATTTGATCCAGAAATTGAAAGAACGCTTCGAAAGATTAGAGCCGCACGAAGAATCGAATTCACAAAAATGGCAGGAATCGGTGATGATGAAGACCGCATACCTATTGTTGCACCACCGGAAAGGGCCATTCGGGATTATTTTCGACCAACCACAAATCAAAACTATTTGGGCATTGTTCGCCAACCTATCAATGCGAACAATTTTGAATTGAAGCCGGCCTTAATAAACATGGTGCAACAAAATCAGTTTGGGGGTAGTGCCGTAGATGACCCGAACGCTCATTTGGCTATTTTTCTTGAGATATGTGACACTATCAAAATGAATGGGGTTCCCGATGAAGCTATTCGGTTGAGGTTATTTCCATTTTCACTTCGTGATAAAGCTAGACAGTGGCTTCAAACCGTTCCACCCGGGAAGTATCACTAGTTGGAATGATCTCCTTTGAAAAATTCATGTCAAAATTCTTTCCACCTAGTAAGACACTTCAATTGAAAAGTGAGATTGCTCAATTTCATCAACTCGACTTTGAGCCACTCTACGAAGCTTGGGAGTGATTCAAAGAATTATTGCGGAGGTGTCCACAACACGGGTACGCAGATTGGCAAAAGGTTCAATATTTCTACAATGGTATGAATGGGCATTCAAGAACTATTATAGATGCTGCAGCGGGAGGTACATTGATGGCTAAAACTCCAAGTGAAGCCATGCTTTTACTCGAAGAAATGGCTGCCAATAGTTATCAATGGCCGTCTGAAAGATCTACGCCAAGAAAAGTTGCCGGTGTTCTTGAACTTGATACTATGTCCACATTGGCTTCTCAAATTTCCGCCTTGTCAAAGCAAATTGCTACACTAAGTCAGGTGGAAAACAACAATCGGAGGCGATCATGGAGATAAGTCAAGAAATTGGAATCCCGATACGGAACAAGCGAATTATGTGAATAATCGGGGTTTCAACAATAGAGGGAATCAATTGCCGACACATTATCATCCGGGACTTCTCAATCATGAAAACTTCTCGTATAGCAATACGAGAAATGTGTTGCAACCACCTCCGGGATATCAGAATCAAGCAAGTACGAGCACACATGTGGGAGAACAAAAGCCATCTTTGGAGGAATTACTTAGTTCATTCCTTGTAGAATCAAGAGCAAGGATGAACAAGGCCGATTCTAACATAGAAAATTTGGGTTCAAGGGTTACAACAATTGAAAGTCATCTCAAATCTTTGGGGACACATGTGGGTCAATTGGCCACGGCTATTAATTCACAACATAAAGTTAATACGTTTCCAAGTAACACTGAGGTGAACCCACGGGAACATTGCAAGGCCATTAAGTTGAGAAGTGGGACGGAATATGATGAACCAAAGATGCCTGCTCATGCTACCAAAGAACCAGAAGCAAGCTCTGAAACACTCCAAAATGAAGAGGGCATTGATAAGCAATCAGAAAAGGCAAAAATTGAGGTAAAACCAATTTCCAATTCTGATAATGTGTTACCAAATGTTCTTCCTTTTCCACGAGATTTGAAGAAAAAGTTGGATGCTCAATTTTCCAAGTTTTTGGAAATATTCAAGAAAATTCACATCAACATCCCTTTTGCCGATGCACTCGAGCAAATGCCAAACTATGCAAAATTCATGAAGGATGTGATGTCGAGAAAGAGAAGGTTGGAAGCATATGAGACGGTCAATCTCACGGAAGAGTGTAGCGCCATTTTGCAAAGAAAGCTACCACAAAAATTAAGAGATCCGGGGAGTTTCACTATCCCTTGCACTATTGGTGATTCTTATTTCAATAAAGCTCTTTGTGATTTAGGTGCTAGCATTAATCTTATGCCGTTTATGCATTTTCGGAAACTTGGCCTTGGAGAAATAACGCCATCCACCATCACATTGCAATTAGCCGATAGATCACTCACCTACCCAAGAGGAGTGATTGAAGATGTGTTGATCAAAGTGGATAAATTCATATTTCCGGCGGACTTTGTGGTGTTGGATATGGAGGAAGATCATGAAATGCCATTGATTCTTGGGAGACCTTTTCTAGCAACGGGACGAGCTTTAATTGACGTGCAACGAGGAGAGTTAACATTACGGGTAAATGATGATGAGGTACTATTTAACATTTATAAAGCAATGAAATTTCAAGAGGAACCTCACACATGTCATTTTATTGATAAAATCGAACAATGTGATCAAACGGAAGTTATAAAACAAGATTTAAAAGATCCGTTAGAACATTGTTTGATTAATTCAATAATGAAATGTGATGAGGAAGATAGTGATGATATTGATTTGCTTGAGTTTATTCTTTCCTTGAGGCTAAAGAAATTGTAAAAGAAAAACAAAAGGAAGCATTAGAAAATGCCAATATTGAAAATATTCGAAAGGTACTTTAGAACTAAAGGAACTTCCGGAACATCTTCAATATGCATTTTTGGGAAAAGATAAAACTTACCCGGTAATTGTTTCTGCTTCATTATCTTCATCCGAATTGGATAAGTTGTTGCGTGTGCTTCGTGAACATAAGTCGGCCTTAGGTTGGTATATTTCTGATTTGAAAGGTATAAGTCCTTCCATTGTAATGCACAAAATTTTAATGGAAGAATCTTATAAACCATCTATTGAACACCAAAGACGACTTAACCCCGCAATGAAAGAAGTCGTGAGAAATGAGGTTTTAAAGTGGCTAAAGGCAGGTATAATTTATGCCATTTCTGATAGTGCATGGGTGAGTCCGGTACAGGTTGTCCCTAAAAAGGGAGGTATGACAGTTGTGAAAAATGATAACAATGAGTTAATTTCTACACGAATCATCACAGGATGGCGAGTATGTATTGACTATAGAAAATTGAATAAAGCTACTCGTAAGGATCATTTTCCCCTCCCCTTTATTGATCAAATGTTGGACAAAGGTTGGCGGAGTTACGAATATTATTGTTTTCTTGATGGCTATTCAGGATACAATCAAATCGCCATTGCCCCGAAGATCAAGAAAAGACTACTTTTACATGTCCATATGGTACTTTTGCATTTCGCGAGGATGCCATTTGGGTTATGTAATGCACCGCTACTTTTCGAGAGGTGTATGATGGCGATTTTTCATGGTATGGTTGAGGAAATCATGGAAATTTTTATGGACGATTTTTTGTTTTTGGTACTTCTTTTGACCATTGTTTGCATAACTTATCTATGGTTTTGCAACGTTGTGAGGAAACTAATCTTGTACTTAATTGGGAAAAATGTCACTTTATGGTCAAAGAAGGGATTGTACTTGGACATCGTATTTCTTGTACGGGGTTAGAAGTTGACGGGCGAAGGTTGTGGCTATTGAAAAGCTACCCCCACCTTCAAATGTGAAAGGCATAAGAAGCTTTTTAGGGCATGCGAGGATTTTATAGGAGATTCATAAAAGATTTTTCAAAAATTGTTAAACCACTTTGTAATCTCCTTGAAAAATATGCTATCTTTTGCTTTGATGAGTTGTGTTTGCGGGCATTTGAGCAGATAAAAAAGGCACTCATTTCAGCTCCGATTATGATAGTGCGGTTGGACTCAACCATTTGAGCTCATGTGCGATGCAAGTGATTATGCGGTGGAGTCTTGTTCTCGGTCAAAGGCGAGACAGAATCTTTAAAGCTATTTACTATGCAAGTAGGACCATGGACAACGCCCAACGAGAACTACACCACCACGAGAAAAAGAGATGTTGGCGGTAGTTTTTGCATTTGATAAATTCGAGCATACTTGGTGGGTACAAAGGTGATTGTTTACACGATCATGCGGCAATCCGATATCTTTTCTCCAAAAAGGATGCAAAACCTCGATTAATTCGATGGATTTTGCTCTTGCAAGAATTTGATATTGAGATTCGAGATAAAAAGGAAGCGAGAATGGGGTTGCCGATCATCTATCCGCCTTGAGCAACCTTACGAGGTGATTGATAGTCCAATAAAAGAATCATTTCTCGATGAACAAATTATGCGTCGAAACATCATTACCTTGGTACGCAGATTTTGTTAATTACCTCGCGGGAGAAGTTTTGCCACCGGACTTGACTTCACACCAAAAGAAAAAATTCTTACATGATGTCAAGTCTTATTTGTGGGATGATCCGTTACTGTTCAAGAGATGCGCGGATTCTATCATCCGCCGTTGTGTTCCTAAGGAAGAAATTGGAGAGATTCTTCAACATTGCCATTCATCATCTTATGGGGGACATTTCGGGCCAACCCGAACCGCTGCAAAGGTATTACAATTTGGTTTTTATTGGCCAACATTATTCAAGGATTGTTATGCCTTTGTGAAAACTTGTGATCGATGCCAAAGGGTTGGTAATATTTCACGGCGTCATGAGCTTCCTTTGACAAACATAATGGAGCTGGAATTGTTTGATATATGGGGTATTGACTTTATGGGACCATTTCCCGCGTCCTATGGAAATTTGTACATTTTGCTTGCGGTTGATTATGTCTCCAAGTGGGTTGAGGCGATTGCTACACCAACGAATGATGCTAAGGTAGTACTCAAATTCTTGCACAAGCATATTTTTACTCGGTTCGGTACTCCTCGAGCTATTGTAAGTGATGAAGGTACGCATTTTTGTAATAAATTATTTAACAACCTTTTTGCTAAATTTGGTGTGCGTCATAAGATTGCGCTTGGTTACCATCCTCAATCTAATGGTCAAGCCGAAATATCCAATCGTGAAGTGAAACAAATTCTTGAAAAAACGGTGAGTTTTAATCGAAAGGATTGGGCACAAAAGCTCGATGATGCTTTGTGGGCTTATCGCACGGCTTATAAAACACCCATTGGTATGTCACCGTATCGATTGGTGTTTGGTAAAGCGTGTCATTTGCCGGTTGAACTTGAGCATCGAGCTTATTGGGCAATTAAAAATTGAATTTTAACTTGAAAGAGGCGGTGAAAACCGATTACTTCAATTAAACGAAATGGAAGAATTTCGTCAAGAATCATATGAAAATGCCAAAATGTATAAGGAAAAAACGAAAAAATGGCATGATCAAATGATTTTGCGACGTGAATTCTTACCCGGCCAACAAGTGTTATTGTTCAACTCTCGATTGAAACTTTTTCCAGGTAAACTCAAATCACGATGGTCAGGACCGTTTGTGGTTGAACGTGTGTTTCCATATGGTGCCGTTGAGTTAAGAGGGAACGATGGGAATTCGTTCCAAGTAAACGGACAAAGATTGAAACATTATTTTGGGAATGAAGCAAGGAAGGTTTTAAACCTTCCACTTGGTGATGAAATTTCTTGAGTCCGAATATTTGAGTCCGGCTAACGACTATAAATTTAGCGCTTCTTGGGAGGCAACCCAAGTGATTTTCGTGTGATCGAATTTTTGTGTGATTTTATTTTCTTTTAGTTTGGTGTGTATTTATTTGAATTTTGGTGTGATTTTTGTGTAAATTAATTTGTGTGTGATTTTAAATTAAATTGAAATTTTTATAAATAAAAAAAAAAAAAAAAAAAAAAAAAAAAAAAATACGGCAGGGCTGCGGCCCGAGACAGGGTGAGCAACATGAGACGGAGTGTGCGGGCGCTGCAGCGCCCGAGTGATTGCTGGGCAGGATAAAGGGCATCAGCCCCATTTCTCTTTACAAACAAAAACACCCCCACACGCCTATACCCCCACACGCCTATCTTCTTTCTTCTACAAAACTCCCACCTAGCATTCACTTATACACCATTCAAGTGGGCAATTGAGCAATTTAATCATCAAATTCATCTTCTACATCAATTGGGTAAGTGAGCTTCAATTGTACACCAACTTTCTTCAAATTTTCAAGCTTAGGTTAAAATTGTGGGAATTTTCAATATCATTATAATTTCGAATTTCTTGATAAATTCTTGATAAATTGTGATTATATATGATTATATTGTGCTTGAATTGGTTGGTGTTGAAAAATGGGCATGAATTGAATTTCAAATGTGGTGTTCATCTCTTCTTTGCATATATGCCTACAAGGTGTTTGTTAAAATGCCTCAATGAAAAATATTACACCTAGGCATTTGATTCTTGTCATCATTGTGTACTAAAGGTTATTTGATCATGGATTGATGACAAGGATGCATAATTCTTGAGTTATTGCCAAATTTCTAACTCCTAACTCGTATTGTGCGTTCTATGTGTATTTTGCTTGTGTTATTTTTCAGGTGATTTCCCGATCAATTACAATGCCAAGAACAAAGAATGCAAGCAAGGGCAAAAGAGTGGCAAGTACGTCCGAGGAAAATGTTGAAGATCGTTTTCTTCACTTGGAAGCACAACAGTTGTATTATGATACATTATGCTCAAAGAGCATAACGGCAGAACGGGGGTTACAACCGGATTGAATGATGGTGAACTTGCACAAATGATACATCGAAGCAATGGAAAAAACTTTGTGCACAACCGGACCATTCGCACCGAATATAGTCCGAGAGTTTTATGCGAATGCGAAGACCAAAAATGGCTATAACTCAGTGGTTTTCATGCGTGGAGTAGACACGGTATACACTCATACAACAGCGATAAGAGAATATTATGAACTCCCGGAGGTGGATCATTCATTTTGTATGTCGAATTTATCTCGCAACCACCGAGTATGGAGGAGATTTGTAACACCTTATGTCGGCTGGAAGCGTGGTACGTCATATAAAAGTTGTGGGAGGTGCTCTTTGCTTTTCCGCACACGAGTCTTAGTCGATATGGGCGAGCTTGGTACCACTTCATATGCAACAACTTGATACCAACCAAGCATGTTAGTGATGTAACTAAGGAACGAGCTCATCTTCTATATGCCATATTCTTGACATACAATTCGACCCGGTAATTATTGCAACGTCCCTTCATAACAAAATGCTACAACCAAAAAAGGGGGACTAATATTACCGAGTTTAATTTGTGGGTTATGTAAAAAAGAGAGGTGTTAAGTGGGATAGCTCCGAGCCGTTGGAAAATCCTAAGGGACCTATAGATTCGGCTACTATTGCCTCTTATGACGAGTGGGCGGCGGTATGCCTAATCCGAAGGGTGCAGGATTTATTCTTGATCCCGAATTTGCTCTACCAGCTATTGAGCATGATACTCATGCCCAACCACAGAATGTAGACACTTCATCCGATTCGGCGGCAAGGCGTTTCGTTCTAGACGCTCACATCACGATAACAACCCTTCGAGACGCACTAGTTCGCGAAATACGAGAATTGAGAAGGGCTTTTGTAGAAGCGAGCAACGCCACGAGCGGCACGAGAAGAATATGAGAATGAGCACAACCGAGTACTTACCGGATATATAGCAGACACACCCGCAATTCCAGTTCCCAATACCACCACCACCGGCCCTATTGCTCATTTTTCACCACACGACCGATGAGGAGTCCTAGGCGCTTCCGGCTATCGGGAAAGTTTTCTCACTCTCCATTGAGGACAATGTTCAATTTAAGTTTGGGGGTGTAATTTGTATTTGTGTCTTTTGAGTCGTGTCGTCGAGTCGTGTCAAAAAAATCGAGTTGAGTCGAGTCGGGTAGTTTGTTGAACTATAGAACTACATGACTAAGTAGATTTGTTGATTGCGAGTTGAATCATCACGAAAGCATGCTTTTAAGTGGTGATCTATATTTTGCTTCATTGATTTCATATTCATGCATAATTCTCGTTAACTTATTTGAAAATGATTAATGAAGTCGAAAGTGTTGCTTGTATGATCCCACCGGATTCTAGAACTTGTTTGATCACTAATTGAGGCGAAATCCTAGGTGAAATAACATAAGGAAATGATTTAGGCCATCTTTGAATAAAAGCTAGAGCCAAAATAACTACCTTTGTACGATATAATTTCACTAGTGTCCCCTTTTGAGCCTATTAAACCTTATCTTTGGCAACCAATTGTTTTTACCTTGAGCTTACATGTGAAAATCCTAATTACCCATCATTCATACACACAAAATGATTGAAGGTTGAGGAGGATGTAATAAGTAAGGTAGATGTTCATTCGCATGAAGTTGCCGAGAAAAAGAAATAATGAAACCCCATGTGTTAAAATATGCAAAAGACCAAGTTTGGGGTCTCAAAAAAAAAAAATTGTTGAAAATAGAGGCTCGTAAAGGGAGAATAATTGAAAATTCAACAAAAGTGAAGGTAGCCATGTTGTTTGGCAATTGGTGATTTGAAGAGGTAATTGTGTGTTTGGGTGAATTGAGCCACTTAATCCTAAATTTTCCTACCCGACCCTAAGCCACATTACAAGCTTTGGAAGCCCTATTGATCCATGTGTTATATTAGCCTACATTAGTGGAGATTAGTGGGAATAACAAGCCTATGGAATCCGGTAGTCATTATCTTTTGATACTTAGAAGTGGATCATCTTGATAACCTTTGATTGCGTAAATCAATTTGAATAATGTAAACGGAATTTTCATGAATATTCAACACTTTTGATCACAACGTTAAAATGCATGCTTGATTGATAGTGAAATGAGTTTTAGACAAATTTTATTGGTTTATGGAGTTTTGTAGTTGCTTGTGTTGTTGTATTGTTTGTCTTTCATTTTGGAGTTATAATTGTTTGAGGACAAACAATAGCTTAAGTTTGGGGTATTTGTTAAGTTGGTATTTTACCAACTTATTTGAGTAATTTAGATTAGAATTTGGTTTTATTTTGGGTGTCGATGAAGAGTCACTACAGATTTGGTAGCCGAGAAATGAAGAAAACGATGAAAAATGACGCGAAGAAAGAAGAAATCGCGTGTGAGAAACGAAAAAATCGCACTTTGACCCAAAGACGGGCGGTATTTGCTGCTCGCGTGGCGGCATGCGAGCTTGAGCGGTATTTAGCGCCGAAGCGCTTAACGCCGCTTGCAGCAGGCGCCGGCGGAATAAATGGACGATGCGGGGGGGGCTGCAGCTAACGCCAACGCCCGGGCGGCGCCGGGCGACAACTTGACAGGACGCATTGGCGCGCAGCGCTCGTGCGATAAAATGGCACGTAATTTTTGGCGCCGCAGCGCCATGCGCTGGCGCTTGCAGCGCCGGGGCGGAAAATCCTATGTTCACCTACCCCCTTCTTGGACTTTTGTGTACTATAAATACCATCATTGGGGCTTGAAATGAGGGCATCTTGGAACCCTTGGGAAGGCAATAAAAACAGCTACAAGACAAGGAAGAAGAATTTGAGCACTTTGAGAAGAATTTGGAGAAGAAGATTGGAGGCTTCTATCATCTAGAAATAGAGAAGATCCCTCAACTCTTGTTCTTATTTTGTTGCTTTCTTCATATCTTGTAAGATGTATTGTTGTATTTTCATGGATTCATTTTCTTTAATCATGAGCTAAACACTATAATTCTAGAGGATTCATGTAATCTATGTTTGAACTTATGTTTTGAGATTGTGGTTTGTCAATCTAGATCTATCAATTTATTTGTGCTATTTGGATCTATTGCTTCTAAATTACTTGATCAATAATTTAGATTGTTTGGTGTATTTGATTTGACACTTGAGAGAGGTAATTGAATACATGACCTTGGAATAGCATAACCTAGGATTTCATAGAATTGAGAGATTTGTGAATCCTTTGAAGTCATTTATCAAGATTCATAGCTTTTATTGAGATTTTGATTGGTGATTTTTATAGAGATATTGATTTCCCAATTGAATCTAAAATCATTGACACTTGAGAAAGGGAATGATTATTGTAGAAATCTTGACTTATAAATTGGTAATTGATGATTGATAAACCATATTGACAACATAAGGGATAACTAGATTCATCATACCTCTAGAATTCATTTAATCATTTGGATAAACTCATTGATATTTTCATATTCTTAATTTATTTTTTTAGAATTTTTAGTATAATCAACTCCATCAATTATTGAATTTCTAAATAAAGTTAGACTACTATATTATAGTACTTAGCAATAATTCGATAATTATTCCCTGTGGATTCGACAACCTTACTACTCTATATTAAAACTTGACACCGTAGACTTGCGGTTAGAAAGATATCTAACATCACTCGTCTCCAGACTCCCGGCAGTTCCCACTGAGTATTCAGCCATTGGGGCAGGTGGTGAGACACCTTCATTAGGGGTTGGCTCGACTGGGGTCCCCACAATCCCAGTTTCATCGCCAGTTCCCTTAACACCTTCCTCCGAATGAGCTGGGGAGGTGGTTGCAGCGACAACAGTGGCAATATGTTGCACCACTCCCATGGGGTCTATCTCCAACTGTGATTTGGAGGACTCTCCGGGTCCCTCCATCATTCTTTGCTCATGAAGTATTCTGGATTCTTGCATTGCTTGCTACATTTGCAATTCTTACGTGGCGAAGAAAGAACAGGTCTAGATCCTCATCACTTTCTCGATAGGGCGTCAAGATTAGGGTGTGTATGATCGGTGGTGCGGTGAGAGAGGCGAGATCTTTGGCCTTCTCACGTTCTCTGCGTCCTCAATCGCTCTAGCCCGTTCATTTTCTTTTCGAATCTGCGGTATATTGATGCAATTATCCTCGTCAAGGGCTTGCAAAGATGCTTTGTGTCCACCTCAAGAAACCACGAAGAGTTCTTCTTCTCAAAGCAATGAACTCGGACTTTCAAACCGCACTCTGGATAGACTCGAACTTCCATTTTCTCCACTCTCATGAGACAATTTTGTATGTCCGGATATAATGGAGAGTACATGATTACATCATCTTCATCGATCTCTTGCTGGCCCTCGTTTCCGGGGATTAGGAGTAGCGAGACATTTTGCCGACACCCTCGTAGCCTCTGTTACATAAAGGCGGAGACACAACCCGTCAACAGGTGATTTGGTTGTCTCGGCCATTCCTTGTTCCTCGGTTGTTCGTCTCTGGTGGGTCTCGACTTGCCTCGTTGATCGGCCTCGTGAGACTTGGCGTTTCATCGATCACTTCGGAGACTCTACTTCTCCAGCGAGTCGGGTATCTTCTCAAGTGAGTGTGTGAGACTCATTTGTCTTCTCAAGCTCGGAGAGCTTGGAAAGTCTTCTTCTTCTCTTTGTTTTTACCAAAGGGATATCCGCTCCACTTCCTCCTGGTTCATTGAAGGTAAATGCCTTAGCAGATGTCTTAGAGGCATTTGCCTTCCTTGTTGTGGCGATCCTCTTCTTCTTGATTCTTGGAGAAGGGATTAATGGTTCCTTCTCCATTGCGGCTGCGCTGCGGCGGGAGACACTACTGGGGGGGTGACTCGGCTGCAGGGGTAGGAGCAGATTTCTTTTTCTTTCTTTGCAGCAGGGGCGTGATCTTTTACTTATTTGCATGGGCAGCCTTTTTCTTTGGAGGAGAGGATTTGTATCTTGAGGGTCAATCGATTCCCTCTCACTCGTGATCACCCTCTTGGCGTATGCTCTCTTCTGTGCGCCAGATAGGTTTGATCTGAACATCCTCTTGTTTATATGGAACGCCTTTCCATGTCGAAGAGGGACTCCTTTTACTTCCATCAACCAGCCAATCACCAGGCCGTATCCTAAGGAACCTCCAAACGTTCCATCCTCTTTGAAGGATTTGTTCCCAACATTCTGGCAGAGTCTATTGTAGACAAACTCAGCCCAATTCACCTTCGTTTCATCAAGGATCGCAGCCATTACGATCAACTTAGCTTTAGATAGCTGGTCAAAGCTGCCAAATTTGATGTCTTTGCATTTGGCAACGATGTCCAGCAATTTGTGATAGTCCTCTTTCAGCAGCCTCTTATTAGCTGTGTAGACCACTTTTGCAGCATAGTCGGACTTAGCTACTTCCTTCCAAGCAGCAGTCAGGTCGACCTCAGCTTCATGAATCTCCGGCACTCCTTCCGCAGGCAACAAGCAGTGTTCAGCCAAATCCTTGGCAGTGATGGTGAACTTCTTTCCATGAACAGAGGACTTGATGCCCTCATCGTAAACTTCAGCGTTCACGTAGAACTATGCGACCTCTTCCACATAGGTCATCGGAAACTCCAACGTTAGAAATGGTTTCAGCCCAGATGTTTCAAATTTCTCAGCAATCTTCTTCACTAGGTTGTCGTTGGACCCGTGTTTAACCATACCATCGAAATCCACAGTAGACCCGATGTGGATTTGCTTTCCTAGCTTGACAAAATCATGTGTAGATGCCATTTCGAGATGTTTTACCGAACGAAACTTGAAAACCGGGCGAGGATAGATAGGGTTTTGAGAGAAAATTTTTGCTTTTGCTTTCGAGAGAGAGATGAACAGTTTTTGGTAAAGTATGGGAGAAACGGACGAAATGGTTTAAGTATGGTTCATGAAAGGACGTGCGGGTGGTTTTTGAAATTTGATCAAAATCAACGGCTTAGATCTTGCACGCCGATTTACATTTAATTTCTCACATTTAATGCGGCAGCATTTATATCCAATCATAAGCTTGGTGTGCAGCTTTAGCCTGTACACGTCATAATTATGCTGACGTCATTCTTAAAAACATTCCCGCTTAGTAAAAACGACTGTGTTTTTGTCACTTTGCTCATGAATGACTCAGCTTGCTCCTTAGCTGATTCAATCCTTCTTCTCTTTGCTCTCCTAGTGACTCGGCTATCGCCTAACTCGTCTGGTGATTTTCCGATCTGGTGATTCACTTAGTCAATTCTTTAATTGACTCTTTTTCCTCTTTTCATGTTTCATCTCTTTTCTTTGAGTCTTCTGAGTGTCAACTCAGCTCAATTAACCCTAACTCATGCTTGAGTTCTTCAAATCTTGACTCACATAATGGTTTTGTGAATATGTCAGCCAACTGCTTATCAGTTGAAATATATTCCAAGGTGATGTCTTTCTTTTCAACATGATCTCTTATGAAGTGATATCTGACATCGATATGCTTTGTTCTTGAGTGCAACACAGGATTTTGAGTGATTGCAATTGCACTTGTGTTATCACACATGATTGGAATTTCCTTTTCTTGACTTCATAGTCTCTCATTTCTTTGTCTCATCCATAAGACTTGGGCACAACAAATTACCGCTGCAGCTATGTATTCTGCTTCATTTGTAGAGGTGGCTATTGAATTTTGCTTTTTGCTAAACCAGAAATTAGCCTATTTCCAAGCATTTGACATGTGCACGAGGTGCTTTTCTGTCAACTCTACATCCAAAGATAGTCGAGTCGAATAACCAATTAGCTTGAATCCGCCTTCCTTTGGATACCATAAGCCAACTTCTTGGCTTCCTTTCAAATATCTCAAGATCCTCTTGATTGCGGTCATGTGGCTTTCTTTTGGAGCAGATTGAAATTTTGCACATACACCTACAAAGCAAAGGTGATGTCCGGCCCGCTTGCTTTGTGAGATAAAGCAATGATCCAATAAGTGCTCAGATCTTGTTTGATCTAGGCTTGCCATCCGCATCCATATCAATTTTGATCGATGTATTCATTGGTATTTTCGAGAAGGCTTCTCTTCCATACCAAATTTCTTCATTAAATCTCGGTGTATTTTGTCGACTTATGAAGGTTCCATCCTTCATTTGTTTCACTTGGAGTCAAGGAAGAATGTCGAGTTCTCCCATCATGCTCATTTCGAATTTGCTTTGCATAAGATTTGAAAATTTATCACACAGCTCTTTGTTTGTGGATCCAAAAATGATATCATCCACATATATTTGAACAAGCAGTATACTCTTCCTATCATGAATTATGAAGAGTGTTATGTCCACTTTGCCTTTTGTGAATCCGTTCCCAGTCAAAAATTGTGACAATGTATCATACCATGCTCTAGGTGCCTGTTTCAACCCATATAGAGCTTTCTTGAGTTTGTATACTTTATCTCCAAGAGTCTTCTGCTCAAATCCTGGAGGTTGTTCAACATACACTTCTTCTTCCAATAAACCATTAAGAAGTGCACTCTTTACATCCATTTGATATACAATAAAGTTCTTGTGAGCTGCATAGGCAAGAAACATCCTTATGGCTTCCAATCTTGCCACAGGAGCAAATGTTTCATCAAAATCTATCCATTCTTCTTGGCAATATCCTTTGGCTACCAATCTTGCTTTGTTTCTTACCACAGAACCTTCCTTATTCATCTTGTTTCTAAATACCCTTTTAGTGCCAATAACATTTTGATGGGTAGGTCTTTGAACCAGTTCCCACACTTTATTTCTTTCAAACTGATCCAGCTCTTCTTGCATGGCTTGAATCCAATGTGTGTCATCCAATGCTTGTGACACATCTTTAGGCTCTATTTGTGAGATAAATCATGTGAACATTGCTTCTTGTTGAGCTCTGGATCTCGTTTTGACACCTTCTCTAACATCTCCAATGACTTGTTCTAGTGGATCGTCTCTCAGCCATCTTACATCAGGTTGGAGTAAGTTAGCTGGATTCAGTCGTCTTGCAGCTGTGTTGCTTTGATCAGCTCTCTCATCATCACTTAGCTGCAGATTTTCCAACTGTTTTTGAGACTCGACTTTCTCATCTTCATCCGGGTTTATAATTCCGGCTTGACAAAGATAGGGACTCTTCGCATGGTTGGTTGATTCAACTTATCGGTGACTCTTCAATGTCTTCTCCATTTACATTTGGCTCATCAAACACCACATGAATGGATTCCTCTATAACCATAGTCCTCTTGTTGAGTACTGAGGCTTTGCTTTAAATTTGAGTATCCCAAAAAGATACCTTCATCGACTTTAGCATCAAAAGCCTTTAAATTATCTTTGCCATTGTTATGGATGAAGCATTTGCATCCAAATATTCTAAAATATGCAACATTTGGCTTTCTCTCTGTCCAAATCTCATAGGGAGTCTTTTTTCGTCTCACATTTTTATCATGCATCTATTTTGAGTATAGCATGATGTGTTTATTGCTCGCCCAAAATCTTTTAGGTAGCCCTGCTTCCTAACATGGTCCCTCTTCGCTTCTTTAAGAGTTCTGTTCCTTCTTTTCGCAACTCCATTTTGTTGTGGAGTCCTTGCTGCAGATAATTCATGACCAATACCATTTTCAATACAAAGATCGAGTGATTATACTATTGACAAACTCGGTTCCTCGTCGAGATCTTATTTTGATAATGGTTTGACTCTTCTCATTTTGGATTCTTTTCATCGGATGTGGTAGTTTTCGCAGAGTTTCTTTCTTCTTACACATGAATATTGTCCATGTATATCTTGAGTAGTCATCTACTACCACCAAGGTGTATTTCTTCCCACTTATGCTAGCTGGTTCAATGGACCAAATAGATCCATATGTAGCAGTGCAATATTCTTGTTGAAGATGGACATGTCTTTTCTTTGAATGATGATTTGATTTGCTTTCCCATCTGGCATGCATCACATACACTTTCCTTCTTGTATATTGAGTCTGGAAGTCCTTCTACAAGACTGCTTCTGGCAAGCTTGTTAATTGTTTTGAAATTTAGGTGACTCGGTTTTTTGTGCCACAGCCAACTTGATTCAGCTGTGCTCTTTGCTAGTAGACAAGTGATTGGTGTTGCAGTTGACCAATCTACCACATACATGTTCTTTTATCCGCATCCTTGCAACACAACCTCATTGGATTGATGTCCTTGATTTGGCATATACCCATGTTGAATCCAACATTGTAGCCTTTGTCAGAGTTGGCTAATACTTAGCAGATTGAATTTGAGTCCTTCAACATATGCAACATCTGTGATTTCTAATCCATTTTTCTTGATGGATCCAATGCCTCTTATTTCTCCTGGAGCTTCACTTCCTCCAAATATGACTTTTGCACCTCTGACTTCCTTGAATTTTGATAGATTTTTCTTGTTTCTGTCATGTGTCCGGGAATGCACCACTATCCATGTACCAGGTTCCTTGGCACTCAGCTGCTCCTTGAACCTGCAATCAAGGAAGTTAGGTTTTAGGTACCCATACTTGCCTGGGTCCTGAGGGGTTAGTATTGTAAGATGATCCAACCAACCTATAGCCAAATGATTTGAGTCTAAGGAGTTTCCATCTATCAGTGCCATAATCATAATTAATTTTGGCAAATTGCTTGGGGGTTCCAGGTTCATACTTTGTCTCTTTTGTCAGCGTATGTCTGTGTATGTGTTTTAGCAATTGCCTTCTTTGGGTAGTTGTGATATCTCTGAGTGTAGTGCCTAGGTGCATATGTGTGCTGATGAAAGCTCTTATACCTTTGGAATGACCTTTGCTGAGTTCTAGGCCTTTGCCACTTAGACTTATATTCCATAGGTCTTTACTGAAAGTTCACATTATCCCAATCAGCTTGGCTTGGGTACTTTCTACCATTCCCATCATATGAGTTTCTTTTATAGAACTTCCGGGGTTTTTGGTAGCTCTGTTTTTCTTTGAGTATTTCTGTTTGGAGTTTCTTTGAGGAACTCGGTGGATTTCTTCTCATTGTCCTCTCTCAAAGACACTCAATCGGTCGTTTTCCTTTTCCTTTATAACCAAGGCCAGTTTGCTTGTGATTGTGCTTTGGAATAAATGTGGGTGCACCATTTGGAGTTTAGGATTTTTGAGATACTTCATTACTTGAAGATCCTTTTTCCAAAATCACTTTTGGAGCTTGACATAGCACAGAGGAATTAAATCCTAAGCATGTCTTGTCTCCACATTCTCTTTGACTCATAATAAGATCATCCAATGATTTAGATGCCTTAGTGAATGAGGTAATCACATTTTTGAGGTCATTTTCCCTCTTTTCTATAGCAGCTATCTCTGCTATTAGCTTAGCATTTTCAGCTTTTAGACTTTCATTCTCATCAGCGATTTGACTTAGAGTACTCAGCTCCTTAGTCAGCTGTGAGTTTTGGCTCTTGAGTAGGTTGTTTTCCTCATTTAGTAGTGTGTGTGAGGATTTAATGTGTTCAAAGTCTTTCATCATTTTGCCTAATGAATCATAAAGATCAGTGGGTGATGAAGTGTGTGTGTCTGTCACTATCACTAGAATCGAGTGTGATGAATTAGAGTGTACCTCATCTTCTTGGTCGAGGTTGGTCTTGTTCCTTGGCCATCAAACGATCAAGGCTTCTTCTTCGAGTCACTTGAGTAGTCACTTCACTACTCTCGAATCGATTGTGTCTCTTGACTTGTTTGTCTCAGCATCTCTCGCAACCAACATTGCCTTTTTCTTTTCTTGTCTTCTTTCTCCGAAGACCTTTCTTTCTTCTTCATTCTTGTATTTGTTGACTAGAGGATATGGGCAATCAATGGCATAGTGACCTGGTTCTGTCATAGGTTCAAAGATAGATTTTCAACCTTTTGATTAACTCTTTCTATTCTTGGATTGCCAGCCCTTTGATATTCAACTTTTTGATGCTCTGGTCTCTTGGTTGGCCTATCTTCCCTTGACTTGGAGGGAGCTGAGTGTCTTCTTGAGGATTCGCCATTGCCTCTCTTGTAGTTCTTATTGAAGAACTTGTTAAACCTTTTAACCATCGGGGCTATTTCCTCTTGGTCAATGACTTCTTTGACCTCGGCTCTCTTGCCATCCTTAACAATTAGAGCGAGTTGTTTTGGGCACAATTGTCTCCTCCTGGTCTTTTCTTCTCGGCTCAAATTCGTAGGCTTTGAGATCCGAGAATAGCTCATGGTTGGATGTCTTGGATAGGTCCATGGAATGTCTTAGTGCCATGACCTTCATTTCCCATTCAGCTGGGAGACTTCTTAGAATCTTCATACACATTTCCTTCTGTGTATATTCTTTTCCAAGTGCAGATAGTTCGTTGGTAATTTCTGTGAACCGAGCATCCAGTTGATCCAAGGTCTCTCTGCGATCATTTTGAAATTCTCAAATTTCAGACAAAGAACCGATAGTTTATTTTCCTTGATTTGCTCTGAGCCTTCACAAATCAATGTTAGCTTGTCCTAGATTTTTTTAGCCGTTTTGCATGATTTGACTTTATTGAACATGGCTTCATCCAAGGTTTTGTAAAGAATGTCCTTGGCCACATTGTCCAAGTTATAGCTTTTTCTGTCATCATTTGTCCATTGACTCTTGTTTTTCAACCATGACCGGTAGTGGGAGCAACATCCTCTTCACCTTCATGCAGCCTCTCCTTACAAATTTGTGTTCACTTGTAAAATTTGCAGTGGCCCATCCTCTATCACTATCCACATCTCATCGTGTAATCTTTGATAGATGAGCTCGCATACGAATTTTCCAATCATCAAATTCTTCAATTGTGAACATAGGGATGCGTGTCAAATTTGCTTCCATGATAATAACTTTTCTTTGGTAAAAAGAGTTTTGAAAGATCAAGTACTAAAACAGACTTTGAAAAATTTGGAGATCTAGTTCAAGAACGGTGCGGAAGGCTCAATGAACCAACCGCTCCGATACCACTTGTAGGTCCGAAGGGGTGTGAGTGTAAGGTTTAGAAGGGGGTTGAATAAACCTTACCAACTTTTCAAATTAGTCCTTTTAAATATTCGAGTTAATACTTCACGAGTTGTGTCCTTGATGGATGACTAAGTTAGTTAATCGCAGAGTTAGTCACTCAACGACTGATCGAGTTTGTTGATAGAATAACTCATTGTTTTGACTAAAGACTTAACTCGATTGTGATTTGTTTTCATTGGAAGATTTAACACCCTTGAATTTGGTTGAGTTTGCTTTAATGCTTGGTTTTAGCACTTTCGATTGATTATCAATTGGATAGCAAGTTTATCGTGAGATATAAAAATAAGATCACGGAATCCACTAAGTATTGATCTATATACGAGTGGTTAATGACCCAGATACAAGTCTTGATCACACCTGGTGACTTGATCCTTTGGGACTCGACCGAGATGCCTTGGTCACACGGTGGCTTCTCGACGACTCGAAGCTTCTTCACAGGCAAATTTGTGCCGCTTTGCTACTACAGCCCACTTGCTCAAGCTTCTTGGATTTGATCACGAAGCCCTCCAAAAACTTGAGACGGTTCGACCTTGAACCTTCCTACAATCCTTCGTGGAATGTAGACCCCTTGATTCTTCAAAAATTTCCTCTTCAACCGATTGAAGTTATCTTTCCTTCACAGTGAGTGTTGGATTGATTTCCTTCGTAATGTAGGCTTGAGGATTGATCTTGAATGATTTGAGAATATTTTTGGTTACTGATTCAAATGTTTGCTTGAATGTTCGTGGTTGTGTAACCTTCTCTCGAGTTATTCCTCGGCCTTTTATAGTGATCTTTCAAAAAATGCCCGTTGAAGAGATATGCTTATTTTTGAAATTCACTTGTGGTCGTTGGCTTGTCTTGTTGCGATCCTTGAAATTGCCACTTCCTCGTATGAATGATTCTTTCGACTTTTCGAGTTCGACCCAAGTGCGATGCTTCCCATTGGTTTATTCCTCTTGCACGCTCGGGATCGAGCACTTCAAGAAAGGTAGTATGGAGGTATTACTTGTTTAAGTAATTCTCTTGATTTCGTGCAACGGATCTCTTTTGATTATCTCGACTTGACTCGCATTTTCTTAACATCCCAGGTGACTTGAGTCATTTTCCAATCATTGGATGACTCTTTGTCACTTCAACCTTGAGACTTGGCTATCTTGAGTTGACTTGGCTGATACTTCATTCAGCTACATCTCGATGCACCTTGATCGAGTTCATGTCTTCTCTTCTTTGCCACACTCATTTTGCCTCACAATGTGAGTCTTCCTTTTTGTCTCTAGTTGACTTCTTGCATGTTCGGGCATAGACGACTTGACTCGGCTCGACCACCCTATCTATTACAATGCAATTTACAACAAAAATGGGGTGCCAACTTCTATTCTAAGTTTTACATGGCATTCATCAAAATCTACAAAATAATTTCCCAACATCTCGAATACCCATCATTCCGAAGTATTCTTGAGAAAGGAATTTATTGAAGTCCCAAGAATCTTTGAGGACTTTGCCAGGGTGGTTCTACCAGAAATCATGGAGTCTCTAACTATCAAGGAGATCGATATGAAAATACAAGATCAACCAGTCTTCAACAAAAGTCGAAGTCTCAGAGTTGAGCCCATAAGGATGTCTTTCCAACAGGACAGAATGGTTAGCAGTAGCCGTTGGGAAGAAAAGAGACCAAGTATAGTTCAGTGTATCCCAGATGTTTTCAAAACAGCAGGAGAGCTGAAATGCCCAGAAGGATGGAGAGAATTTGAAGTAATATTTGACATCACTCAAAAGGATAACATTTTTCCTTGTGATGTTCTATATTATCTCCAACAACCCAAAGTTGGAAGGTATCAAGGAAGCTTAAAGATGGGTGAAATGAGCTGATTATCACATGTACAGCAGAAAAAATCCCAGAGCAATTAATACTGGAAATTGAATTTCTTGAGGATCATAAACCTTGGGAAAGATTACAAGATGGAATGGAGTTTACAGTGGCGGACAAAAGATACAGAATCAGATGACCACTAGTCCATTCTCCATATACATTTCTATTGGAATGTTATATGTTGAATACAAAGCCGAGTATTTCGCCGCCTATATTGATTCTGGGGCTGGAATATGTATTGCAAAGCTGGATGTTTTTCCCAAAGACATTGGAGAGGATTTGCCAGCTATTGCAGGGAGAGATTTCTCTAAGAGGATTCTTATCCTTAATAGAGGAATTAAGCAAGCAGAAATCATGATCGGAGGCGCGGGCGGTACCCCATGGTACAAAGTGAAGACACCACCAATCTATTTTCATGACACAGGAGCAGATGTCTTGCTAGGAAACAATTTCCTACAAACATTCAAGCGATTCACACAGAAGAATGAGACAAGAAGGCTTATTTTCACAACATTATGTGATCATAAGATTATTGTCCAGAGACTGCGGGAAGCATTCTACAGACAAATGCCTATTAATTTTCGCAGCAAGCGTGGTGATGAAGCCAAACTTCGCAATGCAAAAATGGTGGATCGCAGAAAATTTGGTGAAGCTTTATTATCCTATAGACAATTCGGAAGCCGAAAGGATAAAAAGATATGGGATAATAACTTGTATTCATTCAGATTACAACGAGAAGAACGAGTTACTCCAGAAGCCATTGTAGAATTATGGATGGGTCTAATGGAGAATCCACAGAGTGACGTGACCATTGAGGAACAAATATCACTCGAGGATGTCAAAAAGAAGATCCAAAGGAATTATAATGAAGATCATTTGGCTTGGTGGGATAAGAACGAGCTTAAAGCTTTTTTAAAGGTTAAACCCAGAAAAGAGTACGAGTTCGTGAGATTCAAACCAATCCTTATGAATCAGGAAGATCGTCAGGATATGCAGAAGATACTTAAGGAACATCTTGACCTTAAGTTGATTTCACCAGGAGTTTCTCCATACAGTAGTCCAGGATTCCTAGTCAGAAACCATGGAGAAATCAAAAGAGGAAAGCCAAGACTTGTTATTAATTACAAAGGGATTAATAATATTTTGGAGTTCGACGGATACTATATCCCAAGCAGAGAACATCTGGTTAACTGTATCAAAGGTGCCAAGATATTCTCAAAGTTTGATTGCAAATCTGGATTTTACCAGATTAAGATGGATGAAGAAAGCAAGAAGTTCACAGCTTTCTCCACACCACAAGGACATTATATTTGGAACATGATGCCTATGGGATTGGCGAACGCACCACAGATATATCAAAGGAAAATGGATAATCTCTTCAAAGATTATTTCATTTTCATGTTCGTGTACATCGATGACATTCTGATAGCATCAAAGAACATGAAGGAGCATCTCAAACATTTGGAAATATTTTCAGATGTTTGTCACAAGGAAGGATTAGTGCTTTCGGAGAAGAAGGCAGTAATTGCAACGAGACAGATTGAATTCCTCAGAATAGAGATCGATGAATCTGGAATCATTCTACAAAGTCATATTGTGGAAAAGATACAAGGATTTCCAGATACATTGAAAGACAAGAAGCAGCTTCAGAGTTTTCTTGGAGTTGTTAATTTTGCTGGGATGTTCATTAACAATCTGGCATATTATAGGAAGGTGTTTAGCCCATTGCTTAAAAAAGATACAGTTTTCAAATGGGAAGATGAACATCAAGAAGGAATTAAGCAATTTAAAGAAGTTTGTAAAAAACTTCCAAAGCTTGCGATTCCCCAAGACGAGGACGAACTGGTTCTTTACACAGATGCCAGTGATGATTGGTGGGCCGCAGTTCTTACTAAGGTCACACCAAACGAAGAAGTGCCATGTAGATATTGCAGCAGTTTATTCACACCCAGTGAAGCAAACAGATGGCATATCAACGAGAAAGAATTCTTTGCAGTCAGAAAGGCTTTTAAAAAATGGCCTCTATTTTTACTGGCTAAAAAGTTTACTTTGAAAATTGATAATTCAAGTGTCTAGGCTTTTCAGAAAAATAAAATTGAATCAAAACCAGAAAAGGCTCGATTACTTAGATGGCAAGCTGAATGTCAATATTATGATTATGATATTTTCATTATAAAATCTCATGAAAATATTCTTGCAGATTTTTTGACACGAGATGGAAGGACGCGTTGCTGATGAGGTCCTTAAACGAGTAAGACATCTCAGGGAAAACCTGGAGAGTCTAGAACAAGATTTTGGGACATTATGTCTCAATGCAGAAGTTGTAGGATGACTTCAACAGGCTGACCAGAAATCCGTTTCTAGTCAAATACGAGCATGCCAGTTCGCTCAAGGACAATTGTTCTTAGCACTGCAAGGGCCTCTCTTCCAGGCCGCATATCCTACGATGCAAAAAGGGGCAAATAGAGAACGGGGCTCTAACCCGGAGGTTATGGATTCAAGTACCATAATCACAAGTGTTGCAGGTGATGCATCCCCTGAGGGTGTACAAATTGTAACGAATGTTGAAGCTCCGGTGTCACAACCCGAGTCTTCAAGTCAACCCAAAGACCTCAGGGTAAAAAGGGAGAGATGAATCTTAGGCCACAGATCGGCAAATCTAAGGTTCAACGACGAGATTAAGATTTCTCCTATACAGGTATATCAACGACAATGGGAGAAACTAGTTACAAGGAGAGATATTAACCCAGAAAAAACTATAGTTGATATCTCAGGCAAATATCCCAGGGTTTGGATGAAGCCAGGAAGTCATCCAAATGAAGTACAGGAATGGTATACATTTGGAGCTCTAGCTTCAATCTATACTGTATCACCAGTATTCCCCGAAATTTCGAAATTACCGAAATGGATTGGGGAAGCAGTTTACGAGACTTGGGCCAACAATCCACACTTGGCCAGAGGAGACATTTTGGAACTATATTTTCTAAGTGCAGCTCCCGAACAAGCAAAGAAAGGCTTTAATGAAGCTTTTCATTTCATCAAGCTAAGAAGACCGAATGGAAATGCTTTAAAATATATAAAAGTATCTTCACCGGAAGAAAGACCAATATTAGTAGGAGCATTTTTTGAAGATGAAGCTTCTACCAGACGAGCATGGGGTCTTTGGATTTGTCTAACCAAAATGGACAAAGTCAAATATCCATTCAAGTTTTTCCAGAATTCAACAAATGGATCTTTCATTTTGAATTCGATGACTGGATCAACCACAGGATTTGCAGAGGAACTCTTCGAGACCAAAAGAAGAATTCTCTGGGAAAATAAGATTCCGGCAAGTAAAGAAACTTACCAGAAATTATGTAATATGGCGCATGTTGGCTGTTGGATCGACCGGATCTGTCAAGCATGCCCCGAACAGAAAGAACCCGAGTTTGGGAAAGGATTCCAACCCAAACCCGACTGACAAGATCATGCAGCTGGAAAAGACAAGGGCCCAGCTCACAAGACGAGTTATCCTCGGGGACCACATAAACCAAATTTTTAAAAGATTCCCCGACAAACATCACATGGGCTGAGTCACGCGGAAGAAAAAGAAAACCAGCTGGCGAGGCAATAATGCAGGATATGACGTAGCGGCCGACGTCATAAGTTTCAACAAGATTTGAAGTCCGCCTTTCAAGTCCGGACTTACCTCTATAAATTGCAGGATTTGAAGGAAGCTGAAGACATCGAACATTTCTCTTAGTTTTCTTATAATAAAGTCTGAGAGAAAATTTGTAATATTTTGGGTGTTTTAGTTTTAAGTTTTATGTATCTACGAGTGCAAGCCTCAGATATGAGAGGCTAAACAAGTATTCTCCTCCCAAAAGGAGATTATTAATGTAACAAATTTTCTTTAAGTTCTTAATAAAAAAGAGGCTTTTTGCTTCAACATGTGTTCATAATGTTCTATTAATTCATCCCTTTTGAGAATTATCTTATACGCCTGGAGTAGGAAACGAACCAAGGCTGTGCTGAGCATTTGCTGAAGGAGTTGGATAACTTGCAGATCATCTTCCCTGAGGGTTGAAGTTGAACAGTGAGGAGCTGTTTGTCAAAGGATCTGGGGGCAGTAATTTTCCAACTGGTGGTGTTGCGAACCATCTCACCCGGGGCTGTTTCGGTCAAAGAAGGTATGAATTTTAAGGGATTTATTAATTTGACGAAAGCGGGTTGGGCCTGATATGGTCGTAATGGACTATATCCGATTTTAGAATCAAAAAACCCAGTTAGTTCTCATACCTTGATAAATCCGGGAACTAGAAATATTAGGAGTCAAATTCATATTGATTAAATTATATGATAGTTTTATTAATTTTGAGTATCTGACGCAACAAATTGGTGATCAATTAGATTGTTCAAACTATTAAATAAATTTGCAAAAACTAGGGGTAGAATTGTCCATATAGGGTAAATTGTGAGAATTCACGTAGTACAGGGGGCATAGTGAAACAAAATAAAGTTTGGTAGGTAAAGTCGAAAATGAGGCATAGTTCGGAGGGTAAAAAGTATTTAGCTCTATTTTCACATATTTTGTTTTGTCCAAACTTGATGTAATGCATATTTTAGTGTTTGATGTTTTTATGTTTCTTATTGCACTTTGGATAATCTTATTGCACTAATAAATTGTTTATCATGTTTCCAAAAGGGGAGAAATAGCAAAGTGCTAAGCAAAGAATAAGCACATAAGCAAAGTGCTTGAAAATGGTTGAATGGTTATTTGCTTGGATTGATGGTGTAAAGTACTTGATGGTAAAAGTACTTCTTGAAAAATTTTATTTGCACAAATGGCATAAGTGATTTTGATATCATATTGCTTGTATATCATCTTTTGGTAAGATTACTCCATCCTTAATCTCAATTGGGTTGAACCATTGAGAAAGTGCTTATTTTTGGTATTTTGATGGAAATTTGTATTGAGCATGTTGATGATTGATAATTGTTTGAGGTATACTTGCATTTGGTGATGAAAATTTTGGCATGATTGCATTTACAAAAGGCTATATACATCTTTTGTCTTTCTACGCACACCAAGTGCTCGATAAAATATTTCAAAGAAATTTTCTTTGTTTACATGATTCTCTCGATTTCAAATATCCTATAGGTTTATAGAGATCATGTTTTGTCACTCAAATGAGCTTTTACAAATTGTCTTTTAAGCTTTCTCTTATTATTTGGAATTTTAAGCTCTAGTTTCAAAAGCTCGATAATTCAATGAAAATGCGCACTTTGGTATATGCTTATGATGTTTTTATCTTGCTAACATTCTTTTTTATGATTCCAAAGGGAGAGAAACACGAAACAAGCTCATTAGCTCAAAGAAGCTTGAAAAAGCTCGTAGAAAAAGCTATAAGTTGTGATTGAAAAAGCCAAAAGCTGTGAATGAAACTTAGTCCATTGGATGTATTATGGATTTCTATAATTGTCTAATGATGTTTTTTTGACAGTGAGAGCTTCTAAGCGCTTGAAATTCAAGCTCATATTGTAAAAGCTAAGCTTTTAGCTTCTTAGTTGTTTGCTTCTACTTACGCTTATTGTGCATGTTGATAGGGGGAGCTTTCTTATAAATGCTTTTGTAAAATTCTTGCTCCTATACTTGTGATTTAAAACGTTTTGTCGTTTTGTTTTAAAAGTCAATCTCCTAAAATTGTTTTGGTTTGTAATCATCAAAAAGGGAGAGTTTGTTAGATAAATGTTTTTATCATGATTTTGATGATTTTGTTTAAATGTGTTTTTACACAAAAACAATGTCTCCAAGTCTTGTTCAAATACTCTTAAACGTTTTAAATTATCTCTTGGAGTATTATCTTGAGGTTTATTTTCCGATTATTCAAAACAATTTGTTTCAGACAATATTAAAAGTGTTTTTAACATTTACCGAATACCATCAAGGTAAAACGGTGCCGAAAAATGAAGTCAGAGTTTTTTTAAGGACCGAAAACTCCCCGAAATAGGTTGATCGATCGATCCCTAGGTCAACCGGTGCCTGAATATTAAGATTTCACGTTTTCAAAGAAAAATGCATGGGTCGATCGGTCAACCACAAGGGTTGACCCAAGGTTTTGTGTTCCCCTGCCTCTCTGCCTCTCTTCTGTTCTCTTCTGGAAAAATGGCAGGTATGGTCGGTCGACCGATTGACCCCCTGGGCGACCTATGTGGGACGCAGCTCAACGGACTTATTTTCAAATCTTTGTATTGGTTGACCGGTCGACCACATGGGTTGACCAGTATACAATCAGACGATTTTTTCGTTTTTTGGAGACAACGTTTCCTGTTTTTGTGGGGTTGATTTATAATAGCTATATTCTTGATTTAACATGTATTTCTTTTCAGATTCAATCCCCAAGAGGAGCCTATCAATGCTCAATATCACTCCTATAAATAGAGGAAGATTTGGAGCAACAACTACAAGACAATACACTACAACATAACAAGAGAAATCACAAGTAAATACTTTGTTCTTCAATTTCAAAATTCTTGTTGTAATAACCTAAGGTCTTTCACTTTCATATCTTGAGGTCTAGGCTTGATTCTTGGTTACACTTGCACTTCAAAGTTGTATACTTTATTATTGAGTTGTAATCTTGAATTTGTGTTCATCATTCAAACACAAGATATCCTTGTAAGTGTTCTTATAGTAAGAGCACACTTGGGTGATCTTAGGTGTTGAAGAGTGTGCTACTCTTCATAGGTGTAAGAAGATTGTGGTAATCTTCTTGTGGAAGAGTTTGGTGCTCTTCGAGGTGTTGGAGAGTTTGGAGCTCTTCAAGTCGGAAGATTATGGTAATCTTCATTGGTGCCGTTGTAAGAAGAGTGTGGTGCTCTTCAAGGTGAAGTTGTAATAGTTTTGATAACTATTAATAAAATTCTTTTTCTTTTCGAAATCCATCCCGGAGATATTGGGGTGGTAGAGCACGTAGTCCCTAGGTGGGGTGAAGCTCTATAAATGGACGTGTGTTTTATACTTTCCCGCATATTTATTCTTATCTTTGCTTATTCATTCAAAAAAGAGGGCCAAATTGAGAAAATGGGCATAATCTATTCACCCCCCTTCTAGATTATCGTAGCCACTTGGACTTACAAGTCAAAGGATGAAAGTGGGGATGATTAAGTCTGTAGCATACTTATGTTTATCTTATTTTTAGTTTGGATGATAAACTTATTCTATTTTGGATATACAAATTGGATGGTCTTTCAACTACGTATGCTTGTTATTTTGACTGTGCTAACATTGCATGATTTAATTCTAAGTGTAGCATCACTTGAGATTTTTTCCTGTGTGATATGTTTTGACCAAAAGTGCCAAGGGGGAGATTGTTAATGTTTTCATAAATTGGCAAATTTGGTCTTTGTGCTTAGTGCAAAGTCTGGTGTTGTAACTCTGTGATGCAACACTGTTGGCACAAAATCTGGAAGGCTTTTATGCCAAATTTTATGCTTCTAGTTTATGACATATTGTCTATTATGAGAAGGTTACTGATAATCTTGGATGTCTTATCTAGATTGATTCGGCCTATTTTATTTCCATTCAATCACTTTCCTTATGTATTTGTTCTCACCATAAGGAAAGTATTATTCTTCGCAGTCTTCCTTTTTTAGGTTGTAACCACCATCTGGGAATCAGGAAATCTCTTGATTTCAGCCACAGAGGTTCAGTTTTGATAACTGTAAAAGAAGAGCACATCACCTTGAATAAGTTATCGAGAAAAAACATTTTCGAGCTATATAAGTTCTTCTACAAGAAACCATTTGTTCTATTTTCTATTCTTCGAGAGAAGAAGGTGAAGATCTGCGGCGTGGATCGACTCAACCACTCAAGTATTTGAAGTTGGAGGGATTCCAACAAGGTTGAGAGTGTGGAGGATACAATCAAGAGATTAGTCTAATACAAGTGTTGGAGTGAATTGATAAAAAGAGAGTCTTTTATGCTATTCGTAAATCCAGTTGTATTTGTAATAAGCTTTGTTTTTGTAATATTGGATTGTTTCTTCTATGGACGTGGCCTCGTGCATTAAAATTAAAGAAATGATGTGGACTAATATTTTTATGAAAATGTGAAAAATTCATTAAAAAAGATATAAGAATGCAAGATAAAAGGGGCATACCCCAGTAAAGAGGAAAAGTGGAAATGGACAGGACCATAAACCACAAGGAAAAAACATAGAGCTGCAAAAGAAAGGAGGGAGAGCCCAAGAAACTACATCAGGCAACAAAAGCTCAAGAGAAACAAAAAAAAGAAAGCAAAAAAGAGCCAGCCCTGAACCATGGCAGAGATTCGAGAAAAGCCAAAAATCCATGAGAAAAGGATCATCAACCAATTAGGCAAGCAATCAATGAGAGAAGACGTTCCCGACCCTAGCTCTCCTAAGATTGCTTGAAAAAGGGTGGCAAATAATCTACAAGAAAAAGTACACTTTTGGTGATGAGGCATACCTCGTGAGACGCCTCAAACAAATCATGGATCAAAAAAGATAAGGAAGATAGAGTCAAACCATTAAGACCCATCAGAGAAGAAACACATTAATCATTGGAAAAACAAAAAGGTCACTGTTTGACACATGTTTTTATCTTAATTTTGATGATTTTATTTTATTACCAAAACAATGTTTTTAAAGGTTGTCCAAATACTCCTAAATGATCTAAAATGGTTTTAATATTTTCTGGAGTATTTCCTCAAGTTTATTTTTGATAATAATGGACAGCACTTTTAATGTTTTTATGTCAATGGGTTTTTACTCCTAAAACAAGATTTCTAAATGTTGTCTAAATACCCCCGATTGGTTTAAAATGTTTTTACTAAATTTTCGGAGTATTTCTTGGTTTTATTTTCGACAAAAATTGGACAATATTTCTGTCTCGTGGTCGACCTGGCCGTCATCTATAGGGCAACCCGTACTGAAGATGTTTTTAAACAGAAAATGAGACGGAAGCAAAAACAAGCAGGTCGACCGGTGGCCGCTCTCACAGGCGTCGGCCGATGCCGCCCAAATCGGCGACCACACTGCAAGTTTGTTTTTGAAATAGAACAAAATCTCTTCTATTTTTGATTAGGGGACCGGTTGAGGCAGGGTCGACCGGTCGAAGCCTCACGTCGATTGGTCGCCTGTTGTAATTTTCAAAGTGTTCTTATTTCTCTTATTTCGTGCGACCGGTCGCCTGTGTATTGACAAAGAAAAATATGACCGTTTGACAACAGACACATTTCCTTAAATTGTGGGATTGATTTCTAACATGACTATATTCTTGATTTTAATTGTATTTTTCTGTAGATTTTCAATCCCCAAGAGGAGTCTATGCTTGATCAATCATCTCCTATAAATAGAGGAAGTTTTGGAGCAACCTATACAACAATTGAGATACAACACAACAAGATACACTTCAAGCAAACACTTGGTCTTTCATTGTTATTATTCTTGTTGTAAAATTTGCCTAGCTTATCACTTTCACATCTTTGAGGTCTAGGCTATTCTTGATTACACCTTGCACTCAAATTGTAATATTCATTATTGAGTTGTAATCTTGATTTTTGGCTATCATTCAAACACAAGATATCCTTGTGAGTGTTCTTGTGGTAAGAACACACTTGGATGATCTAGGTGATAGGTGCAAGAAGATTGTGGTGATCTTCTTATTGAGGTGTTGAAGGATTTGGTATTATTCAAGGTTGAAGATTGTGGTAATCTTCACAAGGTGCCGTTGAAGATTGTGGTAATCTTCAAAGTGAGATTGTGGTAATCTCCAAAGGTGGTGTTGAAGAAGAGTGTGGTACTCTTCAAGGTGTTGTAAGTTGAATTTGTATTAATTTTGGTAATTAATAAAATTCTTTTTTCTTTCAAATCCATCCCGGATATACTGGGGTGGTAGAGGATTAGGCCCTAGGTGGGTTGAACCTCTTTAAATCGACGTGTGTTGTTTATATTCCGCACCTTTATTATTGTCTTTGAGCATTCGGTTCGAAAAAGAGGGCAAAATCAAAAGATGGAGATAATCTATTCACCCCCCCCCCCTCTAGATTATCGTAGCCGCTTGGACTTACAGTCACAACCTAAAAGGATTCCACTGAGGTTGCTCCAAAAGAGAATCATTCATGTAAAGGTGGGGGGAACCAAACTTTCAAATTATAGCCAAAAGCCCAGGGGAAAAAGGGTTCCAGCGAGCCACCCGACAGAATGAAAAAGAAAACTTGGTGGCAAGACTGGCAACCAAAAGACCGACCAAAATCCAAACCCAACCAAGAAGACGTGTCGTCCAAAGAGGAATCCAAATAAAAAAAAATGGGACAAAGACAGAAAGAAAAAGTCCTAAACGGGGATTATATTGAAATGGAGGAACCCAAATGCAGCAAACCATCAACCAAAAAAGACTTAATCCCAAAATCATAAAAATCCCACAACTAAGTTCTTTTTGTTTTAGTTGCGGGAAGGCAGGGGGGATTTCACTAGAATATGTTTATTACATATTACAAATGAAGATAGAAGAACACCCACATATGGGTATAAAACAGAAAGACTAAAGAGAACTCTTACAAGGGCTAAAAATTAACCAACTCAACTAGATATTGGCAGTAGACCATCTTGTAGACATTATTTAAATGGAGAGAGAGTGCTTGACTCGACATATTTGAAAAACACTATAAAATTTCTATCTTTTATTAAAAGAATTACAACTTACAGGAAGCTTAATTTTAATTTCAAAATAAATATGAAGTTTTATATTTAAAATTAATAAAATTAAAGAAAAAATATTAATAAAATCTGTGGTATGTCTCATGTTAGACGGTCTAACGAATCTATGTTATCTAGACGAATAACAAAACCGTACCAAGATCTAAATAAAAAAAAATCGATCTTCTCTCTCTCTGAGTCCAGACTCACCTATCCTTCACCAGGTCTCCATTCTTCAATGGACCAATTCACCTCACATCTGCGGAAGAGATTGTTAAGGACTTTATTGTACACAGCAATTTCAACAGTCAATTGATGTAGAAATTGGGATATATCCATCAAAATTGTTTTATCATAATAGTTGCTCGTCGTCGTTTTCTTTTTTTCATCTGGATGTCGTTGGCCGACGTGGTTGTGGTGGTGCGTGGTAGCACGAGGTGGACAAGAAGTGGGGGGGAGAGAGAGAGACATACTATTAATACTTTTTTGGAAGACTATTAATTCTTTTCAAAGGGAAAATAAATTTTTTTAATGGGACTACTAATATTTTTTTAGGGGAGCTAGGTACTAATACTTTTGCGGGGAACTAGTACTTTTATAGGAAACTACTAATACTTTTTATGAAAAAAACTTATACTTTAAACGAGAAAAAATTCTTTAATCGAAAACTAATACTTTTCATAGGGACTACTAATACGTTTGAGGGAACAAAAAATGATACATTTCATGAGGACTAACTAAAAATACTAATAATGTTCAAGGAACTACTAATAATTTTCCGACAGACTGCTAATAGATTTTCAGTCAAAAATCTGAAAATATCAGGGTCCTATTGATTCTATGCCGCCAATACCTAGTATTGCAAAAATGTCACTATGTCCCTATTGATACTATGGCACTGTCTATATATATTACAAATATATCACCATACCCAAAAAATTACAAAATGCCACCGACGCCAGAATATTAAAAAACACCACTGCTAATATTATAGAAATGCCACCACATCGATTCTGGGATCCATCTAACTGATTTTGGCCGATAGACCGTCCGACAGCCTGAAAAGATGTTAGGGTGGACCTATTTTTTTATATTGGTATTAAGTTAGTTGTCAAGCTATATTTTCACTTTTTTAGTTTTGCCAATTTAGTCTCAAATATCACTATCGTATTTAGGGACTGATTCAGAAATTTTCCATGACGCGACACAATATAAAGATAATTATAATATACATCGAAGACAATTAGTGAGACACACTTTGTTTTTAAAATAATTAACACATAGCTTTTAAAATAAATAATAAATAATAACAAAAAAAGCGACATAAAAAGCAATTAATGGGGGTACATTTTGATTTTTTTGTAATCTAATTAAAATATAGTTTGTTTTAATTGAGGAAATACATAGCAAAAAAATGAAAAAAAAAACTTAGGGGCGCGTTCCCCCATAGGGGTAAAGTGCCTCCGTGTATAATTGTATTTATGCACAATGCACAGAGCCCTTTCTTAGTAGGGAAAGTTAGGGATGGCAATGGGTCCAGTTAAGACCCGGACCCGTACTAGACCCGCCTCATTTGGGGCACGTATGGGTCCCATAAATGAGTATTGGGTGGATAACGCATATTGATTTTTAAACTCGAGCGGGTATGGGTCGGGTAATGGGTATGGTAGGACCCAACCCATATCCAACCCATAAATATTTTTTATTTTATTTTTATTTGTTCAAGAACTCTTTATATTAAACTAGATGAGGCCACGAGCGATGCACATGCTATTCAAATAACCATTAAAGTACTCATTTTGACTCTAATAATTAAATATTTGTATTCATATCAACCTGTAGTGAATACCCGTAATGATGGTGATCACTTCTATAGAAAGTTGCATTATCATTAATGGATAAGTTCTATTGATGGTGACATTGGCGATGGGCGTGAGATTATTACCATATATATCGATTTGAATATAACATAAACATTGGACACGTTAAGATATATGGACTCACTATAGATATTTAGATATTATAATACAATCAAAATATATAATTTTCAAATATGATAATTCATTAATATACTTTATATATTAGCACACTCCGTGCATATTTTTTTTCTAGTTTGAAATAACATTATATTATTTTTCATCATATATTATGAATAAAATCTTATTAAATTGATAGTTTGAAAAGAGAAGAGATAAAATTACATATTATAATAACGAAGATCGAACCAGTAATATAGATTTGTTTTCATATTTTTGTTTAGATCTTTTGGAATTTATTTAATACAATATATAATAGCGATTAATCATATATAAATTAGATTGGTAGTGCATACCAAAATTAAAATGGATAAAGTTAATGATAAATTACAATATTATCGGTCAACAAAACTATTTTTTTCATTTTTTTTAAAATATTCCAAAATTCAGGTATATAGTATTTAATACTAATTTGACATACCTAAATTAAAATGTCAATGCATATCATAATTAAGATAAACAAAATTAATGATATAATTATAAAGATATTGGACATATATATTTTCTTTTTTTGTTTTGATTAAAAAATTAATTTTTTTTTAGCAAGTGAAAAAGGTGGGAAAATAAAATTAGAAACAGGTTTGTTATTATATATATAGATATGCTGATGTTTATTTCATAATTCATATTATATCTACAAAATTATATAAATATCATAAGTTTTGAGTGCACTATTTTGAGTAATAATCTTACAATTTTGGCTAAATATATAAAGTTGGTGGGTCTAATGGGTCTAACGGGTCTTACCCGCTGGACACAAATATAGGTCTGGGTGAGAATGGGTCTAAGATGAGACAGGTTGTGACAGATATAAGTATTGCATTTTCTTAACGGATCGGGTCTTGGGTCCAGGCGGACCGAACCCATTGACATCCCGGAAAAGTAAGGCTGCGATTGGATGTGGAAGAGATTCAATTTTCGTTCCGCTGGAGAATTTTTTTTACCAAACATGCAATTGTTTGTGAAAATTTTCAGAAAATATACTATTATCTCACTTTCACTTTTTCTCATTGTTTCTCTTATCAATCACATCTACATATTTTTTCACAAAAAATTAATCATTATTACACATTCTCCCATAAATTTTACTATTCACATACTCACACATTTCTAACTACCAATCATATCAAATCATTATTTTATAATTTTTAAATCAAATCAACTTTCATCATTACTTTTTCATCTCACATATAATCACACTCTCAAAAATCATCTTTTTTCTTCTAAAATATTTTTTACCACTATTCTCTAGTAAAATGAAAATTTTCAAAATGAAAGTATATCCCATCGCGCCTAAATGCACCAACATCTTCCCTTAGTGGGGAAACCGGAAAAGTTTAACCAAAAATTATAAAACGATGTACATAAATTATTTTCTTTATTTTAATCTCAACCAGTCAAGCTAAATCTAAAGTATATTTAGATTATCTTCAACCATCGTTGACTTCAAAATATTTGACCGTCCGTGTATCACGTAAAAATCCAAGCGTAACATAAAAGGTTATGTGCCCATACACACACACAATTTATCCCCTTTCTCAGTTAATTATGAAACCAAATATAATTTAATCATTAAAATTTTATTTTTACGGATACAAGGTATATATATCTGATTACAAACATATTTCATACACACAACATTAAATTGTAATTTAAAATAAGATTAATACCACCAATTAGCGAAACAAGATTTGAGCTCTATCAAAAATTATGTCCTCAATCTGCATAATTTGAAATGATATGTCCTCCATCTGCATAATCTGCATGTACCTTGTATACATCACTCACACAATCCATCTATATATATACCTCTATAGCCAATGTCAATTTAACCCAAATTATATTTCCTACTTTCTTCTTCTTTTCTCCAAAATCCAAAATGGCCATATTTGGAACTGTTCCTCTGTTGCTCGCCCTCACCGTCCTCTGCTGTTTCCTACCTTCTCTACCGTTTCTCTCCGCCGCCGCCAAAAAACCAGAGTTAGCCATCCAAGTCTGCAAAAAAACAACAGATTTCAAATTCTGCCGGCAGACAATCTACTCCGACCCCCGCGCCCCGATGCCGACCGCGTCGTTCTCGCTTACATAGCCTTCAAAAACGCGTATCTCAACGCAACTAACACCAAACAACAGATTCAATTTCAGATCAAAAAAATCGGAGGCGGTGGTGGAAAATCCGGCATCTTAAAAGGTCTGAAAAGCTGCCTGGCTGATTACAATCAGGCGATTGGGGACCTGTCTGAGGTGCTGCGTGATTTGGATGACGAAACGTATTACGATTTCGATAAACTGTCGCGTGAAGCCGAAAGTCGTGCACGCGCTTGCGAGAAGGGCTTCAGAGGTCGATCGCCCATCGCTAAGGGGAATAGCGACTTGATCAAGCTTACTAATATTTGTTATGTTGTTTCTAAGCTCTTTAAATATAATGATTAGAGTCTTTTCTTCGGGCTTTTTGATATTATATTGTAAACTTCAAAGTAACTTGATAAAATCTTGTATTTTCGTGTTGTCTTGTTTTTTTAAGTGTAGACGCAATAAGCATTTGAATCTTTATAAAAGTCTCGATTGCTTGTTGCGCTTCTTATCTTTTTTTATTTTTTTGGCTGATGACAAAAAACATGCGCAATATAGTTTGAGCTTCCTGCAAATTTTTCGGCGCAATATATCATTTGCAGTTCAATGTCTTTTTTTTTTCAATCTATTCAAGAAGCACGCATGAAAATCCACGCAATATCATGTCGTGTCCACTTAGATATGGAACATGTGACGTCTAAAAATCCGGACACATGAAAAAAAAATAGAAATCCCTTTAGACGCAAATCGTTTTTGCGCTTTGCGTCTACACTTAAAAATACAAGGTGGCACAAAACCACAAATATTTTGTCAAATTACTTTGAATTTTACTTCTTGCTTTTTTACTTTTTCTTGTTTTTTTTCCTCTTTTGGTTGGTAAAAGATTTTGTCTGTTCGTATCTGTTAAACGTGGTTGTTGAGACATAATTTTATTCGACCAACTTTTTGTTATGATATGGTGCTATTTATTCTGTTCTCGAGGCTTATTTTTGTTCATTTAATTGGTTTGTATATTTTCAGGGTTATTAGTTTAATTTTATCCAAGAAAACACCATGATTTATTTAATTTAGATCATTAGTTATGAATGCGCGCGAATCACTTCAATTAGCTAGTTAATTAGTTGCATAGCTAGCAACAAATCTCAAATTCGAAAGTAATTCATTAGCCCTTAAAATTCGTATCTGGACTATTCGGGATAATTGAGGAATTTTTTTTAATAAGTTGGGAGTACTGGTTGGAGGGGTGGAGATAAATTTCAAAGAAACTGAGATATACAAGTTTCGAACCCTGGTTAATACCCTTATAAAGGGTGTGTTGGATACTTGTTACAGTGGTTACAAACGGGAAAAGCCTTCAAGATGGCTTACAAAATAGAAACATAAAATTACAAGAAAAGTAAAACCTAACTATTACAATTTTTGAATGGATTCCAACTCCAGAAGCATGAATCTGATAGAACTTTACAAGCCGAGTCGAGGAAGACCTCTTTCCGCAAGACAAATACATCTCAGTTAGTGCTCACGGTACGACGTAATGTCCTCAAAGATAAAACGGCTTTACCTCCTTTGGATACAGTAGCACCATTGACACAAAGGCACCTTTCGAACTCGAAGGAGTGAGAACTGGCTGCTGGACATGAATGCAGAAGAAAGTGTTCTTGAAAATGTTCTTCGAAAAGTTAAGACACTTTTACCGACACTTCAAGAATATGCAGAGATATGCGATTTTTCGTGTATACTGACTTCATCTCTTCCTTCTAACCCACTCAATGCAGCAAAACGCCTAAGACTTATATAGGCCATCATTTCCAACACTTGAAGGATTAAAGACAAAGAGAGTGGGCATTAAACCACATGTAACTCCCATGAGTTACAAACCCCTTATTATGACCACCATTTGAAGAGTTACAAACTCCAAAAGTCACATGAACCTAGACACCTCCAACGTCTAGATTCATAGACACACGAACCTAGACACCTCCAATGTCTAGATCCGTTAGGCCCAACAATACTTGAATTTGGGCCAAACCCATTTTCGAGTGACAAAAATAACTGAACATGAACCCGAGCCCAAAGGGTCGGTTCGGTCCAAGGCCCATCAGTGATCATACACTTGTGTTATAGTATATCCAACCAATAACACCTTCTAGTATTTATACTAAGATAAACTATGCTCATTCGTGTGGCCAACTTCATGTATTAATTTCTCAATCATCACCGAAATTTGGTTTTGAGAAATATAAAATACTACGAACATCTACACGAAACGTAGATTAACAATTTACAATTCAATTCCTCCAGAATTAAATTCTTAGCCACCGGAAATTTGGTCAAAGTCGGGTCGACGCCCACTTTATCAAAAACCAAATTTCCAACAGGGTGAGTGATACCACATGAGCTACAGGCTAGTGATCGGGATAATTGTGGAATAATTTGACAAATATTGGTTATACAACAAAATTCGTGTGTGTGTGTAATACATAATAAATCGGAAATATATCGACATAAATATTTATTATTCTTAGAAATTAAAACACTACATTTTAGAGGGAATATTCTCAATAATTTATTTAATAACAGTATTTTGAAAATTAGAAAACAAATTAAAATAGAAATTTTGTTAAAATAGAAGAAAAAAATGAGCTAAATAAATCGATTTATTAACGAAAATGTTTGGAAGATTTCGTCATAACATTATTTATGAAAAATATATATGGAATTTCAACTTCGAATAAAAATACCGTATTTTATTCGAGTATTTCTTAAAAATTCAGAAAATTTTGTTACTATGGTTTGTGGTGCAATCATTTCCACCGTGTTCAGAATTATTGCAAGATCCACTAGAGAATAGTTGTAAATATAACAAGTCAAATCAAGAATATTTATCCATGGACAAACTGTAATAATTTTTATATAAAAGGTAGGGGTGTCAATTTGGGTTGGGTCCGGGTTCGCAGGTTCGCGTGTCAGAAACAGCCGACCCGGACCCGACCTGTTTAATTATTCGTGTCAGAATCTTGAACCCGGACCCGACCTACTTATTTCACAGGTAACTCGGACCCGACCCGCGTAACCCGTCTAATAAAATTATTTTCCTATATATTTAAAAGTTTTAACTGAATAAATTTATTTTTTTTAAAATCAATAACTATCATACACTATTTAATCAATAAAAAATTATCACAATTCACAACATACAAAAAGAAATAACATAATTGCATAAATAACATAACACGCTGATCATATTTTAGGGACAATATTAAAAAAAATGTGCATAATAATAACAAATACATAATTAAGGAGGTTTTATCATTTAAGTTTTAAGGATATGTCTTGTTTGTTGTTTTTTCTTATAATTAATTATTTACTTAATTTTCTTTTAAATTCACAAACGGGTTAAATGGGTCGTAGTAGGTTGACCCGAACCCGACCTGTTTAATTGGCAGGTTATTCGGGTTCGACCCATTTTCGACCCGAACCCACGAAGCCTGGACCCATACCCATTAATTTCGTGTTAGGTTCGTGTCGGGTTTGCGTGTCGGGTCTGAAATTGACACCCCTAATAAAAGGAAAAAGAAAGCTGTAGCCTGTATTTTAGGTCATTTATTTGATGGTCTTTTCTTTTCCTGTTTTTCTGGTCCCATTCGATTTGCACTATCTCAAATCGGTCCCTGTTACTTAATATTTCAATAACTTAACAATCTTGACAACATCCCCTCAAAAAAAAAAAAAACAAAAAAAACAATCTTGACAACAAAAACAGTATTCAAGTTTCATAATCTTCATAGCTTTTAACAGCTGTTCTGCCGTACGTGCTCAACTAATTTGCCCTATGCTGAATCAGTGAATCTGTCACGTAACTCAATATCACATATTAGTTGTTAAATACTATATTTGTTCACTAATATTATACAAATCATAAATGCGGGATGGACTTTTAGTGGAATCCAATTAACCATATTGGATTTCACTTAACTTCTCCTGTTGATCGAGTCTCTCTTTTTTCAAGTCAAAATATTATTTCTGTTACTGGGAGCTATCCCTGTCAGTTGACCAATTTCAACTCGAGATTTACTTATTTTGCCACATAATAGGCTTACTACGTGGAAATTAAATATACTTAGGGACAAGGCTAGTTCTGCCTTTTTATATCAGAAGCCGAGCAGAAGATTTTTGGTCGGTTTTGTCTTTACTGCTGGAATTTTTACAAGTGCTTTTTTTCTAGATTATCCCCTCCTTTTTCTTTATCAATGGAAACCTATTTATACCCATACAATTAGTGGGTTTTTAACCATCATTACATCTAGTAATAGGGTGATTACAAAGGGACACGTGTCCTTCTCTCAACATGCATGTTGGCCAAGTTTTTGCTACTTGTCGACTCATCTTGTCATTACGCTGACAAGTGGCAGCTTATTATGCTAATGGGGCACTCAACCTTCCTTAGCTAGGTGGTTATTCTTTAAATCTCCCGCTATAATCGCGACTAAAGCGAGCCGAGCTCGCTTCATGCCACGTCATCTGCTCGGTTGCTGACATCATCGGCTCGGTTCTTGTTGTCCTGTGGGGCCCACACCATTGTTAGCTGGCTGGCCACGTGAACTAATTTGTTGCCAGCTCGGCTCGGGCATCATCAATGGCCCTCAAGTTTAATTCCGAGGAGAAAATTCTTTGAATCGGATTTAAACTTTAATGTCAATCATGAATTTTAATGGAGAAGAAGAAACCTTAAAAGTCTCCTGCCGCTGACAGTTGTCATTCAACAATTAATGCCTGAAACGGCGCATTAATTCGGATGTTATGATGGCGGACGCGTGGCGTCTTTTGGTTGGACCAATCTGCGCAAGAAACGAAGAGGTATGACAGACCCAGTAGTGAAACGTGGGGATGCGACGTTTCTGACAGTTTTTTGAATTTGAACAGACACGTCTTTTGAGTTGGTGCACTGCCTCCAAGGGGAATTAATCTATAAATACCATTTCCTTCTTCCATTTCACACTTTCACATTCACAACCTTCCGAGCAGTATCCACAGAGAGCGAGCATAAACTCCAGGTCGGTCTTAGAGTACAGAAGTCCCAAGGTTGTTTAGGTATTCTTCAAATCCTTCTTTCTCTTCTCTCTTTTTCCTTTTTTCCTTTGAAGAAAAACATGTCGTTTTCTGAGGATAGCCAAAACGGCAACCTTAGTGTTGAGGTTGAAGTTGAAGATTCTCCTTCTGACCCTTCTGTATCTTCCTCTCCAGTCACAGAGACCTTACCTTCCAGTCCCAGTGTTATTGAACTTTCGATTTCAGAGCGTATCCCCGATCCAGAAGTTCCTCTTGAGGAGACGCATGTGATTTTGGACCCGAGTTCTTTTACCGTATACCGCGAGGGAGTGGTGTACATTCCAGGACTAGTCGAAGAGGAGCCCGATAAAGAAACCCAAAATTCAGACCAGCAGGAAGAAAGTGAAATGAATCAGTGGAGGCACGAGCAGGAAGAAAATAGGACGGCCGAAGGAGCGGGGGCCTCGAGGCCAGCCGGGTAAGGCCAGGGGGCTGACGAGCGGGCGGGCAATAGAGACGGAGACCCAAGGCTGGGACGGGGCCCCCCACTATGAGTAGAGGCTGGGTGGAGACCCTCCGATCAGAATGACCAGCCTAGCATGCTGATGTTGCAGGAGTTGGAGGCCCTCATTCAGACCTACATGATTCCAGACGATGTTCACTTTTGGTTGCCGGACCATGTGGAGCATCCCGAGCACCCACCAGAGGGGTGTATGGATGTGTACGCCCACAGTCTCTTATACGGGTTAAGGTTCCCCTTGCCGTTGCTGATCACGAGATGGTTTAATAGGTGGGACCTTCCCCTGTCCCAGGTACACCCAATGACCTGGGGTCGGATCCTGGGGTTGCTGATTCTATTTCAGCTGGAGGAGTACGAGCGCCCCTGATTTGCCGACCGGAACGAGTTATTAGTCTGGAAGGCGGCCCCATCAACTCCGGGCCGAGGACAGCCTTCGGGCTGGTACTATGTGCAGACCAGAGTCGGGTACCCAGATGGGCTGGTCGAGGGCCTTCCACAATCTCTGAAGGAGTGGAAGGAGAGATGGTTCTGGGTTGGTGGCGAGTGGTAGACTCGTGTAGGAGAGGGGAGATCAATCCTTCACCCCCTTTCTAGTTTCCGATATGACTTCCGTAAGTACGCATTTCATTTTTTACTCTTACTTCTTTTTTTTAACCTCAGTCCTTTTTTCTTCACTTTTCAGGAAACCGACCTTCCGCGGGTCGTCTTTCGGATGCTTTCATCCGCCAGCTGGAGAATATCCATGCCATAGCTCGGGCGGATAGAAAAATCAAAGTTCTAGCCACTAAGGCCAAGTTAGCGGAGGCTGGTTTGCGGCCAAGACTGCCAACCGAATCCGAGGCCGAGGAAGTGGCCGAGGAGGAGGCAGAGGAAGAGGAGACTTGAGGGGAGCCAAAACGGAGCCCGCCGAGGGCTGAGACAGAAAGGACCCCTGAGTTGGGGCGGCGGCCAGTGCGAATGGAGCAGACTGGGCCTTCTCCGACGGGGCCCAGTCCTCACGAGCAAGTGCCCACTGAGCGGGCTAGGACCACTGAGCAGCCAAAGCCGACCGAAGCCCAACGTATATGTTTACTTACAATCTTTGAATCTTCTTTCTTTTTATTTTTCACGCCCGTTTCTTATTCTGTTTATTTTTCCGCAGGCCGGTGCGTGGACGTATTCGCCCGCCTCCATCGAGTAAGAGAGACGGTTGTTCGCAGGGCCGGGGTGACCGCGAGCCAACCGATTGATGCCTATCTGTTGCGAAGGCCAAGACCAAGCGAGATCATGCGCGCAAGGCCGAGGAGGAGCTCCGAGCAGAGGTTGTCGAGTTGAGGAGGGTGGCTGTTGCTCACGCTAAAGAGTTGGAGAGGCGCGAGGCAGGGGTGCGCAAGGAGATGGCGGAATCCTCTGAGAGACGAGTAGAAGAGGTTTGGATGGAGGCCATCCGGGTCTACAAGGACTCGGAGGAGTACGCCTATATGCTGACCTGCGGGCACGCCACCAGCATCGGGGAAATCCTCCAAGATCTGAAGGGGGGAAGACCGTGGACAAGTTAAAGGAAGAGCTCGCCCATCTGAATGCTGATCTGGATGCTCTCCGTCCTTGGTTCTTGGAGACTGCCGGTGTCCAGGACGCTCCTCCACCTCAGGAAGAAGAAGTGGCCTCCAGTGAGCCAGTTGAGATCCCTCCTCCCATCGGGATCTGAGTCTCCTGCTTTTTAGAATATTTTTGGTATTTTTCCTTTATAGAATAGGTGGCATCAGGCCTTTGATGTAATTGGCTTCGGCCCCCTTGTAAATATTTTGTCAATGAATGAAGTTCCTTTTGGTCGTTTCTTTCTTCTGTTGCACTTTTGTTTTTTGGATTTTTTGCTAAGTAAGGGGCTCGACCCTCCTTTATGTGAATACCTGACAGGCTAAGCGCCTGAGTACATTTTTGCCAAGTTTATGCTCGGAACTAGGCCGGGCCTTTGTTTAGGGTAGGCTCGATGTTAGGTCGAGCTCCTTTTTATTAAACGTGCATGAGTCTTACCCGAGACGAGTAATCGGCACTCGGATCTTAGCCAAGGCGAATGAAACGGCGCTCGGTACTTGGCCGAGGCGAGTGAACGGCACTGGGTACTTGACCGAGGCGAACAGAAGACTGCCCCTTAGAAAAGGCTCACACAATATCAGATGAAAGAACAAACCTCCTTGTGTTAGAAGACCAAGTAAAATGCCCAAAAATCCCAAGCTTTACTGATAATATTTCTTAAGATAAGATACATTCCATGGGTGAGCAAATTTTTCTCACTCAGACATTCGAGCTCGTACGCCCCATTTGACATAACTTTACTAACTCTGAACGGTCCCTCCCATGTCGGTCTTAGTGGACTGGGCTCGACCCCGGTGACCCTCTTCAAAACAAGGTCCCCGAGTCGAAACCTTCTCTCTTTTACCTTCGAATTGTCGTACCTTCCGCTCCTTTGCTTGTATACAGCGTTTCTCAACTCGGCACCACACATTTTCTCCTCCAATAAGTCCAGCTCAACTCGGAGTGTGCCCTCATTACCTTCTTCAGAAAAATTTACAACCCTAAACGTCGGGGCTCCGATTTCCACAGGAATAACCGCCTCGGCCCCATAGGCCAATGAGAAGGGCGTTTTCCCCGTGGCCGCTCGATGTGTCGTTCTGTAGGACCATAATACCCCAGGTAGCTCCTCAGGCCAACTCCCTTTAGACCCTTCTAACCTCGCTTTTAGGGTATACTTTAGTATCTTATTTACCTCCTCGACCTACCCATTGGACTGTGGATGATACGGAGTGGAAAAATGATTCTTAATATGAAAGCCTTCACAAAAATTTTGAAATCTGCGATTATCGAATTTCTTTCCGTTATCTGTAATGATCGAGTACGGTATCCCAAATCTGTATATGATAGACTTCCAAACAAAACTGACAATTTTTTCCTCGTCTATCTTCGCCAAAGGTTCCGCTTCGGCCCACTTTGTAAACTAGTCCACTGCCATAATGGCATATCTCACGCCCCATTCACCAGTGGGGAGTGGTCCAATGAGGTCCATTCCACATTTGGCGAATAGCCAGGGACTAAAAATAGAAGTGAGTTGTTCTGGGTGGTACCTGACTTGCGGTGCAAACCGTTGTTATCTTTCGCACTTTTTAACCAGTGAGATTGCATCTTTCTTTAGGGACAACCAATAATGTCCTTGTCGTATTAACTTATAAGCAAGCGTTTGGCCCCCAGCATGATTTCCGCATATGCCTTCGTGTACTTCTCGAAGAGCATAATCCGCATCCGTTTCAGATAGGCAACGAAGGAGTGGAACTGAGTACCCACATTTATATAAAACGCCGTCTACCAGCGTATATCGGGCAGCCTGAGTTCGCAAAGTCCTGGCTTCGATCTTATCTTCCGGATGAACCCCATTCTCCAAATACTAGATGATCAGGGTCATCCAAGTCAGCTCGGTAGTCTCGTTGGCATGTATTTCCCGTACATTAAGCGACGGCGCAGATAACTGAGTGACGGTGATGTTTGCGACCGTGTCGGTCCTTGGGCTGGAGGCTAGACACGCCAGAGCATCCGCCTGCATGTTGTTGGTTCTGGGGATATGCAACACTTTTGCTTTGAAATAGGAGAGTTTCCTCTTTACCAATTCCAAGTACCGAGCAATTTTCTGTTCCTTTGCCTCGTATTCACCGTTTACTTGATGGACAACCAACTGAGAGTCACTATGAACAAGCAACCATTTCAGGCCCATTGATGTCGCCATCTCCATCCCGGCCAGGAGTGCTTCATATTCAGCCTCGTTATTGGTCGCCGAAAACTAAAATCATACGGCCGAGCAGTAGCATTTGGGTTTTGGATCGATTATCACGATCCCGCCCCCTGCTCGGCCTGCGGTAGAAGAACCGTCGACAAATAACTTCCATTCCTGGTCTTCAATTACGTCCAGCTGGATCGAAGGAATAAACTCGGCGATGAAGTCTGGTAATGTTTGTCCTTTGATTGTGGTTTGTGGCTCATATGAGATGTCGAACTAGCTAAGCTCGATGGCCCATTTAATCATTCGTCCTGAAGTGTCTGGTCGGTGAAGGACCTGCTTCAGTGGGTAATTAGTCAGTACCGCAATCTTATGCTCTAGAAAGTATGGTCTCAGTTTGCAAGTTGAGATGACCAGCGAGTATGCCAACTTCTCCATGGGTGGATACCGGAGCTCGGCATCATGTAGCGCCTGACTGGTGTAGTAGATGGGGTGCTGGACAGAGCTGTCCAGCCTAACAAGTACCGAGCTGACAGCATATTCAGAGACTGCGAGATAGAGGTATAGGTTTTCACCTCAGCTCGGTTTTTGTAGAACCGGTATTGACGCTAAGTGCTGCTTTAATGAATCAAAAGCGACCTGCATTTGCTCAGTCCATTCGAAGTCCTTATTTTTCTTGATCATTTCGAAGAGGTTTACATTTGTCCGTGGATCTTGAGACAAATCGATTTAAGGCGGCTAGGCGCCCTGTTAAGCTTTGTACCTTTTTAACAGAATTAGGAGTTTCTAGGTCGATTATAGGCTTTGATTTTATCTGGGTTAGCCTCTATTCCCCTCTGACTAACCATGTAGCCCAAAAATTTACCCAAGCCGACCCCAAAGGTATATTTTTTTGTGTTTAACATCATCTTATACTCGCGCAAAATTCCAAACATTTTATTAAGATCAGCGAGATGATCGGATATGTACAAAGATTTTACCAACATGTCATCTACATAGACCTCCATGGTATGACCTATCAATTTCTCGAACATTTTATTGACTAACATTTGATAGGTCGCCCCGGCATTTTTGAGTTCGAACGGCATCATTTTATAACAATACACTCCACGAGCCGAGAAGAAAGAGGTGATTTCTCCATTGTTTGGATGCATTCAGATCTGATTATAGCCATAATAGGCGTCCATAAAACTCATAAGCTCGTGGCATCCACCATGTAATCTATGTTGGGCAAGGGGTAGCTATCCTTCAGGCACGCCTTGTTGAGGTCGGTAAAATCAACACAAAGATGCCACTGTCCATTACTCTTTTTTACCAAAACAGGGTTGGCCACCCAACGAGGGTAAAGGGCTTCCCTTATGAACTGATTTTCCAGCAGCTAGCTGACTTCGGCCTCCAAGGCGGCCTGCCTATCAGGGCCAAGCTTGCGTCGCTTTTGAATTACCAGTCAGAAAGTATATCGATGTTTAGACTGTGGCAGGCATGTTTAGGATCGATACCAGACATATCAGAATGCGTCCACGCAAAAACATCGAGGTTGTTACCAAAGAATTCGATTAATTCCGACCTAAACTGTACTTGGAGGTCATGGCCAATTCGAAGTTGCCATCCCCCATGCTGCTTATCGACATCTACTATGTCAATTTGTTCCACCGGCTCTACGTGCTTTCGCTTTTTACTCTGCCCTTCTTTTTTCTGTAAAGGCAGCTCTTCCTCAATTACTAGTTCTTTCTTGTTCACTAACTCTTTCTCGATTACTGGCACTTTCCCGAGCCGTCGCCCGGGTCGGCTTCCGCAATGATGATTTCACTCTGCTCGGGTTCAGTCACCTTTCCCGAGTCGTTCTCCGCTGATTTGCTGGATTCACCCCTCTCCATTACATAGATCTCGACGGGTCGGAGCTTGAGAGAACATTCCCGAGACTACCTCTGGTTTCCTTTATGGATGGCTTCCCCATCCAGAGTCGGAAACTTGATGCAAAAATGGTATATGGAAACGGCCGCTTTTAGGTGATAAAGCAACGGCCTCCCAATGATGGCGTTGTACTCGGAGTCGGCATTAATAATTTTAAACGTGGTGATCACGGTCCGCTTATGTGCCCCATGTCCTATCTGAATGGACAGGTCCACTTCTGCAAGCGGGATGATTCTCCCACCTCCGAACCCTAAAATACTATCATTGCAAGGCCGAATGTAGCTATCATCCACATTCAATCTTCTAAAAGCTCGGATGTAAATGACCGACGAGTAACTGCCTGAATCAATAAGAATTATGTGCACCGGAATGCCCAAAATCGGTGTTGTAATGACCAGGAGGTCGGAATGGGGATGGACCACCTGGTCGGCATCTTGGTTAGAAAAAGTAAAGTAACCCGTTGGCTGGCATTCTCAGATCTCTGCAACCCGGACCTGCCTTTCTGCGTGAGCAGCTTCCCTAATGTCAGCCTTTCTCTTTCGATTGGAGTGGCTGTCTTAGGCCGCGTTAGTGTTTATCCTGTTGGTGTTAGACATCATCAAATTTTCTCGCCCAGGGTTCTCATTCGGCGGCAATGGTAGGCAAGCTGGATTTGCTATCCGCTCCGGATTTACCCCCGGAGCGAGTGCTGGTGGTGGTGGCAACTCATGGACGTGCAGCTTAAGGCCGCCCCTTTGTACTATGCGCATGATTTCCCTGATGAGATCTTGGCACTCATCCGTCTCGTGCCCTATTTACTTGTGATAAGAATAATACCTCCGAGCATCCAACTTAGTGGGATTCAGCCTTAAAGGACGGGCTGGTGGTAGCAGATTAAGACCCTGTATGTCATTCCATATAGCTGAAGGAGTGTGAGTCAAAGCACTCCTCAGCGCCTCAACCTCAGCACGTACCTCCTGGTACGACTTGTACCCAGTGGTCGAGTTCTCAGATAAAGGTTTGAACCCCGACCCCAAGCCAGAAGTAAATTCCTTTTTACCATCCTTCTTTACGCCCCCAGTTTTTTGTTCAGGACGCTGACTGGCCATGGCCTCCTCAGCGCATATATGCCGCTCCGCGCGGATGAGGAACTCTTGAAACGAGGTCGCCCCCGACTCATGAATAGAGTAATTAAACCAGGTCTCGGGAGCGAGCCCGGCCATAGCCACAATAAGAATTGCATCGTCCAAGATGGGCTCCATCTCTTGGACTTGCTTGTTAAACCGAGCAATATAACTCTTCAAAGGCTCATCCTTGCCTTATTTGATATTGAAAAGGGAGTCTTTGGGCGCAACTCGAACTTTTGATGTCAGAAAATGAGTTGTAAATGCGGCCGCCAAGTCGCCCTAAGATTGAATGGAACCCTACGGCAGGGTCCGGAACCAACGGTGGACTCGGTCGCTCAGAGTTAACGGGAACGCCCTGCATAAGATGGTGTCACTGGGACTGTACAGCTCCATCCATGCCAAATATTTATGGACGTGAGTTGTAGGGTCGGTCTCCCTATTGTACAGACCGATTTGAGGAACCTTGAACTTTGTTGGCAATGGGGTTGACAAAATACCAAAAGCGAATGGTGACACGACACTGGGCCGACCTATCACAAGGCTCGGCCGCTGATACTGAACATCATTGGGATTTTCTTCTAGCTCATCTAAGCGACGACGAAGATGCAATATCTCGGCCTCCCGTTCATTCAGCGGGCTAGGATCCTGAGCCTAGTTGGCCCTGTCCGGCTTCCTTTCGCCCGGGAATCGAAGCCTAGAATTAATTGATCGAGCAGGATGGATTGGATCAAGCCCCAAGCGACCCACAAAGACCGAACAGTCACGACGCGGGCGCGGGAACACCGGTAATGATTCTGCCACACAGCTCTGCTCTCATGCGTCCTCACGTGGCCGTCTTCTATCACGCCTTCCACCGCGCTGTCCATCATGGGAACTGACTTCTTGATTTTCATTATTCAGAGGTGAGGGACCTGGGGATTAACATCTATCGAGGGGTTGGGTCGGTGAGAATTTACGGGGAGAGGAGGTTGTATTTGCGGGGGTGTGTTCACAAGGGTTTTGGAGATGAGCTGGTTAATTTGTTGAACGAATGTAGGGTTCGTAAATAGCTATGTAAAGGGGAGCAAAACCGCGCTCCCTGCCTCAGTCGAGGGCACGGTCTGGCCTTTAGTATTCTGGCCAGTCTGATTATTTCGGGGTGGATCCTCGGTTCCATGCACGTTGCGGGAGGTTTGACTCATTTTGACTAGGAAGTAAAACTAAGTTACCTTAATTAACACAACTTGAGTAGCTGGGAATTACGACTGGACCAAGACGGGCCCTCCTTCTAGCGCCAATTTATTGAGGTGCGTCTTGGATCAACAAGGAAAAATATGACAAGGTTTAGTACGTGGAAATTAAATACACTTAGGGACAGGGCTAATTCTGCCTTTTTATATCAGAAGCCGAGCAGAAGATTCCTGGTCGGTTTTGTCTTTACAGCTGGAATTTTTACAAGTGTTTTTTTCTAGATTATCCTCTCATTTTTCTTTATCAATGGAAACCTATTTATACCCGTACAATTAGTGGATTTTTAATCATCATTACATCTATTAATAGGGTGATTACAAAGGGACACGTGTCATTCTCTCAACATGCATGTTGGCCAAGTTTTTGCCACTTGTCGACTCCTCTTGTCATTACGCTGACAAGTGGCAGCTTATTTTGCTAATGGGACACTCAACCTTCCTTAGCTGGGTGGTTATTCTTTAAAGCTCCCGCCATAATCGCGCCTAAAGCAAGCCGAGCTCGCTTCATGCCACGTTATCTGCTCGGTTGCTGATGTCATCGGCTCGGTTTTCGTTGTCCTGTGGGCCCCACACTATTGTTAGCTGGCTGGCCACGTGGACTAATTTGTTGCCAGCTCGGCTCGGGCATCATCATATGTAATCAAAATTTGGTTTTATTTACTTGCACTAGATTTTGCCTCTTCATTTGGTAGTTGCAGTGTTATTTTGATTTTATTTATCAATTTACATAGCACCTTCTAAATTATTGAATTGTAGAGCCAAAATAAGTAATTATAATAGAAATACTTTAAAGATTTTGTTAAAAAAGCGGAATACTTGGATTAGACCGTCTAATGGGTCTTTTCCGTTAGATGGATCCAACCCGGCAACGGTTTTTTTTTGTAATTTCATGCACCGATGATATTTTTGTAATATTCTGGAGCGGTCTCATAGGATCCCGGACCGGTGGCATTTTTGTAATATTAAGGGCCATTAAAAGTATTAGTTTTTCTCCTGAAAAGTATTAGTAGTACATCTGAAAATTACTAATAATCTCCTTAATATTTTTAGTAGCTCTGATGAAAAGTATTTCTTTTTTGCCTCAAAAGTATAGTAATCCACCTAAAATTTATTAATTATCCCCTTGAAAAGTATTAGACAGTGACATAATATTAGACAACCCTAAAAGGTATCAGTTTTTCTCTCGAAAAGTATTAGCAATTCCTTGAAAAAGTATTAATAATACCTTGGAAAAGTACGTATTAGTAATCCCTTGAGCAGTTTTTTTAGTAATTCTCATGAAAAATTTGATTTTTTCCCATAAAAGTATTAGTATTCCCCCTAATTAAAGCGTATCAATAATATTATTGAAAAGTATTAGGTTTTTCGATTAAATTATTTTCAAATATTTAAACAATAAATGCAAACCCTCTTTGCTCCTGGTGCTAGAAGACAGAAAAAATGAAGGCAGTATTGAATTGCACTTGACCACTTTATAATTATTAGCAACCACTTTAGTATTTTTCCTTAAAAGTATTAGTATCCTTCCTAAAAAGTATTATCAGCAGCCAACGGATGTTGTTGTGGTGGTGTTAGTGGTTATGTGGATCAATAGGCGGATTGATCGCGGGATGGGTGTTTGGATCCATCTAACGGATTAGATCTGTTAGATGGTCTGACAGGAGACTAACCCTAAAAAATTTACTTCGTTTCAAAGTTTGCAGCGGAAATAAAGACTAATAATTGAAATAACAATTAATCTAGAAACATCTATACTGAAACGAAAATGACAGTCAACATCCCAATAGAAATTAAAATTCAAACTCTTTTTTTTAAGCAGACTTGAAAAACAAAATCATGAAAGACATGGTTTCACGAGTCACTGCACTACGCCATCTCCTTCCACATATGATTTCTCATCTAAAAATATTAAATATTCATGGGATGAGTTTAGAGAAGCTCAACAGGTAATCCCATGCATGAATGCATGCCAAATGCAATATTACAACATTTATTCCAAGACTTTTTGTTTTCTTTACTTAAAAACTTTTCATCTTCGTTACTTAAAATGTTCTCTTTCATTAACTAAAATGTTTCGTTGTAAGTACTTAAAGCTTAATTTCTTAGGATACATGCTCACTTGGTGGCACATTATGCTCTTCCGGGTAGCAGTGGGTCTTATTATTGTTGCAAAAACTGGTTGGTGTATATCGAATGGCTGAAAATAATTCTAACAGAGTAACAGTATGAAAGTCGAGGCAAGAGTTGGACTCTTTGTCTTTAATTTAAATTGCCCCACTCACAAGATAACGGAATCGCAATCGCCTCCTAAGATACAACGAATTACGTCTTATAATAGCAACACTACAAATCACAAGATACTCGGACTTTTTGGTGTTTTTGAACTCTCAGAACTTATGCAGAATATATGATGAATTTCAGATTTTTTAGATTCCAAAATGAGTTCTGAGGGCTCATATTTATAGAACTTCATGTGCTTCTTCAAATTGGGTGCAACCCCTGGTTCAGATCGACCAGGACTGTCAGATCGCACTTTGTGATCAACAGCCGCGATCGGATGGTCCATATCGCATCCAACCGAAGGTACACATCCCTTGATATGCACTCATGCACACTAGACAGTCGTGTCCAGTCTACATGTTCGAATATATTGTTTGTGTATGTTTTTTTAGTGAATTTCAATTAAATTCATAACTACGTAGTATAAAATAATAATATATGACATTTATTATTAAAATCATTAATAAATAATATAAATAATTCATACATATAATAACGAATTTATATAACGGTTTTGTATTGTAAATATGTATATATATATAGTAATGTGATATATATATATATATAATTTACTCATCATTTTTATATTCAGTATAGATATTAATATGTATAATTTTAAGGTAATGATTTTAATGACATTAAATTGTTAAACAGAGTGTAATCATATATTAAATATGATTGTTATGTCGCAAGAATTATCAACTTTGAACTGACGTCTGACCCCAGGAAACGGCCTCGATTTTCAATCTGAAAATTACAAAAAAAAAAAAAAAAAAAAAATACGGACACAAGGTGTCCGTTTTTAAATCGAAAAATTAAAAAATAAAATAAAAAAAAGTCGGACACAAGTTGTCCATTTTAATTCAAGAAAATAAAAAAACTTAAAAAAAGTCGAACATCTTGTGACCGACTTTTAAGGAGGATAGTGTGAAAAAATTGTTGGGTGGAATAAGAAGTTCTTTTTTGGAAATGCGAATAAATATGAAATGAAAATATAATGATGAAAGATGATGTAATATAAAAATAGTAAAATAATGATTGAATATGATTGGACCTGATAGTTAAAAATATGTGTCAGAGTGAATAGTGAAATTAATTGTAAAATGTGTAATAATAATTTGAGGAAATTACACTAAACCTCATGTACTATTCGTGTTTTTACACTTTACCATATGAAGCTATTTTTCGTTATACTTTACCATATAAACTATGTAAATTTTTGCACTTTGTCCTATATAGACATTTTTACCCCTGTTTTTTTAAAATAATAAAATAGTTCGTTACGATCATATACAACTCATTATGCTTCCGTATAAAAAACCAATAATATCTTAAATTCATACATTGTTTGACTAGAATGTAGAGCTGTCAAAATGCCAGTGATGTGCCAGCCTGGTCCAGTTCGTCGGACCAATAGTAAAAATCGGGTTGGGACGGGCCAAACAGTTGTGGGGCCACTAATTTTGAATCCCACCCTACAAAATTACACAATAAAATTGGGGCCAACTGGGCCGGTGTTTTGGGACTAACGGGTCGGGCCAAATAGGCCCTGTGTAAAAATATGGGGTCGGGCCGGCCCAGAATTGACAGCTCTACTAGAAATTAGAATGTAGTTGTATATTCATGGTTAGTGACGAAATTTTCATCATTAATTCACTAAAATTATATTGTTTATTTTTTATTTTTAATTGGTTAGTGATGAATACTTAAGATTGATCCCTAATATCCAAAGTTCGTGGCAATTTTTTCTTGCTGTAATTTTTTATCTTTTTGTCTTTTGGTATGAATCATTGTGATGCCTCTCAGTGTAAGGAGCAGTCGTAAAACTATACATGTGACGAGCAACTCAAAATCGACTAAGAATACCTATCAATATTTTGTTGAAACAATGTATGAATTTAAAAAAATATTAATTTTATATATGATAACATTATAGGCCCGATGACTATAATAAACTATTGTCATTATTTTACGAAAAATAAATTTTAGGGGCAAAATTGTCCATATAGGGGTAAATGCAAAAAATTACATAGTTCATATGGTAAAGTGTAATAAAAAATAGTTTATATGGTAAAGTGTAAAAACGCGAATAGTACATTGGGTGTAGTATAATTTCCTCTAATGATTTCGAAACCTTTTTTTTTTTTTTTTTTTTGAAAAGTAGGTAGATGTGATTGGTGTAAGAAAAGTGAGAAAGAAAAATAAGAATAAGTGAATAGTGTATAAATTGAGAATTTTGGTAGACAGTTACTTTTTTTGGTAAAATATTTTTTCTAGCAGAACGAAAAATGAAAAAAATCCCATAACCAAGCACCACTGTCTTCTTTTTTCAATTCACTTTGTTAACAACCAAATAAAAAAAACATTTTATTGAAAAAGCCATAATCCAATCGTCGCATAAAAAGGTTCAAAATGTCTTGCAAGTTGCAACTGCACTTCAAACTCTATTTGTCACGCCCCAAACGGGACGCGACGATGATCCACAACTTAAATACAAATAACCAAACAGTCTAGACGAATATCAACGAGAACCCAATGAAACAGAGTCAAATTAGCAGGGGAAATAAAATAACAAGTACATCTTACAGTCCACAACATCCACGATCCACATTACATCCTCGAAAATCAACCAACGATAACAACTTAAAAGTCAAAGGGTCCTACGCCCTTCAGTTACAAACCGGAATGCAAAGAAAATAAAATAGTCCAACAGCAATCAAAAGAAATGAGTCCATCAAGAATAACAAGAAGTAGTAAATCCAACAAGCGGAGTACAAGGGCTCAATCAAGGCCGGTTCAAAGATCTTCAACGAAGTCCTCATCTAAAGGTTAGAAAACAGTGGGGATGAGATAGAAATCTCGGTGGATGGGGTGATCGTGTGCAAGTGTGGCGATATATAGTTAATGCGAGAAAACAGATTATATGAAAACGCGTGAGTATGATGCATGAATTCACACACGATCCACAAGCGTCGTGATAAATATATTTAAGTAATATACTTATACGATTCAAGACTTGATTCATGGTCACACAGCACTATGTGATTCGATCAAGACAGTAGAATTGCGTATGGAAATATAACGCCAATCCCATGCAAGGCGAGATAATGGTTGCGACGGATTTGTAGCGCCAACCAATGCAAAACAAGTAGCGGTTGCGTACGAATTTGTAGCGCCAATCAAACGGGCCCGATAACTCCGGAATCGTGTGGATCAGACAGCGATTCCTTCGTTCTTCCTTGTAACTCCCCGAGCAAGATGGTCCAAGACATGTCACCTTATCGCTCCATTGGCAAAGACAAATTCACAGTAGAGCTAGCTAGGCCCGGATTGTCATAATCATGATTATACATCAAGTACTACGACCCGCTTCCCTTGGACAAACTCCGTCCCTCAGTTGCGGGATTAGGGCGATGGGTAGGAAGAGTGGAATAGCGAGCCGCTGCTGCCGGTTCCATCCCCGACATATCCATTCCGAGCAAGTGAGCTCGACACACCAAGTTGACTCAGCGAGGAAAGTAAATACAAGTTCGGGTAGTCAACCAGGCAATGATCAGTATTATTGATTCAGGGAAGCAGTTCAGGAAAATTTTGAAACGCGAGTGGCAATTATGGCGTTGGTGGAGTTTTTGGATGAAGATGATTATCGGAAGGATAAGAAACCTTAGATATCTTGAAAGATTAGGTGGAACATAAGTCCCGTTATAGATTCAACATCGCAAAGCGAGGAAGTCGCTCCGCGATTGGGTATTAATCGGTCAAATCGATCCGATAAGTCAAGGGTTTTTGGGAAAATAAAATATTTTAATTAGATCTCCAAGTCAGAGGGTCCAGGGCTATTTTAGTAAAATATAAAATAATTTGAGTTAGGTCCTTTATAAAAGAAAATTTTCAATTTAGCCCCGTTTTGTAAAAATCAACACTTTTGGGGTTAAAAATTGAATAAATAAATATCCCGACCTTGAAAAATTATTAGGTCAGTTCCTAAATTCTCCAAATTGTCTAGATATTCAGGTTTTTAAAGTTTTGAGGTCGAGTGTTTTTATAAAATTCTCATATTGGCCCCAAATTTGTAAAAATTGTCATTTCGGACCTTAATTTTAAAATAATCGGAACTCACAAACCGGAAGGGCTTTTAATGTGATTCTAGTTGGAAAATGTCACTAAGGTTAGTGGTATATTGGAAAAAATGCAGTTTTTAAAAGAAATAAGTGTAGGTCCTTTAACTTTTGAAAATATCATTTTTGTCCCATTTTGAAATAATTGCCTTTAAGGCTTTTAGGGGTCCAATTGTTATGAAATTTGAAACTTGGGTCCAAAATATAATTAAGTTATAGTTAAGTTAGTATTTCCAGGTGCATGGGCTGCATAAGTCCTGGAAATTCCATTTGGGTCCTCAAGTTTAGTCTTTTACACTTTAGTCCCTCAATTTTAGAAAAATTACTTTCCAAGCTCTAAACACTTGGATTTTTGGAATACATTTAAAATATGTCATTTCCAGTACCTTAAGAATAAAAATTTCAAAATTTAAAGTTAAGGTCTGATACAGTTTTAAAATTTGCAAAGTAGCCCTTAAACTTTTAAAATTTTACAATCTAGTCCTTGGGCTTTTAAAGGTTGATTTTATTTATCTAAAAACTCTTAAAACTTTATTAAAATGTTCAAAAGTCATTTTTGAACCTGAGTACAGTCCGAAAATTTGAAATTTGCAGAGGGGTCCTTTAACTTTCATTTTCTTGCAATTTAGTCCACCAACTTTCCATTTTTACATTTTTAAGTTCAAAAATTGAAATTTAACCAATTATGCTGGACTTTTACAGGTTACAAGTCATCCAAAATATGGATTTCAAATATCATACACACATGTCCAATACATACAAGAATTCATTAAACAAAACATTAAATTGCACATGCATGCACCTAAAATTCAATAAATAGCAATTTTTGAGCAACTCTTGAGAATTTTCATGATTTGATACATAAAATTGGCATGAAATACATAGATTATATATCTCAAGGGCTCATGTTCAAAATTCTACATGCATTTTAATAAAAACACCTAGAAGTTGGAAAGTATTTTTCCACCCACCTTAAAATTGGAAAATTGTGAAATAAAATGATAAATTTCACAATTTTTGGATGAGGTCACTTAGGTCAGCCCCTAAGTCAAGAAATATCAAAAATTTGGAGTTAGAAAAATGAGAGAAAAATTAAAGAGAAAAAGAAGGAGATAAGGAAATTGGAAAGACTACACTTTACCTTGTGTAGTAGGTGATTTGAAACTAGTTGAAGCTTCAAATTTGGAAATTTTGGTTCAACTCCAAAATCACCTAAGGTCAGCCCCTATTTCTCAAAAATGAAAAAGGGGTGTTAAAATTTGAAAAAAATAGAAAGAAGAGGAAAGAAGGGTTCTAGTGTCCAATACTTACCTTGTAGTCCAAATTTCTCTACTAGTTCTTCTTCAAGTCTTCAAGTTTCACCACCATGCATGCATGTCTCCAAGTGGTCTTCTAAGTACCTCAAAATCCAAAATTCAAGCTTATATTAAAAAGAGAAGGTGAGGAGTAGTAAGAATTTAAGTTGAATTGAGGAGTGAAATTTCTTACCTTGAAATAGGGGTGTTCGAAATTTTGGTGTTTAAGTGGTAAGATTGTTTGTTTTGGTTTAGATGTTTGAAGAAAGAAGGTATGTTTGATGTTAGAAAGAATATGTTCTTGGAGATATGAATATGGGTTTGAAGATGTGAAGGGCTTGTGTTTGAATATTTGAAGATGTGAAGAAGTGGTACTTGAAGATATGAAGAACTTATGTTGAAGATTTGAAGATGTGAAGAGTTGGTGTTTGAATATTTGAAGATGCGAATGATTTTGTATTTGAAGATTTGAAGATATGAATGAATTTTAGAGAGAGGTTAGAGAGAAAGAGGAGAATTAGCTTGAGAATAATGTGTTAGATGAACAAAAATGAGATAAATTTTTGTGTAATAGGCCATTTTGGCCGTCCACCATGGGGGAGGGGGGGAGAGAGGGGGATTTTTGTTTAATTTTGTGTCTTGCATTTTGCTTCTTGCATGGGAGACATTTTGGAGGTCAAAGGTATGGGCATGAGATGGTTTGAATGGAATGTTGGGAAGACTTCCAACATGTTGGCAAAATTAATAATAAAGAATTTATGTATAAGATGATGTGTATAATGTTTGAATTAATGGTATAATTGTACACAAGATGACTAATATAAGGTGTAAGTGTACAAGAGTTGGATGATATTTCTACTCCAAAAATCATCACCATGGCCGTCCACTATAGGGGTATTATGGTAATTCTATTTTTTTTTTTTTTTTGTCCCAAATTTGATGATATAGATGAAATATATCAATCTCCAAAATAATTAGTGATTTCCTTGATCACTTATAAGTCTCATGATCACTTATACTAAATCAAATTCTTAATTGTATAAGGTAAAAATCTCTAAAATAAATAATCTCTTAAAATTCTAAGGTGACTAATAAATACAAAAATAGTAATAATGATCAATCAAGTGATCATAAATGCAAAATAGAATTAATGATGATCATGATCACAAGTAATAATGAAATGAAATAAATTACAAAATATATATTATTAATAATTACCCGTCAAAGTGACGCAGTAAAATAGTCGATCAAATACATAGACGACAATAAGAATCAATTATAAGCTCGGAAAAATCGGGGCTTCACATCCTCCCCTCCTTAAAAGAATTTGGTCCCCAAATTCTCTTCAGAATAGTTCTGGATATTAATTCCTCATGTCTTCTTCCATCTCCCACGTTGCGTCTTCGTCTCGGTTGTGGTTCTTCCACACCACTTTAACCATCGGAATTTCTCTCTTACGCAATTGTCGTATCTGCTGATCAATGATCCGAATCGGCCTCTCGGTGTAGGATAGATTTTCTATTAGAGGAGGAGTATCTTGAGTGATGATATACTCGGGATCTGGTTGATACTTCTTCAATCTCGATACGTGGAATACATCGTGCATTCCCGCATATGGTGCTGGTAACTCGAGTCGGTAGGCTAACTTCCCGATCCTTTGTAAAATCTTGTAAGGTCCAACATATCTCGGACTCAACTTGCCTCCTTTCTTCGGATTGATTAATCATTTCCGTGGTGAGAGTCTGAGAAATACTTCATCTCCGACTTCAAATTCCAGATCATTTCTTCTCTTGTCCGTGTAACTCTTTTGGCGGCTCTGAGCTGTGCGAATCCGCTCCTTGATCAGCTTGACCTTCTCCATGGCCTCCTGAATTAAGTCGACCTTTGGGATCGAGGGCGACTTTCGTTTCTCTTTCGGAGTCCATTGGTCATCAATCTCCCAGTGTAGTGGGGATCTATATTTTCGCCCATATAATGCCTCGTAGGGTGCCATCCCAATCGTGGCACGATAAGCTGTTATTGTAAGGCGAACTCGGCTAATGGTAAGTGCGAATCCCAACTTCCTTGAAATCCATATGCGAGGCTCGCAAACATATCTTCAAGGGTTTGAATTATTCGCTCAGACTGTCCATCGGTTTGTGGATGTGCTGTTGTGCTGAAACTTAGCGAGGTACCCAATTCCTCGTGCAAGCACTTCCAAAATCTGGAGACAAACCTCCGGTCTCTGTCGGATACTATGTCGACTGGTACTCCATGCAGTCGAATGATTTCTCGGATATAAATTTGTGCAAGTTTCTGCAAGCTATCAGTTTTCTTGATGGGTAAGAAATGTGCAGATTTCGTGAGTCGGTCTACAATGGTTGCGTACGGATTTGTAGCGCCAACCAATGCAAAATAAGTACCGGTTGCATACGGATTTGTAGCGCCAACCAATGCAAAACAAGTAGCGGTTGCGTAAGGATTTGTAGCGCCAATCAAACGGGCCCGATAACTCCGAAATCGTGTGGATCAGACAGCGATTCCTTCGTTCTTCCTTGTAACTCCCCGAGCAAGATGGTCCAAGACCTGTCACCTTATCGCTCCATAGGCAAAGACAAATCCACAGTAGAGCTAGCTAGGCCTGGATTGTCATAATCATGATTATACATCAAGTACTACGACCCGCTTCCCTTGGACAAACTCTGTCCCTCGGTTGCGGGATTAGGGCGATGGGGTAGGAAGAGTGGAATAGCGGCCGAGCTGCCGGTTCCATCCCCGACGTATCCATTCCGATTTGTGAGCTCGACACACCAAGTTGACTCAAGCAAGAAAGTAAATACAAGTTCGGGTAGTCAACCAGCAATGAGTATTATTGATTGAAGGAAGCGATTCGAGGAAAATTTTGAAACGCGAGTGGCAATTATGGCGTTGGTGGAGTTTTTGGATGAAGATGATTATCGGAAGGATAAGCAACCTTAGATATCTTGAAAGATTAGGTGGAACATAAGTCCCGTTATAGATTCAACATCGCAAAGCGAGGAAGTCGCTCCGCGATTGGGTATTAATCGGTCAAATCAATCCGATAAGTCAAGGGTTTTTGGGAAAATAAAATATTTTAATTAGATCTCCAAGTCAGAGGGTCCAGGGCTATTTTAGTAAAATAGAAAATAATTTGAGTTAAGTCCTTTATAAAAGAAAATTTTCAATTTAGCCCCGTTTTGTAAAAATCAACACTTTTGGGGTTAAAAATTGAATAAATAAATATCCCGACCTTGAAAAATTATGAGGTCCGTTCCTAAATTCTCCAAATTATCCAGATATTCAGGTTCTTAAAGTTTTGAGGTCGATTGTTTTTATAAAATTTTCATATTGGCCCCAAATTTGTAAAAATTGTCATTTCGGACCTTAATTTTAAAATAATCGGAACTCACAAACCGGAAGGGATTTTAATGTGATTTCAGTTGGAAAATGTCACTAAGGTTAGTGGCATATTGGAAAAAAAGCAGTTTTTAAAAGAAATAAGTGTAGGTCCTTTAACTTTTGAAAATATCATTTTTATCCCATTTTGAAATAATTGCCTTTAAGGCTTTTAGGGGTCCAATTGTTATGAATTGAACCTTGAGTTCAAAATATAATTAAGTTATAGTTAAGTTAGTATTTCCAGGTGCATGGGTTGCATAAGTCCTGGAAATTTCATTTGGGTCCTCAAGTTTAGTCTTTTACACTTTAGTCCCTCAATTTTAGAAAAATTACTTTCCAAGCTCTAAACACTTGGATTTTTGGAATACATTTAAAATATGTCATTTCCAGTACCTTAAGAATAAAAATTTCAAAATTTAAAGTTAAGGTCTGATACAGTTTTAAAATTTGCAAAGTAGCCCTTAAACTTTCAAAATTTTACAATCTAGTCATTGGGCTTTTAAAGGTTGATTTTATTTATCTAAAAACTCTTAAAACTTTATTAAAATGTTCAAAAGTCATTTTTGAACCTGAGTACAGTCCCAAAATTTGACATTTGCAGAGGGGTCCTTTAACTTTCATTTTCTTGCAATTTAGTCCACCAACTTTCCATTTTTACATTTTTAAGTTCAAAAATTGAAATTTAATCAATTATGCTCGACTTTTACAGGTTATAAGTCATCCAAAATATGGATTTCAAAGATCATACACATGCATGTCCAATACATACAAGAATTCATTAAATAAAACATTAAATTGCACATGCATGCACCTAAAATTCAATAAATAGCAATTTTTGAACAACTCTTGAGAATTTTCATGATTTGATACATAAAATTGGCATGAAATACATAGATTATATATCTCAAGGGCTCATGTTCAAAATTCTACATGCATTTTAATAAAAACACCTAGAAGTTGGAAAGTATTTTTCCACCCACCTTAAAATTGGAAAATTGTGAAATAAAATGATAAATTTCTCAATTTTTGGATGAGGTCACTTAGGTCAGACCCTAAGTCAAGAAATATCAAAAATTTGGAGTTAGAAAAATGAGAGAAAAATTAAAGAGAAAAAGAAGGAGATAAGGAAATTGGAAAGACTACACTTTACCTTGTGTAGTAGGTGATTTGAAACTAGTTGAAGCTTCAAATTTGGAAATTTTGGTTCAACTCCAAAATCACCTAAGGTCAGCCCCTATTTCTCAAAAATGAAAAAGGGGTGTTAAAATTTGAAAAAAATAGAAAGAAGAGGAAAGAAGGGTTCTAGTGTCCAATTCTTACCTTGTAGTCCAAATTTCTCTACTAGTTCTTCTTCAAGTCTTCAAGTTTCACCACTATGCATGCATGTCTCCAAGTGGTCTTCTAAGTACCTCAAAATCCAAAATTCAAGCTTATATTAAAAAGAGAAGGTGAGGAGTAGTAAGAATTTAAGTTGAATTGAGGAGTGAAATTTCTTACCTTGAAATAGGGGTGTTCGAAATTTTGGTGTTTAAGTGGTAAGATTGTTTGTTTTGGTTTAGATGTTTGAAGAAAGAAGGTATGTTTGATGTTAGAAAGAAGATGTTCTTGGAGATATGAATATGGGTTTGAAGATGTGAAGGGCTTGTGTTTGAATATTTGAAGATGTGAAGAAGTGGTACTTGAAGATATGAATAACTTATGTTGAAGATTTGAAGATGTGAAGAGTTGGTGTTTGAATATTTGAAGATGTGAATGATTTTGTGTTTGAAGATTTGAAGATATGAATGAATTTTAGAGAGAGGTTAGAGAGAAGGAGGAGAATAATGTGTTAGATGAAAAAAAATGAGATGAATTTTTGTGTAATAGGCCATTTTGGCCGTCCACCATGGGAGAGGGGGGGAGAGAGGGGGATTTTTGTTTAATTTTGTGTCTTGCATTTTGCTTCCTGCATGGGAGACATTTTGGAGGTCAAAGGTATGGGCATGAGATGGTTTGAATGGAATGTTGGGAAGACTTCCAACATGTTGGCAAAATTAATAATAAAGAATTTATGTATAAGATGATGTGTATAATGTTTGAATTAATGGTATAATTATACATAAGATGACTAATATAAGGTGTAAGTGTACAAGAGTTGGATGATATTTCTACTCCAAAAATCATCACCATGGCCGTCCACTATAGGGGTATTATGGTAATTCCATTTTTATTTTATTTTTTTTGTCCCAAATTTGATGATATAGATGAAATATATCAATCTCCAAAATAATTAGTGATTTCCTTGATCACTTATAAGTCTCATGATCACTTATACTAAATCAAATTCTTAATTCTATAAGGTAAAAATCTCTAAAATAAATAATCTCTTAAAATTCTAAGGTGACTAATAAATACAAAAATAGTAATAATGATCAATCAAGTGATCATAAATGCAAAACAGAATTAATGATGATCATGATCACAAGTAATAATGAAATGAAATAAATTACAAAATATATATTATTAATAATTACCCGTCAAAGTGACGCAGTAAAATAGTCGATCAAATACATAGACGACAATAAAAATCAATTATAAGCTCGGAAAAATCGGGGCTTCACATCCTCCCCTCCTTAAAAGAATTTGCTCCCCAAATTCTCTTCAGAATAGTTCTGGATATTGATTCCTCATGTCTTCTTCCATCTCCCACGTTGCGTCTTCGTCTCGGTTGTGGTTCTTCCACACCACTTTAACCATCGGAATTTCTCTCTTACGCAATTGTCGTATCTGCTGATCAATGATCCGAATCGGCCTCTCGGTGTAGGATAGATTTTCCATTAGAGGAGGAGTATCTTGAGTGATGATATGCTCGGGATCTGGTTGATACTTCTTCACTCTCGATACGTGGAATACATCGTGCATTCCCGCATATGGTGCTCGTAACTCGAGTCGGTAGGCTAACTTCCCGATCCTTTGGAAAATCTTGTAAGGTCCAACATATCTCGGACTCAACTTGCCTCCTTTCTTCGGATTGATTAATCATTTCCGTGGTGAGAGTCTGAGAAATACTTCATCTCCGACTTCAAATTCCAGATCATTTCTTCTCTTGTCCGCGTAACTCTTTTGGAGGCTCTGAGCTGTGCGAATCCGCTCCTTGATCAGCTTGACCTTCTCCATGGTCTCCTGAACTAAGTCGACCTTTGGGATCGAGGGCGACTTTCGTTTCTCTTTCGGAGTCCATTGGTCATCAATCTCCCAGTGTAGTGGGGATCTATATTTTCGCCCATATAATGACTCGTAGGGTGCCATCCCAATCGTGGCCTGATAACTGTTATTGTAGGCGAACTCGGCTAATGGTAAGTGCGAATCCCAACTTCCTTGGAAATCCAATGTGCAGGCTCGCAGCATATCTTCAAGGGTTTGAATTATTCGCTCAGACTGTCCATCGGTTTGTGGATGTGCTGCTGTGCTGAAACTTAGCGAGGTACCCAATTCCTCGTGCAAGCACTTCCAAAATCTGGAGACAAACCTCCGGTCTCTGTCGGATACTATGTCGACTGGTACTCCATGCAGTCGAATAATTTCTCGGATATAAATTTGTGCAAGTTTCTGCAAGCTATCAGTTTTCTTGATGGGTAAGAAATGTGCAGATTTCGTGAGTCGGTCTACAATTACCCAAATAGCATCATGGCCTCTTCTAGTCCTTGGTAGATCCGTCACGAAGTCCATCGTTATGTGTTCCCATTTCCACTCGGGAATTCTCAACGGTTGTAGTAAACCAGACAGTCGTTGGTGTTCTGTTTTTATTCATTGACAAGTCAAACATCTCGCAACGAGTTCCGCTACCTGGTTCTTCATGTTTACCCACCAATAACTCCGTTTCAAATCCTTATACATCTTGTTTCCTCCAGGATGTATAGTGTATTTTGAACGGTGTGCCTCGCTAGATTCTATTCCTAACTCGCTCACTCCGCACACAAACTCGATTCCGAAATCTGATAGCTCCATCTTCAGGTACCGAGAATTCTGATCTTTCTCCTTTAAGTATCTTTTCCTTCAGTTTTTGAAGATGTGCATCTTTCTCTTGTGCTTCTTTGATCTCTTTCAGCAGATCTGGTTTAACCAAAATGTTAGCACACGAAATCTGAGTATTTGTTCTCGTCAGATTCCAATTGCTCAGCTCTTCTAATGATTCCCACTCTCGAATCATAAGCCTGGATAAGCTCGCCTTTCTGCTTAGAGCGTCTGCTACGATGTTTGCTTTCCCGGGATGGTATTGAATATCAAAGTGATAGTCCTCAATCAACTCCATCCATCTCCGTTGTCTCAGATTGAGGTCTTTCTGAGAGAATAGATACTTCAAGCTCTTATGATCTGTGAAAACCATGAATGTTGCTCCGTAGAGATAGTGTCTCCATTTCTTTAACGTGAAAACTATCGCTGCCAATTCCAAGTCATGCGTTGGATAATTGGCTTCATACGGCTTGAGCTTTCGTGATGCGTATGCGATGACCTTTCCTTCCTGCATGAGCACTGCTCCTAGTCCTTCTTTTGATGCATCGTTTGTAGATGATGAAGTTTTCGGTTCCCTTTGGAAGAGCTAAGATCGAGAGTAGTAAGTCGTTTCTTGACTCTTGAAACTCGCCTCGCATTTGTCATTCCACTCAAACTTGACTTGCTGCAGGTTAGTCGAGTGAGTGGTCCGCTATCTTGGAAAAATCCTGGATAAATCTTCGATAATATCCAGGTAGTCTAGAAACTCGATTTAGATTCTGAGACTCGAGTTGTTTCCATTCAACCACTTTATCGTACATTCGAAGGATCTACTGCAATCCCAGTGCCGGATACTATGTGTCCCAAGAATGCGACTTCACTAAGCCAAAATTCGCACTTGCTGAATTTGGCATACAACTTATGCCTCGTAGTGTCTCCAAAATGATTTTCAGATGACGTTCGTGCTCTTCTATAGACTTAGAGTATACGAGTATGTCATCAATGAATATCACTACGAATTGATCCAAATAAGGTTGGAAGACTCGATGCATCAGGTCCATAAATACTGCTGCTGCATTCGTCAGACCGAAAGGCATCACTACAAACTCGTAGTGTCCATATCGGGTTTGAAATGCAGTTTTGGAAATGTCTCCTTCGCGGATCTTCAGTTGGTAATATCCTTGTTGTAAATCAAACTTTGAGTACACTGTCGCTCCTTGGAGTTGATCAAACAGTTCGTCTATCCTTGGGAGGGGATATTTGTTCTTGATGGTCACGCTGTTAAGACCACGATAATCTATACATAGTTTTAATGTGCCATCCTTCTTTTTGACGAACATCACAGGTGCTCCCCACGGAGACGTACTCGGTCGGATAAATCCCACATCCATCGGTTTTTTACGTAATTGCGTTTTCGGCTCTTGTAACTCAAGAGGTGCCATTCTATACTGATGTTCGGCAATCGGCGATCCCCTGGTAACACCTCGATGGTGAACTCGACTTCCCTATCTGGAGGGACAGTGGTGAATTCTTGTGGAAATACATCTGTGTACTCTGATACTATAGGTACTTGGTTAATTTGTGTCTCAACCTTGGATTTGTTAATTACAAACGCCAAGTACCCTTGTGCCCCTCTAGCGATTGCCTTTCTTGCTTTCATGGTGGAGATGATAACCAAGACGTAGAGTCAACAGTAATGGAAAGGCATATCCATTAATGTAAAATTTGAATACACCCATGAAGTACAACAATAGTAATATCGAGTCAAAGATACATCTGAACCAAAATATAACTGAATCTAATACAATAGAAAGTAAGGTACAACACTGGAATAAGCGTCTACAACAACGAAAGTACAAACTGACAATCAAGCTAACTAATCAGTGAGATCGCCATCATCGTCACTCGCAGCTATGTCCATAATCGGGGCTAGGTCGGGCTGAGGTGGCGCCTCGACCTCAGGCCAATCAACGAAATCCAACCACTGCTCGAATCCCTGAGCCTCATCAAGTGGAGCAGCCTCAAGTGCCTCAGGCTCTCCAATGTCGACTGGATCCTCCTCAGGATCCTCCTCGGCGTCAGGCACGGGCTTCACCTCGGGTGGTGGCAATGGCTGGGCATTAGCTGCCAAAGCAGCCTCCAGTGCGGCGTCTCTCTGAGCTAGGGCCTGTGTAAGGTCCTCTATCACTGTCATCTGCTTGATGAGGGTCTCCTCCAAGCGCTCAACGGTGTCGCGGGATAGGCGGGCGTCAATCTCCCATTTCTGGCGGCCGTCACTTGCCCTCTTCATCTCCTCTCGCATGTTATCCAGGCGCTCCTGGATATTCTATATCTGGTCCTCCCGCACTCTTATGGTGTTGTCGCGGTCCTTGATGGTAGTGGTCAACTCGCTCTTTTCATCTTGGCTCCTCGCCAAGCGCTGTGTCAGGTCCCTATTACGCTGGCGCTCCCCAGATAGCTCTGAGGTCGCTCGATCACTCTCCCGGTGCCAGTGAATCATCGGTGCCCGGTAGTACTCCGCTCAAAGACGGGCATGGAAAACGCCCCACCAAGAAGGTGGGCGGCTCCATCCCGATCAAACAAAACTAAGGCGGATCAGTCAAAGGTAGAGGAAAGATAAGAAGAGAATAAGGAAAGAATGAATAAAGAAAGTCAGTCAAGAATCAACTAAGTCAAGACAAGTATGACTATGGAATCTCCAAATATGCGTTCTAACTTAGTTCAAACATCAATAAGACGGTTCTATGCCAATTTGAAATCGATTTCACACTTAATTGGTCAAGTCGCGGTACTACCCAAAACACAGACCGAGGGTCCTATCCTGGGTCAACTCGGTGTAAGTTTCTATCTTACTAGCCGAGCTCGATATTTTAATCAATCACGCCCCAAATGGGACGCGACGACGATCCACAACTTAAATACAAATAACCAAACAGTCTAGACGAATATCAATGAGAACCCAATGAAACAGAGTCAAATTAGCAGCGGAAATAAAATAACAAGTGCATCTTACAGTCCACAACATCCACAATCCACATTACATCCTCGAAAATCAACCAACGATAACAACTTAAAAGTCAAAGGGTCCTACGCCCTTCAGTTACAAACCGGAATGAAAAGAAAAAAAAATAGTCCAATAGCAATCAAAAGTAATGAGTCCATCAATAACAACAAGAAGTAGTAAATCCAACAAGCGGAGTACAAGGGCTCAATCAAAGGCGGTTCAAAGATCTTCAACGAAGTCCTCATCTAAAGGTTAGAAAACAAAGTGGGGATGAGACAGGAAATCTCGGTGGATGGGGTGATCGTGTGCAAGTGTGGCGATATATAGTTAATGCGAGAAAACTTGATTATATGAAAACGTGAGTATGATGCATGAATTCACACACGATCCACAAGCGTCGTGATAAATATATTTAAGCGATATACTTATACGATTCAAGAAAATAGTTCGTGGTCACACAGCACTATGTGATTGATCAAGACAGTAGGATTGCGTGCGGAAATGTAACGCCAATCCCATGCAAGCGAGATAATGGTTGCGTGCACGGATTTGTAGCGCCAACCAATGCAAAACAAGTAGCGGTTGTGTACGGATTTGTAGCGCCAACCAATGCAAAACAAGCGTTGCGTTTGCGCACGGATTTGTAGCGCCAATCAAACGGGCCCGATAACCAGAATCGTGTGGATCGAGGACAAAGCGATTCCTTCGTTTCTTCCTTGTAACTCCCGAGCAAGATGGTCCAAGACTGTCACCTTATCGCTCCATAGGCAAAGACAAATCCACAAGAGAGCTAGCTAGGCCCGGATTGTCATAATCATGATTATACATCAAGTACTACGACCCGCTTCCTTGGACAAACTCCGTCCCTCGATTGCGGGATTAGGATGATGGGGCCGAAAGAGTGGAATAGCGATGAGCTGCCGGTTCCATCCCCCGACGTATCCATTCCGATTTGTGAGAGCTCGACACACCAAGTTGACTCAGCAGAAAGTAAATACAAGTTCGTAGTCAACCAGGCAATGAGTATTATTGATTCAGGAAGCGATTCGAGAGAAAATTTTGAAACGCGAGTGGCAATTATGGCGTTGGTGGAGTTTTTGGATGAAGATGATTATCGGAAGGATAAGCAACCTTCGATATCTTGAAAGATTAGGTGGAACATAAGTCCCGTTATAGATTCAACATCGCAAAGCGAGGAAGTCGCTCCGCGATTGGGTATTAATCGTCAAATCGATCCGATAAGTCAAGGGTTTTTGGGAAAATAAAATATTTTAATTAGATCTCCAAGTCAGAGGGTCCAGGGCTATTTTAGTAAAATAGAAAATAATTTGAGTTAGGTCCTTTATAAAAGAAAATTTTCGATTTAGCCCCGTTTTGTAAAAATCAACACTTTTGGGGTTAAAAATTGAATAAATAAATATCCCGACCTTGAAAAATTATGAGGTCAGTTCCTAAATTCTCCAAATTGTCCAGATATTCAGGTTTTTAAAATTTTGAGGTCGGGTGTTTTTATAAAATTTTCATATCGGCCCCAAATTTGTAAAAATTGTCATTTCGGACCTTAATTTTAAAATAATCGGAACTCACAAACCGGAAGGGCTTTTAATGTGATTCCAGTTGAAACATGTCACTAAGGTTAGTGGTATATTGGAAAAAAAGTAGTTTTTAAAAGAAATAAGTGTAGGTCCTTTCACTTTTGAAAATATCATTTTTGTCCCATTTTGAAATAATTGCCTTTAAGGCTTTTAGGGGTCCAATTGTTATGCAATTTGAACTTTGGGTCTAAAATATAATTAAATTATAGTTAAGTTAGTATTTCCAGGTGCATGGGCTGCATAAATCCTGGAAATTTCATTTGGGTCCTCAAGTTTAGTCTTTTACACTTTAGTCCCTCAATTTTAGAAAAATTACTTTCCAAGCTCTAAACACTTGGATTTTTGGAATACATTTAAAATATGTCATTTCCAGTACCTTAAGAATAAAAATTTCAAAATTTAAAGTTAAGGTCTGATACAGTTTTAAAATTTGCAAAGTAGCCCTTAAACTTTCAAAATTTTACAATCTAGTCCTTGGGCTTTTAAAGGTTGATTTTATTTATCTAAAAACTCTTAAAACTTTATTAAAATGTTCAAAAGTCATTTTTGAACCTGAGTACAGTCCCAAAATTTGAAATTTGCAGAGGGGTCCTTTAACTTTCATTTTCTTGCAATTTAGTCCACCAACTTTCCATTTTTACATTTTTAAGTCCAAAAATTGAAATTTAATCAATTATGCTCGACTTTTCCAGGTTATAAGTCATCCAAAATATGGATTTCAAAGATCATACACATGCGTGCAATACATAAAATTGGCATGCAATACATAGATTATATATCTTAAGGGCTCATGTTCAAAATTCTACATGCATTTTAATAAAAACGCCTAGAAGTTGGAAAGTATTTTTCCACCCACCTTAAAATTGGAAAATTGTGAAATAAAAGGATAAATTTCACAACTTTTGGATGAGGTCACTTAGGTCAGCCCTTAAGAAATATCAAAAATTTGGAGTTAGAAAAATGAGAGAAAAATTAAAGAGAAAAAGAATGAGATAAGGAAATTGGAAAGACTACACTTTACCTTGTGTAGTAGGTGATTTGAAACTAGTTGAAGCTTCAAATTTGGAAATTTTGGTTCAACTCCAAAATCACCTAAGGTCAGCCCCTATTTCTCAAAAATGAAAAAGGGGTGTTAAAATTTGAAAAAAATAGAAAGAAGAGGAAAGAAGGGTTCTAGTGTCCAATTCTTACCTTGTAGTCCAAATTTCTCTACTAGTTCTTCTTCAAGTCTTCAAGTTTCACCACCATGCATGCATGTCTCCAAGTGGTCTTCTAAGTACCTCAAAATCCAAAATTCAAGCTTATATTAAAAAGAGAAGGTGAGGAGTAGTAAGAATTTAAGTTGAATTGAGGAGTGAAATTTCTTACCTTGAAATAGGGGTGTTCGAAATTTTGGTGTTTAAGTGGTAAGATTGTTTGTTTTGGTTTAGATGTTTGAAGAAAGAAGGTATGTTTGATGTTAGAAAGAAGATGTTCTTGGAGATATGAATATGGGTTTGAAGATGTGAAGGGCTTGTGTTTGAATATTGGAAGATGTGAAGAAGTGGTACTTGAAGATATGAAGAACTTATGTTGAAGATTTGAAGATGTGAAGAGTTGGTGTTTGAATATTTGAAGATGTGAATGATTTTGTGTTTGAAGATTTGAAGATATGAATGAATTTTAGAGAGAGGTTAGAGAGAAGGAGGAATATTAGCTTGACAATAATTTGTTAGATGAAAATGAGATGAATTTTTGTGTAATAGGCCATTTTGGTCGTCCACCATGGGGGGGAGAGGGATTTTTGTTTAATTTTGTGTCTTGCATTTTGCTTCTTGCATGGGAAACATTTTGGAGGTCAAAGGTATGGGCATGTGATGGTTTGAATGGAATGTTGGGAAGACTTCCAACATGTTGGCAAAATTAATAATAAAGAATTTATGTATAAGATGATGTGTATAATGTTTGAATTAATGGTATAATTATACACAAGATGACTAATATAAGGTGTAAGTGTACAAGAGTTGGATGATATTTCTACTCCAAAAATCATCACCATGGCCGTCCACTATAGGGGTATTATGGTAATTCCATTTTTATTTTTTTTTTGTCCCAAATTTGATGGTATAGATGAAATATATCAATCTCCAAAATAATTAGTGATTTCCTTGATCACTTATAAGTCTCATGATCACTTATACTAAATCAAATTCTTAATTCTATAAGGTAAAAATCTCTAAAATAATAATCTTTTAAAATTCTAAGGTGACTAATAAATACAAAAATAGTAATAATGATCAATCAAATGATCATAAATGCAAAATAGAATTAATGATGATCATGATCATAAATAATAATGAAATGATATAAATTACAAAATATATATTATTAATAATTACCCGTCAAAGTGACGCGGTAAAATACTCGATCAAATACATAGACGACAATAAGAATCAATTATAAGCTCGGAAAAATCGGGGCTTCACACTATCCCTCTCAAAGTAACTAAAAACTGAGATATACAACACACATATACAACATATCTCATTTCCCTGATAATTAGGAAACCAAATATAATTTAATCATTAAACTTTCTATTTAATGGATACAAGTTGTTTTTTATTACAAAAATATTTTAGCAACGTAACAATTTTATATAATTTAAAATAAGAGCACAACACCAATTAGCAATACAAGATTTGAGCAGCATGAAATGTTATGTCCTCAATCTGAAAAATGTCCTCAACTGCATAATCTACATGTACTTTTTTTTGATCGGTTAAAAATCTACATGTACTTAGTACAATTGTATATCACATAAAAATCAATCTATAAATATATACCTCCTCTTTAACTATTGCCACACCCATTACCAATTTCCTGACCAAAACAACAATGGCCACGATTTTCAACAATGTTCCGCTGTTGCTCACCCTCACCGTCCTCTGCTGTTTCCTTCCTTCTCCACCATTTATATCCGCCGCCGCCGCCAATAAAACCGAGTTAGCCACCCAGATCTGCAAAAATACCACCGACTTCAACTTCTGCCGGCAGATAATCTACTCCGATCCACGCGCCCCGACCGCCGATCGCGTCGTACTCGCTTCCATAGCCTTCACCACCGCGTATTTCAACGCAACTAACACCAGAGAAATAATTTTCTTAAAGATAAAAAACTTTGGACGTGGAGGCGGTGGACACCGAGATCTTAAAAGGTCTTCAAAACTGCCTAACTGATTACAATGAGGCGATTGATACCATGGCTCAGGTTCTGCGCGACTTGCTTCGGAATAAGAATCACGATTTCGATAAAGCGTCACTTAAGGCCCAAAGTCGCGTGAGCGCATGCGAAAAGGGTTTCAACGGTCGATCGCCCATAACTAAGGGGAATGTCGACTTGATCAAGCTTACCAATATTTGTTCTGTTGTTTCTAAGCTCTTTAATTGAAAATCATGATTAAGCCGCTTTCTTTGTTCTTTCCTATATAAAGACTGTTACGACAATTTTATTCGACCCACTTTTTTTATGCTGCTATTTAATCTGTTTCCGAGGCTATTTTTATTCATTTAATTGGTTTATATATTCAGGGCCCACGGGGTAAGTGGGGGTAAGTTTAATTTTATCAAAGAATAATAACATGATTTATTTTATTTAGATCATTAGTGATGATTGGAAATTTCTGGGTAATTTTGTTTGTGGGAAATTATTGTAAAAGCTTAGTGGATTTTAGGTTTTTGATTAATTTAAGTGTAGGCGCTACCGTGCTATTGCCAGTGCCAATTACCAGGCGCTAATAGCAATAGCACTTAATCTTTTTTTTTTATTATTTTTTTTCTTTAATTGGGCGCTAGTTTGACTGGCGCCCAATTTTTTTTTCCTCTTTTGTTGGGCGCTAGTTTAACTAGCTCCCAACTTTTATTTCTTTTTATTTTTATTTATTTATTTTTATTTAATAATTAATTAATTTATAAAATAAAAAGATTAAATTCATTCGATTAATCAAATCCGCTCAGTTTGAATCGATACGATACAGAAAATTATAATCGTTACAAGTCAATATTAATCTCAAACTAGGGGTGTCATTCAATTAATTCGGTTAACCATTAACCGAAATGCTGAAAACCGAATTTGCTAATTGGTAAAACCATTAACCGAATCGAAATTATATTTACCGAATTAACCAAACCGAATTATATTTCGGTTAATTCGGTCGGTTAACCGAATTAACCGAAATTTCTTTTGAAATACAAAAAATATATGTTGTATATATAATATATGATATAAATAAATAAATATAATTCATAGAAATTTATTTAAAATAAAAAATATATTTTATATATATATATGATATAAATAAGTAAAAATATATGATATATATTATATATAATTATAATTATATATAAAATATATGTTTAACATAATATTTCGGTGAAATCGGTTAATTCGGCTAATTTCGAATTTTCGAACCGAATAACCGATAACCGAAATTCTTCAAAATATTTAACCATTCACCGAACCGAAATAATTCGGTTACCGACCCGATTAACCGAATTGATTCGGCTAACGGTTAACCGAAAAAAAATTGGTTAATTGAACACCTCTATCTCAAACCTTATGTCCCCCGGTGCTAGGGCTGGCAATGAGTGACACGATAACACGACACGAACATGACACAATTACAAACACGATTACATAAACAAAAAAAAAACACGGTAAAGCATGACGCGATATGACAGGACACAAACACAAAATTGAAAATCCAGTTAAAATTACAATTATTGTTATATTTAAAATCAAATAAACTAGATAACTCGAAAACACGATAGTGTGACACGAACACAACACGATAACACGATTTTTCGATTAATCTTGACTTGTAACGATTATAATTTTATGTATCGTATCGATTCAAACTGAGCGGATTTGATTAATCGAATGAATTTAATCTTTTTGTTTTATAAATTAATTAATTATTAAATAAATATAAAAAAATTTAAAAAAATAAAAAGAAATAAAGGTTGGGCGCGAGTTAAACTAGCGCCCAATCAAAGAAAAAAACTAAAAAAAAAACGTTGGGCTCTAGTTTGATAATAAAAAAAAAAATGGGCGCTATTGCCATTAGCGCCTGGTAAATTCGCGCCCTACACTTAAATTAATCAAACACCTAAAATCCACTACACTTTTACAATAATTTCCCACAAACACTATAAACTGTTAACTTACCCAAAATTTCTATAATTAGTAGTTGTGGTGCAATAATTTCCAGTGTAAATCAATAATACTTTGTTGGGCATAGAATATCCCATCCGCTTCATGATGAAATTACCATACGTAAGTAGGAAAATAGCTAGGACGGTTGTTGGGGACAAAAATGGTATTTCGTAATTTAATTAAATATAATTTATTTTATATTTTTGTTTATTTAATATTAATTGCCCAATGGGCTCTTCATAATTAAACCGGCCCAAAAAGTCCGGGTTTGGCCCAAGCGGTCATTTTTTCCTATGTGGACTGGCCCATAGACCAACCACGGGGCCCATGTCCCAGGTGTAAAAAGGTCATTCCTATTCATTGTAACCAATTAACTCATAATTAATTATTCTCTACGCATTTAGTATTCATTTGTTGTCCTTATTCTCTCTCGTTCACCGTGCTGACTTGAGCGTCGGAAGGGCCTCCCGGGGACAACCCCCGGGGCTCTCTAATTTTTGCGTGTGTGTGTAGGCAAGTGCCCAATCGAAGGAGTTAGCAGTTCCAGGAGCAAGAAGACGAGAAGACTTCCCCCTTAGGAAGAGGATAAGCTCAAAGCCTTTTCTCTCGGGAAAAGGATTTTAGTCAACTCAGTTGATTTGGGTGATCTGCTCGAAAAAGTAACATCATTTTCGCGCCGTTAGTGGGAACAACCAAAGTACACAAAGAATACAGACTCGATCGCAGCTCGTGATGGGGGATCTCAAGTTGCAGGCCGAGGTGCCAGAGACCAATAAGAAGAGCGACCGCCTGGAAGACGAGGAGTCGGCCCTCCCAGTATCATCCCCTCCTCCATTTGCCAGAGGGGCGCCGCCTCCTCCTCCTCCTAGGGGGCCTCAGCCTATTGAAGATATTCGTTTGTCCCGGGAAGCCCTCCAGACTCTCCTAGATGAAGATGCCCGGAATGCTTTAAGACATCAAGCCGCAATAGATGCCATAGGAGGACCACCGCGGGCTCCACACACCGCTGAAGACCCTGCTCAAGACGACCAGAAAGGAAGAGAGGAAGGTCACGACGAGAATTAGAATCGTGAAGAGCCGCCACCAGTTTAGGAATCTCAAGCTGTGATGAAGATGTGCTACGGCGGGCTACAGCGGGCTACGTCGTTAATGAAGATGTGCCCTTTGGCTCTAGTGATCTTATCTGAAACTTTGCCACCCGGAATCAGACCTCCAACCTCCCGAAGTATGATGGCACTGGAGAGCTGCAGAAACACTTGGACAAATTCTATGCCAAGGCAGATCTCTACGACATGATGGATGCTTCTTATTGCAAGGTATTCCGTACTACTCTGACCAAACGGGCACTGACATGGTTCAATCAGCTCCCCATGGGGTCGATCTCCAGGATGGACAAGCTCACAGAGGCATTTATGTAGCAATTCTCCATCAATAGAAAGTGTCCCAAGATCATCGCTCTCCTTTTTCAAGTGAAGCAAAAGGAAGGAGAGACATTGTGGGAGTTCATGAAGTGGTTCGTAGAAGCCATCAACGAAGTGGCCAACGTCCATCATGAGACATTGGCGGGGACACTGCAGCAAAATCTGAGCCAAATGCGCCTAAAGAAATCTCTTGCTGGGAAGCCTCCATCCAATATGGAAGAGCTGTTGAGATGAGCAAAGAAGCACATTCGTGTCGAGAAATCTACCAAACCTGAGTCCGGTGTCAAGCGCAAGCCTCGGGAAGAGGAGAAGAGTCAAGCACGGAAGGGCTCGAGGAAGGATAATGGACCCAACTACACACCTCTCAACGCTCCAATAGCGGAGGTGTTGATAGCCGCTTAGAAGTAGGGGATCATTGATCCCCCACAGCCATTTAGGAACAACCTTTCACGGGAGCATTCTTATACTATAGATATCACAGGGATCGGGGGCACACCACCGAAGACTGTTTTGTTTTGAAGAAGGAGATAGAGCAAATCATCCAGAAAGGCCATCTCAAAGACCATGTGGATCATAGCAAGTTTCGCCGTGATCCTAGGCCATAAGAAGAAGAATCTCCATAAGACCAGCGCCGCTCGGATCGCCAAAGGGAAGATATGCACGATAATCACGTTGTTGGAGTCATTAATGTGATTTCCGAAGGCCCAGAGGTAAAGGACGCCCGGAGTGCCCTCTGGGAGTGTAGCAAAGATAGAAGAGGGCGTGCCGATGAGAACCCATCCAAGAAGAGAGTCGTGGAGCAGCCTCAGGCCAAGGGTATGGTAATCGCCTTCGGCACTCAAGATTACATTCCAGAGACCCAAGTTCATGCAGACGCCATCGTCATATCAGTAATGCTAGCAAACTTTGTGGTCAAAAGGATCCTGGTCGACACGGGGAGCGCGTTGGACGTCATATTCTGGGAAGCCTTCGACAAGATGAGAATCGATCTAGTGCAAGTTGTTCCGGTATTGGCACCGCTGATTGGCTTCACGGGAGAGGTGATCAAGTCCTAGGGCGAAATTAACTTGCCACTCACACTGGGCATGGACGCCCTTCACCAGGTCACGAAGATGGTTCGTTTCCTCATGGTAGATACTCCATCTCCGTATAACTTGATTTTGGGAAGGTCAAGCTTGAATCACTTATGGGCTATCCCATCTACAGTTCACTTGAAGCTGAAGTTCCCTACAGAATCAGGAGTAGGAGAGACTATCGGAGACATCAAAATAGCTCGGGAGTGCTGCGTAGCCACCTTGAAGATGAGCAAGCTACCGAGACCGAATGATGAAAGCCCCTCACAGCCGTAGCAGGGAGGGTCCTCCTCATAAGAGCCATAATAACTTACCTCACTCGGCTAAGACCCCGAGTGGGATGACCCCTTTTGGCTAAGACCCTGGATGGGAAGGGCCTCCACAGAAGAGATCCTAGTAACTTACCTCCTCCGGCTAAGATTCTGGAGGGGATGGCCTCACCCGGCTAAGACTTCATGTGGGATAATCCCTTCCAGCTAAGACCCCAGATAGGAGGAGCCTCCTCATAAGAGGTTCTAGTAACTTACCTCCTCCGGCTACGACCCCAGAGGGGATGGCCTCACCCATCCAAAACCCCCATGGAATGACCCCTTCTGGCTAAGACTAGAGCTGTCAAAATAGGCCTGACTCGCCGGACCAGCCCGCCCCGCTAATAAATGGGTTGGGTTGGGTTAGGTTGAGAATATGCTGGCCCATTTGGAAGCGGGCCACAATGAGCCATCCCGCATGGGCTGCAGGCTATGGCGGGGCAGGCTAGTGGGCTGGCGGGCCGGCCCATTCTTTAGTCATACGTCCAAACTTATGTCTTTTTTTTGTATGAGAAATGATGGACTGATGACTGATGAATGGAGCTTCTTACTGATTTTTGTATTTGCTTTTTGGAAACATATTTCCCTCTGTTGAGTCTAACATATTGAAAAAATAGATCTCTTATTTTTAAATTATCTGAGGCCAAAAATTACAGCCATCAGCAAAACAACATAAGAATATCTAATTGGAATTTGGACATATTACCGATCTTATTTCAGGTTTTTATATGACCTGTTGAATGTGCTAATGGTGTCCTTGTTGTGCATGATGAATTATAAAAAAATCCTTCACTTATAACTCTTTGTTTAAAATGAATAAAAATTGATTTTTTTATTTTATTTGAATATATTCTGCAACTTTGTTTCTGTTGATTTTTCAAGTGGATTAATATTGATCTTAGCAAGTTAGTTGTCTCTTTTTTTTTTGTGCCTACTCTTGATCCTTTTAGGTTGTATTAGAGCTATCAACGTGGTGACCAACTGTTCATCACAACATCATGTTGGAATTTTGGTCTTGAGAAATGGGTGTTGACCCGATTTTGACCAAATAATTAACTGGTTTCCATTTGTGAAAAATGTAATTAAATTATTTGTAAAAATTCTACTAAGAGAGTAGATGAGAATAACATTTGGAATTTCTCAAAACCGATTCTGGGTGAATGAGAAATTAATGCTAGAAGTTAGCCACTTAATACAAATAAATGATATGGAAAATGGAAAATGTGGGGAAGGAGAAATGTTCCATCCCACATAGGAAAATGAGGATAAGTTTGCACACTTAATATATCCCAAGTTGGACAAATGGGTTAGGGCCCTTGGGGGCACCCAAGTTTTTAAAGGGGTGATGACCTACATGCTTGTGGGTTTGGTTCAAAGCACACACGCGCGCGCGCCGCCGCCGCCACCTGCCCGCCGGCTCAGCTCGGCCCGACCTGGGTCTGGGCCTGGGCTTGGGCTTCAAGGCCCTTATTCTTTTTGGACCAAAAACCTTTAAAATTAAATGTTTAATTAATTTTTGTAATTAATTAAATAGATTTAATTAATTTTCGTAATTAATTAAATAATTTTCCAACTGGGAACGTTCGGACCCGCGCACGGGCGGAAGCACGGCCCCTGCGGTCGAGTCGTGCTACCTGCCAAAATTTTGCGAACCATCGCACGGCCCGTGCGTCTGGGTCGTGCGTCCTGCCGAACGTTGGCGCACCAGCGCACGGGTAGGCGCACGGCCCGTGCATCTGGTCGTGCGCCCCTAAACAGGTGCGTCTGTCAGTGCAAAATGTGTCTTTTCGAGCCAAAAGACGCGATCTTTCCATACGAGGCACCTGAGGCCTATAATAATCGACCCTGCAGATGGATATGTATATGAAATCTTAAGATAAAACCTGTCATTTTCTGCATTTGAGCATATTGACATCCTACCTTCAAAATCTTGAAAGTTTAGAACAACTTGTTGTTTTGTTTTTAGTTTTGCTAGTCGCTAACTTAGGAATCGTAAAAAGTCGTTGTATCTTAGAGGCGAGCGCCGGAATCGTAAGCACTCAGTATACGGGGCATATTCGTCTTGCGGAGACTGAATTTAATTCAGGCATCGACTTAAGCCTATACACTTATTCTTAGCCGTTTTCTTCCTAAACAGAATCCATCACCACATATTTTACCCAACACATCATTCAAAAAAAAATTCACTTCATGCAAAAGAAAAAAATAAAAGAAAAATCTGGCGGGCTGGCCCGTCTAGCCCACGGCCCAACGCGGGTTGGGTTGGGCCAAAGTTTATGTGGCCCGCTAAAATGACGGGCCAGCCCACACTGCACAGCCGAACAGTAGGTTTTGGCGGGCTGCGGGCCGGCCGCCCCGCCGGCCCATTTTTACAGCTCTAACTAAGACCCCATATGGGAGGAGTCTCCTCACGAGGAGGTCCTAGAAAAAAATCTTTTTCCTCCGACTAAGACCCCGGAGGATGAGACCTCTTCGCAAGAGGCCCGGTGTATTCTTCTCCACGATAAAAATGTGCAAGAAAAAGAAAGCAAAAAATGCTAACACATGTGGAGAATGGTGTAAAAAAATAATAAAGCAATGACTTGGAGAAAATCCAAAGTGGGCGCCCTCCTCCGAGCTCCAGAAGGGCGCCCTTCTCCGCCCCGGGGAGGTGCCCCAGGGTGCCCTCTACGGGCATCACCTCCTTGTCTGCGTGACACACTCCACCTTTCCATCAATTCTCAACTCAAGTCTCACCTCAACCTTCACCTCAAGTCTCTCCTCACCTATCTCTTACAAGAAATTTACTAAGTCTTTTACAAGGTAAAAAATTTCAAAAACTGGGAGGTAGTGAGAGAGAGTTTATCTTTGGAAGACATGGTCACAAGCCTCCACTCCAAAATGTCCTTGTGCAAAAAGTGGTCAAAAATTCCGCTAAGACAAGACAACATATACTACAAGCCAAGACTTTTTCTACATCGATATATCTCCCGCACTGCTTCATCCCTCCGCAGCACCGGAATCGGGGGGCTTATGTTGAGGATAAAAATGGTATTTGATAATTTAATTAAATATAATTCATTTTATATTTTTGTTTATTTAATATTAATTGTCCAATGGGCTCTTGATAATTAAACTGACCCAAACAAGTTCGGGTTTGGCCCAAGTGGTTATTTTCTCCTACGTGATTTCTCCTACAGTGCCCATGGGGACCATGTCTCAAGTATAAAAAGGTCCCTCCTATTCACTATAAGTAATTAACTCATAATTAATTATTCTTTATGCATACAATATTCGTTTACTTTTTTAATTCTCTCTCGTTAACCATGCTGACTTGAGCGTTGGAGGGGCCTCCCCAAGACAACCCCTGGGGTCCTCTAATATTTGCGTGTGTGTACAAATAAGTTCCCAATCGTAGGAGCTAGCAGTGTTAGTCCAAGTGGCTACGAAAATCTAGAGAGGGTGAATAGATTTTTCCGATTTTTTGAATTACGCCCTTTTTTCGAATTTGAAGATGATGACCAAAATAAAAGTGCGGAAATATAAACAACACACGATGATTTACAAAGCTTCAACCCACCTAGGGCCTAATGCTACCACCCGGTATGTCCGAATGGATTTCAAAAGGGAAAAAAATATATTAATAGATACCAAACTATTACAACCTTTTACCTTAAAGCGTACCACACTCTTCTTACAACACCATCTATGAAGATTACCACAATCTTCTTACAATAATGAAGAGCACCACACTCTTCAACACCTAGAATCAACCAAGTGTGTTCTTACCACAAGAACACTAACAAGGATTTCTTGTTTTGGATGATTTGAACCAATTCAAGATTACAACTCAAATGAAGTATACAATTCTGAAGTGCAAGTGTAATCAAGAATGAAGCCTAATACTCAAAATGTGCAAGTGTAAGACTTAGCTAAATACAACAAGTATATGAAAGTGAAGAACAAGAAGTTTGCTTGTTGTATGTATTGCTTGTGTTGTATATGATACTTCAAGCCTTCAAGTATTTATAGGAGATCTCTTGGATTTGAATCCCGACATAGGCTCCCACTTGGAAATTGAAATCTATAAACAATTGCAAATCAAATGGAGAAAATAGTTGTTAGAAATCAATCTCACAATTTCATGAAAAATTGTCTGCTGCAACGGATAGTTTCTGCTGATAAAACCTTAGGTCGACCGATCGACCTCTAATAAGAAAAAGACATTTAAGAATTTAAAACACAGTTTAATCAGGGGTCGAACCGGTCCAGGGTGGTTGTACCGATCGACCAAGAGTTCGATCAGTCGCCCTAGCCCTGGACCGGTCACCCTCCTCAAAATGTGAAACAAAAATAATTTTGGAAAATTTGTAAACTCCAAGCGTCGATCGACCAGGTGGTTGAACGTTTGCCCCACCGATTAACCTCATGTTCGACCAGTCGCTCTCTCCTATTTTTCTTTTTATTTTGATTCTGTTTAAGTTTTCTTCTTCAGGCACGAGTGTTAGTCCAAGTGGCTACAATAATCTAGAGGGGGTGAAGATTTTCCAATTTTCGCCCTCTTTTTTGAATGAATGAATGATAACAAGAATGTAAGTGAGGATAATAAACAACACACATTGATTTGTAGATGTTCAACCCACCTAGGGCCTAATCCTCTACCACCCCAGGAGTTAATTGCATCTAGGGTCCCACAAGATTTTCTTCATTACAATTTTAGTCCCACGTTTGCGCAATAGTCCCATAGGATTAATATTGTTGCAAAAGAAGTCCCGAGATCTTAAATTCAACATATTTGGTCCCATAATTTTCAAGGGTTGCACCTTCGGTCCCAAAATAAATCATTTTACAGTATACCCAATTTGCCTTATAATTGTTGACACAAAATGGTATCAGAGCCCAGGTTTATTAAGAACTTTTAGTTATATTTATTATATTTATGTAATTAACAATTGGTGAGGAGAATTTCTCCGAGAATATGGATCTGGACAATTGTCCAAGATGTTTACCATACAGGACATATCGTCAAATTTTGACGATGTATGCACAAGAACACCAGGACAAGATAGCATATTGGAACAACCAATATGTTGAAAAAGAACTTGCAGGAGCCGATAGGGAAACCTTAAGATACTGCGAAAGACAAGCAGCATATTATCTGAATTTCCTTACGGTAAATCAGATATTATATGTTGATCTGATGAATCATCAGGAAGAAGTCCATGAGAATGCTCATCAATATCATGATTCCTGATGGAGTACCAGAATGGAACGAGATACTTCCGGACACATCTAAGATCTCAAAAGATATTAGGGAAGTCCAGAAGACGGTGCAGAATTATGGCAACCGCCATATTCATTTACCTACACAAGTTCATCAGATTCAAAACCAAATGGAAACGATGGTGAAATATCAGAAGGAAACTCTTGAAATCCTTCATGATATTCATAAATGAGTTAAGAACCTGGAGGACAGACCAAGTTCTTCCAGAGGAAAGAAACGTATTGATTTCGGGACAGTACCCTATTTACACTTAAAAGGGAAACCAACCGAAGTTATACGAAAAATGACGGACGATGAAAAGCTCATAGCTATCATCAAAGGAAAATCCATCATAAAATAAAAGTGATGGATATGGAGAAGATCAATCTTAAAGATCTACATGACCTGGTAGAATCCTTTGCGGGATTAGGTATTGTAGACTTAAAGATGAACGCAGGAGATGGATCAGCTTTGGTTACCTATGACCCTCATGGTAGACCAATTCCGCCAATTCCACCACCGCCACTAGTAAATCCCAACATCGCAGAAAGTGCGGGTTTAAATCATGGAACCCAGGACGAGAGAATGCACCACGTTGGAGATTTCACCACAGGGTGAAACTCTTTCAGGAACAGGAGCTTGACCACCTCTTGCGGGAACTCGACAACCTTCTAGAAAGCCAAATGTTTATCAAACGCCTTATGGAAGATCACATCTCGACCCAATACATCCATATGGGTTGCTGAAAATCTAGATATCCCAGATTTTAAAAATCGAGAAGTTCTCATTGATGAATGGGCATCAGCTATCAGGATTGCAGCAGGTACCCTTGATCTTACGAAAGATTCCTTCATTTTGCTCCTTGAAATGAGTCTGGAGGGATCCGTAAGGATTGCATGGGATATGACCGAAGCAAGTATGAAAAGCGCGGTCACAACAGGAGAATCACTAAAAGGAATTGTCGATGATATGGCAAAATTATTAAAATCCATTTTATCAGCTCAGGCTACTTTGAGGGATTAGAAGAAGAAAAAATAAAAAGATATAAACAAGCCCTCTACAGCCTCGAGTTACATGATATTTTCCATATTGACGAATATATCAAGTTGTTCACTGAATACAGGTGGAAGTCCAAGATTGGAGACAAAGAAGCTTCACAGCTATTCTTTGCGAAAATCCCAAGGCCCTGGAGAGAAATGCTTATCAGTGAATACAAGGATGCAGCAGATTTAGATACAGTGGCTAGAGAATATCTTTCTTAAAAGCCAAGTTATCTGAATGGTGCTACCAAGCATCCTTATACCGGAATTACAAGAGATTAAGAGGAATTAATAAATCAGTTCCTCTACATTGCGTAGACGATTATATCCCAACAGTTGTGGGAGTTCAACTAATGCGGCATAAGAAGCAGATGGAGAGAAGCCATCCATACCGCCGGGGAAGCAGCAACAAAAGAAGTAGGTCTTCATGGAGACCAAGAAGGTTCTCGTCTAAACAAAAAGTCCGAAGTTATAGATCAGGACAAAGACCAGCACCAAGCAGGAGTAGAGCCTCATCATCAGGTTCAAATCAAGCAAGTACCAGCAGAACCCCTAGAAGAAGAACTTTCAGACGAGCTCATACCAGAGCTAATGAAAGTTTCAAAGATTGTAATTGTTGGACATGTGGAGCAAGATGACATATCTCAACAGATTGCCCGGACAACCAGAAACTAGGAGTCAGACAGTTTTAAGCTACACCAGAAATTGAAGAAGTTGTCTACTATCAAGATCTAATACAGGTGTATCAATTTGAGGATATACCCTCAGATGAAAGCATCTATGAAGAAGAAATCTATTCTGACGATGGAAGTGACTCACTTAATCGAGTGAAGAAAAATCCTTGATGAGAGCGGTTAGGGAGGATATGTCGGGATTCCTCTCTCACACTACGGTTTCTCATCAGACTCTTATGAGAATTATGAAGGAGGATCCAAAGCTTCAGATATATGATGGATTTACAATTGGAGCTATGGAAAAGGCTTTGGATAAGATTGGTTTTCGTAATTGTTGGGAAATTTATTTATTAGATTTTGATGAATGCCATGTAAAACTTAGACTAGAAAGTTGGCACCCCATTTTCTTTGTAATTTGTATTGTAATAGATAGGGTTGTACAAGCTGAGTCAAGTCAGTTATGCCTGGATATACAAGAAGTCAACTGAAGACTGAAATGAAGACTCCGCTATGAAACAACTGAGTATGGCAAGGAGGAGAAGACAAGAACTCGACTGAAGGAGTATCAGCTGGGATACATCTATCTGAAGTGTCAGTCAAGTCAACTCAAGAAGCCAAGTCTCAAGTTGAAGTGACAGATGAGTCATCCACTGACTGGAAGCTCACTCGAAGTCACCTGGGGATGTTAGAGAACTGCAGTCAAGTCAAGACAACTGAAAAGAATCCGTTGCACAGAAGTCAAGAATATTACCTAAACAAGTAATACTTCTATGATGCCATGTCTTAAAGTGCTCAGTCCCAGAAGCGTGCAAAATGAATAAACCAATGGGAAGCACTGCACCTTGTGTCAGACTCTGAAAAGCGGAATGCTCATTTAATACGAGGAAATGTCAATATCAAGGACTACAACAAGACAAGCCAACGAACACAAGTGACTTTTGAAAATCAGCCTATCTCTTCAATGGGCAGATTTTTGAAAGTTCACTATAAAAGGCTGAGGAATCACTTTGAGAAAAGGGTAACCTTGATTACCAGAACTACGAGTAAGAAAGCAATATTCATTCTGTAACCTGCAAAATATTCTCAAGTTATTCAAGCAAATCCTCAAGCCTAAATTTCGAAGGAAATCAATCCAACACCAAGCTGTGAAGGAAAGACAACTTCAAACTATGGAAGAGGAAAATTTTGAAGAATTAAAAGGGGTCAACATTCCAAGGAGGATTGTAGAAGGTTCAAGGTCGAACCAGTCTCAAGTTATTGGAGGGCTTCGTGATCAAATCCAAGAAGCTTGAGCAAGTGAGTGAAGTAGCAAGGCTCCGCCCGTGAAGAAGTTTCGAGTCGGACGAGAAGCCATTTTGTGTGACCAAGGCATCTCGTGATCGAGTCCCAAAGGATCAAGTCGGTTGTGTGATCAAGACTTGTATCCGGGACCGATAACCACTTTGTACTACGATCAATACTTAGTGGATTCCTCCGGGGAGTTGGAGAAGAGAGGAGTAGAAGAATTACCCCATCTTCGAACCTCTATAAAAATTATTGTGTCATTTACATTTCAGCATTTAATTTCTGCATATAATTTTATATCTGCTGATAATTTGCTATCCAACGGATAATTAACAAAGTGCTAAAACCAAGTGTTAAAACAAACTTAATCCAAATTCAAGGGTGTTAAGTCTTCCATTTAAAAATCTCATCACAAACCAAGTTAAGGTTTAGACTAAACAAATTTGAGTTATTCTATCAACAGCTCAATAGAGTCTGTTGAGTGGCTAACTCTGCTGGTTAACTAACCTAGTTGTCCCTCAAGGACTTAGCTGTGTATTTAACTCTGTATTATTTTAAAAGGATTAAAATCAAAAAAGTTGGTAAGATTTATTCAACCCCCCCTTCTAAACCTTACTCACACCCCTTGGGACCTACAAGTGGTATCAGAGTGGTTGGTTCATTGAGCCTTCCGCACTGGTTACTGAACTAGATCTCCAATCTTTGAAATAAGTTTTTAACACTTGTTCTTTTAAAAGCCATTTTTTTAAACATCAAAGTTATTCTCATGGAAGCAAATTTGACACGCATTCCTATGTTCACCATTGAAGAATTTGATGACTGGAAAATACGTATATAGGCTCATCTATCAGCTTTACATGATGAGATGTGGATAGTGATAGAGGATTGGCCACTGTAAATAATGAAGGTGAACACGGTGCAAGGAGGCTGCTGCTTTGAAGGAGAAGCTTTTGCTCCTCCTAGACCGGTATGGTTGAAAAACCAAGAGTTGAATGGACAAATGATGATAGAAAAAGATACAACTTGGACAATGTGGCCAAGGATATACTTTACAAGACTTTGGACAAAGCCATGTTCAACAAAGTCAAATCTTGCAAGACAACCAAAGAAATCTGGGATAAACTAACTTTAATTTGTGAAGGATCTGAGCAAATTAAGGAAAACAAATTATCTGTTGTTGTTCAAAAATTTGAAAATTTTAAAATGCTTGCAGGTGAGACAATGGATCAGCTGGATGCTAGATTCACTGAAATTACAAATGAGCTCTCAACACTTGGAAAGGAATACACACAAAAGGAAATGTGCATGAAGATACTAAGGAGCCTCCCAGCTGAGTGGGAAATGAAAACCATGGCTTTAAGGCACTCGATGGACCTATAAAAAAACATCCAATCATGAACTATTCTCAGACCTCAAAGCTTATGAATTTGAGCTGAGAAGAAAAGATCAAGAGGAGATAGCTGTACCCAAAACAGCTGCACTTATAGTAAAGGATGGGAAAAGAGCTGAGATTAAGGAAACCATTGACCAGGAGGAAATTGCCTTGATGGTTAAAAGATTCAACAAGTTATTCAACAAGAACTACAAAAGAAATAAAGGTGAATCCTCCAGAAGACATTCAGCTTCTCTCCAAATCAAGGGAAGATAGGCCACCAAAGAGAGCTGAGTATCAAAAGGTCGAATATCAAAGACCTGACAACCCAAGAAATGAGAGAGCTGATCAAAAAGCTGAAAACCTGTGTTGGAATTGCAGACAACCAGGACACTTTGCTATTGACTGTCCATATCCTGTAGTCAATAAATACATGAATGAAGAAGAAAGAAGAGTCTTCAGAGAAAGAAGATAAGAAAAGAAAAGGGCAATGTTGGCTGCTTTCCGAGGCTGGCCGAAACAAATTTGCTAAGTCAAAAGATACATCCACTCGAGAAAGTAGTGAAGCTGACTACTCAAGTGATTCTGAAGAAGAAGCAATGATCTGTCTAATGGCTAAAGAACAAGATCAACGTGACCAAGAATATGAGGTACACTCTAACTCATCTCACTCAGATTCTAGTGATAGTGACTGTGACACACACACTTCATCACCCACTGATCTTTATGATTCATTAGGCAAAATGATGAAAGACTTTGAGCACATTAAGTCCTCACACACACTACTAAATGAGGAAAACAACAATTTCAAAAGCCAAAACTCACGGTGACTAAGGAGTTGAGCACTCTAAGTCACATAGGTGATGAGAACAAAGAGTCAAGGTGAAAATGCTAAACTAATAAGCGAGAGGCATTTGCTATAGAAAAGAGAGAAAATGATCTCAAAAATGTGATTGCTTCATTCACAAAGGCATCTAAATCATTGGATGACTTTATCATGAGCCAAAAAGAATGTGGAGACAAGACAGACATAGGATTCAATTCCTGTGTGCATAGTCAAACTCCAAGAGTGATCTTGGAAAAAGGATCTTCAAGTAATGAAGCATCTCAAAAATCCAAGACACCAAATGTTGCACACACACTCATTCCAAAGCACAATCACAAACAAAGGCATTGGATATAAAGGAAAAGGAAAATGACCCGATTGAGTATCTTTGAGAGGATAGCGAGAAGAAATCCACAGAGTTCCTCATCAAACTCCAAACAGAAGTACTCTGTGAAGAAAAAGAGCTACTTAATCCCTGAATTTCTATCAAAGGAACACAAATGATGGGAATGGTAGAAACTACCCAAGTCAAGCTGATTGGAATAATGTGAAATATCAGCAAAGACCTATGGAATACATGCCAAAATGGCAAAGACCTAGAACTCTACAAAGGTCATTCCAAAGGCAAAAGAGATATCATCAGCACACATATGCACCCAAGCACTACACTCAGAAATATCACAACTACCCAAGAAGGCAATTGCTAAAACACACACACACAGGCATACAGACAAAAGAGACAGTTGTATGAACCTAAAGCCCCCAAGCAATTTGCCAAAGTGAATTATGATTATGGCACAAATAGATGGTAACCTCATAGAGTCAGATCATTTGGCTATAGGTTGGTTGGATCATCTTACAGCACTAACCCCTCAGGACCCAGGCAAGTATGGGTACCTAAAAACTAATTTCCTTGATTGCAGGTTCAAGGAACAGATGAGTGCCAAGGAACCTGGTACATGGATAGTGGCTGTTCCAGATACATGACAGGGAACAAGAAAAATCTGTCAAAATTCAAGGAGATTAGAGGCGCAAAAGTCATATTTGGAGGAAATGAAGCTCTAGGGGAAATGAGAGGCACTGGATCCATCAAGAAAAATGGATTAGAAATCACAGATGTTTCTTATGTCGAAGGCCTCAACTTCAACTTGTTAAGCATCAACCAACTCTGTGATAAGGGCTATAATGTTGGATACAATATGGGAGTATGCCAAATCAAAGACACTGAATCAAATGAAGTGGTGTTGCAAGGATCCAGACAGAAGAACATGTATGTGGTAGATTGGTCGACTGCCACACCAAGCACTTGTCTGCTAGCAAAGAGTACAGCCGAATCAAGTTGGATGTGGCACAAGAAGCTGAGTCACCTGAATTTCAAGACAATCAACAAGCTTGCAAGGAGTAATCTTGTAGAAGGACTACCGGACTCGTCTGACAAGAAGGAAAGTGTTTGTGATGCATGCGGGGAAAGCAGATCAAATCATCATTCAAAGAAAAGTCAAGTCCATCTTCAACAAGGATATTGCATCAAGTTGCATATGGATCTATTTGGTCCGATTGAGCGGCTAGCATAAGTGGGAAGAAATACACTCTAGTAGTGGTGGATGATTATTCAAGATATACATGGACAATCTTCATGTGTAAAAAGAAGGAAACTTTGCAGAAGTTACCTCAACTAATGAAAAGAGTTCAAAATGAGAAAAGTCAAACCATTATAAAGATAAGATCTGATAGAGGAACTGAGTTTGTCAATGGAATAATAACTCAGTACTGTGTTGAAAATGGTATTGCTCATGAATTATCTCTGACAAGGACTCCGTGAGAATGGAGTAGCAGAAAGAAGAAACAGAACTCTCAAGGAAGCTGCAAGGACTATGTTAGCTGAAGCTGGATTACCTAAAAGGTTTTGGGCTGAAGCCATCAACACTGCATGTTATACTCACAATAGATGCATGATAAATAGACAGCTGACAAAGACTCCCTATGAGATTTGGACAGGGAGAAAGCCAAATGTTACATATTTTAGAATATTTGGATGTAAATGCTTCATCCACAACAATGGCAGGGATAATCTAAAGGCTTTTGATGCTAAAGTTGATGAAGGTATCTTCTTGGGATACCCAGCTGAAAGCAAAGCCTATAGAGTGTTGAACAAAAGGACTATGGTCACAGAAGAGTCTATCCATGTGGTTTTTGATGAACCTAATGTAAATGGAGAAGACATTGAAGAGTTAGCTGAAAAGCTGAATCAGCAAACGATGCAGAAAAGTCCCTATGTTGAAGCTGAAGCTGGAGTAATCAATCAAGATAAAGGTGAAATAGCTGAATCTCAAAGACAGCTGGAGAATCTGCAGCTAAATGATGATGAGAGAGCATCTAAAGATAACACGTGCAAGACGATCGAACCCAGTGACTTACTCCAACAGATGTGAGATGGTCGGGAGACCATCCACCAGAGCTAGTTATTGGAGATGTAAGAGATGGTGTAAGAACCAGATCCAGAGCTCAACAAGAAGCATTGTTCACTTGTTTTATTTCCCAAATAGAGCCAAAAGATGTGTCTGTTGGGAAATTTATTGTTTAGATTTTGATGAATGCCATGTAAAACTTAGAATAGGAAGTTGGCACCCCAATTTTTGTTGTAAACTGCATTGTAATAAATAAATTTGGTCAAGTGAGTTAAGTCGGCTATGCCCAAACATGCAAGAAGACAACCGGAGACTAGAAGGAAGACTCATTGCAAGACAACCGAGTATGGCAAAGAAGAGAAGACGGAACTCTCTTGAAGGAGCGGTGAGATGTAGTTGAGTGGAGTATCGGTCAAGTCAACTCAAGAAAAGCCAAGTCTCAAGTTGAAGTGACGAAGAGTCATCCAATGATTGGAAGTGACTCCAAGTCACCTGGGAAAGCAAGGAAATGTCAAGTCGAGATAATCGAAAAAGATCCGTTGTACGTAAATCAAGAGAATTACCTAAACAAGTAATATCTCCATGCTACCTTTCTCGAAGTGCTCACCCCGAGAAGCGTGCAAAAGGAATAAACCAATGGGAAGCACTACACCGTGTCGAACTCTGTAAAGGTGAAGAACAATTCATACGAGGAAATGGCAATTCCAAGGATCGCAACAAGACAAGCCAACGACCACAAGTGACTTTAAAAAATAAGCCTATCTCTTCAACGCGATTTTTGAAAGATCACTATAAAAGGCGAGGAATGACTACGAGAGCGGTGACCGTAACCACAAACATTCAAGCAATTATTAATCGTAACTCGAAATATTCTCAAGTTATTAAACGCTCAATCCTCAAGTCTACACTACGAAGAACATCAATCCAACACTCACCTGTGAAGGAAAGATAACTTCAATCGGTTGAAGAGAAATTTGAAGAATCAAGGGTCTACATTCCACGAAGGATTGTAGGAAGGTTCAAGGTCGAACCAAGTCTTGAGCTTTTGGAGGGCTTCGTGATCAAATCCAAAGAGCTTGAGCAAGTGGTTGTAGTAGCAAAGGCATTTGCCTGTGAAGAAGTTCGAGTCGCACGAGAAGCGGTGAGTGATCAAGGCGTCTCATCGAGTCCCAAAGGATCAAGTCGTTTGTGTGATCAAGACTTGTATCCGGATCATTACCACTTTGTATCTTGATCAATACCTAGTGGATTCCTCCGGGAGTTGGAGAAGAGAGGAGTAGAAGAATTACCCCTCTTGAACCTCTATAAAAATCTCATTGTGTCATTTACATTTCAAAGACTTTAATTCTTGCATCATATTTGTTTAATTTAGCGACATATTTGCTATCCATTAGATAATCTCTAAGTACTAAATCAAGCTCTAATCTCTACTTAACCAAACTTAAGGGTGTTAAGTCTTCCAATGAAAACAAACCACGAGTTGAGTTAATTTAGACTTAACGGTGAGTTATTCCATCAACGGCTCGAGTTGAGTGCATTGAGAGACTAACTCTCTTGATTAACTAAATTGGTCTGTCCACCAAGGACACACGGTTGTAGTATCAACTCGAATTTTTAAAAGGACTAAATCAAAAATTTGGTAAGGTTTATTCAACCCCCCTTCTAAACCTTACACTTACACCCCTTGGGACCTACAAGTGGTATCAGAGCGGTTGGTTCATTGAGCCTTCCGCACTGGTTACTGAACTAGATCTCAAACATTTCAAAGTCTGCTTTAGTACTTAAACTTTCAAAACTCTTTTTATCATTAAAATTTATTATCATGGAAGCAAATTTGACAAGCATCCCTATGTTCACAATTGAAGAATTTGATGATTGGAAAATTCGTATGCAGGCTCATCTATCAGCATTACATGATGAGATGTGGATAGTGATAGAGGATGGGCCACTGCAAATCTTAAAGGTGAACACATTGTAAGAAGAGCTGCAGCTGAAGGTGAAGAGGATGTTGCTCCCAGACCAGCCATGGTTGAAAAACCAAGAACTGAATAGACAAATGATGACAGAAAAAGATACAACCTGGACAATGTAGCCAAGGACATCCTTTACAAAACCTTGGACAAAGCCATGTTCAATAAAGTCAAATCATGCAAAACGACTAAAGAAATCTGGGACAAGCTAACATTGATTTGTGAAGGCTCAGAGCAAATCAAAGAAAACAAATTATCGGTGGTTGTACGAAATTTGAGAACTTCAAAATGATCTCGGAGAAAACCTGGATCAACTGGATGCTCGGTTCACGAAATCACCAACGAGCTATCGCACTTGGAAAGGAATATACACGAGAAGGAAATGTGTATGAAGATCCTAAAAAGTCTTCGGTAGAATGGGAAATGAAAGTCATGGCACTAAGATATTCCATGGACCTTTCAAAGACATCCAATCATGAACTATTTCTCGACCTCAAAGCCTACGAGTTTGGCTCGAAATGAGAAGAAAAGACAGGAAGAGACAGAGTTGTACCCAAAACAATTTGCTCTAATTGTTAAAGATGGGAAGAGAGCCGAGGTCAAAGAAGTCATTGATCCGAAGAAATAGCCCGATGGTTAAAAGGTTCAACAAGTTCTTCAATAAGAACTACAAGAGAGGCAAGGGCGAATCTTCCGAAGACACTCGGCTCCCTCCAAGTCAAGGGAAGATAGGCCAACCAAGAGAAACAGATCATCAAAAAGTGAATATCAAAGGGCGACAATCCAAGAATGGAAAGAGTCGATCAAAAGGTTGAATATCTATCTTTGAACCCTGAGGCAACCAGGTCACTATGCCATTGATCGCCCCATATCCTCGTAGTCAACAAATACAGGGAATGAAGAAGAAAGAAAGGTCTTGAGAGAAAGAAGACAAGAAAAGAAAAAGGCAATGATGGCTGCAGAGATCTTTGAGAAAGCCAAGTCAGAGAGAGACAAAGTGATTCCCGAGAGCCGTGAAGTCGACTACTCAAGTGACTACGAAGAAGAAGCCCTGGTCCATTTGATGGCCAAGGAACAAGATCAACTCGACCAAGAAGATGAGGTACACTCTAACTCATCAAACTCGATTCTAGTGATAGTGATCGTGACACACACACTTCATCACCCACTCGATCTTTATGATTCATTAGGCAAAATGATGAAAGATTTTGAACACATTAAATCCTCACACACACTATTAAATGAGGAAAACAGCCTACTCAAGAGCCAAAACTCAAAGCTGACTAAGGAGCTGAGTACTCTAAGTCAAATAGCTGATGAGAATGAAAGTTTAAAGGCTGAAAATGCTAGGTTAATAGCAGAAATAGTTGCCATAGAAAAGAGGGAGAATGACCTCAAAAATGTGATTGCCTCATTCACTAAGGCATCCAAATCATTGGATGATCTTATTATGAGTCAAAGAGAATGTGGAGACAAGACAGGCTTAGGATTTAATCCCTCTGTGCTATGTCAAATTCCAAAAGTAATTTTGGAAAAAGGATCTTCAAGCAATGAAGAGTCTAAAAAATCCAAAACTCCAAAGGGTGCACACACATTCACTCCAAAGCACAATTACAAGCAAACTGGCCTTGGTTATAAAGTAAAAGGAAAACAACCAGTTGAGTACGCTGAAAGGACAGCTGAGAAGATATTCAGTCGAATTCCTCAGCAAACTCCAAACAGAAAATACTCTGTAAAGAAGAAACAGAGCTACCCAAAACCCCAGAAAATCTATAAAAGAAATACATATGATGGGAATGATAGAAAATATCCAAGCCAAGCTGATTAGAATGATGTGAACAATCAGATAGACTTATGGAATATAAGCCCAAATGGCAAAGGCCTAGAACTCAAAGAAAGGCCATTCCAAAAGTATAAGAGCTTTCATCAAAGCACACATATGCACCTAGGCACTACACTCAGAGACACCACAATTACCCAAAGAAGGCGATTGCTAAAACATATACACAGCATACTGAGACAAAAGAGACAATTTGTATGAACCTAAAATCCCCAAGCAATTTGCCAAGATTAATTATGATTATGGCACGATAGATGGCAACCCCTTAGAGTCAAATCATTTGGCTATAAGTTGGTTGGATCATCTTACATTTCTAACCCCTCAGACCTGACAAGTATGGGTACCTAAAACTTAATTTCCTTGATTGCGGGTTCAAGGAACAGTGAGTGCAAGGAACCTGGTACATGGATAGTGTGCATTCCGGACATATGACAGAAATAAGAAAAATCTGTCAAAATTCAAGAAAGTTATAGGAGCAAAAGTCATATTTGGAGGAAATGAAGCTCCATGTGAAATAAGAGGCATTGGATCCATCAAGAGGAATGGATTAGAAATCACAGATGTTGCATATGTTGAAGGACTCAACTTCAACCTGTTAAGCATCAGTCAAATCTGTGACAAGGGCTATAATGTTGGATTTAACATGGGTATATGCCAAATCAAGAAGGCTGAATCAAATGAAGTTGTGTTGCAAGGATGCAGACAAAAGAACATGTATGTAGTAGATTGGTCAACCGCTACACCCAGCACCTGTCTACTAGCAAAAAGCACAAATGAATCAAGTTGGCTGTGGCACAAAAAGCTGAGTCACCTGAATTTCAAAACGATTAACAAGCTTGCCAGAAGTAGTCTTGTGGAAGGACTTCCAGACTCAGTATACAAGAAGGAGAGTATACGTGATGCATGTCAGAAGGGAAAACAAATCAAATCATCATTCAAAGAAAAGACATGCCCATCTTCAACAAGAATATTGCATCTGCTACACATGGATCTATTTGGCCTAGTGGAACCAGCTAGCATAAGTGGAAAGAAATACACCTTGGTGGTAGTAGATAACTACTCAAGATATACATGGACAATATTCATGTGTAAGAAGAAAGAAACTCTACAGAAACTACCACACGGTGATGAAGAGAATTCAAAATGAGAAGAGCCAAACCATTATCAAAATAAGATCGGACAGAGAACCGAGTTTGTCAATGGAATAATAACTCAGTATTGTATTGAAAATGGTATTAGTCATGAATTATCTGCGCAGCAAGAACTCCACAATGAGAATGGAGTTGCGAGAAAGAAGAATAGAACTCTCAAAAAGAAGCAGCAAGGACCATGTTAGTCAAGCGGGGGTTACCAAAAAGATTTTGGGGCTGAAGCAATCAACAGAGCTTGCTACACTCAAAACAGATGTATGATAAGCAGACGGTGACAAAGACTCCTATGAGATTTGACTGAAACCAAATGTTGCATATTTTAGAATATTTGGATGTAAATGCTTCATCCATAACAATGGCAAAGATAATCTAAAGGCTTTTGATGCTAAAAGTCGACGAAGGTATCTTCTTGGGATACTCGGTGAAAGCAAAGCCTACAGAGTACTCAACAAAAGGACTATGGTTGCGGAAGAATCCATTCATGTGGTATTCGATGAGCCAAATGTAAATGGAGAAGACATTGAAGAGTCACCGATAATTTCAATCATCCAAACATACGAAAAATCCCTATCTCAAGTTTGAAATGGAATTGTAAACTCGAAGAAGATGAGATAGTGAATCTCAAAACAATTTGGAAAATTTGCGCTAAGTGACTACGAGAGAGTCGATCAAAGCAACACACTGCTAGACGATCGAACCCAGCCTAACTTACTTCAACCGGATGTAAGATGGTGAAAGACCATCCACTAGAACTTGTCATTGGAGATATAAGAGAAGGTGTCAAAACAAGATCCGAACTCAACAAGAAGCTATGTTCACATGCTTTATCTCGCAAATAGAGCCCAAAGATGTGTTACAAGCATTGGATGACACACATTGATTCAAGCTATGCAAGAAGAGTCAATCAGTTTGAAAGAAATAAAGTATGGGAATTAGTTCAAAGACCCACACATCAAAACGTTATTGGTACTAAATGGGTGTTCAGAAACAAGATGAACGAGGAAGGTTCTGTGGTAAGAAACAAAGCAAGACTAGTAGCCAAAGGATATTGCCAAGAAGAAGGAATAGATTTTGATGAAACATTTGCTCCTATAGCAAGATTGGAAGCAATAAGGATGTTTCTTGCCTATGCACTCACAAGAATTTCATTGTATATCGATGGATGTAAAAAGCGCATTCCTAAATGGTTTCTTTGGAAGAAGAAGTGTATGTTGAACAACCTCCATGATTTGAGCAGAAGACTCTTGGAGATAAGGTATACAAACTCAAGAAAGATCTGTATGGATTGAAACAGGCACCCAGAGCATGCTATAACACCTTGTCACAATTCCTAACTGAGAATGGATTCACAAAAGGAAAAGTAGATAGAACACTTTTTTAATTCAAGACAAGAAGAGTATCTTCGCTTGTTCAAATATATGTGGATGACATCATTTTTGGATCCACAAACAAAGAGCTATGTGAAAATTTTCAAACCTCATGCAAAGTAAATTTGAAATGAGCATGATGGGAGAGTCGACATTCTTCCTTGGACTCCAAGTGAAACAATCAAGGATGGAACCTTCATAAGTCAAACAAAATACACCAGAGATTTAATGAAGAAATTTGGTATGGAGGAGAAGTCTTCTCGTGAAAATACCAATGAATACATCATCAAAATGGACATGGATGCGGATGGCAAGCCTGTAGATCAAACAAGATACTGAGCACTTATTGGATCATTGCTCTATCTCACAAAGAAGCAAGCAGGCCGACATCACCTTTCTTTGTAGGTGTATGTGCAAGATTTCAATCTGCTCCAAAAGAGAGCCATATCACAAGCAGCTAAGAGAATATTGAGATACTTGAAAGGAAGCCAAGAAGTTGGCTTATGGTATCCAAAGGAAGGTGGATTCAAGCTAATTGGCTATTCGACTCGACTATCTTTGGATGCAGAGAGTTGACAGGAAGAGCACCTCGGCACATGTCAAATGCTAGGAAACAAGGCTAATTTCTGGTTTAGCAAGAAGCAAAATTCAATAGCCACCTCTACGGTGAAGGAATACATATCGCTGGCATTTGTTGTGCCCAAATCCTATGGATGAGGCAAAAATGAGAGACTATGAAGTTGAGGAAAAAGAAATTCCAATCATGTGTGATAACACAAGTGCAATTGCAATCACTCAAAATCCTGTGTTGCACTCAAGAACAAAGCATATCGATGTCGATATCACTTCATAAGAGATCATGTTGAAAAGAAGGACATCATCTTGGAATATATCTCAACCGATAAACAATTACCGACATCTTCACAAAACCATTATGTGAGTCAAGATTTGAAGAACTCAAGCATGAGTTAGGGTTAATTGAGTGACACTCGGAAGAATCAAAGAAAAGAAATGGAACACAAAAAAAGGGGGAAAAAGAGTTGAACTCACAAATCGCCTAAGTAAATCACCAGATCGGAAAGACAAATTTATACCAAGTCACCGGTGAGTCACAAAGAGAACTGTGAGAAGAAGAGTTAAACCAACTAAGGGTAAAAGTTGAGTCATTTATGAGCAAAGTGACAAAAACGCAAATCGTTTTGACTAAGCGGGAATGTTTTTAAGAATTACGTCAAAGATAATTATGACGTGTACAGCAAAAGTCGCACACCAAGCTTATGATTGGATATAAATCTTTGCCGCATTAAATACGAGACATTAAATGCTAAATAGGCGTGCAAAATCTAAGCCGTTGATTTCGATCACATTTCAAAACCACCCGCACGTCCTTTCATAAACCATACTTAAGCTTTCCTTCTTCTCTCTCATATTACCAAAACCGTTCATTTCTTTCGAAGCAAAGGCAAAACTCTCTCAAAACCCTATCTATCTTCAAATCAACCTCTAAGTTTTCTTCGGTGAAATCCTCGAGAAATGGCACCAACCTATGATTTTGTCAAGTTAGGAAAGCAAATCCACACCGGCCCTCTTTGTGGATTTCGACGGCATGGTGAAACAGGGGTCCGACGACACCTTAGTGAAGAAAATTCCGAGAAATTGGAAACGCCTGGGTGAAATCGTTTTCGATTACTGAATATCCGATGACCTATGTGGAGGAGGTCGCACAGATTCTACGTGAACATTGAGATTCACGATGAAGGGATAAAGTCATCATTCACACGGAAAGAAGCTCACCATCTCTCGCCAAGGATTTGGTGAACACCGCCACTACCGACGGAAGGAGCATCGAAATCAACGGCCGATGTAAACCTGGCCGCTTGCTTGGAAGGAAATAGCCAAGCCCGACTATCTTGATAAAATAGTTTACACTGACAAAACAAGAGGTCTGAAGGAGGATCGAAAGATGTGACCCGATGATTGCACAAACCCCTCAACAAGGTCTTGTCACGGTGACATTATCGCAAAGAAACTCCCCGTGACTCGCCACTCCAACACTCGCTATATCTATGGTCGAAAAGAGAAAGACAATTGAAGCGGGGATGGAGGAAGTGGAAGGAAGAATGGATGCCCGAGTTATGAACATCTTGAAACAACATGGAGGCATTCCAAAGAGACGAGAGACACTTATGCCATCTCGATGTCGGGACCGAGCCACGATCGATTGATGAATTTAAAACGCCGCATCCGAAGGATACTTTGCAAATATGTCTATGGCTCAAGCTTGGGACTTGTCTTGGGAAAAGGTTCTCACGTTATGTGAAGAAGGCGATAGGCAAGGCGGCAGACTACCGTGATCACTCTGTTTGGTCACTCCGGGTCACTCATTTGGAAAGAAGAAGACCCCAAAGACAATACACGCCTGAGGAGGAAGAGGAAGAAGCGTGGTGGAGGAAGAGGTTTGCACCAGGCCTCTCGCCCCAAACATTGAGTACGTAGATCCGTAAGAAAGGAGGGATCTCTTGGGCTGGTCTTGACCAAGTAGCCAATTCGCAAGTGGCTAAAAGTAATGTTGAGTATGCGAAAAGAATAGAAGAAGAAAATAAGAGACAAACTCAGCTATGGGAGGAAAGACAAGAGAGATTAAGAAGAGATGAAGCTGCCAGGAAGGCATGTGAAAAGAAGAAGAAGCGGCGGTGACGATGAGAAAAAGAGAAGAAGAGCGAAGATCTTGAACAAGATGAAAGAAGGAGACAATGAAGGAGATGAAGTGTTCTTTGTCCACCCCTTCATGTATTTTAGTATGTAAATACATACTATGTAAGTCTTCCGCAATAAAGCTATAAATTCTTTATTTTTTTGTGTAGACAAATGTTTGCTCGATACACCTTGTGATTGTGTAAAAGAACAAGAATGTTATGATCAATAAAAGGATTGATTCTACGCATACATTCTATGTGAATACACTATCGTATGTATATCTTTGCTATTTACATTTTTGAATGGTTTAAGTTTTGGCATCATCAAAAAGGGGGAAATTGTTGGGAAATTTATTGTTTAGATTTTGATGAATGTCATGTAAAACTTAGAATAGGAAGTTGGCACCCCAATTTTGTTGTAAACGCATTGTAATAATTAGGGTTGGTCAAGCTGAGTTAAGTCACTATGCCCAAACATGCAAGAAGACAATCGGAGACTAGAAGGAAGACTCATTGCAAAGAGCTTGAGTATGGCAAAGAAGAGAAGACGGGAACTCATCAAGGAGCGGGTGAGATGCGATTGAGTGGAGTATCGTCAAGTCAACTCAAGAAAAGCCAAGTCTCAAGTTGAAGTGATGTAAGAGTCATCCAATGATTGGAAGTCGACTCCAAGTCACCCGGAGAAAGCAAGGAAATGCGATCAAGTCGAGATAATCGAAAAAGATCCGTTGTACGTAAATCAAGAGAATTACCTAAACAAGTAATATCTCCATGCTACCTTTCTCGAAGTGCTCATCCCGAAGCGTGCAAAAGGAATAAACCAATGGGAAGCACTACACCGTGTCGAACTCGAAAAGGTGAAGAACAATTCATACGAGGAAATGGTAATTCCAAGGATCGCAACAAGACAAGCCAACGACCACAAGTGACTTTCAAAAATAAGCATATCTCTTCAACGGGCAGATTTTTGAAAGATCACTATAAAAGGCCGAGGAATGACTGAGAGCGGTGACGTAACCACAAACATTCAAGCAATTATTAGAATCAGAACTGAAATATTCTCAAGTTATTAAACGCTCAATCCTCAAGCCTACACTATGAAGAACATCAATCCAACACTCACCCGTGAAGGAAAGATAACTTCAATCGTTGAAGAGGAAATTATTGAAAAATCAAGGGGTCTACATTCCACGAAGGATTGTAGGAACGTTCAAGGTCGAACCAAGTCTTGATCTTTTGGAGGGCTTCGTGATCAAATCCAAAGAGCTTGAGCAAGTGGGCTGTAGTAGCAAGGCACGCCCTGTGAAGGAGCCGAGTCGCACGAGAAGTTGGTGAGTGATCAAGGAGTCTCCAGACCGAGTCCCAAAGGATCAAGTCATCTCGTGTGATCAAGACTTGTATCCGGACTGCTACCACTTTGTATATCGATCAATACCTAGTGGATTCCTCCAGGAGTTGGAGAAGAGAGGAGTAGAAGAATTACCCCATCTTCGAACCTCTATAAAAATCTCATTGTGTCATTTACATTTCAAAGACTTTAATTCTTGCATCATATTTGTTTAATTCTGCTGACATATTTGCTATCCATTAGATAATCTCTAAGTACTAAATCAAGCTCTAAATCTCTACTTAACCAAACTTAAGGGTGTTAAGTCTTCCGCTGAAAACAAACCACAGTTGAGTTAATTTAGACTTAACAGCTGAGTTATTCCATCAACAGCTCAGTTGAGTCTGTTGAGAGACTAACTCTACTGATTAACTAAATTGGTTGTCCACCAAGGACACAGCTGTGTAGTATCAACTCTGAATTTTTAAAAGGACTAAATCAAAAATTTGGTAAGGTTTATTCAACCCCCCCTTCTAAACCTTACACTTACACCCCTTGGGACCTACAGTGTCCCAAGCACTGGATGACACACATTGGATTCAAGCCATGCAGGAAGAGCTGAATCAGTTCGAAAGGAACAAAGTATGGGAATTGGTGCAAAGACCAACCCATCAAAATGTTATTGGCACAAAATGGGTTTTCAGAAACAAGATGAATGAAGAAGGCTCTGTGGTAAGAAACAAAGCAAGATTGGTAGCCAAAGGTATTGCCAAGAGGAAGGAATAGATTTTGATAAAACATTTGCTCCTGTTGCAAGATTAGAAGCAATAAGGATGTTTCTTGCCTATGTTGCTCACAAGAACTTCACTGTATATCAAATGGATGTGAAAAGTGCTTTCTTAAATGGATTGTTGGAAGAAGAAGTCTATGTTGAACAACCTCCAGGATTTGAGCAGAAGACTCTTGGAGATAAGGTGTACAAGCTCAACAAAAGCCTTATATGGATTGAAACAAGCACCAAGAGCATGGTATGATACATTATCTCAATTTCTGACAGATAATGGATTCACCAAAGGCAAAGTGGACATAAAACTCTTCAGAATTCAAGATGGAGAGAGTATACTGCTTGTTCAAATATATGTGGATGACATTATTTTTGGATCCACAAACAAAGTGATGTGTGATAAGTTCTCAAACCTCATGCAAGGCAAATTTGAAATGAGCATGATGGGAGAGCTGACATCCTTTCTAGGACTTCAAGTTAAACAGCTGAAGGATGGAACCTTCATAAGTCAGACAAAGTATACCAGAGATTTGATGAAGAAATTTGGTATGGAAGAGAAGTCTTCTGTGAAAATACCAATGAATACATCAGCCAAGATGGACATGGATGTAGATGGCAAGCCTGTGGATCAAACCAGATACAGAGCACTTATAGGATCACCGCTTCTATCTAACAAAGAAGTAGGCGGACATCACCTTTGCAAAAGGTGTATGTGCAAGATTCCAATCTGCTCCAAAGAAAAGCCATATGACTGCACACACACTCATTCCAAAGCACAATCACAAACAAACTGGCCTTGGATATAAAGGAAAAGGAAAACAGCCAGTTGAGTATGTTGAGAGGACAGCTGAGAAGAAATCCAGAGAGTTCCTCAAAGCAAACTCCAAACAGGAAGTACTGTGAAGAAGAAACAGAGCCACCGAATCCCCAGAAGTTCTATCAAAGGAACACAAATGATGGGAATGGTAGAAACTACCCAAGTCAAGCTCATTGGAATAATGTGAAATATCAGAAAAGACCTATGGAATACTTGCCAAAATGGCAAAGACCTAGAACTCAGCAAAGGCCATTCCAAAGGCAAATGAGCTATCATCAGCACACATATGCACCCAAGCACTAGACTCAGAAATATCACAACTACCCAAAGAAGGCAATTGCTAAAACACACACAGGCATACAGATAAAAGAGACAGTTGTATGAACCTAAAGCCCCCAAGCAATTTGCCAAAGTGAATTATGATTATGGCATAGATAGATGGCAACCTCTTAGAGTCAGATCATTTGGCTATAGGTTGGTTGGATCATCTTGCAGCACTAACCCCTCAGGACCCAGGCGAGTATGGGTACCTAAAAACTAATTTCCTTGATTGCAATTTCTAGGAACAGCTGAGTGCCAAGGAACCTGGTACATGGATAGTGGCTATTCCAGACACATGACAGGGAACAAGAAAAATCTGACAAAATTCAAGGAGATTAGAGGCGCAAAAGTCATATTTGGAGGAAATGAAGCTCCAAGGGAAATAAGAGGCACTGGATCCATCAAGAAAAATAGATTAGAAATCACAGATGTTTCTTATGTCGAAGGCCTCAACTTCAACTTGTTAAGCATCAGCCAACTCTGTGACAAGGGCTATAATGTTGGATTCAATATGGGAGTATGCCAAATCAAAGACACTGAATCAAATGAAGTGGTGTTGCAAGGATCCAGACAGAAGAACATGTATGTGGTAGATTGGTCGACTGTCACACCAAGCACTTGTCTGCTAGCAAAGAGTACAGCCGAATCAAGTTGGATGTGGCACAAGAAGCTGAGTCACCTGAATTTCAAGACAATCAACAAGCTTGCAAGGAGTAATCTTGTAGAAGGACTACCAGACTCAGCGTACAAGAAGGAAAGTGTTTGTGATGCATGCCAGATGGGAAAGCAGATCAAATCATCATTCAAAGAAAAGTCAAGTCCAACTTCAACATTGATATTGCATCTGTTGCATATGGATCTATTTGGTCCAGTTGAGCCAGCTAGCATAAGTGGGAAGAAATACACTCTAGTAGTGGTGGATGATTATTCAAGATATACATGGACAATCTTCATGTGTAAAAAGAAGGAAACTTTGCAGAAGTTACCTCAACTAATGAAAAGAGTTTAAAATGAGAAGAGTCAAACCATTATAAAGATAAGATCTGATAGAGGAACTGAGTTTGTCAATGGAATAATAACTCAGTACTGTGTTGAAAATGGTATTGCTCATGAATTATCTGCAGCAAGGACTCCACAGCAGAATGGAGTAGCAGAAAGAAGAAACAGAACTCTCAAGGAAGCTGCAAGGACTATGTTAGTTGAAGCTGGATTACCTAAAAGGTTTTGGGCTGAAGCCATCAACACTGCATGATATACTCAAAATAGATGCATGATAAATCGACAGCTGACAAAGACTCCCTATGAGATTTGGACAGGGAGAAAGCCAAATGTTACATATTTTAGAATATTTGGATGTAAATGCTTCATCCACAACAATGGCAGGGATAATCTAAAGGCTTTTGATGCTAAAGCTGATGAAGGTATCTTCTTGGGATACCCAGCTGAAAGCAAAGCCTATAGAGTGCTGAACAAAAGGACTATGGTCACAGAAGAGTCTATCCTTGTGGTTTTTGATGAACCTAATGTAAATGGAGAAGACATTGAAGAGTTAATAAAAGTTGAATCAAAGAAACTATGCAGAAAAGTCCCTATGTTGAAGCTGAAGCTGGAGTAATCAATCAAGATGAAGGTGAAATAGCTGAATCTCAAAGACAGCTGGAGAATCTGCAGCTAAATGATGATGAGAGAGCATCTAAAGATAACACAACTGCAAGACGACTGAACCCAGTTGACTTACTCCAACCAGATGTGAGATGGCTGGGAGACCATCCACCAGAGCTAGTTATTGGAGATGTAAGAGATGGTGTAAGAACCAGATCCAGAGCTCAACAAGAAGCATTGTTCACTTGTTTTATTTCCCAAATAGAGCCAAAAGATGTGTCCCAAGCACTGGATGACACACATTGGATTCAAGCCATGCAGGAAGAGCTGAATCAGTTCGAAAGGAACAAAGTATGGGAATTGGTGCAAAGACCAACCCATCAAAATGTTATTGGCACAAAATGGGTTTTCAGAAACAAGATGAATGAAGAAGGCTCTGTGGTAAGAAACAAAGCAAGATTGGTAGCCAAAGGTATTGCCAAGAGGAAGGAATAGATTTTGATGAAACATTTGCTCCTGTTGCAAGATTAGAAGCAATAAGGATGTTTCTTGCCTATGCTGCTCACAAGAACTTCACTGTATATCAAATGGATGTGAAAAGTGCTTTCTTAAATGGATTGTTGGAAGAAGAAGTCTATGTTGAACAACCTCCAGGATTTGAGCAGAAGACTCTTGGAGATAAGGTGTACAAGCTCAAGAAAGCCTTATATGGATTGAAACAAGCACCAAGAGCATGGTATGATACATTATCTCAATTTCTGACAGATAATGGATTCACCAAAGGCAAAGTGGACATAAAACTCTTCAGAATTCAAGATGGAGAGAGTATACTGCTTGTTCAAATATATGTGGATGACATTATTTTTGGATCCACAAACAAAAGTCTTTGTGTGATAAGTTCTCAAACCTCATGCAAGGCAAATTTGAAATGAGCATGATGGGAGAGCTGACATCCTTTCTAGGACTTCAAGTTAAACAGCTGAAGGATGGAACCTTCATAAGTCAGACAAAGTATACCAGAGATTTGATGAAGAAATTTGGTATGGAAGAGAAGTCTTCTGTGAAAATACCAATGAATACATCAGTCAAGATGGACATGGATGTAGATGGCAAGCCTGTGGATCAAACCAGATACAGAGCACTTATAGGATCACTGCTCTATCTAACAGTAAGTAGGCCAGACATCACCTTTGCAAAAGGTGTATGTGCAAGATTCCAATCTGCTCCAAAGAAAAGCCATATGACTGCACACACACTCATTCCAAAGCACAATCACAAACAAACTGGCCTTGGATATAAAGGAAAAGGAAAACAGCCAGTTGAGTATGCTGAGAGGACAACTGAGAAGAAATCCAGCAGAGTTCCTCAGCAAACTCCAAACAGGAAGTACTCTGTGAAGAAGAAACAGAGCCACCAGAATCCCCAGAAGTTCTATCAAAGGAACACAAATGATGGGAATGGTAGAAACTACCCAAGTCAAGCTCATTGGAATAATGTGAAATATCAGCAAAGACCTATGGAATACATGCCAAAATGGCAAAGACCTAGAACTCAGCAAAGGCCATTCCAAAGGCAAAAGAGCTATCATCAGCACATATATGCACCCAAGCACTACACTCATAAATATCACAACTACCCAAAGAAGGCAATTGCTAAAACACACACACAGGCATACAGACAAAAGAGACAGTTGTATGAACCTAGAGCCCCCAAGCAATTTGCCAAAGTGAATTATGATTATGGGACAGATAGATGGCAACCTCTTAGAGTCAGATCATTTGGCTATAGGTTGGTTGGATCATCTTGCATCACTAACCCCTCAGGACCCAGGCGAGTATGGGTACCTAAAAACTAATTTCCTTGATTGCAATTTCAAGGAACAGCTGAGTGCCAAGAAACCTGGTACATGGATAGTGGATGTTCAAGACACATGACAGGGAACAAGAAAAATCTGTCAAAATTCAAGGAGATTAGAGGCGCAAAAGTCATATTTGGAGGAAATGAAGCTCCAGGGGAAATAAGAGGCACTGGATCCATCAAGAAAAATGGATTAGAAATCACAGATGTTTATTATGTCGAAGGCCTCAATTTCAACTTGTTAAGCATCAGCCAACTCTATGACAAGGGCTATAATGTTGGATTCAATAAGGGAGTATGCCAAATCAAAGACACTGAATCAAATGAAGTGGTGTTGCAAGGATCCAGGCAGAAGAACATGTATGTGGTAGATTGGTCGATCGCCACACCAAGCACTTGTCTGCTAGCTAGCAAAGAGTACGGCCGAATCAAGTTGGATGTGGCACAAGAAGCTGAGTCACCTGAATTTCAAGACAATCAACAAGCTTGCAAGGAGTAATCTTGTAGAAGGACTACCAGACTCATCGTACAAGAAGGAAAGTGTTTGTGATGCATGCCAGATGGGAAAGCAGATCAAATCATCATTCAAAGAAAAGTCAAGTCCATCTTCAACAAGGATATTGCATCTGTTGCATATGGATCTATTTGGTCCAGTTGAGCCAGCTAGCATAAGTGGGAAGAAATACACTCTAGTAGTGGTGGATGATTATTCAAGATATACATGGACAATCTTCATGTGTAAAAAGAAGGAAACTTTGCAGAAGTTACCTCAACTAATGAAAAGAGTTTAAAATGAGAAGAGTCAAACCATTATAAAGATAAGATCTGATAGAGGAACTGAGTTTGTCAATGGAATAATAACTCAGTACTGTGTTGAAAATGGTATTGCTCATGAATTATCTGCAGCAAGGACTCCACAGCAGAATGGAGTAGTAGAAAGAAGAAACAAAACTCTCAAGGAAGAGAAGTCTTTTGTGAAAATACCAATGAATACCTCAGTCAAGATGGACATGGATGTAGATGGCAAGCCTGTGGATCAAACCAAATACAGAGCACTTATAGGATCACTGCTCTATCTAACAGCAAGTAGGCCAGACATCACCTTTGCAGTAGGTGTATGTGCAAGATTCCAATCTGCTCCAAAGGAAAGCCATATGACTGCAGCTAATAGAATCCTAATATATTTGAAGGGATGCCAGGAAGTTGGCTTATGGTATCCAAAGTAAGGTGGATTCAGGCTAATTGGTTACTCAGACTCCGACTATGTTGGATGTTGGGTTGACAGGAAGAGTACTTCAGGCACATTTCAAATGCTTGGAAACAGATTGGTTTCCTGGTTTAGCAAGAAGCAAAACTCAATAGCCACATCCACAGCTGGAGCTGAGTACATAGCTGCGGGTAGCTGTTGTGCCCAAGTCTTATGGATGAGACAACAGCTGAGAGATTATCAAATTGAAGAAAAAGAGATTCCAATTATGTGTGATAACACAAGTGCTATTGCAATCACTCAAAATCCTGTGTTGCATTCAAAAACAAAGCACATTGATGTCAGATATCATTTCATAAGAGATCATGTTGAAAAGAAAGACATCACCTTGGAATACATCTCAACTGATAAACAATTAGCTGACATATTCACAAAGCCATTATGTGAATCAAGATTTGAAGAACTCAAGCATGAGCTAGGGTTAATTGAGCTGAGTTGACACTCAGAAAACTCAAGAAGAAGAGATGGAATGTAAAAAGATGAAAATAGAGCAGAGCGTGTGAATCAGCTAAGTGAATCAGCCATATCGGAAAGTCAGTTGTATCGAGTTAGCTGACAGCTGAGTCATTACATGAATAGAGAGAAGAAGAGTTGAGTCATTTATGCAGTGAGCTGAGTCATTTATGAGCTAAGTGACAAAAACGCAGTCGTTTCTAATGAGCGGGAATGTTTTTAAGGATGACGTCAGCGTAATAATGGCAGGTACAGTCAAAAGCTGCACGACAAAACCTATGATTGCATATAAATGCTGCCGCATTAAATGCAGCAATTAAATGCTAATCGGCATGCTAAATCTGAGCCATCGATCTTGATCAAATTTCAAAAACCAAAAGCACGTCATTTCATAACCCATATATACCATTTTGTTCAGTTTCTCTCTCACATTACTCAAAACTGTTCATCTCTGCAAAAGTAAAGAAAGCATTTTTTTTCTCTTAAAACCCCACCAATTTTAAGAGTAAGGTCGTCAAGTTTTGTTCAGTAAAAAACACTGAAATGGCACTAGCACACGATTTCGCTAAGCTCGCAAAGCAAATCCACACCGGATCGACCATGGATTTTGAAGGAATGTTGAAGCAGGGTTCCGATGAAACCCTGGTGAAGAAGATAGCCGATAAGATCGAGAAATCCAGGTTGAAACCCTTTCTGACGATGGAATATTCTATGACGTACGTAGAAGAGGTCGCCCAGTTCTACGTGAATGCCGAAGTGCAGGACGAAGGGATTAAGTCCTCCGTCCACCACAAGGACATAACAATCACTGCAAAGGACCTTGCGGAGCACTGTTTATTGCCGTTGGAGCGCATGCCGGAGATATATGAAGCAGACGTTGATTTGGTCGATGCATGGAAAGAAGTGGCCAAACCCGAGTGTGCTGCAAAGATTATCTACACAGCAGACAAAAAGCTGCTGAAGGAAGATTATCATAAGCTGTTGGATATCGTAGCCAAATGTGTAGATATAAAATTTGGAAGCTTTAATCAGCTGTCCAAAACAAGCCGATCGTCATGGCTGCGATCATGGAGGAGAAGAAGGTCAACTAGGCCGAGTTTGTGTACGTGGCAGACTGCCGCTATCGTTGCAAACAAATCCTTCAAAGAGGATGGATCATTTGGAGGATCTCTGGGTATGGCCTTGTAATTAGCCACTTGATGGAGGTGAAGGGTGTTCCCCTTCGACATGGAAAGTCATTCCATGTCAACAAGAAGATGTTTCGGGCCAATCTCTCAGGAGCCCAGAAGAGAGCTTACGCCAAGAGGGTGGACACCAGTGAGGGGGAATCAGCTGACCCCGAGGAAATAGTTGTTGCCTCCCCTCCGAAGAAGAAAGCTGCCCATGCAGCTTGAAAGAAGACAGTTGCCCCTGCAGCAAAGAAGAAGAAAGATGCACCTGCCCCTGCCGCCGAGTCACCTGCCCCTGCAGCCATGTCTCCTGCCCCTGCAGCCGCGGTGGAGAATGAATCCTTAATACCTTCACCAGGAATGAAGAAGAAGAGGACTGTCAAGGTGAGAAAGGCAATTGCCTCTAAGGCAACTCCAAAGGCCTTTGCCTTTGAGGAACCGGAGGAAGTAGAACCAGACATTCCTCTGGAGAAAACCAAGAGAAGGAGAAGACTCACCAGGCGTTCAGAGCTTGAGAAGACAGCTGAGTCTGCCACTCAGCTGGAAAAGATCTCTGAGACTGCTGAAGAAGTGCAGTCTCCAGAAGTGCTTGATGAAACCGCCAAGTCTGTTGAGGCCGATCAGCAGAGGCACATCAAAGACCCAGTTGTGGACAGAACAGCTAAGGAATAAGAAGTAACTGAGACAGCAGAATCTCCTGTCGATAGGACGGTGTATCCACCTGCGACAGACGCTGCTGTGGACGAAGAGCAGCAGAGTTTGCTACCCTCTATTCCTGGAAAGGAAGAGCAACAGGGAGAGGATGATGATGATGATGATGTAATTATGTACTCTCCATTGTATCCAGACATCCAAAATCGTCTGCGAGAATGGAGAAAATGGAAGTTGAGTCACTCTAGGGTGCAGTTTGAACACCCAGAGTTTATTGATGAGGAAGATGAACTCTTCAAGTTTCTCGAAGTTGATACAGTGCTGCAAGCTCTTGATGAGGATAATTGTATTAATATGCTGCAGATTCGGAAGGAGAACGAACAGGTAAGAGCAGCTGAGGAAGCAGAGGCGCGTGAGAAAGCCAGCATTTGTCCTCTCACTGGAACCACTGACCATACTCATCCTCATCTCGACATACTCTCAGACAGTGATGAGGACTTGGACCCCGTTGCTGCACAAGAAAAGTTGGACATACAGCAAGCCATGCGGGAATCCACACCGTTGCATTAGAAAGAACTGATGGGAGGACCAGGAAAGTCTTCCAAATCTCAGCTGTAGATTGATCCGTTGGGAGTGGTGCAGCAGATTGCCACTGTTATTGTTGCAACCACTTCCCCAGCTCACTCAGAGGATGGATCCAAGGGACTTGGCGATGACACTGGGAATTTGGGCACCCAAGTTGAGCCAACCCCTGTTGAAGGTGTCTTACCACCTGCCCCCACGGCTGAACACTCACAGGAAAAAGCCGAGAGTCTGGAGCAGAGTGACCCCAACATAAGTCACTCAGTTGGTGAGCCAGCTGAGGGGGAAACTCACTCCACTGCAGCTAGGTCGGAGGATGCTGCAGCTGACTCTACCATGAATCAAGGAGGCGAAGTGGAGAAGGAACAAGAAAAAGAACCACATCAAGTTGTTACTGACGAAGCTCGGACAGTTGAATCTGTCTCAGCTGAAGTGCCAATAGCTTTGCAGGCTGAGGACGCTGCTGATGTAGTCGAGGCACAGGATGGATCTACCCCGGGAGTTAACACTCTGGGCAATGAAAGTGCAATCCACGGAGTTGAGACTCCTGTGGATGCCACTGCAGAAAACCCTAAGACGATTCTTTGTCGAAGGATTGTACAGTGCCCCCCCCGCGATTGAGACTGCAGGAGGTAATGAAGGCCTACGGGAGTTTGAGACTTCCCTAGGTAAAACTCAAGGAGATAAGAGCATTCCTCATACCATAATTGCTGACTCAGAGGAGGAAATCAGTGCTCTTCATGACTCCCAGGATGATCCTGATACAACTTTCCTGGGATCTGCAGATGAAGCTGAGTCTACCCCAACTGCACATCAAAAAGACTCAGTTGAGGACGCTTTACCAAGTACGAGTAAGCCAGAATTCAAGGTTGCTCGTCAAAAGTTCAATTTTGATGATGAGCCAGGTCTTCAAGACTCATCATCGTCCGATGACGCTGATGGTGCAGCTGAGGAAACGCAAATTCATTTAGAAGAAACCACTGAGGCCGACAAAACTGTTAAGACAACTGAGGCTCAGTCAGCTGGCCAATCATCTCACCAAGGCCCAGCTGAGACCGAGTCATCTGCGTAGGGTCCCAAAGCTGCAGCAGGTACGACTCAACCTCAATCATCACAAGCACGAACAGTTGAATCCTCAATTCCATATGTGCGTGATATGCGTTTGAAGAAACTTTTCCTTTCCAGATTGAGCTGCCCGACCTTGAGGAGGAAATAACCCGTGAACAGCGCCGTTTTAACGTTCGACTTGATCCAGTTATTCCCACAGATACTATCGTCCCAGCAAACTTTGATTTTGATGCTGCTTGGCCGCCAGCTGAGACCGAGGTGACAGCTGAGGTACGGGAGGTCTTCAAGACAATCCTTGCAGAGATTGAGAAGATAGAACGGCACCAGGCCACATTGGATATTCGGCTGGACAACAAGGATGCAACTCTTATAGCCGATCTGCGCGGAATAGTGATTAGAATCCGGGAATGGTGTCAACAGCAGCGTACAATGCGACTTGAACAAGTCAGATACTTCAAGGCATTTTACAACAAAATGTTGATCTGGAGCGCTGATAATGCTGACATGAAGACGAGGATGTAAGAAAATATTGATAGAATGCATGCCTCCTATACCACTGAAATGGAACTGTTGCGAGAATTTCATCGAAAAGAACTTCTGCGCGTAGAGGAGAATATGAATGAAAAGTTCAGCCTTCTTATGGCTGAAATAAAGCTGGTGGTAGCCGAATCAAAAGTCACCCGCTCAGAATTTCGAACAGCATACTCCGCAGCAGAATCCAAGCAAAACTCAACTATCAGCCGCCTAGATTTCATGCTTGTTAGAATGTTTCCAGGGGTTCCTCTCTCCTTTGATGATGCCAAAAAGGGGGAAGAGGAATACCTAAAGACGTTGAAAGGGTTAGCTGATGAGAAAGAGAAGGACGCAGCTGTTGAGAAGAAGAAGAAAACAGCTGAAGAAAAGAAGAAAGAGAAGGGAAAAGCAGTTGAGGGGGAAGGTTCAAAAGATATGACTCTACTGTTTGATGAAACCCCTCAACAAGGCCTTGTCACAGCTGACATAATCAGCAAACTTCCAGTGACTCTGCCACTCCAACACTCTGTTGTGCCTATGTATGAGAAGAGAAAAATCGTAGAAGCAGGGATGAAGGAGGTCGAAAGAAAAATGGATGCCCGTGTGATGGAAATGTTGAAACAATATGGAGGCATTCCAACAGGAAAAGACACAGATGCCATTCCAGACGACGGAGATGAGCCACGATCAGTGGAAGAATTCAAAACGCTCGAATCTGAAGGATACTTCAAAACTATGTCCATAGCCCAAGCCTGGGACTTGTATTGGGAGAAGGGTCTGAAGTTGTGCGAAGAAGCTGACAGACAGCAGACTACGAGCAGTCACTCTGCTGGAAAGAAGAAGACTCCAGTACAATATACGCCCAGAGCAAGAGGAATGAGTGGTGGAGGCAGAGGTTTTCAACCTAGACCTCTACCCAAAAACATTGAATATGTAGATCCGGGCAAGAAGGGAAGGATCTACTGGGCTGGATATGACGAAGTAGCCAACCGGAAAGTGGCTAGGAAGAATGCTGACTATGTCAAAAGGATCAAAGAAGAAAACAAAAGGCAATATCAGCTGTGGGAAGAAAGGCAAGAAAGAAAGAGAAGAGACGATGCTGCAAAGAGAGCATATGAGAAAAAGAAGGCAGCTGAAGATGAAAAGAAGAGAAAGAGACCAGAGGACGACAGAGCTGAAGAAGAAAGAAGGAGGCAGTGAAAGAGATGAAGTGTTGCTATTCACCCCTTCATGCATTTTACTATTGTAAATGCATATGTATGTAAGTCTTCTATACGTTGAATAAAAATCTGTAATTTCTATATTCTTGCTTAGATATAGAATGCCATGTTGCTCTGATACACTTTGTAAACAGTTGTGTAAAGGACAAGAATGTTATGATCAATAAAAAGATCGATTCTACGCATACATTCTTTGTTTCTACATTGTCTGTATGTATCTTTGCTATTTACATTTTGTATGTATTTTTTAAGTTTTGGCATCATAAAAAAGGGGGAAATTATTGGGAAATTTATTTATTAGATTTTGATGAATGCCATGTAAAACTTAGACTAGAAAGTTGGCACCCCATTTTCTTTGTAATTTGTATTGTAATAGATAGGGTTGTACAAGTTGAGTCAAGTCAGCTGTGACTAGATATACAAGAAGTCAACTGAAGACTGAAATGAAGACTTCGCTGTGAAACAACTGAGTATGGCAAGGAGGAGAAGACAAGAACTCGACTGAAGGAGTATCGGTGGGATACTGTTTGTGTGAAGTGTCGATCAAGTCAACTCAAGAAGCCAAGTCTCAAGTTGAAGTGACAGATGAGTCATCCACCTGACCGAAGCTCACTCAAGTCACCTCGGGGAAGTTAGAGAACTGCAGATCAAGTCAAGACAATCTGAAAAGAATCCGTTGCGTGAGAAGTCAAGAATATTACCTAAACAAGTAATACTTCCATGCTGCCATGTCTTAAAGTGCTCAGTCCCAGAAGCGTGCAAAAGGAATAAACCAATGGGAAGCACTGCACCTTGTGTCAGACTCTGAAAAGTTGAATGCTCATTTAATACGAGGAAATGTCAATATCAAGGACTGCAACAAGACAAGCCAACAAACACAAGTGACTTTTGAAAATCAGCCTATCTCTTCAACGGGCAGATTTTTGAAAGTTCACTATAAAAGGCTGAGGAATCACTTTGAGAAATGGTAACCTTGATTACCAGAACTACGAGCAAGAAAGCAATATTCATTCTGTAACCTGCAAAATATTCTCAAGTTATTCAAGCAAATCCTCAAGCCTAAATTTCGAAGAAATCAATCCAACACCAAGCTGTGATGGAAAGACAACTTCAAACTGTTGAAGAGGAAACTTTTGAAGAATTAAAAGGGGTCTACATTCGAAGGAGGATTGTAGAAAGGTTCAAGGTCGAACTAGTCTCAAGTTATTGGAGGGCTTCGTGATCAAATCCAAGAAGCTTGAGCAAGTGAGCTGAAGTAGCAAGGTAGCCGCCCTGTGAAGAAGTTGAGTCGGATGAGAAGCCAGTTGTGTGACCAAAGCATCTCCAGACTGAGTCCCAAAGGATCAAGTCGGTTTGTGATCAAGACTTGTATACGGGACTGATAACCACTTTGTCCTCTGATCAATACTTAGTGGATTCCTCCAGGAGTTGGAGAAGAGAGGAGTAGAAGAATTATCTCATCTTCGAACCTCTATAAAAATTATTGTGTCATTTACATTTTAGCATTTAATTTCTACATATCATTTTATATCTGCTGATAATTTTCTATCCAACGGATAATTAACAAAGTGCTAAAACCAAGTGGTAAAACAAACTTAAACCAAATTCAAGGATGTTAAGTCTTCCGCTGAAAATCTCATCACAGCCAAGTTAAGGTTTAGACTAAACAGCTAAGTTATTCTATCAACAGCTCAATCGAGTCTGTTGAGTGGCTAACTCTGTTGGTTAACTAACCTAGCTGTCCCTCAAAGACTTAGCTGTGTACTTAACTCTGTATTATTTTAAAAGGACTAAAATCGAAAAAGTTGGTAAGGTTTATTCAACCCTCCCCCCTTCTAAACCTTACTCACACCCCTTGGGACCTACAGTAATAGAAAACACCAAATTATCCACAGGGTAACAACCAGAGAATTTGCCATTCCGATGGAGTTCACTGGTAACCTGATCGAGATGCAGTTGGTCCCTATTAGAGAAATCCAGGAGATCAAAAGCAGAGTTAAAAGAGAAGTTGCAAATACACTCTCATGGATTCACATCGGAGCCATAAGAGTTATTATTAAAGCAACATTCAAAGAAGGAATAGACTCGCCACTTAATCTTGCTATCTTTGACAAGCGAATCTCAAATCTCAAGGATTCATGCCTTGGAGCAGTTATAGGAAATTTGTATGCAGGAAAATTGGCATTTAATGTCTATCCTAGAATTGCATACAATTTGGGAGATCGAGATTTCAACAGAGTCCTAACCCTTCATCAAGATTTCAAAAGAGTCGATTTGATGAAAGAAGGAAATAGACCTTATTCGATCACATACAAGATTTCCTATGCTCTCTCGAATACACATCATTCAGAAGTATTCTTGAGAAAGGAATTTATTGAAGTCCCAAGAATTTTTTAGGACTTTGTCAGGGTAGTTCTACCAGAGCTAATCGAGTCTCCAACAATAAAGGAGATCGACATGCAAATTCAAGATCAACCAGTCTTCAACAAAAGTCGAAGTCTCATAGTTGAGCAAAGAAGGATGTCTTTCCAACAAGACAGAATGATAATCAGTAGCCATTGGGAAGAAAAAAGACCAAGTACAGTTCAGCGTATCCCAGATGTTTTCAAAACAGCAGGAGAGCTGAAATGTCCAGAAGGATGGCTAGAAGTTGAAGTAATATTTGACATCACTCAAAAGGATAATATTTTTCCTTGTGATGTTCTATATTATCTCCAACAACCAATAGTTGGAAGGTATCAAGGAAGCCTGAAGATAGGTGAAATTGAGCTGACTATCTCAGGAGTAGCAGGAAAAATTCCAGAACAGTTAATACTAGGAATTGAATTTCTTGAGGATCATAAACCTTGGGAAAGATTACAAGACGGAATAGACTTCACAGTGGCTGAAAAAGATACAGAATCAGATGACCACTAGTCCATTCTCCATATATATTTCTATCAGAATGTTATATGCTAAATACAAGGCCGAGTATTTCGCTGCCTATATTGATTCAGGTGCCAGAATATGTACTGCAGAGCCGGATGTTTTTCCTAAAGAAATTGGAGAAGATTTACCAGCTATTGCAGGAAGAGATTTCTCTAAAAGAATTTTTATTCTTAACAGAGGAATTAAACAAGCAGAAATCATGATCGGAGGAGCGGGCGGTACCCCATGGTACAAAGTATAAGACGCCGCCAATTTATTTCCATGACACAGGAGCAGATGTTTTGCTAGGAAACAATTTCCTACAAACATTTAAGCGATTTACACAGGAAAATGAGACAAGACGACTTATTTTCACAACATTGTGTGATCATAAGATCATTGTCCAAAGACTGCGGGAAGCATTTTACAGAAAAATGCCTATTAATTTTCGCAGCAAGCGTGGTGATGAAGCCAAACTTTGAAATCCAAAAATGGCGGATAAAAGAAGATTTGGTGATGCCTTATTATCATTTCGAAAATATGGGTCGAAGCAAAAAGATACAAAGCAATGGGATAATAACTTGTATTCACTCAGAATACAAGGAGAAGAACGAGTACCTCCAAAGGCTATTGCAGAATTGATGATGAGTCTTATGGAGAAGCCACAGAGTGATGTTACCATAGAAGATCAAATATCACTCGAAGATATCAAAAAGAAGATCCAAAAGAATTATAATGAAAATCCTTTAGCATGGTGGGATAAGAACGAGCTCAAAGCATCCTTAAAGGTTAAACCAGGGAAGGAGTATGAGTTCGTGAGATTCAAACCAATCCTTATGAATCAGGAGGATTGTGAGGATATGCAGAAGATACTTAAGGAACATCTTGACCTTAAGTTGATTTCACCTGGAGTTTCTCCATATAGCAGTCCAAGATTCTTAGTTTGAAACCATGGAGAAATTAAAAGAGGAAAGCCAAGACTTGTTATTAATTACAAAGGGATTAATAACATTTTGGAGTTCGACGGATACTATATCCCAAGCAGAGAACATATGATTAATTGTATCAAAGGTGCCAAGATATTCTCAAAGTTCAATTGCAAACTGGATTCTACCATTAAGATGGATGAAGAAAGCAAAAAGTTCACAGCTTTCTCTACACCACAAGGACATTATATTTGGAACGTGATGCCTATGGGATTGGCTAACGCACCCCAGATATATCAAAGGAAGATGGATAATCTCTTCAAATATTATTTCAGTTTCATGTTCGTGTATATCGATGACATTCTGATCGCATCAAAGAACATGAAGGAGCATCTTAAACATTTGAAAATATTTTCAGATGTTTGTCACGAGGAAGGATTAGTGCTTTCAGAAAAGAAGGCAGTGATTGCAACAAGACAGATTGAATTCCTCCGAATTGAAATCGATGAATCTGGGATCATCCTACAAAGTCATATTGTAGAAAGGATACAGGGATTTCCAGATACGTTGAAGGACAATAAGCAGCTTCAAAGTTTCCTTGGAGTTGATAATTTTGTTGGGATGTTCATAAACAATCTAGCACATTACAGGAAGGTGTTTAGCCCATTACATAAAAAAGATGCAGTATTCAAATGGGAGGATGAACATCAAGAAGGAATTAAGCATCTTAAAGAAGTTTGCAAAAAGCTTCCTAAACTTGCAATTCCACAGGATGAAGATGAACTGCTTCTCTACACAGATGCCAGTGATCATTGGTGGGCAGCAATTCTTACAAAAGCCACACCAAACGGAGAAGTGCCATGTAGATATTGCAGTGGTCTATTTACAGACAGTGAAGTAACTCGGTGGCATATCAACGAGAAAGAATTCTTTGCAGTCAGAAAGGCTTTCAAAAAATGGCTTTTATTTTTACTGGCTAAAAAGTTTACTTTAAAAATTGATAATTCAAGTGCCAAGGCTTTTCTGAAAAACAAAATTGAATAAAAACAGAAAAGGCTAGATTACTTAGATGGCAAGCTGAATGTCAATATTATGATTATGATATTGTCACTATAAAATCTCATGAAAATGTTCTTGCAGATTTTTTGACACGAGATGGACGGATGCGTTGCTGACGAGGTCCTTAAACGAGTAAGACATCTCAGGGAAAACCTGGAGAGTCTAGAACGCGATTTTGGGACGTTATGTCTCGATGCAGAAGTTGTTGGACGACTTCAAAGGCTGACCAGAAATCCATTTCTAGTCAAATACGAGCATGCCAGTTCGCTCAAGGATAACTGTTCTTAGCACTGCAAGGGCCTCTCCTCCAGGCCGCATCTCCTACGATGCAAAAAGGGGCGGTTAGAGAATGGGACTCTAACCCAGAGGTTATGGATTCAAATACCATAATCACAAGTGTTGCAGTTGATGCATCCCCTGAGGGTGTACAAGCTGTAACGAATGTTGAAGCTCCGGTGTCACAACCCGAGTCTTCAAGTCAACCCAGCACCTCTGGGGTAAAAGAGGGAAAGTTGAATCTTAGGCCACAGATAGGCAAATCTAAGGTTCAAACTGACGAGATTAAGATTTCTCCAATGCAGGTTTATCAACGACAATGGGAGAAATTGGTTACAAGAAGAGGTATTAACCCAGAAAAAACAATGGTTGATATCTCAGGCAAATACCCAAGAGTTTGGATGAAACCAGGAAGTCATCCGAATGAAGTACAAGAATGGTATACTTTTGGAGCCTTAACTTCAATATATACTGTATCACCAGGATTCCCAGAAATTTCAAAATTACCGAAATGGATTGGGGAAACAGTTTACGAGACTTGGGCCAATAATCCACATTTGGCCAGAGGAGATATTTTGGAACTGTATTTTATAAGTGCAGCTCCTGAACCAGCGAAGAAAGGCTTTAATGAAGCTTTTCAATTTATCAAGCTAAGAAGACCGGATGGAAATGCCATAAACTATATCAAGGCAGCTTCACGAAGAAGTACCATTGTTAGTAGGAGCAATTTCCGAAGACGAAGCTTCTACAAGATGAGCATGGGGTCTTTGGGTTTGTCTAACAGAAATGGACAAAGTCAAACATCCATTCAAGTTCTTTCAGAATTCAGCAAATGGATCTTTCCTTCTGAATTCAATGACAGGATCAACGACAGGATTTGCAGAGGAACTTTTCGAGACGAAGAGAAGAATTCTCTAGGAAAACAAGATTCCGGCTAGCAAAGAAACTTACCGGAAACTTTGTAACATGACGCATGTCAAGCATGCCCTGAACAGAAAGAGCCTGAGTTTGGGAAAGGATTCCGACCCAAACCCGACCGACAAGACCATGAAGCTGGAAAAGACAAGGGCCCAGCTCACAAGACGTATTTTCCTTGGGGACCACGCAAACCAACTTTTTAAAAGATTCCCTGACAACCATCACATGGGCTGAGTCACGCGGATAGAAAAGGAAGACAGTTGGCGAGGCAATAATTCAGGAGTATGACATAAGCAGTAACGTCTTACATCTCAACTAGATTTGAAGTCCGCATTTGAAGTCTAGACTTACCTCATTAAATGGCAGGAGTTGAAGGAAGCTGAGGACATCGAACATTTTCCTTAGTTTTCTTATAATAAAGTCTGAGAGAAACATTTGTAATATTTTGAGTGTTTTAGTTTTCAAGTTTTTATGTGTTTTCGAGTGCAAGCCTCATACATGAGAGGCTAAACAAGTATTCTCCTTCCAAAAGGAGATTACTAATGTAATTAATATTTCTATAAGTTCCTAATAAAAAGGGGCTTTCTGCTTCAACATGTCTTAATAATGTTCTATTAATTTATCTCGTTTAAAGATTATCTTGTACGCCTGGAGTAGGAAACAAACCAAGGTTGTGCTGAGCAGTTGCTAAAGGAGTCAGATAACTTGCAGATCATCTTCCCTCAAGGTGAGGTTGAACAGTGAGGAGTTGTTTGTCAAACGATCTGGGGGCAGTAATTTTTCGACTGGTGGTGTTGCGAGCCATCTCACCCGGTGCTATTTCGGTCAAAGAAGTTATGAATTTTAAGAGATATTTTAATTTTACGTACGCATGTTGGGCCTGATATGGTCGTAATGGAATATATCCACTTATGTTAATAAACTAAGGCAAATTGAAGTATGTATTCATGTTAGTAAAACTATTGCAGAAGTATGCCATGTTAAGTTTATAGGCTGGAAACCTGACATGGTCCATTTAAAACCTCTAAATAGAGACTGGATCTAAGTAGGTGTAACAATGCCACGAACAAAAAAGGTGTCAGAAAATGAAATATTTCACAACATGTGATACATTGAAAAACATGGTAATTTGGGACTTGCATGGTAAATTTTATAAATTGTGCGACTATTTATGCATATCTCTAAAATTGTAGGACTAATAGTGCAAGATTTGAAAATAATGGGATGACAAATGCAAAGTACGGGACTAACGGTGTAAGAGGCCTAATCCTGTGGGACTGAGGGTGCAAATTTCTCACCACCCCAGTATGTCCGGAATGGATTTGAAAAAGGAAAAAGTTTATTAATAGACACCACACTATTACAACCTTTACCTTGAATAGTCCCACACTCTTCTTACAACACCACCTAAGAAGATTACCACAATCTTCCAACTAGAAGAGCACCAAACTCTTCCAACAATGATTACAAGAATGTAAGTGCGGAAAATAAACAATGCACATTGATTTATAGAGGTTCAACCCACCTAGGGCCTAATTCTCTACCACCCCAATATGTCCAGAATGGATTTCGAAAAAGAAAAAGTTTGTTAATAGATCCATCACTATTACAACATTTACCTTGAAGAGCACCACACTCTTCTTACAACACCGCCTAAGAAGATTACCACAATCTTCCAACAAGAAGAGCACCAAACTCTTCTTCACTTCGAAGAGCACCAAACTCTTCCAACACGAAGAGCACCAAACACTTCAACACCTCGAAGAACACCAAACTCTTCAACACGAAAAGCACCAAGCTTTTCAACCAAATCAACCAAACGTGTTCTTGCCAAAATAACACTAACAATGATTTCTTGTTTTTGATGATGTTACAAATACAATCAAGATTACACTTTAAATGAAATATTACAACTCAAAAGTGCAAGTATAATCAAGAAGGAAAGCCTAATAAGCAAGATGTGAAAGTGATAAGCTTAGGCTATTACAACAAGAATGTTGAAAATAAAGACTTAGACACATTTGCAGATGTTCTTGTTGTATTGTATTGTGTTGTTGTGTCTTGTTGCTTCAATCATTCATCTATTTATAGGAGAGGTCCTGGATTTGATAATCAGACATTGGTTCCTCCTTGGAGATTGAAATCTACAAAAAAATGCAAATCAAATGGAGATTATAGTTGTTAGAAATCAAACCCTTAAAATCATGAAAAGTTGTATGCTGCTCAACGGATAGTTTGCTGATAAAACATTAGGTCGACCGGTTGAACACAAATACAGATTTTGAAATATCGAAGCAAAAAATACTTAGGGTGACCGGTCCAGGGGGTGCTCGACTGGTTGACCAGGGGTTCGACCGGTCGGCCCCTGCTTGGACCGGTTGAGCACCTTGATTTTTGAGAAACAGATTGGTCTGTTTTTGTTTCTCATCTTCAGATACCGGTTGACCTCAAGTATTATTCAATTTGTCTCTTTTCTGCTTCAGAAATCAAACTTTCAGGCACGGGTTTCCCTCTAGGACCACCGATTGAACACGAAACAGAAGTGTTGTCCATTTTTGTAAAAAAATAAACTTCAAGAAATACTCCGAAAAATTAGTAAAAATTTTTTAAATCGATTAGGAGTATTTGGACAATATTTAGAGACATTGTTTTGGTGAAAAACACAGTTAAATAAAATAATCAAAATTACGATAAAAAAACATTTATCTAACAAACTCCCTCTTTTGATGATTACAAACCAAAACAATTTTAAGAGGTCGATTTTGAAAATGAAACAAGATTTTCCAGTCAAAAACAACTATCCATTTTGAGCGACACTTTTCATACATAAGAATCATAAGGATGGGAGTAAAGATTTTTCAAAACATTTTGTAAAAGCTCCCCCTATCAACATGCACAACAATAGTAATAATAGACACAAACAATTAAAAGCTAAAAGCTCAGATTTTACACTTTGAGCTAAGATATCAAGAGCTTAGAAACTCCCCCTGTCAAAAGCAAATCATTAGGCATGTAGAAAAGCCCATAATCCATCCATTGGATTAAGTTATATTCTCAGCTTTTGACTTTTTCATCCATAGCTTATAGCTTTTGTTTGCGAGCTTTTTCTAGCTTCTTTGAGCTTATGAGCTTTATTTCATATTTCTCCCCCTTTAGAATCATCAAAAGAATGTTAGCACGATAAAAACATCATATAATCATATCAAAGTGCGCAATTCAACCGAATTATCGAGCTTTTGGAACATAAAGCTTAAAATTCCAAATAATAAGGGAAAATTCGATAAGATGATTTGTAAAAGCTCATTTTATTGATAAAACATTATCTCAATAAACATATAAGACTTTTGAAATCATGAGAATCAAGTAAGGGATGAAATTGTTATTGAAACATTTTGTCGAACACTTGGCGTGCGTAGAATAAAAACGAAGATGTATATAACACTTGTAAATATGATCATGCCCAAAATTTCATCACCAAATGCAATTCTATAAATATTATCCATCAACAATCAACATTCCCAACAAATTGATACAACAATTTCATCAAAATACTCAAGTACAAGCACTTTCTCAAGGGTTCAACCCAATTGAGATTAAAAAGGAATTAAACTTACCCATTAATTGGTGAAGTTGGGTAATAATGATTATATACCGATAATATAATCCCAGAAATAAATCATTTTTGAGTGAATCGTGTGTGAAATTTGCAAAGGGGTGCGAAAATAGTGAAAATCGCGTGAAATGAAGAAGTCTGCGATAGAAACTGATATAACCAAAAAATGGCCTAGCTCGACCGGTTGAGGGGTTGTTCGACCGGTCCAGGTGATGGTCGATCGGTCGACCCCCTCACATCCGGTCCCTGTAGCTCTTTGTTCTTGGTCTATCCGAATTTTGAGTTTAAAATCCGATTTTTCACCCCTAAGTTTTAAAAACGCACAAAATGCAAACATAGACCTTATTTGACATGTATTATGCCTAAACGAGCTCGAATTGTAGCAAAAGACTCGGTGGTTAATGGTTTTGTAAAAATATCCGCGAGTTGATCTTGAGACGGAACAAAACACATCTCAATTTTTCGTTTGAAAATGCAATCCCTTAGAAAATGATGATGAACCTCAATATGTTTAGTTCGGTTATGATGAATCGGATTTTGAGCAATATTTATAGTGGACGTGTTATCACAAAAAATAGGAACATTTTCAAAAGAACATTTATAATCCGCTAAGGTTTATTTCATCCAAAGAAGTTGAGTACAACAAAATGCCGCGTAAATGTTTTCGGCTTCGGTCGTAGATAAGGATACACAATTTTGCTTCTTTGAAAAACAAGATACTAGGCAATCGCCTAAAATTTGACATGATTCGGAAGTACTTTTACGATCATAAATATTTTCCGCATAAATCGAATCACTATATCCTTTTAGAGAAAAATTTTCATTCTTTGAATAAAACAAGCCATATGAGATAGTGCCTTTCAAATAACGAGAAATTCTTTTAACGGCACTTAAATGAGATTCTTTTAGGATTATTTTGAAAATGAGCACATAGGCATACGACATGAAGATATCGAGTCTATGAGAGTAATAAAAGTTGATGAACATACCTCGATTGTATTTCCGTCAACCAATTCAAACTAGACCGATTTTATGTAGATAATCATTGATATCTCTACGATCATTTGTCCTTTAACACCCAAGTATCTCCTGCAAAATCTTAAGAAAAATTCTTGCACAAGTGTTTAGTAGTATCGGATAATATAAACCAATATTAGAGAGTAGCACATACTGTGCTTTTGTATCAATCCACAAGAGTTTGCTAAAGCATGTAAGTTGTAATGTGCTTATAGAAAAGCTATACAAGATCTCTTTTTGAAATTTAAAAATCCGAGAGTATATAGTGTTAGTCCAAGTGGCTACGATAATCTAGAGGGGGGGTGAATAGATTATGCCGATTATTCGCAAATCACCCTCTTTTTCGAATCAACAAGTAAATGACAAGAATGTAAATGCGGAAATTAAACAACACTCGTTGATTTAAAGAGGTTCAACCCACCTAGGGCCTAATCCTCTACCACCCCAGTATCTCCGGGATGGATTTCAAAAAGAAAAAAGATTTTATTAATTACCACAATTAATACAACACCTTTAGGATCACCACAATCCTCTTACAACACCTTCAAGGAGATTACCACAATCTTCCTTCACCACCTTTGAAGAGTACCACACTCTTCAAACACCTATCACCTAAATCACCCAAGTGTATTCTTACCACAAGAATACTCACAAGGATGTCTTGTGTTGAATGATGAACAAAATTCAAGATTACAACTCTATGAAACCAATACAAAGATTGAGTGCAAGTGTAATCAAGAATCACAAAGCCTAGACCTCAAAGATGTGCAAGTGAAAGTACTTAGGCTATTACAACAAGAATGTAAAAATGAAAGCTTGAACAATTTGCAGATTTCTTGTTGTGTATTTTGCTTGTATGTGTTGTGTTTTGTGTCTTCAATTCATCCTCTATTTATAGGGAAGCTTCACCAACATAGGCTCCCAACATAGGCTCCTCTATCTTCACTTTTGTCTACAAAAAGAAGATCACAAGATGTAGAAATATTGTACAAAAATCAAAAGCAAATCTTGCTGTCACAGATTGCAACGGTTGGAATTTTGATGTCACAAAATAACATAGGGCGATCGGTTGCCCTGTTGAAGATTTCGACCGTTTTAAAAAAATAGTGCGATCCAGGTAGGGGTTGCAGGGGGGTGCGACCGGTGGGGGGTCGGCCAGGTCACCTAGGGTGCGGCCGGTCGGCCCCCCCGGACCGGTCTCCCTCTCCCTTTTTTTTTCAAACCGCATGTTCTCATTTGAGTTTCTTATCTTCGTGTACCGGCCGACCACTTTGGGCGCACGGTCGACCTCCCTTTGAAATGTTGTCCGATTTTTTTCAAAAATTAACTTCAAGAAATACTCCAAAAAATTAGTAAAAATATTTTAAATCATTTGGGAGTATTTAGACAACATTTATAAACATAGTTTTGGTGTAAAAACCAATTTAAACAAAACCATCAAAAGTGTTGTCCAATTTTTATCAAATTAAAAACTCTAAGAAATACTCCAAAAATTAGTAAAAACATTTTAAATCATTTAGGAGTATTTGGACAACATATAAAAACATTGTTTTGGTATAAAAACTTATTAAAACAGAATCATCAAAATCTTGATAAAAACATTTATCTAACAAACTCCCCCTTTTTGATGATTACAAACCAAAACAATTTTAGAAGGTCGATTTTAAAACAAAACAAATTTTCCGGTCTTAAAACAACAATCAATTCCAAGCAAGATTCATCATAAGTACAAGCACACAAGGATAGGAGCAAAGATTTTTCAAAATCATTTTTGCACAAGCTCCCCCTATCAACATGCATATAAAGAACAAGTATACAAGCAACAATTAGAAGCTAAAAGCTTAGCTTTTACAACTTAAGCTTGAATTCCATGAGCTTATAAGCTCCCCCTGTCACAAAACATCATTAGTTAATCATAAAAGTCCACAATACATCAATTGAACTAAGCAATATTCACAGCTTATGGCTTTTAAGAGTCCTAGCTTATTGCTTTTCTTGCAAGCTTATTTTCGCTTCTATGAGCGTATGAGCATTTTTCCTGTTTCTCCCCCTTTGGAATCATCAAAAAGAATGTTAGCACGATAAAAACATCATATATTCATATCAAAGTGCGCAAATTTATCGATTTATCGAGCTTTTTGAAAATTGAAGCTTAAATTCCAAATAAAAGGGAAAAATTGATCAATTGACTTGCAAAAGCTCATTTGATTGATAAAACATGATCTCTATAAACTTATAAGACTTATCAAAACGAGAGAATCATGTAGGTGATGAATTTTTCATTGAAACATTTTGTCGAACACTTGGCGTGCGTCGAATAAAACTAGAAGTATATAACGCCTTTGAAATTCATTTAAGCCAAAAAATTTCATCACCAATTCAGTTCAAACAACATTCAATACATCATAAATATTAAGCTCATCACATTCATATGAAACTAGCATCAAGAATTTTGCAAATAAGTCAAAATTTCAAGGGTTCAACCCAATTGAGCAAATGGAGTAGAATTCTTACCATTTGATCGGAAAAGATGAGCCATAATGATGATAATCATGATATATAAAATCCATGTTGTGAAAAAGATGCATGAAAACCATTTTTGAATGAAATATATGAAAATTTGGCAAAGGGGACGAAAAATGGCCAAAATATGTTAAAGTTGCGAATGTCAACGAGAACCATTTTAATCCAAGAAATGGCTTAGGGCGACCGGTCGAGGTTAGGGCGACCGGTCGACGTTGAGGGCGACCGGTTTCCCTCAACCCTTTCAGCCCACTGTCTGTCAGTTTTTTTTTTTTTAAATCCGAATTTTCAACCAAAAATCCGATTTTTCGCCCCTAAGTTTTAAACACGTGCAGAATGCAGACTTAAGCCTCATTCAATATGCATTATGCCTAACCGAGCTCATATCGAAGCAAAAGTCTCGGAAGATAGCGGTTTTGTAAAAATGTCCGCTAATTGATCTTGAGATGGTACAAAAGATATCTCAATTTTTCGTTTTGAAACACAATCCCTTAGAAAATGATGTCGAATCTCAATATGTTTAGTACGGTTATGATGAACCGGGTTTTGAGCAATATTTATAGCAGATATATTATCACAAAAGATAGGTACGTTTTCAAAAGAGCATTTGTAATCCGCTAAGGTTTGTTTCATCCAAAGAAGTTGAGTACAACAAAATGCGGCAGAAATGTATTCGGCTTCGGCCGTTGAAAAAGAAACACAGTTTTGCTTCTTTGAAAACCAAGAAACTAGGCAATCGCCTAAAAATTGACATGATCCGGAAGTACTTTTCCGATCATCAATATTTCCCGCATAATCCGAATCACTATAACCTTTAAGAGAAAAATTTTCATTCTTTGGATAGAATAAACCATATTGAATAGTGCCTTTCAAATATCGAAAAATCCTTTTAACGGCACTCATATGAGATTCTTTGGGATTGCTTTGAAAACGAGCGCATAGGCATACGGCATGAAGAATGTCCGGTCTACTTGCGGTTAAATAAAGTAAACTACCAATCGTACCTCTATATTTGGATTCATCAACCGACTTGCCTTTTTCATCTTTGTCAATCTTGACATTTGTTGCCATTGGGGTAGAGACGGTTTTTCCTTCTTCAATGCCAAATTTCTTCAAAAGCTCCTTTGTATATTTTGATTGAGAAATATAAATTCCTTCTTGGCATTGCTTAATTTGAAGTACAAGGAAGAAGTTGAGCTCCCCCATCATGCTCATTTCAAATTCACCTTGCATTAACTTAGAAAATTTCTTGCACAAGGATTCATTAGTAGCACCAAAAATAATATCATCAACATAAATTTGCACTAATAAGCAATCTTGCCCTTTTTCAAAAACAAAGAGAGTAGTATCAACTTTACCTCTTGTAAAACCATTTTGCAAAAGAAAAGAGGTAAGTCTATCATACCATGCACGGGGTGCTTGTTTCAAACCATATAAGGCCTTTTTAAGTCTATAAACATCATTAGGCCTAGAAAAATTTTCAAACCCCGGTGGTTGTTTTACATAGACTTCTTCTTGAATAATACCATTTAAAAATGCGGATTTTACATCCATTTGGTAAAGCTTGAAATTTTTAAAACAAGAATAGGCAAGTAAAATACGAATAGCTTCTAAACGTGCTACGGGTGCAAATGTTTCATCATAATCAATACCTTCTTCTTGACAATAACCTTGAGCTACTAACCTTGCTTTGTTTTGAACAATATTGCCTTGGTCATCGAGCTTGTTCCGAAATACCCATTTTGTACCAATAATGGTTTGAGATGAAGGACAAGGTACTAATTCCCATACATCATTTCTTTCAAATTGATTCAACTCCTCTTGCATTTCTAAAAACCAATCCTCATCTTCAGTGGCTTCCTTAGCATTTTTAGGCTCTTTTTGAGATATAAGAGCTTTCTCGGCAAATTTTCCTCGAGTCATTACTTTATCAAGGGGATCACCAATAATAAGATCTTTTGGGTGATCTCCTTAAATTTCAATGCTACGGGAAGATTCAAGTATCACCTTTATCTTCTTGAGGAACACTTGAGCTTGAAGGTTGATCATTTTGAGTTTCATCTTGAACAATGGGTTCAATAATATCCTCTTCATCACTTTCATCATTGGGTATCCTTTCAACACCCGAAGCTTCATTGAATTTGACATGGATGGATTCTTCAACAACCCCACTAGTCTTATTGTAAACCCGATATGCTTTGCTCTTGATTGAATACCCCATAAATATTCCTTCATCGGCCTTAGGATCAAGTTTGTCTAATTGATCCTTAGTATTCAAAATAAAACATTTACATCCAAATATTTTGAAATAACTAATATTTGGAGTTCTTTCTTTCCAAAGCTCATATGGAGTTTTATTCATTTTAGGACGAATATAAACTCGATTAATTACGTAGCAAGCAGTACTTATGGCTTCGGCCCAAAAATATTTTGGAAGTGAAAATTCATTGAGCATGGACCGACTCATTTCTTGAAGTGTCCGATTCTTCCTTTCGGCTACTCCATTTTGTTGAGGTGTCCTTGGAGCCGAAAAATTATGACTATATCCCTTGGTTTCACAAAAGACTCTAAATTTGCCGTCAAATTCTCCACCTCGATCACTTCGAATAGACTTAATAGTATCTTCCTTTTCATTTTCAATAAGTCTACACAACTTAACAAACTCATTAACGGCATCGCTTTTATTTGTAAGGAATAGTGCCCAAGTATATCTAGAAAAATCATCAACTATAACAAAAGTGTAATGTTTTCCACTTAGACTTGTCGTACCAATATCCCCATACAAATCAAGATGAAGCATTTGTAGGGGTTTGGTAGTGGAAATTTCATTTTTGGGCTTAAAACTACTCTTAACTAATTTGTTCTTTTGACAAGTGTCACATAAGCCAAGATTTTCAAAATTCAATTTGGGTAGTCCTTTTACATGTTGGTTTTTGTAAATAGTTTGCAAATTTTTGTATCCAACATGTCCAAGTCGCCTATTCCATAAACTAGTTAAATCATTATTGGCGACAAGACAAGAAACATTTTGACTAACCAAATCACTTGTACAAATTTTGTAAAGATTGCCTTTTCTAATTGCTTCACAAATAATTTTATCATTTTTGGAAATAAGGCATTTTTCTTTATTAAAAACAACATTATAATTTGAATCACAAAGTTGGCTAACACTTATCAAATTGAACTTAAGCCCTTCTACTAAAAGAACATTACTAAGAGAAAAAGAAGAGTTACCAATTTCTCCATTTCCAAGAATTCTTCCTTTGCCATTGCCGAACATGACCATACCCTCTTCTTGGAGCTTGATGTTGGTAAAAAGTTCTCTCTTTCCGGTCATATGGCGTGAACATCCGCTGTCCACGAGCCATTTTGAATCTTCCATTGTTGTTATAGCCCCTATAACCTACAAAGGAATTATTTTTAGGTACCCTATAATTTTGGGGTCCATGGGGGTTAGCCTTGAGACCTTTAGGTCTCCAATAATAGCTAAAATTATTCTTTAATTTACAATTACTAGCATAGTGTCCATTTTTACCACAATAAAAACAAGTAATAATATGAGGACTACTAGCACGTACAAAAGTTGGACCTTGGTCTTTTTTCTTAAAATCATTTTGAAAAGGTTTGTAACCAAGTCCTAATTTAGAATGCTCACCTCTTTGTGCATCTAAAATTTTTGTGACTTTACCCGTACTTAAATTGAATTGATGCACATCCTTTTTCAAATTTTCAATATCATTTGTGAGCGTTTGTTTTTCGATTTCAAGTGTACGGACCATAGTAAGAGTAATAGCATGAGCTTTATCAAGAGAGTCATAAGAAGTAAATAATTTATCTTTTTCTAGTTTAAGCTCTTTATGCTCCTTTTTCAAATTCTTGTATTTAATAATCAAAATTTGAAACTCATTTTGCAATTCATCAAAATCACATTGTAATTCATCAACTAGGGAAAAAAATGAAGCATTAGAGCGTACCTCGGTATTTTCATCGTCTATAGCCATAAGACCATGTTCGGATTATCCTTCCTCGTCGGTTGTTTCAAGTAATTCATCCCAAGTTTTAACGTCCGCATTTAATGCCTTCTTTTTCGGAAAAGGCTTTTTCTTCTTTTGTTCTTCTTCCGCTAATTTTGGGCAATCGGCTATGTAGCGAATTTTCCGCATTTGAAGCAAGAATTGTCTCTTGGCTTTCTTGCTTTATTTTTGTTTACAAATTTTGCTAATTTTCTAACAAGAGCCGCCGTTTCTTCATCATTCTCATCACTAGCATAATAAACATATTAGAAGAAGATGCTAAGCCTTTAATAATATTTTGCGTACCCGGTTTAGAGGTGGATGGTTGAGAATTTTTTCTCTCCTTGAGATATACTTCATAGATGAGGAGATTCCCAATGAGCTCATCAAACTTGAGTGTCTCAAGATTTTGAGCTTTCGTGATTGCCGTCACCTTTTCGGACCATGAGCCGGGAAGGGCATTTAAGACTTTGGTCACCTTATCTTCTTCGGAGATGACCTTTCCAAGAGCCACAAGAGGATTGACAATGTTGTCAAGCCTTTCCACCATTTTTGAAATGCTTTCACCATCATGCATATTGAAATTTTCAAAGTCTTTCACAAGCATTGTTTTTCTTGCTTGCTTCACTTTCTTTGTGCCCTCATAGATGGTTTCTAATTTTTCCCAAACTTCATGTGCCGACCGTATGCCTCTTATGCGATTATATTCGGTGGCGGTAAGAGAGAAATGTAAAATATTTAAGGCCTTACCGTTTAGAGAGAATGTCTTCTTGTCATTTTCATCATACTCCTTGAATGGCTTGGGAGTCGTGGTACCATCCTCCAATTTTGTTGTTGGTTGAGCAACTCCTTCAATGACCACATTCCAAATATCAAATCCGCATCCTTGTAGAAAGCACTCTATGCGATCTTTCCAAAATGCGTAGTTGTTGGCATCGAATAGTGGTGGCTTGTTGGTGGAGGCGCCGGTGGTGAGATAAGCTTCATTCGTAGCCATGGATCTTTCCTCTTTACTCGGAACGAGTTAGCCAAAGAGTTTGGCTTTGATACCACTTGTTAGTCCAAGTGGCTACGATAATCTAGAGGAGGGGGTGAATAGATTATGCCGATTATTCGCAAATCACCCTCTTTTTCGAATCAACAAGTAAATGACAAGAATGTAAATGCGGAAATTAAACAACACTCGTTGATTTAAAGAGGTTCAACCCACCTAGGGCCTAATCCTCTACCATCCCAGTATCTCCGGGATGGATTTCAAAAAGAAAAAAGATTTTATTAATTACCACAATTAATACAACACCTTTAGGATCACCACAATCCTCTTACAACACCTTCAAGGAGATTACCACAATCTTCCTTCACCACCTTTGAAGAGTACCACACTCTTCAAACACCTATCACCTAAATCACCCAAGTGTATTCTTACCACAAGAATACTCACAAGGATGTTTGTGTTGAATGATGGACAAAATTCAAGATTACAACTCTATGAAACCAATACAAAGATTGAGTGCAAGTGTAATCAAGAATCACAAAGCCTAGACCTCAAAGATGTGCAAGTGAAAGTACTTAGGCTATTACAACAAGAATGTAAAAATGAAAGCTTGAACAATTTGCAGATTTCTTGTTGTGTATTTTGCTTGTATGTGTTGTGTTTTGTGTCTTCAATTCATCCTCTATTTATAGGGAAGTTTCACCAACATAGGCTCCCAACATAGGCTCCTCTATCTTCACTTTTGTCTACAAAAAGAAGATCACAGGATGTAGAAATATTGTACAAAAATCAAAAGCAAATCTTGTTGTCACAGATTGCAACGGTTAGAATTTTGCTGTCACAAAATAACATAGGGCGACCGGTTGCCCTGTTGAAGATTTCGACCGTTTTAAAAAAATAGTGCGATCCAGGTAGGGGTTGGGGTGCGACGGTCGGGAGGGGGTCGACCGGTGCCGCCTGTGGGCAGCGGGTGCGGCAGTCGGCCCTCCTCGAACCGGTCCCCTCTCCTTTTTTTTTTTTTTCAAACCTGCATGTTCTGTTTCGAGTTTCTTATCTTCAGGTACCGGTCGACCACTTTGGGCGACCGGTCGACCTCCCCTTTGAAATATTGTCCGATTTTTTTCAAAAATTAACTTCAAGAAATACTCCAAAAAATTAGTAAAAATATTTTAAATCATTTGGGAGTATTTAGACAACATTTATAAACATAGTTTTGTTGTAAAAACCAATTTAAACAAAACCATCAAAAGTGTTGTCCAATTTTTATCAAATTAAAAACTCTAAGAAATACTCCAAAAATTAGTAAAAACATTTTAAATCATTTAGGAGTATTTGGACAACATATAAAAACATTGTTTTGGTATAAAAACTTATTAAAACAAAATCATCAAAATCTTGATAAAAACATTTATCTAACATATATTTGAGACCTTGTTTATAAGAAATATTTTGAAAAATGATTTTGACAATTAAGACAAGAAAAAAGACATGAATATGTGCAATAATTAAATAAAATGCATAATTCAAGAATAGGATAAGAGTTACCAATTTCTCCATTGCCAAGTGTTGTGCTTTCCCATTGTTGATTATACTTTCTTCTTGGAAAATGATTTTGTTGATAATGTCCTTTCCTTTGATCAAATGGTGCGAACATTTGTTGTTTATTTGACGATTTGAATTTCCTTTGATTTTTATTGCGCCAAGTACCTATCATGAAATTATCTTGTGGTACCCTCAAGTGTTTGGGTCTATTTGGATTAGCTTTGAGACTTTTAGGTCTCCAATAATAATTTGAGCTATTTCTAGCCTGACAAGTATTTGTCGTGTGACCATTTTTACCACAATAAAAACATGTAATAGTTCTAGAAGCATGATGATTAGCATAAACAAGAGTAGGTACTTGATTCTTTTTCATATCATTTATAACATTTGTCTTATAACCAAGTCCTAGTTTCAACTGATCACAACGTTGACATCAAGAATTTTGGTCATTTTATCGGTACTCAAAAACTTCATCGTATCCTTTTTTATGCAATCAATATCCTTGGTGAAAATTTTATTTTCTTTTTCAAGGTTTCTAACCTTATCAAGTGTAGTAGTGTGAGCACAAGAAAGTGATTCATATGAAACAAGTAAACTATCATTTTCATTTTTCAAAGTGTTGAATTCCTTTTTCAAATTTTTGTATTTAAAAAGTATGCACTGGACTTCATTTTGAAGTTCATCATAATCATCTTGCAATTCATTAATAAAGGAGATAGAAGAGTTAGAGCGTACCTCATTGTCTTTTTCGATCCCTATTAGACATTGCTCGGCTTCCTCATCATCGGATATTGCAATAAGCTCATCCCATGTTTTTGCTTCGGTTTTGGCATTCAAGGCTTTAAAATTTCTGTGGAATTTCTCCTTCTTCCTTTGTTCTTCCTCCCCTTTTGGACAATCGGCAACAGGTGTCCGGGTTTTCCGTATCTAAAGCAAAACTTGTTTCTTGCTTTCATTTCCTTGTTTTTATTTGTAAATTTTGTAAATTTTCTAAAAAGTTTCTCATTTTAATCTTCTTCTTCTTCTTCATTTTCCTCATTATTTGAATAATAATTTTTCGATTTTGAGGCAAGACCTTTAGGAGTTGATCCCATATCCGGTTGAGAAGTCGATGCCTTTGAATTACTCCTTTCATTGGTATATATAAACTTCATAGATGAGAATATTTCCGATAAGCTCACCAAAATTTAGAGTTTCTAAATTTTGAGCTTCCGTAATAGCGGTAACTTTTTCGGACTAAGAGGCGGGAAGAGCATTTAGAACTTTTGTGACCTTATCCTCTTCGAAAATAATTTTCCCAAGTGAAACTAGAGGATTGACAATATTGTCAAGCCTTTCAACCATTTTGGAAATATTTTCTCCAACATTCATAGTGAAATTTTCGAACTCTTTGACCAACATAGTTTTTCGAGCTTGTTTCACTTTCTTTGTGCCTTCATAGATAACTTTCAATTTTTCCCATACATCATGAGCAGATCGAATTCCTCTAATACGATTATACTCCGTAGTGGTAAGAGAACAATGAAGAATTTTAAGAGTTTTACCATTTAAGGAGAATATTTTCTTGTCTTCATCATCAAAACTCCTTGAGGGCTTTGGGGATTTGAGTTCCGCCTTTCTTTTTCTTCATCGGGAGGGATACTTCATTAATAACCGTATTCCAAATATCGAACCCACAACCTTGTAAGAAGCACTACATTCTATCTTTGCAAAATGCATAATTATTGGAGTCGAAGAGAGGCGGTCTATTGAATGAGGCACCGATTGGTAGATAGCTCTCGTTCGTAGCCATGGATCTTTTCTTTTTACTCGCAATGGAAAACAAGTTTGGCAAAGAGATTGGCTTTGATACCACTTATTAGTCCAAGTGGCTACGATATCTAGAGGGGGGTGAATAGATTATGCCGATTTTCCTATTTTCGCCCTCTTTTTCGAATGAATGAATTATTACAAGAATGTAAGTGCGGAAAATAAACAATGCACATTGATTTATAGAAGCTCAACCCACCTAGGGCCTAATCCTCTACCACCCCAATATGTCCAGAATGGATTTCGAAAAAGAAAAAGTTTGTTAATAGATCCATCACTATTACAACATTTACCTTGAAGAGCACCACACTCTTCTTACAACACCGCCTAAGAAGATTTCCACAATCTTCCAACAAGAAGAGCACCAAACTCTTCTTCACTTCGAAGACCACCAAACTCTTCCAACACGAGAGCACCAAACACTTCAACACCTCGAAGAACACCAAACTCTTCAACACGAAAAGCACCAAGCTTTTCAACCAAATCAACCAAACGTGTTCTTGCCAAAAGAACACTAACAAGGATTTCTTGTTTTGGATGATGTTACAAATACAATCAAAGATTACACTTAAATGAAATCTTACAACTCAAAAATGCAAGTGTAATCAAGAAGGAAAACCTAATAAGCAAGATGTGAAAGTAATAAGCTTAGGCTATTACAACAAGAATGTTGAAAATAAAGACTTAGACAAATTTGTGTTGTATTGTGTTGTTGTGTCTCGTTGCTTCAATCATTCATCTATTTATAGGAGAGGTCTTGGATTTGATAATCAGACATTGGCCACTCCTTGGAGATTGAAATCTACAAAAAAAATGCAAATCAAATGGAGATTATAGCTGTTAGAAATCAAACCCCTAGTTGTCTGCTGCTCAACGGAGTTTGCTGATAAAATATTAGGTCGACCGGTTGAACACAAATAGAGATTTTGAAATATCGAAGCAAAAATACATAGGGTGACCGGTCCTGGGGGTGCTGGACTGGTCGACCAGGGGTTTGACCGGTCAGCTCCTGCTTGGACCGGTTGAGCACCCTGATTTTTGAGAAACAGATTGGTCTATTTTTGTTTCTCATCTTCAGATATCGGTCGACGTCTTGGTCGATCGGTCGACCTCAAGTATTATTCAATCGCCTCTTTTCTGTATTAGAAATCAAACTTTCAGGCACGGGTTGTCCTCTAGGGCAACCGATTGAACACGAAACAGAAATATTGTCCAATTTTTGTAAAAAAAATTAACTTCAAGAAATACTCCGAAAAATTAGTAAAAATATTTTAAATCGATTGGGAGTATCTGGACAATATTTAGAGACATTGTTTTGGTGAAAAACACAGTTAATAAAATCATCAAAATACGATAAAAATATTTATCTAACAAACGTGTTGCCCTCTAGGCCTCGAAACAGAAGTATTGTCCAATTTTTGTCCAAAATAAAGTTCAAAAAATACTCCAAAAAATTAGTACAATTCATTTACGTTGTTTTGAAATATTTGGACAGCATTTGGGGTCATTGTTTAGTATAAAACTCAATTATATGAAATTATCAAAATTACGATAAAAATATTTATCTAACAAGCAGTTCCAGGAGCAAGAAGACGAGAAGACTTCCCCATTGGTAAGAGGACAAGCTCGAAGACATCCCTCTCGGGAAGAGAATTTTAGTCAACTCAGTTGACTTGGGTGATCTGCTCGAAAAAGCAGTATCAGTGGCCAAATAGAACCGAAACTGGGTACGGTTCCGGTTCTTTGGTCTCAAAAACCGTAAAACCGGTGCTTCGAACCGTCAGTGGAACAGTCGGTCAAAACCAACAGTTTTTACATTTTTGGGGTAAAAATATGCTAGAAAAATGTTAAATATTTATTACGATATTTTATATTCGTAATTATACGAGACACATTTTAAACCAAATGTAGTAAGTGAACTACGTGAACTTTGATTCCTCTATTCTATAATAGTATATATAGACAGTTTAAAATAATTATTAATATTAAGTACAAAACTCAATTGAATATTATGTTCAAGTCTTTTTTTTCTTTTTCCGTTTTTTAAACTGAAATTGATATACCATTTTTAAAAAATCAAAAAATTATCAAAATATAAATAAACGGTTCCAGTTAAAACTGGAATCGTGGAGGAATCGGGTTCCGAACCGAAACCGTGAGGTAATGGTTTCGGTTCTAGTTCCTCCAATGAGGGACCAGAACCTACGATTTTGTAAGCCGGAATGATTTGGAACCGTGGCCACCCCTAAATACAGCAATTGTGTTCCAAACAACGGTTTACTTAGAATGGTAGTAAGACGTGCATAATTACAAAAATTTCAACACTAGGCAATAAGAACTCTTTCAATGAACTATCCCTCTTTCAATACTTAGCTTATTTAATTGGCTTACTTTATTCATTAACTTGTTATTTACCAATGATTAAATTTGAGAAATTAAATATACCTATTTGCGGCTTATGTTATGTTTAATTGATTATTTTCATTAAATAGAATGTACTTAAATTATTAGTCAAAATCGGATAAAAGTCCAATCTTTTAAAACCGGTTTTCAACACATTTATGGATTGATGAACTGGCTTAGTTATTACTTACAAAAAAGCCTAAAGCTATATTGGATGGTGTTTTCTTTTCCTGTTTTCGAGGTCTCATGCGATTTGCATTCTCTCAAATTAGTCCCCGTATACTTAACTTTCAATAACTTAACTATCTTGATTGTTTTAATTTCATAATCTCCCATTCGCTTTAGCAGCTGGTTCATGCCGTACTCAACATAACGTAATTCACGTAAATTAGTTGTTAAATACTATATATATATATATATAGGGCCGTGCCTACCAATTTTTTGGCCTGAGTCAAACTTTAAAATGGACTCTTGTCTACGAGTTCAAAAACTACATAAAACTGTAAAAATGAACTTTGTATAATGTACAAAATTAGTTAGAATAATATGACAATTATTGTCATGTTCTTTATCCATCAAATTTTTATTTGTATTTAAACTATCTACGACTGCTGTTTTTTTGGAAGTAAAATATTTATTGATATCACCTGCTTGACTTTGGGTAAATTTTTATGTCCTTTATTTTTTCTCTTTTAGTGTTTGTACGTAGATGTATTTTGGAGGCATGATGATGCTAAAAAGAAAATAGAATTTAAAGAACTAACCAACAATTCATATGTCACGCCCCAAAAGGGAAGTCGTGACACACTTTACCAAATTTATGCCAGTTTACCAAGCCGGCTTATTTATCCTCCAACCCACGTCAATAGAACGATAAAATCCCAACTAATTATAAATAAAGGAATAACTAAGTCAGAGTATGGTTGCAACGGAATCTAAAAGAAAGAAAATACAACATAATAATTATTCTTCAGGGTCCTACGCCCTGCTATTACATTAAATAAGTCCAAAGTCTAAATCATCACAAATAAAATTCATCGTCTTAATAGAGTCCATAATACAATACAGAACTAAGCTACGTCTTGAGATCCATCGTCGACATTGTCCTGATACAGCTCTTCATCCTCTGGTTGATAAAAGAGGTGGGGTGAGAACAAAAATTCTCAGTAGGTGGGTGCCGGTGTGCGAGTGTGGCTCGTTTTATGCACGGAAAATAGTTTTATGGAAATTAATACATGAGAGCACATATGACTTTGTCCCATTATTTATATAAAGATTTCCATTAACCATTATGTTAGATTGGTCGGAATTAGTCAAGTAATATTAATGTCTTATTAAATTTACTTCCACTTTCAATTGGATAAAGCCGAAGCAAATTATCCCACATCACTTGGATAAAGCTAAAGCAAATTATCCCACTTCACATGGATAAAGCCGAAGTTAATTATCCTACTTCACTTCGATAAAGCTGAAGCAAATTATCCCACATCACTGGGATAAAGTCGAAGCAAATTATCTTACTTTAAATTTTTACTTTACTTTTCACTTTCATTCTCATTTTCACTTCCACTTATCATTTCACTTCATATTTCACTTTACATTTCACGTTAAATTTCACTTCACTTCACATTTCACTTTAAATTTCACTTCACTACACATTTCACTTCAAATTTCACTTCACTTCACATTTCACTTCCACTTTACGTTTCACTTAATTCTTCACTTCAAGATTTTTCTTCCAAGTACTATCTTGCTCGTTCGAAAATTTGATAAAATCAGTTAGCAAGTCCGGAGTGATCTTGGTCACACGATATCCGGTATTTATTTCAAAATAAAACTCGCGGTCTAGTTATCGGGCAGATAATCTAGTCGATTTCAATATTCGGTTCGGCGCATTATGTTCAAGCTTGATATTTTTATTAGACAAGTATGAAATATATCTTAAAATATTTATAAGGTAACTGAGTTAGAAAATCTGAACTTCAAGGTCCTTAGCAATTTTAAAAAATAAAAATTATTTTTACTAAGGAGAACATAACCTTATCGGGTTCTAAAATTCGATAAGTTTCAATTCCAGAATGGGAAAAGGGTAAGGTCAGTTCCAAAAATTCATAAATTTCAAGAGGTTTAAATTTTCTAGAGGATCAAGACAAATTTTATAAAATTTGCAGATTCGTCCTATAGTTTCCAAAAATTTCGATTTTTTGACTTGAAATTTTAAAATTTGGTAACTCTTAAATCGTGAAGGATTTTGAGGTGATTCTAATTTTCAAATACTTCTTATAGGATAGTAATAATGTGAGGCCCCAGATTTTTATACCATAGATGACACGATCCACATATATTTCCTGATATATTATTTTAATATTTCAATTAATTATTCTTATATTCACTATTTATTTTATATAATACGATATATTATCAATATTAACGTTACTTAATTTATTACCTATTTACATGATAATGCAATTGATTTATATTTGTACTTAAATTTGACGACTATTATCATTTTTCCTTACAACGTGATTCGGTAAAATACTATTTAAAATTCATTCTTTAGTATTTGAAAAATAAAACTCTTGTCGCCATATTTTTTTTTAATGACGATGATACTTATATTTAGTCTTTTTCCATAAAGCTACTATTGCTCAATCGATCAAAATAATTTTTTTTATTTAAAAGAAACTACGTCTTAATTTTCGAGGTTTTAAAATATCCATTTCAATAAATTCAATATTTTACTCCAAATCTATTATCTCGAGTTAACAAAAAATTATTATGATATTTGAAACTCTTGGCATAAATTAAAGTAGTATTTGAACTTATTTTATTGAGAAACGGTTTTATGCTTTTCAAACAAACTATTCCATTTTATGATCTTTTAAAATCATCTACTACTAATTTAATACATTAACAAGTTGGATTTCACTCTTAACAACTAATTATTTTCTTGAGCATAATATTTATTTAAATAATTTATTAATTTCGAAAATTGTATTTATATATTTCGAAATAATTTTTATAATTTGATTAATTGCTTGATTGATATATTTAACTCGTATTATTGGTTCTAATTCTATTTAATACCTTAGATTATAAGTGATAATATGCTACTTGGGAATTACTTGATACCTTATAACTAGATGACTAATTATAAATAAGATATATATATATATATATAAGATTTGGTTTATATGAGAGTAACAAATTTTGTCTTCTTCCTTTTGTCCTTTTCCCCTTGTCTTATTCTAGCATGCTTCCTTTCCACTAACCAAAGCACTTTTCACCTTATCAAGACAAACATAAGTCATCCTACAACAAATCAATGAGTGCCTAAGTATAGGAGGGGATGGGGGAATGGCCATATCACTTCTTGGCCAAAGGAAGACTCCATCTTACACCACTTTTATCCAATACTTAATTTTTACACCAAAGAAAAAAAAGCATCTTCTTCTTCTATTCCATTAGGACCAAAAATTCTAAGGGGTTAGAAGCTTCAAGTAAAGTTGGAAGACTAGCTAGTTACTAAGACAAAGGTAAGACTCTCTTAGTATTCACCTTATCCTTATTTCCTTTAATTTTTCTCCAATTTTTTCCATTATCTTGACCCTCAAAAACTGCCATTTAGGGGTTGTCCTAAGAAGAAAATGACTTGAGGGAGTTAGCAAAAGCTAGAGCTTGAGACCATTCCTACCAAAAAGCACAAGAAGATTAAGGTGGGTGAAATCTTTCAAAAATTCATGATTATTGCATAAGTGGCATGGATATATAAGATTATATAATTTTTTTTATATTCTGGAAAATTGCAGTTCATTTTAATTTCTGGAAAATTTCGAAAATTATATATGTGTATTTGAAATTATGAAAAAAGTGATTATTGCTTAAGAAAATAGCTTTTGTATGCCTTATATGCTTTTTATTTATATATGTGTTCAAAATAACTGAGAAATATGATAGATGTATTTTAATATGTTATATAAATACTCTGAACATATAAATTTGTGAATAAAATCGAGCTTGGGCCATTTTTGCAAATAAGGCAAAATATAGGGCCAAAAGTGATAAACTCGAAAATTGTGGGAAACTACTGTAAATCCTCGAAATTTAGATTGAAATTATTGTAAAAATATTGTATAAGTGATAAATTATAATTGGGACCCTCCGGGCCAAGCAAATGCGAATATACGGAATTTTAGACACTAAATTGTAATTTTCCAAACCTTAAGGGGCTAAACTATAAATTTCAAACATTTGGACAGTTACTGTCCCAACAAAAATTATGAAATTATTTTAATTAATATTATGGACCTTTAGTCCAAATTTCATGGAAAACGGGCTTGAAACGAGCCCTAAACGGTAAAATTGTATTCGGGGTTAAAATGGAATTTTTCAGAAAATCGGTACTAAATCTGGGAAGTTTGCGAAACTGTTTTTAACCCACATAATTACTGCCCCAAAGAAATTATTAGAATTAGAATCTCGTTAAAACCTTTTCCGATTTAAGAGATGTATTTTTTTTAAAAGTATCGGGTCAAAACAATAAATTGGGAGAAAACTGGGACTGACCTGTAATTTTCAAAAATTGTATGCTGAGACCCATAAAATATGATTCCTTAGAATATTTAGAAAAATTTGAGACTGACCTTGCCTTTTTCTGAGTTCGGGATCACAACTTATGAAATTTTAAAACCCGGCATAAATTTTCCTCTTTAATTAAATGTTTTATTTTACAATAAAATTTACCAAGATCATAGAAATTATTTTATCTTCTAAAATTCAGTTTATTTATGAAACATTAAATATTTTATTTAACTAAAATTCTATTTTAAAATTATTATCCAAATTTATTCGGGATTTTCATATCGACTAATTGTCCCGTTAATAAGGCGACTTCCTCGCCCGCATAATCCGAACCTTATTAAAAACTTCAGTATAATACACTGAATTAATGAATAGAACCGGCTAGATTACCCCTCAGGTATCTATGCCGTGTCATTGACTGACTGACTGAATATCGGACGCAGCGAGTCTATGAACGCACCTGGTCCTCTTCGATCGATTAACTTGGTTGGCGTCACACTTTAATGCGCAACCAAGCGATATGAATAATGATTTGTGGAATGGATAAGTCGCGTATGGGATGGGTAGCTACAGTTTCATGCCGGCCTCCATCGTCCAACTCCCAACCTCAAGCCGGATAGGAGAGTCTCGGCGGGCGATTGGGTCGTAGGATTCGGGTATAATCATGATTATGACGCGTTCTCCGAGCTTAGCCGGCTCCACTGTGGAGACGTCATGCCAATTGGGATAGCGGCTTGACCACCTATCGAGGAGGAGGGATAAGGTGTCTTGTTTGGGGAGATGATGTTTGATCAACACTTCTCTGCCGTATAAGGTGGTCTAGGTTGGCGTCACACTTTCATGCACAACCAATCGATATGAATTGACGGATCGTCTGGGTTGGCGTCATACTTTCATGCGCAACCAACCGCGATATGAATTGACGGATCGATCGGGTTGGCGTCACACTTTCGCGGCGCAACCAATCGATCCGATTGACGAATCGATCGTTAAATAATACTAATAAAATTATTAAATAAGTATATGAGAATGCCATTGCACGTTTCTTGCATCAAAATTCATGAAATGATTTTACTGCATAAAGTATAAGCCCCACTTGCACACACTCACCACACCCACTGAGAATTTTTGTCTCACTCCCACCTATTTTTCCAACCAGAGGATGAGGTTCCACCGGAAGAAGACCACGACGAAGATTTCGAAGCTACTATTTAGCTCTCTATTGTGCTAGATTGTTGAGACAATTTGAATTTTATGGTTTCTTTATGTATGGACAGATACTAAGTAATTTTCTTGTAAAAGCCAGGCGCAAGACCCGTAGGAAGTATGATTGTGACGAGGATTGTATTTTATTTTTTGATTCCGCTACGATTATATTTTGACTTAGTGTTTTTTATTAATATTCATTGTATTTTGGGATTTTGCTATTTCTGTTTGAGTTATATTAATGAATAAATGGGCCGGCATGGTAAACCGACATAAGTTAGACCGTTCGAGTCACAGCTCCCGATTTTGGGGCGTGACAGATGTGGTATCAGAGCTCGGTTTGTAAGAAGGGAACTTACACCGAGCTTAACCAGGATAGGTTCCTCTGCCGTGGATTGGGTACCACTATTAGATGACCTAAGTTGAATATTGAACACTATTTAAACTCTTTTGGATCGTAACAGTGTTGAAATATCCGAATATTTCTCGGTCGGGATGTTAGGTGATTTAGGATCCTTTTGATCTGAATGTTATAATGCCTGATATGATGAGACTTGAAGGATATATGTTATCACTTGATATTATCTGATTTGGCTATGTGATATACTTTGGGATCTAGATGCTTAGTGATATTACTTCCAAAAATGATAACATGGGAATCACTAAATATGATTTACATGTTGTATGTCATTGTGCTATTCTTTCCTAAACACTTTGCAATCTTAGGTAATGAAATTTGACTTGTAGTTTGGGTATCACAATTGAGATATATTAAGGATGTGAATACTACAGGATCTCGACTCGATGTCGTTACTAAGTATCTTCTAAGATGTAATGCCTAACTTGTGAACTAAGTCTGGGATAATGATTATCTGAGATTATTCGGAGTACTATTGTGATTTAAACACGTATATGTGAAGTGGTTGTTAGTTTAGTTAGTTGATTGAGACTTAGTTGTCAAGCACTTAGGTATTGAATAACTACTGATGAGATGGATACTAGTATTTTATAAGGTATATAAGAAACGCACATTTATCTGAAGAATCGAGGTCCTTATGGATATGAGATATTGAGATTGTTATCAAGGTTTTAGTAGGAATGACTCCTATAATTATAAATTTGGAAATGACTTATTTAATCATTGATAAGGTCTCGACTATTAAATATTGGAGGATAAAAAAAAATCTTGGTCGATTTTGTACCTTTTAGCGATGAAATCTGCTATAAATTGCCCAAGAAAAGATGTGACGATATGAATAAGTGTTGACCATTTAGTTAATCAAGACTATTACAATGAGTACCATTTTCTTAAGTGAATAAATATTGACAAGATGCGACAAACAAGAATATGCTCAAGATTTAGATTATAAGATGGATGTCTCGAGCTAATAATTATGAGAATAGTACATTAAAATAATGTTGTGGACTAAATATGATCACTTAAGTGATAATCGAATAATGATGCCCAATCGAATATTACGGATCAGATGAATAGGGTATTATGAGTATTGTCTATTACATGATGATGGGAAGAAATTTTGAGCAACACTAAGGTTTATTAGAAATATTTTTGCAGAATGATCATTAGAAGCTGGCCGATTCGAAGTTGGATCGGAAATGAGCGCCTCTAAGTCGCATAAGTTTTGATATTGAGATTATGATAATCCTGCATTAAAAGATACACTAAGCATGAATCTCGTTTTGAATTGAAAGAAAATATTTCAGAAGAATTTGGGGACCAAATTCCTTTAAGGAGGAGAGGATGTGAGGCCCCAGATTTTTATACCATAGATGACACGATCCACATATATTTCCTGATATATTATTTTAATATTTCAATTAATTATTCTTATATTCACTATTTATTTTATATAATACGATATATTATCAATATTAACGTTACTTAATTTATTACCTATTTACATGATAATGCAATTGATTTATATTTTTACTTAAATTTGACGACTATTATCATTTTTCCTTACAACGTGATTCGGTAAAATACTATTTAAAATTCATTCTTTAGTATTTGAAAAATAAAACTCTTGTCGCCATATTTTTTTTTAATGACGATGATACTTATATTTAGTCTTTTTCCATAAAGCTACTATTGCTCAATCGATCAAAATAATTTTTTTTATTTAAAAGAAACTACGTCTTAATTTTCGAGGTTTTAAAATATCCATTTCAATAAATTCAATATTTTACTCCAAATCTATTATCTCGAGTTAACAAAAAATTATTATGATATTTGAAACTCTTGGCATAAATTAAAGTAGTATTTGAACTTATTTTATTGAGAAACGATTTTATGCTTTTCAAACAAACTATTTCATTTTATGATCTTTTAAAATCATCTACTACTAATTTAATACATTAACAAGTTGGATTTCACTCTTAACAACTAATTATTTTCTTGAGCATAATATTTATTTAAATAATTTATTAATTTCGAAAATTGTATTTATATATTTCGAAATAATTTTTATAATTTGATTAATTGCTTGATTGATATATTTGACTCGTATTATTGGTTCTAATTCTATTTAATACCTTAGATTATAAGTGATAATATGCTACTTGGGAATTACTTGATACCTTATAACTAGATGACTAATTATAAATAAGATATATATATATATATATATATATATATAAGATTTGGTTTATATGAGAGTAACAAATTTTGTCTTCTTCCTTTTGTCCTTTTCTCCTTGTCTTATTCTAGCATGCTTCCTTTCCACTAACCAAAGCACTTTTCACCTTATCAAGACAAACATAAGTCATCCTACAACAAATCAATGAGTGCCTAAGTATAGGAGGGGATGGGGGAATGGCCATATCACTTCTTGGCCAAAGGAAGACTCCATCTTACACCACTTTTATCCAATACTTAATTTTTACACCAAAGAAAAAAAAGCATCTTCTTCTTCTATTCCATTAGGACCAAAAATTCTAAGGGGTTAGAAGCTTCAAGTAAAGTTGGAAGACTAGCTAGTTACTAAGACAAAGGTAAGACTCTCTTAGTATTCACCTTATCCTTATTTCCTTTAATTTTTCTCCAATTTTTTCCATTATCTTGACCCTCAAAAACTGCCATTTAGGGGTTGTCCTAAGAAGAAAATGACTTGAGGGAGTTAGCAAAAGCTAGAGCTTGAGACCATTCCTACCAAAAAGCACAAGAAGATTAAGGTGGGTGAAATCTTTCAAAAATTCATGATTATTGCATAAGTGGCATGGATATATAAGATTATATAATTTTTTTTATATTCTGGAAAATTGCAGTTCATTTTAATTTCTGGAAAATTTCGAAAATTATATATGTGTATTTGAAATTATGAAAAAAGTGATTATTGCTTAAGAAAATAGCTTTTGTATGCCTTATATGCTTTTTATTTATATATGTGTTCAAAATAACTGAGAAATATGATAGATGTATTTTAATATGTTATATAAATACTCTGAACATATAAATTTGTGAACAAAATCGAGCTTGGGCCATTTTTGCAAATAAGGCAAAATATAGGGCCAAAAGTGATAAACTCGAAAATTGTGGGAAACTACTGTAAATCCTCGAAATTTAGATTGAAATTATTGTAAAAATATTGTATAAGTGATAAATTATAATTGGGACCCTCCGGGCCAAGCAAATGCGAATATACGGAATTTTAGACACTAAATTGTAATTTTCCAAACCTTAAGGGGCTAAACTATAAATTTCAAACATTTGGACAGTTACTGTCCCAACTAAAATTATGAAATTATTTTAATTAATATTCTGGACCTTTAGTCCAAATTTCATGGAAAACGGGCTTGAAACGAGCCCTAAACGGTGAAATTGTATTCGGGGTTAAAATGGAATTTTTCAGAAAATCGGTACTAAATCTGGGAAGTTTGCGAAACTGTTTTTAACCCACATAATTACTGCCCCAAAGAAATTATTAGAATTAGAATCTCGTTAAAACCTTTTCCGATTTAAGAGATGTATTTTTTTTTAAAAGTATCGGGTCAAAACAATAAATTGGGAGAAAACTGGGACTGACCTGTAATTTTCAAAAATTGTATGCCGAGACCCATAAAATATGATTCCTTAGAATATTTAGAAAAATTTGAGACTGACCTTGCCTTTTTCTGAGTTCGGGATCACAACTTATGAAATTTTAAAACCCGGCATAAATTTTCCTCTTTAATTAAATGTTTTATTTTACAATAAAATTTACCAAGATCATAGAAATTATTTTATCTTCTAAAATTCAGTTTATTTATGAAACATTAAATATTTTATTTAACTAAAATTCTATTTTAAAATTATTATCCAAATTTATTCGGGATTTTCATATCGACTAATTGTCCCGTTAATAAGGCGACTTCCTCGCCCGCATAATCCGAACCTTATTAAAAACTTCAGTATAATACACTGAATTAATGAATAGAACCGGCTAGATTACCCCTCAGGTATCTATGCCGTGTCATTGACTGACTGACTGAATATCGGACGCAGCGAGTCTATGAACGCACCGGTCCTACTAACTGACTGACTTGGTTGGCGTCACACTTTCGTGCGCAACCAACTGATATGAATTGACAGATTTGTGGAATGGATAAGTCGCGTATGGGATGGGTAGCTTGGCTACAGTTTCATGCCGGCCTCCATCGTCCAACTCCCAACCTCGAGCCGGATAGGAGAGTCTGGCGGGCGATTGGGTCGTAGGATTCTGGGTATAATCATGATTATGACGTTCTCCGAGCTTAGCTGGCTCCACTGTGGAGACGTCATGCCAATTGGGATAGCGGCTTCAGCCCTATCGACAGGAGGGATAAGGTGTACTGTTTGGGGAGATGATGTTTGATCAACACTTCTCTGCCGTATAAGGTGGTCTGGGTTGGCGTCACACTTTCGTGCGCAACCAACTGATATGAATTGACGGACTGTCTAGGTTGGCGTCATACTTTCATGCGCAACCAACTGATATGAATTGACGGACTGACTGGGTTGGCGTCACACTTTCGTGCGCAACCAACTGATCTGAATTGACGAACTGACTGTTAAATAATACTAATAAAATTATTAAATAAGTATATGAGAATGCCATTGCACGTTTCTTGCATCAAAATTCATGAAATGATTTTACTGCATAAAGTATAAGCCCCACTTGCACACACTCACCACACCCACTGAGAATTTTTGTCTCACTCCCACCTATTTTTCCAACCAGAGGATGAGGTTCCACCGGAAGAAGACCACGATGAAGATTTCGAAGCTACTATTTAGCTCTCTATTGTGCTAGACTGTTGAGACAATTTGAATTTTATGGTTTCTTTATGTATGGATAGATACTAAGCAATTTTCTTGTAAAAGCCAGGCGCAAGACCCGTAGGAAGTATGATTGTGACGAGGATTGTATTTTATTTTCTGATTCCGCTACGATTGTACTCTGACTTAGTGTTTTTTATTAATATTCATTGTATTTTGGGATTTTGCTATTTCTGTTTGAGTTATATTAATGAATAAATGGGCCGGCATGGTAAACCGACATAAGTTAGACCGTTCGAGTCACAGCTCCCGATTTTGGGGCGTGACAAATAAGTTGTGGTTAAAACAGTTTTAATAAATTCGAAAGTTAGGTACCTTATTTTCGAAAATTATAATTTTGGCCCAAAAGCAATTGTTTATCGTTAACGGCTCGTTTCAAGTCGGATGGTTATGAAATTTGAGCTAAAGGTTAAAAATACCATATTAAATAAATCTGCAAGATTTCAAGATATCTTGACTGCCCAAGTTTCAAAAATTTCAATTTTGGTCCTTTAAGTTTTACTATTTTACATTTTGATATCAAACTTGTTCCTTATTGTATTTTCTTGCCAAGAAGGGGTCCCAATCTTTCAAGTCATTTCATATATAAAATTTACAGAGTCTTTGGTCCAATAATTCGAATTTTCAGAGGTGGCCTTCACAGTTTTTCATATTTATACTTTTGGTCCCATATTTCATAATAATTGCAAAAATAACCCAAGATTCGATTTTCCTTGCACAAGTTACAATTCCAGAATTCCAATAATATATAAAAACTCATATTAAATATTTCTAAAATATATTTGAACATTCATAGTATTATAAATCATAAAAGCATAAAGATGAGCAATTTTTTCAACATTTTATGCAAGAAAAATATCATGCTCATCTTTTTATTTTCTCTAAATTTCATTAAAATATAAATCTCATAAATACTTGCCAAAATTCATAAAATATCATATTATCACGTGAACATATGCATTTTTGTGCACTAGTAGAAAGAATGATGCATTTTTGTAGAAATATTTTTCACCCACCTCGTAGTAATTTTACGGGTTGTGGTCAAAATGAAGATCTTCTCAAGAATCCAAGCGCTTGGTTCTAATACTCAAAGTTCAGCCCCTAAATATCACCATATCCATATTTTGATGTTAAAATTGAGGTCTCAAGTCTAAGAAAAATATCGTAAAATAAATGGGTAAATTCTTACCTTAATATCCTCAAGTGGTCTCCAAAATCAATTTCTCTCTTGAAGTTTCTAACCTCAACTTGAAGTTGTATAGGTCAGCCCCTAAGCTCGAAAAATTCATATACTTGAGTCAAAAATTAATTCCTCAAGTTGTCAATAGGAAAAATACTAAACCACAATTTTCTCACCTTCAAAGTGTGTAGTCTTGAATTTCTTCTACAAGCTTGTAGTGAAGTCTAGGTCTCTTAATTCTTCAAGAAAATTCCAATAGGAGTACCTCAACAAGAAGGATTTATCAAGTTAAAAAAATTTGGAGATATAGACTTGAAGTTTCAAGGAGATAAAATGAAGATGAAAGAAAAGAATTTTCTTACCTTAATTGATGATATTTTCGGTCATATAGAGCAAGATGAAGAGGGATTTTTTTTGGAGTTTTTTGTGTTTAAGTGTTAGATGAGAGTGTATTGAGAGAGCTTGTGAGTTATAGGAAGATGAGATGAATTTTTCTATCTTGTTTCTAGTGATGGCCAAAATTTGGGGTTATTTGGAGGAGGATTTTTTTTTTTTTTTTTTTTTGAGTTAAAGGATAAGTTAGTGGATTATAATTGGGGAATTAGGACATAAAAAATGAACTAGACTCATTTCCTAGGGACATATGGCCAAAATGCTATGTTTAGGAGGGGAAATTAAATTTTGTTTTGTGACTAATGGGGTAGTGGAAATTGTAGAGAAAATTTTAGTTGTAGGCTTGGAAAGAAAAAAAAATATAAGCAACCCTTTAAAAACCTCTTGGGGCTGATTTCAAGGGAGGGGAAATATCAAAATTTTTATATTTTTTTGTCCAATAATTATCTAGTTGAGAGATACAAAATAATAAAAATAGTAGTAGAAGAAAAAATTAAGTTATTTTCCCCATTTAAAAAGGGTATGGTCGAATTTTAAAAAAAATATTTATTTTCTTTTCTTTTTGAGGGAAAATAAAATGTATAAATATTCATAATAAAATATTTTACAAATTTACAATTAAGGATGTGAAATAACAAATGTGTATTTTTCTCAAAATAGATTGGCAGTTGGTTGGGAATGTATTATAGAATAAGGTTAAATATTTGGATAAGGATTGGAATGTACTCCTAAATTATCGAGGGTCCAATATTTCTAAAGTCGTCTATAGTCGATCAAGAGTTAATACTTGAGGAAGAATATAATCGGTATGCTCTAAATAGTGAAAGAGTAATCGTCGTTGGAAGAAATAAATAATTGAGTATCATATCTCATCTATAATAGATATTGTGACACTTACCAAGATTTTTTGACTATACATCATAGTAGAATATGTTGAAAAAATCGGAGCCTCACATCATATCTCATCTATCAACAAGAACAAAAAAGTATAAAATAAAGACATGCATAGATGAATATCAAATAATCAAAATATGCAATGGGTTAGAGATTCAAATTCTCATTCAATATCAATCAACATTACAAAATACTTTTCACAGAAATTGTCATTTAAATTAGTAAAAATATAATAATAATAATTTTGGGCCCATAAAATAATTTAATTAACATTTGGAAGCTTATTTTTCAATTTCTTATTTATTATACATCTATATATAAAATATCAAAGAAAAAATTGGGCCCCTGAAATTTTATTATTTTTTTGGGCCTGAGTCAATTGACTCAGTGGCCTCCATGTAGGCACAGCCCTGTATATATATATATATATATATATATATATATATATATATATATATATATATAGAGAGAGAGAGAGAGAGAGAGTGAAAATCAAGCAAACTACTTGATACTTGACTCAAGACTGATTACTAAGAGCTCGTTTGAACTCGACTTAATAACATAACAAACCAAGTTTGAAAGCAATGTTTCGTATGATAAAATATAAAGTTTGGCTTGAGCTCGAGCTCGATTAATAAGAAAAATAACATAAAATGAGTAAAAATATCACGTTACTCTAGTTCGATTCGTGTTGGACTCGATTAAAACTCGTTCAAGCTTGATTCGATCGATTAATAACCATATGATCTCAATATAATTTTTGAAACTCGATAAAAATTAAACAAAGTTTCAACAATACTATGTTCGCCTCTACTCAATCCGTTTACACCCCTAATAATATATTCACTAAACTTCATTTGGATCAACGGAATTCTAGGTTAATACTTCAAATTCATAATAACAGATTCAGCGAGTTTGTTTTGTATTTTCATAACTCAATGGATTTTAAATCTTGAGCTCTTGTTTTGAACTATGTTTTTGAGTCATTTTAGTGGATTTCAATTTTTTTTTCTTGAATCCAAATTATATGTTTAATCGAAATGTAGCTAACACTATATAAATTGGATGTCCATATAGGCAAAGTGCAAATTCATGTAGTTTATATGATAAAGTATAATAAAAAATAATTTACATGATAGTGTAAAAGTGAATAGTACATGGAGTTTGGCGTAATTTTCTCTAAAATGAATCAGTTGTTTCTATTGAATGCGTCCAAAAATCTGATTCATTTTTTTTTTTTTTTTTTTGAAGAAAGATCTGATTCATTATAAATGTACAATCGGTGTTCAAATATTTCTATGAGCTTTATTATGTAATATATGTATATTGAATGTAGCATATACAAAATTTGAATTGTTGCCTAATACATGCTGCAGCCAGCAGGTGTAATAAGAATGAATACTATATCGTGTGAAGTCAATAAATACGAAGTGCAACTCTTGTTGATGAACTGGTAGTTCAAATCTCATATTTCATATGGTATTTCAGTACATTAAATAAATATGAGGTGCACATTAATAATATTATTTTATACACGCAACATTTATGTAATAAATAAAACACCAAATGAAACATAAGAGATCTTGCATGTTGGATCGGGCCCTAAAACTTGAAGGTTTGCTTTGCCTGCAGTTGTAGGACAAGTGGGCCAACCGTTGTTCTTCAGAAACGATGTAGGATCCCATTGGGCTTTGCCCACAACTTGTTAATTTCCTGAATCTGTTGCATGGTGAGTCATGTTCAATCCATGCCTCCATAACCCCATTCTCTACCACTCCTTTTATTTTTCATTTTTTCTTTTCTTTTTCTTTGGTAAGCCCTATGGGCCTATGGCGTTGCTAAAAATAAATACTATTATGTTTGTAAACACTTATTTCCCTAAATTTTGGGGGAAGAAATAAAAGTAAATTTCATAGAGTGTCGGCTGGAAAGAGAAAAAAATTATGGATTAGTGAGGGTGTTTAGCTTACTTTATTTAAAAATCTTTATAAGGTAATTTAGAGCTCCTAAGATGTTAATTTAAAACTATTTTTTTCTGCATAAAATAAAATAATAAAGCTTTTTAAATATTTATGATCATGTTTTGAATGAAAGTTATTAAAACTAAAAGTTGTTAATTAAATTTTATTCTGAAACTAATTTAGTAAGAACAGCTTTTTTCAATGGCGGAGACAGGGCTGGACCAACCTGGGCCCTGGCCCAGCCCTTTTTTTAAAAAAAAATATTCAGTGAGAATTTAAAAAAAAAATAGTTATAATTTATATTATTTTTTGTTTTTGGATTTTCTATTCGTTCTACTCCATTTTCGTATATCGATCCATCTTGATAAAGTGTTCTGGCTCCGCCATTGGCTTTTTTGGGAAGTTATAACTTTTCAAAAAAAAAAATATTTTATTTGATAAGCTCTTTCAAACAGGCAACCCCTGACTAACAATCATTAGACGAATCTGATCAAATCAAAACCTCGAGAAGAATTATCAATTACGTTAATGACAAAAGTTGAGTTTAAGCTGAACCCCAAATCCACGCACTCTCTAGAAGAAAAAAAATAATTAAAGCACGATTTGACCTGGTCAAACTTCACAAGCTTTTATATGCATCGATTAAAACATAAATATATTTTGTTTGTTTTGCAGGCTATCAAAAAACAAGGCCAAATCTTTGGCCTTTTTCTTCTTTTGAGGGACAGGACAGGAGTGGGCGCACCCCACCAAAGACAAGGCTACCCCCATTTCTCAGTTTCAAAACAATAATGATTAAAAAAAAGAAAAAGGGAGAAAAAAAAAGGGGTTCCCCAAAAAAGACTTAATTCTGTCAATATATGCTTTATATCACACAGTCCATTTACCAGCTTTTTTGCCCAAAACATATTATTCCTTTTTGAAAATAATCTTCTTTTTTGGTATTTTGAGATCAAAATTGTTAAGAGTGCAGTTAATTTGAAAGCAGACAAGTTAATAATATTGGTTGCTCTCAAAAACTGCCTCTCCTCGCCGATCACCTTCCCAGACGAAGTCCACCACAAAACCTGCACAAGTGGGGCCGGAGGGGGGCTCCGGCGTACCCTCTCCGATGCTTAAGTCAGTATTTTGAGAAGGAAGCAAAGGCTAGAGAGAGAAAAAAGCAATGTAACAGTAAAAAAATGAGATTAGGTTAGAATGAACCTGGGCTTGGGCCTTTTATACCTTAGCTAGGATTAGGGTTTCCGTAAAACCGGATTCGTTACGATTTGGTGTCAGAGTCATCATTAGATTAGGATCGGATCTCTTAAAAACCCTAATTTTACGCCCGTAAGACCATAGCTCCGACCTGTCTCAGAACACGTCGGCCCATTGTATTGGTGAGAAATCCCCTTAAATCTCCAAGGAATCCTCAATATCTCATACATCTCTCAGGCCGAGCTGACCTCTTCCTCTGAAGTCATGTTAGGCTTCGACAGGTCAACAACAGGTCGGCTTAACACAGCTGACTCTACACAGGTCGGTCTTATGAATATTCACACCCACTTGCATTCGGGCCTGGACAGGCCGACCCAAGTTGATAAGCCCTAAGTCCATCTTATGTTGCAAGCCTCCACAGATCGACCCACTATTTAATGCTTAACAGATCACCCAAGGCTATGGGCCTTATCATTTTGGCCCAATGTCCAGCATCATCAGGTCGGCCTAACGCCTCAGGCCTGTCAGGTCAGCCCAATGTCTTAGGCCTGTCAGATCGGCCCAGACAATCTTTTGCCCTTATCAATTCCTCCCCCCAACTATGGGTTGGTCTGCACCTCAACCATAGTTGCTCATAGGCCGAACCCGACCTAACATTTAGGGTTTGTGCTTTTCACCTTCCCGCCGACTCTTGGCATTTGAAATTCTGCCGCCCCTTTGGCCTTTCGAGTACGACACGCGGATTTGATTGATAAGACGTCTTTTCGCCTCGACGCCTCGTGAGACCGTCAATCATCTCCTCGAAAATCGAGGCACCCTTTTGTCTTCTCTCCCCTTATAAAAGCCACTTTCTTCCTCCATTTTTCATTTTCCTTTCCTTCAGTTTTCGAAATCTTTCCCCAGCAAATATTCTTCTTCTCCGGCGGTATTCTCCAAGTTCAGGTAGGCTTCCAAAAGTTTCACGGTCCATATTATCTTCCTCCCTCAACCTCCTATTTCTATCCAGTAAGTAAACCTTTCTTTTCCAGTTTTTCTTTTCTTTTAATATGGCTTTTTCTTCCTCGAACTCGACACCATCAGACCCAGTCATCGCCGACTTAGAACGGTGGGCAATAACGACGGGCTCTGCCCCTCCGCCCCTTTCCCTCGCAGGAGTCCGTCCATCGGACCCTGATGCGACTGAATCTAGTTCTGATTCAGGTCGGGATTCTGATACAATAGAGATCCGAGCTCCGTGCTCGGGTCCCTTACCTGTATATCCTCATGATTTTAAGGGGACCACCTTATCAGCCCCCAATCTTCAAACCCTTAAAAGAACCGCCCAAATTCCGTCCTCTTTCAAACTCTATCTTCCCAGCAGCTCCGACCGACCTAACCGACCTCCACCCAATGCCCTATCCTTCTTCGTAGGTCAGATAGAGGGCGGCCTCCGATTTCCCATCCATCCATTCATGGTTGGGGTATCCGAGTTCTCCCGGGTGCCTTTAAATCAACTAGCCCCAAACTCATTCTGTATCCTAGCCGGCTTCATTATTTTGACTAAGTATTTAGACATAGAACCCACTCTAGATCTGTTCTTTGCCCTATTCCAAATAAAGAGCTCAAACACCAAGGGCCTTTTCTACATCACCTCCCGAGGTGATGCTCGATTTCTAAGCAAGTATCCTTCCTCCAACAAATTCTGGAAGGACAAATATTTTTTCATTTCTTCCCCCCGAGCTTGGGGGTTTCCTATTGCTTGGACCTGGACCCTTCCACTTCAACGCAAACACAACCCCTTGGTCAAGTATGACCTCTCTCGCCTTATAACCCCTTCTCTTCTGTACTGCTTTGAGCTGAGCCCCATCGTGGCTCCCTTGCCTTGCGACATTGGTAATTGTCTTTTTTGCAGTTGATTTATTTTATTCTTACTCACTAGCTAATCTTTCCTCTTTGTGTAGATATGTTCATGGCACAGATGGTTGTTGAGCTGGATGATGAGGAGCAAGTCCTTGCTCCTGGCTCACAACCTCCTTCATCCAGTGCTGCCGCTCCACGCCCTGGAGGTCAGCCTCCTCCACTTCGGCGACCAGACACAGTTGCCACAGTGATGGCCGATCTTACTGGCCCAGGGGCTCAACCTTCTTTCCGACCTCCCCCTCCCAAGAGGCCGGCTGTCGGCACCAGCACAGGAGCTACCAAGAGGGCGAAGAACGCTCCACCTCCTGCCGCTCTCTCTCTCTCGCACTCCCATTCATACACCCAATCAAACCTTCTTCACAGGCAATTCCATCCTGAAAAACAGCGATGGGACCTTTGCCATCCAGTATGTCCAAGGCAACTGCCCGAACCCCGACCAAACTGCCTTGGAGAAACTCAGTGATACTGAGCTGGTGACCTCATTCTGCCTAAACCACTCAAAGGCCGAGGCACAACTAGCCACCCTGATCTCCCGAGCTCGGGTTAGCTTTGCTGATCCTTCCCAGAGTGTCGAGCTCAACAATTCTAAGAAGGAGGTCATCCGGCTGAAAGCTCGGGAGACTAAACTCCTAGAGGAGAACCGCCGGTACAAGGACGGGGAAGAGGTCAACAAGGCTACGGTGGCTTCTCTAGAGGCCAAAATAAAGGCTCTGGAGACTGATAATGCTGACCTCAAGACCGAGCTGAGCGATCTCCAGATCCGATGTCTTTGTCGATGTCGAGCCCGAGCCGAGGGCGTAGAAGGCTGTCGGCAAAGTTTCCTCACCTCCCCCGAAGGCTCTTCCATAGTTCAGGCCATTCGGGAGAGGGTGAAGCAAGCCTTTTTAAGCTCTAGGGAATTTATCAGAGTTCTCTCTGTATCTGCCATGGAGTACTATGGCTTTGCTTTTGACCGTGCCGAGCTTGGCTCGGGAACGCAGATATCACTACCGAGCCCTTCGATCGCCGAGGTCCCCGGAGGATTTTACCTGACCCCAAAGGCTTCGTGTTTTCTGATGAGGCGGAGCGTCTCAACCTTGCTCCTGTGGGGGAGTTCATAGAGTCCTTATCTGCTCCTTTTATCCTCCACCCTACCTCTAGCTCGGCCGGTCCTTCACAAAGCTTCGAGCTCGTCAACCCCTCGGCTTCTGCGCAGGTCAAGTTCAGATATCCGGATGACGATCCCGAACTCGCTCTCATAGACGATGTGACCATCTCCATGGACGACCTGAACACCGAGAATGTTCCTCCTACTACTTAGGAGTTTAGTTCTGCTTTTGTAATTTTCTATCATGTACTTGTATTTATTTTGAATGATCAATAAAGTTTCTTCGCACTTTCATTTCTCGATCTCTTGTCTATTATTCTTGTAATTTTTTTTTTTTTTGCAAAAAAGATTAGCATATCGTGCTTCTCGTGGCCCCAAGTATTTGGAGACTAGCTCGAGCTGAGCTCCAAATACTTGTCAGTTTCATCAAAGGAAGTTGGCTCGAGCCGAGCTCCTCGAATGGCCTCGTGGCCTCAAGTATTTGGAGACCTGCTCGAGCTGAGCTCCAAATACTTGTCAGTTTCATCAAAGGAAGCTAGCTCGAGCCGAGCTCCTCGCATGGCCTCGTGGCCCCAAGTATTTGGAGACTAGCTCAAGCTGAGCTCCAAATACTTGTCAGTTTCTTCAAAGGAAGCTGGTTCGAGCCGAGCTCCTCACATGGCCTCGTGGCCCCAAGTATTTGGAGACTAGCTCGAGCTGAGCTCCAAATACTTGTCAGTTCTTCAAAGGAAGCTGGCTCGAGCCGAGCTCCTCGCATGGCCTCGTGGCCCCAAGTATTTGGAGACTAGCTCGAGCTGAGCTCCAAATACTTGTCAGTCTTCAAAGGAAGCTGGCTCGAGCCGAGCTCCTCGCATGGCCTCGTGGCCCTAAGTATTTGGAGACTAGCTCGAGCTGAGCTCCAAATACTTGTCAATTCTTCAAAGGAAGCTGGCTCGAGCCGAGCTCCTCGCATGGCCTCGTGGCCCCAAGTATTTGGAGACTAGCTCGAGCTGAGCTCCAAATACTTGTCAGTCTTCAAAGGAAGCTGGCTCGAGCCGAGCTCCTCGCATGGCCTCGTGGCCCCAAGTATTTGGAGACTAGCTCGAGCTGAGCTCCAAATACTTGTCACTTTTAATCATTTCCACTTTCCGAACTCATAATGTAGGGCAGCGTATCATTTCATTCAAAACGAGTAGATTGATTACATCAAATATTTCTCTATTCTAGGAATGATATTTCTTCAAATTGCAACTGTTCCAAGCCCTCGGGAGCTTTCGACCTCCGATCTCTTCCAGCTCATACGCACCTCCTGCTAACACCTTCACTACCCGAAGTGGTCCTTCCCAATTCGCATCCAATTTCCCTTTGTTTTTGCTAGCATCCGACCTTCTCAAAACCAAATCACCGACCTGAAAGGCCCTTTCTTTACTTTCTTGTCATAAGCTGCTTTGATCCTTTCTCGTGTCTTTTCCATCTGCAAAAATTCCATCTCCCTTTTCTCATTTATCGTATCCAATGCCTCTCAGATCAACAGCTCGTTAATATTTTCATCAAAATTCTGGACTCGATGTGTTTCCATCCCGATCTCCGCCGGTATGACTGCATCCATGCCATACACCAAACTGAACGGAGCCTCACCAGTGGCCTCCTTCGGATTAGTTCGATAAGCCCACAGCACCGAACTGAGCTCCCGAACCCATGTTCCTCCTGCCTTTTCTAGCCGAGCTTTCAATCCTTGGACAAGAATCCTATTAGTTACTTCCACTTGCCCATTAGCCTGCGGGTGAGCCACCGAAATGAAGTTTTGCTTGATCTTCATTTCCTCACACCAAGCTCGGATTTCTGCCCCCGCGAACTGCGTCCCATTATCTGATATCAAGGCCCGAGGCACTCCATACCGACATACTATGTTTTGCCAAATAAATTTCATCACTGCATCCTCATTTATCTTAGCAAGAGGTTCTGCCTCCACCCACTTGCTAAAATAGTCGATTGCCACAATCAAGAATTTCCTCTGACCTGAAGCCGGAGGAAAGGGACCCACGATGTCAATTCCCCATTTTGCAAATGGACATGCCGAGCTCATCGTCATGAGTTCCTCCGCCGGTCGATGTACCAAAGGTGCATGGATCTGACATTTTTCGCATGCTCTCACCAACTTTTCTGCTTCCCCTTTCAGGTAAGGCCAAAAATACCCTGCCCTAAGGACTTTTTTCATCAAAATTCTTGCTCCCATGTGGTTCCCACAACAACCTTCATGTATCTCTCTGAGCACATATGTACCCTCTTCTCCACTCAAACACCTCAGCAAAGGCATAGAGAAGCCTCTCTTATATAACTTATCCCCGATAATGCAAAAACGTGTCGCCCGAATTTTCAGTCGAGCTGCTTCACGCCTACCTGTTGGTAAGACCCCCTCTTTTAAGTAAGCTATGATAGCCGACCTCCAATCCTCTTTCTCCTCTATCTCTCCAACCTCCAACCCCAGTGCCGTTTCTTTTGCCACCAGAAGTGTGATCTGTTTAGCTTGATTCTCCCAGGCCGAACTGGCCAATTTTGCTAGAAAATCCGCTCGACCATTTTCCTCCCTCGGGACCTGACATATCTTGATTTCTTTCACTTTCCCTTCTAAAGCTCGATATGCTTCAACATACCTCTTCATCCTCTCCTCCCTGACCTCGAACTCTCCCATAACCTGTTTGTGGACGAGCTGAGAGTCCATGTAAACTACCATCCTAACAGCCCCCATCTCAATGGCCATTTGCATTCCTCTAATAAATGCCTCATACTCCGCCTCATTATTAGATAGCTTGAACTCGACCTCTCACAAAGAAAGTCATTTTCGATTCCTTGCGGGCTGACCAAGACGATACCAAAGACACCACACCCCGAGCTCCCTCTTGATCCATCCACATAAATCACCCAAGTTCCTTTCTGCTATCATCTCGATTGATTCTTGAACAAAGTCCGCCAAAGCACGAGCTTTAATGGCCGATCTGTTCTCGAATTCAATATCATATTCACTGAGCTCAATAGCCCACTTCACTAACCTCCCCGCTACCTCGGGCTTACTCATCACATTTCTTAATGGAAGATTAGTTCGGACGATTACCGTATGCGAAAGGAAATAGGGCCGAAGTCTCCTCGCATGATCACCACAAGGCCAAACTCGCTTCTCGATCTCCGCATATCGCAGCTCGGCATTCCTCAAAACTTTATCGACATAGTACACCGGCCTCGAACCGATCCCTCTTCCCGATCGGGATCAGATTTGTACTAACCCCGCTCCCCTACCGAAAGGTAGAGGTATAAGGGCTCCCTGTGCAACCGCTTAGTTAGCAAAATGACAGATCGCCAAATAATTCTTCAAGTCTCGAAAGCCCTTTGGCATTCCTCATCCCAAACGAACTTTTTAGCTTTCCTCAAGACCTTAAAAAAGGGCAAACTTCTCTCTCCGCGAGGCGCGAAATAAAGCGATTCAGCCGCTTAGCCGACTTCAGTTAAACACCGCACATCTTTGGTATCCCGAGGTGGTGCCATCTCTCTAATGGCCCCGACCTTCTCGGGTTGGCCTCTATTCCTTTCTCCGTTACCATGTACCCCGAAACTTTCCCGACCGACCCCAAAGGCACACTTCTTGGGGTTCACCTTCATCCTATACTTCCTCAAGGTGTCAAACGTTTGACTAGGTCACGCACATGATCCGCGACCTTTATGCTTTGACCAACATATCATCCACATACACCTCCATGTTCCGCCGAGCTGCTCTCCAAACATCTTATCCACCAACCTCGGTATGTGGCTCCGCATTCTTCAATCCGACGGCATTACTACATAATGAAGGTACCAAAAGAGGTGGTGAAGCACACCCTTTTTGGTCTTCTTCGCTAGCCTGATCCGATGATATCCTGCGACGCATCCATCATACTAAGCGGTTCACATCCCGACGTCGAATCTACTAGCCGATCAGTGCGGGTAATGGGTAGTAATCCTTAGGGCAAGCACGATTCAAATCCCTAAAGTCCACACACATGCGCCAATCATCCCTCTGTTTTTGGGACCAATCGCATTAGATAGCCATTCTGGAAACTGGATTTCTTTGATGTGCCCTGCTTTCAACAACTTTTGCACCTCCGCCCGAATTATAGCATCCTTCTTAGGGCCGAAGTTCCTTTTCTTTTGTTTCACCGGCTTATATGATGGATTAACATTAAGCTTATGTTCAGCAATATTTGGATCGATCCCCACCAGGTCTTCCGCTGTCCAAGCAAATACATCCACATTACTCCTTAGAAACTCCACCAGCTCATCCCTCAATTCATCCCGCAACTCCTTCCCGACCTTGGTGACCTTATCAGGGTCACCTGGCACTAGCTCGACCATCATCATTTCATCATTAGGCTGGACATGCTCCACCGGTTCATCCAACCTAACCAACTTGTCTTTGTTTCTATCATCATCAAAAGCACTCCCCCTTTCTGCCTTCTGAATACTCTCTACGTACAATTTTCTAGCCATATACTGATCACCATCGACCTCCCCTACTTTCTCTCCCACAAGAAATTTCATTTTTAGATGGTATACCGACACCACTGCTTGGAAAGCATTTAGTGCCGGTCTACCCAACATGACATTATAAGAGGATGGTGCATCAACTATTAAAAATCGAATCATTCTAGTTTTACGATTAGGCTCCTTTCCCAAAGAGACAGGTAAAGTAATCATACCTATCGGTTGGATCATCCCTCCAACGAACCCAACCAACGCCGTATCCACCGCTTCCAAGCCGACCTGGAGGTCCATCTTCTTATAACAATCATAGAATAGGATATCTGCTGAGCTCCCTGTGTCCACAAATACCCGCTGCACATCATAATTAGAGATCGTCGCTGTGATCACCAAAGCATCGCTGTGAGGTGTCACGATACCCCTACAATCCTCGAGTCCGAATTGGATTTGCGGCTCTTGACCGACCTGTTCCACCTTTAACTATTCCTGCACCCGATCTGGTGCTGCTGCTCTCACATACTTTTTCCGAGCTCGCCTCGAATCTCCTTCCGCCGGCCCTCCAACAATCATCTGGATGACCTCTCGCCGAGAGGTGGGGGGCGGAGGTGGGGTAGCTCCTCCCTTTCCCCCTACGCTCCGGCTCCGCCGAGGTTGATGATAGCCGGTTATCCCTCTTATACTCCCCCTTTTCTCCTTTTTGTCGATGTACACAAATTCCCTAAGGTGACTGCTGAATGAGCCGCTCGATCTCATCCCTCAGGTGTGTGCACTGATCTGTTGTGTGCCCATATTCATTGTGAAATCTACAAAATTCCTTACACTTCGCCTTTACTGGTGCCTCCGCATGCGCCTTTGGCCACCTCAGGTCGGGATGCCTCTCAATAGCTACAAGCACCTCACCCTGAGGGACAGCCAAAGGCGTGTACTTCTCAAACCTCGGCCTTCCCCCCATTGCCTCAGTCCTCGGCTTCTTCTGAGGTACTTTGTCCTCCCGATCTTCCCTCCTGTCTCTTCTCTTCTCTTCTTCCTCTCTTTTCATTTTTCTCGCCTCTTCCAGGTTAATATATTTCTCCGCCCGAGCTAATGTACTCGTCAAATGTCTTAGCAGGCTCTATCACTAATGATTCAAAGAACTCCCCATCCTCGGGCCCCGAGCTAGGGCATTGGCCAAAATTTCTCGGACTAGCCGACGGCACCTCCAACTTTGCATTTGTAAACCTCGGATATAGCTCGAAGTCCTTCCCCTCTCTCTCTCGTTTGATACTAAACAGGTCGTGGGCGCCTTTTGGTACTTACGGCAACTCGTGAACTGATTAAGGAAAGCCAAGCTAAAGTCATCAAAATTCGAATGGAGCGGGGCAAGTGGCTAAACCATTTCCGAGCCGATTTCGTCAAAGTGGTAGGAAAAACTCTACACATCACGCCATCCGTGAATCGTAGTAGTAGAGCGTTCTCAAAGCGGCAAAGATGGTCCCACGGACCGTGGTACCATCATATTCAAGCTTCGAGCTCGGTATGAGGCCGGAAGCTCGTCTGCCATCACCTCTTCCGAGAAGAGTGTTCCCCGCCTCACCCGAACTGCAGCCACCCCCGGTACTCCAGCCACTCTCCGACGAATATCTCGCACCTCACAGTGGAGGTCATCCATCCGTTCCGACCAATCCTGGTCCTCAGTAGACACGTGCTCCGCCCTTGATGAATGTACTTCCTCCGCCATAGTTGGCCGCCGACCTCTCTCTCCCACCTCCAGATGGACCATCGGAGGGGGAACCACAGGCGAAGGAGGGACCACCGGAGGGGGAACCACAGGAGGAGCTGGTGGTGGAAGCATCTCCCTCAAGCGTCTCTCCACCGTCACCGCTCCATGACTCTCAGTGATGAAGCACCCAATTGTTCAAAGAACATTGGACCCAAATCTATACTCCCCGGACATAGGCGTCGTCCATCCGCTCCGTCCTCTGCAGACGCCCTCCGCCGTTCACGGGAGTGGTGGGGGCAGAGGTGGAACATCCTCCTGCGTGGTTACGCCCGGAGTATCTCCCAGCGGCGTACGGTTCAGATCATCTTCCAAGCTTCTCCTAACCTCCTCCATAGCCAAAACTCGAATCTCACGTCTTTGCTCAATGTTTCCCACAGACGGCGCCACTTGGTTGCTCCCAAAAACTGCCTCTCCTCGCCGATCACCTTCCCAGACGAAGTCCACCACAAAACCTGCACAAGGGGGGCCGGAGGGGGGCTCCGGCGCACCCTCTCCGATGCTTAAGTCAGTATTTTGAGAAGGAAGCAAAGGCTAGAGAGAGAAAAAAGCAATGTAACAGTAAAAAAATGAGATTAGGTTAGAATGAACCTGGGCTTGGGCCTTTTATACCTTAGCTAGGATTAGGGTTTCCGTAAAATCCGGGATTCCGTTACGATTTGGTGTCAGAGTCATCATAAGACCATAGCTCCGACCTGTCTCAGAACACGTCGGCCCATTGTATTGGTGAGAAATCCCCTTAAATCTCCAAGGAATCCTCAATATCTCATACATCTCTCAGGCCGAGCTGACCTCTTCCTCTGAAGTCATGTTAGGCTTCGACAGGTCAACACCAGGTCGGCTTAACACAGCTGACTCTACACAGGTCGGTCTTATGAACATTCACACCCACTTGCATTCGGGCCTGGACAGGCCGACCCAAGTTGATAAGCCCTAAGCCCATCTTATGTTGCAAGCCTCCACAGATCGACCCACTATTTAATGCTTAACAGATCACCCAAGGCTATGGGCCTCATCATTTTGGCCCAATGTCCAGCATCATCAGGTCGGCCCAACGCCTCAGGCCTGTCAGGTCAGCCCAATGTCTTAGGCCTGTCAGATCGGCCCAGACAATCTTTTGCCCTTATCAAATATAAAATTCTAATCCATAAAAAGAAAAGGGTATTGGAGGAAATTCTTTATTACATGAGAGAGCTAAAAACAAGGTTAATTATATTTCTATATGACTTTGATGTGCAAAGGTCGGAAATTACTAAAATATCCTTCAACCCAGTTTAAATGTCAGCTCCATACACCATGTCTCAGAGACTCGACTATCGCGTAGCACTCACTCAATTCCTTTTCGTAATGTCTTGGGGCCCAAATGGGCCTTCAGAAAACTCGTTCGTAGGTCCTGAACGGATGTGAATAGCAGGATGTGATAGATTCTAATTAGGGAAAAAATTTTAAGTACCCACCATGAATGGTGGGTACTCTTTTATACCCACCTAGATAATAAAATTCTTTTTTACCCAAATTGGCCAAATTACCCCTCCTTAAAGTTGGTGGTTTTTGAATTTTGAAATTGAAGTCATCATTATACACATTAAAACCGTATAATAACTGTATACTACACACACTCCAAGAAAAATATAACAAAAAGCAAAAGATAAGCAAAGTAGAAAAGTAAAACCCTAATCGTGCCCAATATCGTGCAAAGAAGAAAAATTGAAGAAAAATCAATGGAGTCACACGTGCCGTCGTCCGCCGCTGTCGTCGCCGCCTCCACCGCTGCCGTCGAATCCTCCGCGCCCTCCTCCTCCGCTCACGAACATGTATTTCTCAAATCGTGCCTCTCATGTTCGAAATATATGAAATATTAAGTTTTGGTTGTTAGAAATATATGAAGTTTAGTTGATAATTTTCGAAATATATTTGGGAATGTTCGAATATATGTAGAAAATACTTGATAAGTGAGTTTAGTTGTTAGAATGTTCGAAATAGATGAAGTTTTTGGTTGTGTTTTCGGTTAGTGTTCGAAAATGGGGTATATTTGGGCACGATTAGATGGAGAAGACGAAGAGGCTAGATACAGGCACGATATGGTGCACATATCATGCCTATATCGTGCCGTAGTTTTATTTGGGCATGATATCGTGCCTATATCGTGCCGTAGATTTATTTGGGCACGATATCATGTCGTAGGGTTGTTTAGGCACGATATTGTGTCGTAGGTTTGTTTTTGGGCACCATATCGTGCCGTAGGATTATTTGGGCACGATATCGTGCCGTATGGTTATTTAGGGTTATTTGAAATCGTGCCTATATCGTGCCTATGCTGCCTGTTCTTTAATTTTTGTACCTTATCACTATATTTCTTCAATTTTTCAACAATTCATCTTGCTAAATTATAATTAATTATTGTTGTAAGTCGGTCCACAGTGGAGGAGACCCTGATATCATCGAGAGAGAGCCCAAATCGCGGGGTACGTTCGACCGAGTATAATTCAGATAATCAGAGATGAGTTGTAGGAGATCGGTGGTGGTTTATATAGGCAGTTTAGACGGTCGGTTTTCGGCTATTTTATGGATTTTGGGTATGACGGAGTTAGCTGTAATGCGGCACTTCATGCATTGGTTGTGATGGAGGTGCATGTGCCGGATGCTCCGAAATCGGAGTGTTGGTTCCACGTCGGAGAGCAGACTATTAGATTCTCTCGGCGTGATTTTGCTATGATATCTGAATTGCGATTTTCAGGGTCCACATTTGACCCTAACGGTGTTTTTGAGGTACCCGAGACTGGTATATATGGACGGTATTGGCCTTAGGGTAATCGTGTTACCGCCGCGCAGTTACGCGATTTATTTGCCGATGGCACCTTCCGTGACTCACCAGACGATGCCCTAAAGGTGGCGAAGGTTTTATTTGCCTTTTGTATGGTACTGTGTTTCGATGGCCGACAGACCGCAGTGGACCGTTGGCTATGGTTTTTGATCAAGGACGATGCACAATGGGAGGCTTTCCCTTGGGGAAAATACTCATTTGAGATCTGTATATTCGGCAGCTGTATGATGTTCTACCACCTGGCCGTTATACTAAGGACGTTCCACCTCGATATCGCCCACCTACTTATCATTTTTATCCCATGTGTCTTTCACGTGCACGTATATTTTTTACTTTATTTATATTTGTACTTAGTTTTTTTAAAAATTTAAAAAAATCTTATTTTGACACTTATCAATGTTCTGACAGACTTGGTCATTCGAGGCGATACCTCGCCTGGGTAATGCCTGGGCGACTCGAGTATCCGACACCCAGATGCATAGGTGCCTCCGTTGGAGGTTTCCGAAGACCGCATTGACATGATTGAATTTTTTTTTTGACACGGTATGCATTAACATTGTTTACTTATATATTTATTTAATTATTAAATTATTTTTTATTAATTTATTTATATATTTATTTACATACTTTAGTGTGTCATGAGATATTGGATCCGGGTGAGGAGGAGCTCCAACAGATATATATGGAGCGAGTCGATGATCCAGTTATTTTGTTAGGTCCTCCTCGGTTCACCCCCGAAGTAGAACAGGTTTTTAGGCGGTAGTGCTGGGAGGGGCAGGGGCAGAGGCAGAGGTACGAGTACAGATTCGACAACCCCAACCCCTATTGGCGGAGGCGAGTGTCGAGACGGCAGCAGGGGGGCCGCTAGGGGCGAGGGCGGGCGGGGGAGGGGAGAGCCGATTCAAAGACCCCCACTACTACTCCTATGATTCAGAGGCTGGAGAAGCGACGTAGGACAGATGGCCCATCATCCCATCGGGCTAATGATCCCTTAGATGGCGGACGGATGAGCGCGATCAATCGCCAGGCGGATGCGTGTTGATCCATCTGTCCGTGGGGAGTATGCGTGCGATGATCCATCAGTCCGTTGGGATACTCGTGTTGATCCATCAGTCACTGGGCAGACATATATGTTGGTGCTGATTAGGGGGGTTATACGGGGGGAGATTAGCCAGTTCGAGATACACATAGAGGAGTGATTCTTTCGATTGGAGTCACGAGTCGATGCCGTTGTTTCTCAGTTAGAGATTCTCATCTTAGAGGAGGGTTCTCGCTTGGACAGACGCCTAGATCAGTAGATAGGTCGGGTTTCGGACCTTATTCAGAAGGAGATTATGTTTGATAAATGGTTTTATCATGATTTTGATGATTTTGTTTTTATACCAAAACAATGTTTTTAAAAGGTTGTCCAAATACTCCTAAATAATTTAAAATAGTTTTAATATTTTCCGGAGTATTTCTTCAAGTTTATTTTAGACAAAATTGGACAACACATTTAATGATTTTGTGTCAATGGGTTTTTACATCGAAACTATGTTTCTAAATGTTGTCCTAATACTCCCGATCGGTCTAAAATATTTTTACTATTTCTCGGAGTATTTCTTGGAGTTTATATTGGACAACACTTTTGATGATTTTGTGTTAGTAAGTTTTTACATCAAAACAAGGTTTCTAAATGTTGTCAAAATACTCCCGATCGGTTTAAAATATTTTTACTAATTTTTCGGAGTATTTCTTGAGGTTTATTTTCGACAAAAATCGGACAACATTTCATTTCGGAGGTCGACCAGTCGACCAAGTAGGCGACCGGTACCTGGGAATGAGTTTCTTGAAACAGAACTATGGGACTCTCAAAAATGGTCAGGGGGACCGGTCCACCTAGGGGGCGACCGGTCGCACCCTTGGGCGACCGGTTGACCACCCCCTGGACCGGTCTCCCCGTGTGATTTTTGCTGTGTTCTTTTCAAATCTTATTTCTGCGCGACCGGTCGCCCTCAAGTTTGACCGCAAAATTCTAACCGTTGTGCAGCAGACAGCTTTTCCCTAAATTGTGGGATTGATTTCTAACAGTTATAATCTTGATTTTAATTGCAATTTTTTTGTAGATATCAGATTCCAAGAGGAGGCTATCAAGTATCAATCATCTTCTATAAATAGAGGAAGATTTGGAGCACAACAACAAGAGAGAACAATGCAACACAACAAGAAATACTCAAGCAAACACTTGGTCTTATATTGTCATTATTCTTGTTGTAATTTGCCTAGCTTATCACTTTCACATTCTTGAGGTCTAGGCTATTCTTGATTACACTTGCACTCATATTGTATAATTCATTAACGAGTTGTAATCTTGAATTTTTGGGTAATCATTCAACACAAGATATCCTTGTGAGTGTTCTTGTGGTAAGAACACACTTGGGTGATCTAGGTGTTAGGTGTAAGAAGATTGTGGTAATCTTCTTGTCGAGGTGTTGAAGAATTTGGTATTCTTCAAGGTTGAAGATTGTGGTAATCTTCACAAGGTGTCGTTGGAGATTGTGGTAATCTTCAAGAGAGATTGTGGTAATCTCAAAGGTGGTGTTGAAGAAAAGTGTGGTGCTCTTCAAGGTGTTGTTGTAAGTTGAATTTGTATTAATTGTGGTAATTAATAAAATTCTTTTTCTATTTCGAAACCCATCCCGGATATACTGGGGTGGTAGAGCACGTAGTCCCTAGGTGGGGTGAAGCTCTATAAATCGACGTGTGTTGTTTACTTTCCGCACCTTTATTATTGTCTTGGCGTATTTGTTTCGAAAAAGAGGGCGAAATCGAAAAGCTGGAGATAATCTATTCACCCCCCCTCTAGATTATCGTAGCCGCTTGGACTTACAGATTAGGCATCTGTTCCCATATATTGATTAGTACGATGACTTCATGCATGACAGTTAGAGATATCCGAGCCAGTCATCGCAGCAGACGCCATCGTCGATGCCGCATCAGACATCGACGATCACCCCTCTGAGAGAGACGACTCCTCTTCAGTTGATGTCGACTCCTCGTCCGCCTGTCTCAACTGCTCTTCTGGCAGTGTCGACTCCTCCTCCGGCAGTGTCGACTCCTCTTCCGCCACTGTCTACTCCTATTCTCCCTGTGTTAGTACATTCCCCGCGACCACGAGTGTCGGTCATGATTCTCGAGGCCATTGGTCCCTGCTATTCGAGCTCCCTCTCCGACACTCATGGTCTTTAGTCCACGAGCGCCCTTTCCAGTTGCGCTCTCCGCCTACTCCCTTCATCCAGGTTCGGGATAGGCAACCGTCACACCTCATTCGCAGCCTATTCAGGGATCCTAGTACTCGCAAGCTGGACCCGAGCAAGAGGGAGTATACCCGCTTCTTAGAGTCTACTGAAGAGTAAGTATTAAATATTTTTGCATTTGTTTTGTCGTCTTAGTCTTAACATCTTATATTAGTGCAATGTCTTAATATTTGAGGGTCCAATTGCAGGAGGAACGTGGGGCTATTGTACTCTGTTGGGCCATCATTTTTTAAGGAATTGGCGGATCCAACTGTAGGTTGGAGAATGATGTAAGTTTCTTAAAGTTTTGTATTATTTTTGTTGATGAATATTTTATATATTTCATATTGATTAATATCGATTTCTTTCATTTATGTACAACATATAAATGCATACATGTCCATACTACAGTCTGATCCCCAGTTTCTTGGGGTTGAGCCTCATGAGAAGCAAGTGGGTACTTATAGGATTGTATCTACGATATCTTCGGTTAGTTTATTAATTATGTGTCTCGCATTTTACTTTAAACTTAATAAATGATACTTGTTAATTTATAAATATTTTTCAATGTGTAGGATTCCAAACGGCAGATAATAAATCCACAAAAATTTACAATAAACCATAATTGGAAATGGGAGTATAAGAAATCCACAAATATTGGGCACGATATCGTGCCCAATATAATTAGGCACGATATATCGTACTTATATTGGGGTTTCAGGAATCGACTCCTGCACATGTTTCCTCTTAATCTTCTTCGTGATACAATTTATAATTAGGCCCAATGACTGTTGAAATATCATTTTGAGTAGCCATTAGTTGCATAAAACTTCCACCAACACCTTGTTGACCTTCAACGTTCTCAACTCGATTATGCCCAGACTGACTTCCTAATACATTAGGCGAACTAGTCTCACCCATCCTTTTTCTTTTCAGTGTTACAAAAACAACTGGTAACTCGGTGTTCTCAGACGCACTTTCAATGTCGTCGTCGTTTTTCAACTTTAACTTCCCAAGTTTGTTTCCAAAAATATCTACAATAGCATGCATTACATAATTGTATATGCCCCTATCAACTTCAACAACACCATAAACCTCCTCCAATATTTCACTATAATTCATTTTGCCCAGTTTAATACGTACAATTTCTTCTTCACCATTTTTATATTCAAAACCTTCCCAATGACCCCCAAATCGAACAACAACATAGCCAGAGTTCATCTACAGACAAGAAATATAGAAAAAATATTAAAGAAAAAAAGGGCCTAATTTTAACGGAGGCACGATATATCGTGCCTAATATAGGGCACGATATATCGTGCCTATTTTTTTACTGTGCACGATATATCGTGCCTATATTGGGCACGAGCACGATATCATGCCCAATATAGGGCACGACATATCGTGCCTATTTTTTACTGAGGCACGATATATCGTGCCTATATTGTGCACGATATTGTGCTCGTGCCCAATATAGGCACGATATATCGTGCACAGTACATCTTAGAAACAGAAATTTTCACATTTCACGATATATTTCATATATCTTGTAAATATATTGGTCTTGAACAATTTAAACAAGGTTAAGTAACTAAGAGAAGAAGCAACATTACCTTGTTATTCGATTTTTTGGTGCTATTTTGGTTACGAAAGACCACAAAAAGAACTTCTTGATATTCTGTGAAGAAGAAGAAGAGAGAGAAAAAAAATGAAAACCAAATGAGGGCAAATCGTATGTGTATGTATTTAACATGAGAGAAAAATACAACTTACCTACTTTAAAGGCTTGCATTTAAAGCCTCAAGGGTATTGTGGTAAAAGAACCCCAAAAGTGGGTAGAAAACTATGTTTTTAATCCTACATGTCAAAAAAGTCTATCTCTATCCCAAGTGAGTAAATCCCACCATTTGCTCTTCTAATAAAGTCTGTACATTTCTCCGCACAAGGAATGTAATGTCACACTGCCTCCTTCTAACTTCTAGTGGGATTCGAACTCTCACTTTGCTGTTGAAAGCAAGACTACAATGATAATTGTTCAACTAGTTAAAAGTGTCCCCACGGACTTGAACCCAAGACCACATGGATCATGGGCCTCCTCCTTAAGCACTAACTCAATTCTTGAACGCAAATTGGGCCGACCAGTTTGATTTGAGTAGCTTATGTGACATGTTGCTTATTACGCTTCGTTTTTTCATTGTTAGACTTACGAACACGAATAAACATCAGTATTCCAAATGCTAAGTTCACATTTCAATTCACTAAGAGTTCATTTGGACTGAGAGATTTGAAATTCTAAAGGATTTCAAATGAATGGATTTCAAACTCCTTGGATTTAAAATTCACCTCTTGTTTGGATGATGTGAATTTGTGTAGGGATTTCAAATCTATCGTAAATTTGATAAAAAAATTTAAAAGCTCTATTCATTTCTTAATTGACATTTAATAAATAAAAATAAAAGATATAATCTTATTATTTTATAAATAATTATAATTTTATACACTAATAAAAATATGAAATAACTTTTATTATGTGTGAGTATGTGTATGTGAAGATAGTGTGGTGTGAATATGTGAGAGAGAGTATGTGTGAGTGTGTGTGTGTAGTACAAGTGTGAGTGTATATAAATGCGTACAGTGTATGTAAGTGTGTGTAAATGTGTGTATTGTATATAAATGTGTGCGGTGTGTGTAAATGTGTGTAGTGTGTGTATTGTATGTAAATATTGCAGTGTGTGTAAATGTGTGCAGTGTGCGTAAGTGTGTGTAAATTGCAAGTGAGCATAAAGGGGAAAAAAAGAATGGATTTCAAATGACTAGGTTTTGGGAGGGATTTGAAATCCTTTGAAAATGAACTAAAACTTAAATATGTATTTTGAAATCCATTGATTTGGATTTATATGTCAAACAAAGGTATGAATTTAGCTAAAGATTGCAAATCCCTCATCCCAAATCTCATCCCAAATTCCCCCATCCAAATGCCCCTAAGATCTCATGATGTGAACTAACTTAAATAGAGGATTTTATTTGGGGGTCATTGCAACGAGCTTAATGTGTCTTGATAGTTGTTACTTCATGTCATTCCAAATTCAAATTACCCCAAACTGAGTAAACTAAGATTTCCACCAAATTGGGATCAATGTTGTGCTTCAGTAATAGAGTTTGTGCTGTCACAATAATTGATGTGGGTTCGATTCTATATGAGTGCACGTGTCTCTTCCTCTACTATTTGCATTGTACTAAAAAACAAATTCCACCAAATCAATTTTGAAATGATTTTGATTAAGTGGAAGAAAGACAAGACACTCAAAATGTGCTTAGAGCATCGCTAGTGGTAAATACCACAAACCCGCTTTTTTGTGGATCCCACACTGCCACATCACTGCCATAGTACCATACATAATATACTGATTGTGGAAACGATGGGTCTAATCTTTTTGAAACACGTTGGCCCATCAATTTTCAAAATAACTTCCAAATCACGACTATAATGAATAATTTGGATCACACAAAATTTGGCTCCTTTTAGTACTTAATCAGCAAAAAAATAAATAATAACGATATTCAATCATAATTATAATCAGGAACATCATATAATGACTTTCTAACTACTCCCCTCTTTTAGGGAGTCCCCAACCCCCAAATTAGAATACAGCTGTGGAAGGAAGCAATGAATTTTGGTATCCCCACCCCACGGCTATATACATACACACATATATATATTCTTCTTCCTTTTTTTTTTGAGGAATATATTTTTCTGCTTTTGTGTTCATAACACTGTTCTAAAAATTCTTCCCTAACCCCAATTAGTCCCTACTAGGTAAGCCCCCTTTGTCCGCCTACATTACTCTTTCGATTAGGCTCCGTCTAATCCCGCCCAGATCCCGCCTATCCCGCCAAGACTTCGCCTAGGCGATAGGTCTCAATCCGCCGTCCGACTAGCGCCTAGCACTTTTTAGAACACTAGTTGATTATGTTGCGCTAGAGTTTAAAGTTAGAAATAAACGGGGCATGACCACAAGCCATCATTGTGATTTGTTATAGAATTGATGCCAAAATCAAAAACTTGAAATTCAAATCCTAACGGTCCTCTATTTTTTATTTTTGTTTTAATCTTTTCACCAATTTGATCAAGCTCATCATTCTTTTCTATCAGACTCCAGCTTGTTCCTTTTATGCCATACCAAATGTATTTTAGTGACACGGAACAGATAATTTGAAAGACAAATACGCTTTAAAAGAAAGAAAACTTTTATTGATAATGTGAAATTATGATTCAATAACTCGAAATAAAGATCTAAAATGTATTGAAAGGAAGCCAAGACCCTAAAATAAATCTGAAATTAAAAAGCAAAGAAAATCTTAAAAGCCTGTCTAGGAAACTAAAATGGGCCAGAAAAAGACTAAACGGAGGAATTTCGAGCATGAATACCTTATGTTAGTAGCAAAAATTGTTGTGTTTGAACTGTCTCATCATTTCATTTGAGAAATGGGCTTTAACTATAAATAGAAAATTGAACCTCGTTTCGGAAAGCTACGTCATTTGCAATTTTATCATTTACCATTTAATATATTGCAGTCCAATACATACCTTCAACTATTCAACAACTAGTTCCGCATCATTTAGTCAAACATAGGGGCGTAGCCAGCCCGTGTGGTTATTCCTAGCCCAAAATTTTTTCCCTTTAGCTCAACTATTTTTTCTCCTTAAAAAATCTATATAATTTTATTTTTATTTTTTTTCATAGAAAAAATGGGATAAAAAAAGTGGGATCCCTTGGCTACGCCCCTGGTCAAACACAAATTAATTATGAGAACTTGAAACTCTATTTTGTTTTGAATTTTGATTGAAGGATCTTAATGTGAAATATATATATATATATATATATATATATATATGATACTCACATCCCAAAATTGATAAATACACCCACCTCCATATAATTTCAAAAATGTCATTAGTTTAAAAGACTATGATACATTTACTTACATAAAGAAGTTCTAATACACCCCCATCTTCCTTATACCCACCCACATTCTTGCAAAAAGCTGAAACTTTTTTTTTTTAACCATAGATTTTCAAACACCTACATTGATGCAACTGTGGACAACAAAAAATTAATTGTGTCGAATAATATAAGCATTTCCTTAATTTACAACTTAAAGTGTGTTATTTTTTTATTTTTACTCATTTTTTACAATTTAAAACTTGTTGTTTAATAACAAAAATGCGACACTGGGCACAATCGCATTGCAGCCTTGGTCGTGTCATCGTGCTATGTGGCACGATGGCACGATCGTAGTTACAACTCGATCGTGCCATAAGGCACGATCAAAGTAATTCGACTATGCCTTGTGGCACGATCGAGTATACCATTACCTAGAGTCATCCATCGTCTTTTTCCCCAAACTCAAATAAAACTAGGAAAAAAAAATTGTAACTCTAGAATCCAAACCAAATACAATTACCGAATACTTATGTCACACAATTACCTAAACTAATCCAACTATAAGTACAAAATTAAAGTAAAATATTAAATTTGAAATTTAGAAGATTGCCAGAACTTCTCCCGTCACCGTCGCGGCCCTTGGGGATGTATCATTTTGGGTTTATTTGGGGGCGAAAATAGTAGAAGGGTAAAATGGGAAATTATGAGGGGTGTATTTAATAACTATGTTATATTTTAAAAAATGGGTGGGTGTGTATTTAGAAGGTGGATGTATTCATCAATTTTGGGGGTATGAATAGCGCCACCATATATATATATATATATAGGGAGAGGGTTATATGAGACCAACTCATAGGGTAAGTCCATAGGGACCAATCCTAGCCATATATCTAGATTTTTCAATGGTTGTGATTTTAGAGCTAAAAATTCAGATTAAATGTTGGTAATTAGAGAAATGGGTAAATTAGTCATCCTACAAAATTACCCAATATTCATGGAATTCTGTTCACATTATGATCACTCAATCTATGTAAATCTCACATCAAATTCAACGTGAACAAATCGCATCTTTCTTCTTCTTCAACAAACTACTGTGAGAAATCATTCATCATTCTTCTTCAACGCACTATTGTGTGAAAAATATTGCAGACAATTTGCCATAGTTGCTAGAGCTTGACTTCGGTTCGAAGTGTGCTTATGAAGATGTAATTTGTTGCTTGTGTAGATGTGCCATGGTGCTTTTATATACCATTAACTATATAAGCAAGTCATAAACAACAAATCCATACTACATAAGCAACAATCCGATACTACATAAGCAACAAATATACACTACGTGTGCACCACGAATACATTAACTACATAAGCAAGTCATAGCAACAAACTCATACTACATAAGCAACAAGTCTATACTGCATAAGCAACGAATATACACTATGTATGCACCACGGATACATTAACTACATAAGCAAGTCATAAGCAACAAACTCATATTACATAAGCAACAAGTCTATATTACATAAGCAACGAATATACACTACGTATGCACCACGAATACATTAACTACATAAGCAAGTCATAAGCAACAAACTCATACTACATAAGCGATAATCATATACTACATAAGCAATGAACATACACTACACATGCATCACAGATACATTAACTACATAAGCAGCAACCCTGTACTACATAAGCAACAGAGAATTTTTTTTGAAACTGAAACGCTGGAGAGAGAGTGTGCGTGAAGAGTGGGTAAAATCGCGTGAAAGAGGAAATGAAATCTTAGTAACTGATTCTAAAGTGCCAAATTACCACCCTACACTTTTCAATTGCTGAAACAAAAAAATAAACATAAAAAAGCCCTAAAAATCTGGACCACCCAAAATTGTTGATCTATGGTTAGGATGTGTCCCCATGGACTCACCCCAAGTAGGAGGACCTATTTGATCCATATCCTCTATATATATATATATATATATATAGGGGAGGATCAAGTGAGACCATGTCTCTAGGTGAGACACAATGGACTAATCTCAACCATCCATCACTATTAATCAATGAGTGTGATTTAATGGATAAAAATTATATTAAAACATTAATTTAATCAACATAAGGGTAATAGGGTAAAATAACATAATAAGGTAGTTACAAAAATGGAATCAAATCTCTTTCTCTCTCATGCATCTCTCATCTCACGTGTCTCTCTCCCTCCCTCTCTCTCACGCCTCTCTCTCTCTCTCTATCTCTCTCTCTCCATGTCTCACGTCTCTCTCTCTCTCACACAATTCCACCATTAACGCAAATTTGAAGAACTCGAACTGTAAAAAATAAAACAGTGAAGAAGATACGCTTATGTTTGAAACATAATGCATGATGAATCATCAATCGTGGAAAAAAATCTACCCAACGGCATCAATGGTGTAGACATCGATGGAGAACCCGAAACTATCCATTAACATCAACTCTTAAAAAACTGCAATTTTCACGAATAAGACGATGCATAGATACTTATGAAATGATGTATAAATACTTATGAAACGATGCATAGATACTTATGAAACGATGCATATATCTGTAGGATATTACATATTTGAAAATATGCAACAAAAATCAATTAAATATGCATTATCTGAAAACTATCTATGCATCGTAAAAAAACTAATATGTAGTATAGTATACGCAACCATGCAAGACGTCATAAACTATGCAACAAAATCAACTAACTATGCATTATCTAGAAATTATCTATGTAGTGTGGAATAACTAAATATGTAGTACATTACGTAACATCCCTTTTTTATAATTTCCAAAAGCAACACCTCATTTTCATAACTAAATATACATTACATTGAACCTATTTATGCAGTCTAAGAATAACGAAATATGCAGTACGTTATATTCAATAATGTCTTGTTTTCGTAAAACAGTGCCAACAAAACAACTAAATATGCATTATTTGATATCTAATTATGCAGTAGAAGAACCCTAAATATACTGTAAAATAAAAATATTTAGAAAGAAAACAGCTTCCTTGAATTCCGCCACAAAATCCGGCAGTTTCAATCTCAGCCCATAAAACCCGCTGGGACCACTAATTTGAATTACAAAATTACAACTTTACCCTTAAAATCAGCGAAAATTAGGAAATAATTAAAAAAAACTGAATTAATCACATCCCTTCATTTTTTAAGATCAATAGGTAAGATGAGTCCACATTGTCTCATCTAGGGAGGGTGGTCTCATTTGAACCAAATCCTATATATATAAATATATTATATAGAAATTGGATCAAATGAGACCATATTTCATAGGTAAGACAATGTGGACTAATTCTGTCCAGAAATTTAAAATCTTAGATTATTTGGATTTGGTTGATTTAGTGGCCTTTATTTTCTTATTTTAAATCGAATAAGGACATGTTTGTCATTTTTTTATTAGTAGTTTTCACCACCAATTGGTAATTTCCCCCAAATCGATTCTCCCCTCTCTCTATTGTCGTACCACCACTGACGTACCATCGGCGCGTGCCGTTCGTTTCCTCTCAAGCATATGTTGAAAGCTAATTGGGGCAAATGGGTTTTTAACGGGGAAATCTCAAGCGTCAAAGGACAAAGATAAGGAGGAAACCCATCTTTCACTCTCATTGTGCTGGACTTCAGGTTTTTATTTTTGTTTCTTCAGTTTTTCTGATCCCTTCAAATTCTCCAAGTGATTTATTTTTCTTTTTTTGTTTGTTCTTATTTTGCTTTTTTATTTTTTTGTATCGCGTGGTTTTGGGGCTTAGAAGTGATAGGTCGTGTTCTTTTCAATATTTTTTTTTGGCTTTCTATATGTTTTGTTTTTGTTGAAGAAGATGGTTTATAGTTTTTGAAAACATTAGGAGGATTTTGATGTATACTTATATGTGTTTTGATGCTTATTTAGTTAATTTTTACCGTATGTTTTTTATATATTCTGCACTGACACTTTTTTTTTGGTTTTTTGTGTCAGGTCCGGTGTTTTGTTAATCATGGCTAAAAGAGGTAGAAAAATTGAACAGCGCGTTGAGGGCGACTGTATACATAGTCTAATTTTATTGTATAGTTAGACATAATTTAATGGATAGATAGTCGGATTATATAGTATAGTTAGACATAGTTTACTGTATGAATAACCTGATTTTATTGTATAGTTAGCATAGTTTATTGTATACATAGTCTGATTTTATTGTATAGTTAGACATAGTTTACTGTATAATAATTTAGTTAATTGATTTGGTATACCGTAATTATTGGTATGCCCAGAATAATCTTGTTACCCGATTCCTTAATTCACGGTCCCCGCATGTTTTTGTTTGACAATTTTAATATGTATTACATATATGTTGACATACAGTATAATAGTGTTAAATATACAAGTAGATATATGTTAAATATACAGTATAATAATGAGCGTGGTACTCTCTCTATAACCGATTTACTTAATTCACGCTCCCCACATGTTAATGAGCGTGATTCTCTCTCTTTCTATACTGATTCTTTAATTCACGGTCCCACATGTTTTTGTTTGACAATTTTAATATGCAGTAAATTTATGTTAAACATACAGTATAAAAGTGTTAAGTATACAGTAAATATATGTTAAATATACAGTATACTGCATCGCAAAGCACATGCGTGATTTTCTTTCTCCCAGCATGATTCTCTCCCCCCATAACTGATTCCATATTTGGATGGTCCCCACATGTGTTGTTTGGCAATTTTAGTCTTTCTGCGATTTAATTAAATGGTTAATGTATTATTATCTCAAATTATTCCTAACCTTTGATGTAAATATTGGAGGGTTGAGATTAGTTAATACTGTCTCACCATAAAATATGGTCTCATTGGATTCTCCCATATATATATATATATATATATATATTTCAAAATTCATCATTTATGAGACGAAACTGTGACTGAATGGAACTACGGATTACCGAAACTTTCGCATTGGTACATAATAAATAAATAAATAAAAATTTGGGGTATCACTATTAACTAGTTCCCTCCAGAGAAGGAAAAACAGTTATGGCACCCGTTTTCTCAATTTCAATATTTTATGACATTGGATCCTTTGCAAAATCAAATTTCACACAATGCGGTTTGGTATTCAAAAGTTTGAATTTGTTCCATGTTCAATTTCTTTATGATAAACTAATAAAGTGATTTTATCACTTTAACCTCTAGAATACCCTAAAACTGTTTTATGAAGACGGGATCCGCGTAACTTTTATCCAGGTTCGTACCCAATCTAATCTGATCCCTCCCGAGCTCGGAGCTACACCTATACGTTGGTTTGCTGAAATTACTATATATGCCTAAAAATATGCCATGTGGCACTAATTGAACGGATATGATAAGGTAAATTATAAAAAGTCGAACATACATTCCAAAGAGGTTAAGTTTAATATTATATTAATTATTTTACTACTCTTACTTTATTTACCTCACAATCCAAACTAACTTATTAAATATTGGAGGGCCTTAGCTTTATGAGTCATCCCGGCCTAGCTTAACATGTGTTCTGTTTTAGTTCATCTACACAAAGTGCCAAAGTGACTCCGAACTCAAGCAACAATGTGAATTCTGGTATATTGTTTTACTTAGTTAAATCACTTTCTAAATTCATAATACAATTAATCAAATTCTAATTTTTTTAGCTTTCTTTTAAAAAATTTAGAGGCTGGGTTGCCTTATCAGTATCCCTCTATTTCAGCTGAAAGTAGAAAGACAAGTCATGGTTGGTGGTACCCATCCGCCCGTGAATAATGCCAAGATGGGCCATATTAGGAAAATGAAATTTGTTCATTTTCGGTCTTTTAAACATCATAATATTAAATATTGTGATTATTAGACATTTTAAATCTTGAACATAATTTAATTTGTTAATAGTTAGACCATCTCCAACCCATAACAATAAATTTGGTGTAAAAACTACACCAAATTTGGTGTTTTAGTGTAATTTTGTCAAAACCATCTCCAACCCATTACACCAAATCTCACACCAAATGAATATTTTATTATTCATTTTATAGTAAGCAAATTTATGCATTTATACAATTATTTTATTTACTTATAATTTATTACTATTAATGTAATTAACTAAAAACATATACTTAATTAATATTAAATTAATTAATTATATTAAAAAAATATTACAATTAATATTAGCATCTCTTTAGTTTAAATTATCATTGTTTGTTAATTATTATTATTTATAAAAAATATTAATTAATTATGAACCATATTATATAAATTAATTATATATAAAATGAGGATACAATTGGAATATAAATTTGAAATAGAAGAGAATTGAAGGGCAAATGGGGGATATTGTATTACACCAAATTTGGTGTAAATGAATACACCAAATTTGGTGAATACACCAAATTTGGTGTAGTGTTTAGAGTTAGGTTGGAGATGTTTTTTTACATATTTGGTGTTATAGTGTGGTATTTGAAGTTGGATTGGAGTTGGCATTATTAAATAAGAAGATGCACAGAAAACTTTAATGCCGTTAGATTCGAGAGACAACAGTGTCCGGAGTTGCTACATTTGCCTCTTTCTTTTGCTCGTCTTGTGTTTGTCCATTACTAAAGTCTTGTCTGCAAGGGTTTGTTCTATGCTACCCATGTGGGTGGTGTTTGGGTTGATCTTGGATCATCACATACACACACCCACATGGGTGTGTGTTTGATCCAAGGGCAATACACCCAAGTGGGGTGGCACCCACTTGGGTGGCATAGAAAAATCCGTCTGCAAGTATGAATACAAGGAAAAATAAAAGTTTTAACATAAGACAAATTAGTTGTTTTAACAGAGTACATATTTTGACACTTGGGCTAAACATTTTTTATATGCACTAAATTTTCAAGTTCAATTAGATTTCATTGATTTACCAAGTTATGAAAAAGTAAAAACAGTATCCATTTGTCATTATTGATTTATTGGTAGATCCTCTGAAAATTTAATTTTTTATTTTTATTTTATCTCATTGATATATGCTTATTTATATGTGTTACTATATATATATATATATATGTAATAATAAAATATGAAATATCATATTAAAACAAATGGGTAAATTGCATTTTCAATCATGTATCTATAGGGGATTAGTAAAAATAGTCTGGCAGAAATCACAATTTGCAAAAAGATCCTATAATTTTCAAATAGTTCTCGATTTCAGATCGTTGTTCGCCAATAATAAGAAAATTGGCAGGAAAAATCCACATGTATTTTTGCTGCAAATTTTCCGATTTCGACCACCAAAGTATTGAAGTCGAGAACTTTTTGAAAATGTAATTTTTTTTTTGCAAACACCTACAGTTACTTGACTAAATTGCAATTTACCTTAAAACAAAGCATCTAAATTGCATTACTAGTAATATATGGGCTTTTTTTAACTAAATATTGCATGTGGGGGAAATTGTTACCCAATTGTGGTGAACTTGAGAAGTTTTAAAATTCTAAAGATAGTCGTTGATGCGAAAAACGACTAAAGCTTAGTCGTTAATTGCATTAACGACTAAACGCTTTTTTTATAGAAAAAAACCCACTCCAGTCGTTAATGGCAGTAACGACTGGAGAATAATTTTTTTAAAAAAAAAACTCATTCCAATCGTTGATTTGATTTACGACTAGAGAATCAGTTAATTCTCTAGTCGTTAATTTGATTTACGACTAGAGAATCAGTTAATTCTATAGTCGTTAATCAAATTAACGGCTAAAAATTAGAATTAAAAAAAATGTGTGTGTTACAAGTAGATTTTTTTATTCGTTAATAATAATCGTGAATCGAAAAATACTTACTGTCTTGGTTAATATTGAGGTGAAATCTAAATACCAAGAGAATACACAATAATAGGATGATACAATATTTGTCTTGACACAATAAAAATCCTAATATCTATGCCCCAAAGTGTGCCACATCTAGGATGTTGTATCGACGTATACTTCACGTCTAGATGTATCTACATGCTCATTCGCTTGAAACAGGACTATGTATCATCATCATCATGTGTGGTAATGCGGCACCGCTGCTAAGTCTAACTTTAGGCGCGAAATACAACAGACGATGTATGAAATTCGGGCGTCTAAATCCGAATTGATCAAAAACGAGAAATATTGGAATGACATGCCAATATCGGATGTAGAAGTGATGTATATAATGTCCATGATGGTCCACTAATCGAGGCGTAAAAAAATATGTGTATCTGTCGTGAATACCGGGAACGTAATAATCTCCACCATACCCATGAGATGGACCAACCATATCGACGAAAATAAGATCAAAATATCATGACACATGAAACATATATCTACAAATGTATATGAATTAGTATTAATATTCTTACCGAGATACATCCGAGGTGTGGATCTCAAAGGACCCGACTATGTGTATATCGGGGTGCAAATGTGTAGGCATGTACCGAGTGGTGGTCGTCGTGGTATCTTCAGCAGGGCCCTCCTGTCCAGTAGGTGATGTAGTGTTTTGAGACGAGCGAATATGTTTCTCCATTTCATCACTGATATCCATAACAACTCTCCATAGATGTGGCCATGACTCTGGATCGTCATTTGTCGCATGTGTTGCACCAAGCCTCAATCGTCTCATCCAGTTACTCTGAAAGTAAATATAGTTTTGTATATAAGTAATTTTGAATGTCATAATTAGATGCAAACATTATATATATAAATAATTTTACAATGGCATCGTGAGCTGTAATATCTGATGGTTGGTATCGCATCTTCATATCAAGATGTGATGGAGTAATACGTAGTCGTGTAATGCGACGATACCACTCCATGTATCCTTCCTCTATACTACTACCACCATTAATCTGGAAGCCCTGGATTCTTGAAGTAACTCTGTTCTGCCAATACGTTACCCAACCATCATGGTAATTCGACCATGCCACTCTAGTTCTCCCCCTACGAGTTACGTCGTGTAACATCTCATGTGAATGTGATATAGCCTCTGGTATACCCTGTCGTATACCAAACTGATGGGTCACTCGATTAGGATGGTGTATCTCCATTGTGGCATATATAATAAGTGGGCACTGGCTCATCCAATTATCTGTGAGGCATCTTTCACCAAGAATAGATATATCGGGCGAGTTCAAGTCATATGGTTCCCAAGTCCACTGCCCAAAAAATGAATTTACATTATTATTAATTTAAACACTTATTTTAGAAATAATTTAAACACTTACTTGTGCCTCTGTTAACCGATCAAACATCTCCCTATATATCCGTACTGAGTGGCTAGCAGTATGAGTAAAGTTGTAATGTTGTACTCATCTGAAATAAATCAAATAATTGAATAAGTAAAATACATCATTGTGAACATGTAGATATAACAAAAATGCAAAAAAAAAGAAACATGTAATACCTAGCATCGTACGGCGGCAGAGGCAACTCAAGCTCATCATCAACAATCATAGGACCCATCGATATCATAAATCGTACTGGCTGAGGCACGATACTTGAAATGCGAGACCAAGCCCAAATCTACAACAACGCCATGGATCCACCTATAGTGTGCTTCTGTGTCTCAGAAGCACTGCACAACTGACGATACAAAAAAGATAACACAACACTAGCCCAACTGAACCTCCCAGCCGTCCCAACATCCTCAAAGTGTTGCAGATATAGTAATGATACGCTATTAACAGTGGTATCTCGTATCATCAAATTACCTAACAAAATCAAGGCACACCCTCGGGCATACTACTCAACCTGAACCCTAGGTGTGTCATTCCCAATGTATATCCCCTCAAAGTGATTACGAAGTGTTGTAATTAAGATAGCCGACTTATTTCTAAAGTCATTTTGCAAATGAGGTCTAAACCCTAAATATTGATGAACATAATCTGCCCACTGCGACTTAGTACACCGGAGATCATTAGATACCACTGCATCACCCTCAATAGGCAATCCCCAAATGATAGCAACATCCTGTAACATGATTGTAGCCTCACCAATAGGAAAATGAAATTTATGTGTCTCTAGTCTCCATCTCTCTACTAGTGCTGTAATCAGATGATAATCGGTAATCATCGACCCACAATGAGAAACTCCGTAGAAATCCCATCGATATAATATGGCTAAAACACGAGGATGCAACACCAACCCATCCACCATCCTAAAACTCCAAAAAATCCCCGAAGCACGACGTACAGAAAGAACATTATCCACATCCCTTGTATAGACATCCTTAGACCGATGCTTATGTTGAAGAGTCAAAACTGAGGTGTCAATAGGTCTGTACATTTCATCCAATTAAAAAAAAGTATGTCTCTATATGGTGCACATGCGGAATCCATGACATGTTGTGATTTATTGCCACCTCCAATAGGTTGTAAATCAGGTGTAGAAGTATCACCATCTTCATCTTCATTATCCTCTGTGTCATTTTCATCGTCTGTCCCATCTTCGCTCGGTTCAGAATTTAAAATTTCATGAGCCCCGCGATCATCGAGGTTAGATTCAGGCAACAATCTATCAACATTAGACTGATCGGATTCAGAAGGTCGTGTGTTCAAATCATTAACAACAATATTATTAGTTCTTTGCATCTTAACAGGAGCTTCAAGTGTACTGTCCCCCATAAGGTAAGATGCGTATTGATGATATTCATTTTCTAAAGGGATATCAGACACGACATTACGATGCACTTTTTCCGTCTCGACAAAGATATCTACAATTCTATTTTCAGCGTCCGGATCAAAGAAAAACCACAAGTCTCGGTTGGTATGAATTGAAATGACTTGTGACATGTTATTATCACAGTATTTACCAGATAGTTTTAACAAATAACGATTTCTATCAAACCCAGAATATCATGTAATATAGATATTAAATTGTCCAAATTTGTCGTTCGGGAAATTCTCGTGGCTCCAATAGCAGGACGACTATATGCTACTTGATAGACATTTTTAATTAATATTCGACCCCCGTAATGAACAATCATTCCAATTTTATCTGAATTTGACATATCTTCTTCACAAACATAAATATAGCAAAATAATACCAAACCACTTACAATATAAAAAACATGCAAAATATAACAAAAATTACATGAACATAATTATAACAAAAATTTCATGCAAAAATTAAAAATTTCATGTTATTAAGAAAAAACAAGATTGGTTATTATATATGAACAATTTACCTTTAAAAAATACTCTCGGGACACCGCTGCGGGGACGCTACTGTCGGGATGCCGCTGCCGGGAGGTGTTTGTGTGCGTGTATATTTGAGACTGCAACGAGAGAGGGAGAGAGCCGAGAGGGAGGTAGGGATTGTGCAAGATGCTGCTGGTTTTATAACAAAAAATCGGCTCCAAAAATTTTTTTTTTTAAAAAAGGCTCATAGTCGTTACTCCGTAAAGAATAATCGAAAAAATCGAAAAAGCATTCGCGTCGGTCACCGATTTGACCACCTGGCTGACCTTTTTTTGAATATTATGTGATTCTCCAGTCGTTGATGCAAACAACGACTGGATTTGTTTTTTTTTTAAAAAAAATTATATTCCCCAGTCGTTACTACATGATTTTTTTTAAAAAAAATTATTGTTTGGTCGTGAATAGCATTAACGACTAAGCTTTAGTCGTTGATACAAACAACGACCATCCCTAAAATTTTAAATCCCCCAAATCCACTATAATTGTGTAATAATACATTTCCACAATTACAATATTCAATTAAAAAACCCTAATATATGCTATTAGTGGTGGATGGGTGACAAATGACAATGGTAACCCTTTCTTATTGGAAAGATCCCTTTCTTGGGAACTAAAGGGAAAAAAAATGTTTAAAAGTGAAATACTTTGTTACACGCCATACTCCATCGTTATCGAACACTGGAAAATCAAAAGTAAAATAAATGGTAAAAAGCAAATTCACTTGACATATACCCTGTAAAAAAATAAAGGGGACAGTGGGATTGTATTTATAACATGTTAGCAGGAGTGGCAGTCCACAAAAGTGGATACCAGATAAAGATGGTAGAATAGAACCCCATCAATCTCAATCATAAGAGAGAAGGCTGAGAGTGCGCATTAACTATGTGGGGGAGGAGCTATAGAGAAGAAATAATAAATGATGATGAAAAAAATGAAAAAAAAAAATTGTAAGCTTTTTGTAAGTTTCTCCACCTGATAAGAGTCCATTTGCGTGAAAATCTTGGTTCACGCAACAGTGAGAAAGGTGCTGGTTTTTGGTATTTTGTGTGTGTGTGTGTGTAGATACAGGTAGATACAAGATTGAGGTGGCGGAGATGGGCGGAGGAGATGGTGGCGCGTCGTGGAAGTTGAAGAAAGCCGCCAAGAAAATATTTGTGCAGACATGTGGCTCTTTCTGTCACAGACAAGAAGCGCGTGTTGACAACTCCACTGCCACCTCTGTAACTCTCTCTCTCATTCACACATACACACACACACTGGCAACCGCATTCTTGACATTGAGAAACTTGAATTACAAAAGATGTTTTTCTTTTTCTTTTTTAAAGAAAAAAATTGAAATTATTTCCAAGAATCTGCTGTGGTTTGATGTTCTTGCTGTTTTTAAGCTGGAAAATTTCAAGATTTGTCTTTCTGCTGTCTTTCTGTTTTCTGAAAATGGGTTCGGGTATTTGTTTAATTTCTAATCTATTTTGCGATTTTGTTTACAGATATTTTGTGATTCACCCAATTATTCTTATCCGCCGGAAAATCAAAGGAGGAACATTTCGTGCAAAAAGATCTCATCACAAGGCAATTCAAGTACCAGTCCTGCTAATAAGGTACCCTTTTGCCATTAATGTTATACCTTTCCTGGAGAATCATATATTCAGTTTTTTTAATATTCTTTGCTGGAAACTCTTAATTACCCAACAAAAAAAAAACTCTTAATTAATCTGCTATCACTTCCCCTTTCTGACAGTGTTCATCCTCAAAACCTTATATGTTGAACAAGAGGTTATCTTTTGGTACATTTCCTCTGAAAGATTCCATGGCATGTAAAGACCATAAGGCTGAAATATTTGCCCACATTATCTTTTCATACATATTCCTCAATTTTCTCAAGCATTTAATTTTAAATTGCTTTCACCTGGAATCGGTTACTATGATCTTAGTATGTGCCTGCTAAGTTTCACATTCCACCGAGTAGCAGTCAGGGGCTGAAGGTTGGAATCAGTTGATGGACCCTTCGATTGGATAAATTTTTTGAAGTTGAAAGAGTGCAATTTTGATTTTGAGATCCCTTGGCTATCAGTTGGTGATTAAAGATATTATCAGCATAAAACTTGAACAAAAATGTACTGGAGAAAGGATTAGCTTATTAGAATATGTATTATTGGCCATAAGGCTAGCTAAAGACTGTCAGTCCTGAACTGAAATGATTTCTGCCACAAAAGAGTTCCTCTGAATAATATTTGGCAGGTGGCTGCGCATGGATTTATTCACATAATTGCACATAATACTCTGTTTACAGCATAGTTGTCGATTTCTTACACTTTTTCTTTGATGTCTCTGGCAGAATTTGTGCGCCATATGTCTCGACCCTCTAAATTACCGCTCCGGTAGCAGCCCAGGCGAGGCGATATTCACGGCTCAATGCTCCCACGCATTCCATTTCGCTTGCATTTCCTCCAACGTTCGCCATGGCAGCGTCACATGCCCCATTTGCCGGGCTCATTGGACCCAACTTCCTCGCAACCTCAATTTACAATGTGCCCTTCACTCCACTAAAGCAGATCCCATTCTACAGATCCTCGACGACTCCATCGCCAATTCTCGTGTTCACCGACGTTCCTTTCTGCGTTCTGCCCGATACGACGATGACGATCCGATCGAGCCTGATGGTGCTAGTGATCAACCCCGTCTCCATCTCTCTCTTTTGACCGTCCCTCTCAGTCATCACTCGTCTAGCTCGTCCTCAATGGCGGAATCACCACTTGCAGCGCAACATTTATCCCCAAACAACCGAGCTTATCTTCGCGTTAAATTAGCGCACCAACCCGCGACCGATTTGGTCTTAGTCGCTAGCCCCAACGGGCCCCACCTGAGGCTCATGAAGCAAGCGATGGCCTTAGTGGTGTTCTCACTACGCCCCATCGATCGATTAGCTATCGTTACTTACTCTTCAGCCGCAGCGCGTGTTTTTCCGCTCAGGCGCATGACTTCGTACGGGAAAAGAACTGCGTTGCAAGTCATCGATCGTCTATTCTATATGGGCCAGGCGGATCCGATGGAAGGGCTAAAGAAAGGAGTGAAAATACTCGGCGATCGTGTTCACAAGAATACACAGTCTTGTATTTTACATCTGACCGACAGCCCGTCGGGATCCTACCACCAGTTCGACATGGAAGCTCAATTTACGATCCATCGGTTTCATGTTGGATTCGGGTTTGGGGCTTCAAATGGGTTCGTTATGCACGAATTTGAGGAGTTCCTTGCGAGAACGCTAGGTGGCGCAATCAGAGATATCCAGATGAGGATCGAAGATGGGACGAGGATTGTTAGGATTGGGGAACTGAGAGGTGGTGAGGAAAGGAATATACCGGTATATTTAGGCGAGTGTGGCCCCGTATGCGTCGAGTATAGCTATGTTGAAGGTGGAGATGGTGAATGTGTTAGAAGAGGTGAAGTTGTTGTTGGTTTAGAGGATAAGGGAGATAGAAGTGAGAATGGAGATGGTGTCCCTATTGGTGGAAGGATGAGCAGTGTTGAGAATTGGGATTATCATGATCCATTCATGGCTAGAAGATGGGCCAAGCATTTGCATGGCTATAGGCTATAAATTGTTATGTTACACATTCAATTGTAATTCTATATACACAGCTAGTTATTGATTTGATTTATCAGTTAATATTGTTTCTGTTCATGTCTTGGATTTGCTTAACAGCCCTCACAAGCACCAAAGTTGAAGTATAACTTGTTTCCAGTTTTTCTTTTTTGGTGTAGAAAGTTTGGAAACAATGTTGAAAAATTATAACAATGATCAGGAAAAATAAAAGAGGTTAAACTGGTCGTCCAATTTGAATATATCAAGCATAATTTCATTCTTCTTTTCACCCAACATGCGTATTAATTTTTTAAGTATCATAATTGTAATATTTGAAGTCATGTGAAATAGAAACTCTATTGCAACTAGATAATACTGGTGGCAACTAACATTAACTATTACATTACAAGTACATCGAGAATAGGAGTGTTGATAGCTTAGCCGGTTAGATTACTAGAACCTTCCTTATTCACTAGCTTACTTGATAGAGGGATTACCTCGCAAAAGGGTCTTATTCGCGCCAGGGACAAGTTGACTCTCTCCATAAAACAGCGAAAAGCCAAAAGTTCCCTTGGATTCAATAGAAAGTAGAGAATCGTATTGTCTTATAAGGTATTTCATGTCTATAAATCTTCAGTAGCCTCACCAACCACGACAACATTAAGGGCAGATGATGAGGCAATTACTGCTGAACACAAAATACGGCTTTTGTAGCATAAATTCCTTTTTCATTTACCAACTATTCATGATGATAATCAGGGAAAGAAAAATCTGTACAGCAGAGATCCATTTACACAGTGAAGCATGTAATAAAGAAAACATCACAGAGATAACAGGGTCTCAACGAGTATCATTTGTCATCTTTCGTACCTTGAGCATTTTGCAAACAAAACATTTCCTGCGACGGAGCTTCAGCCGGAACATGACTAGGGAATCAACTGCTCGGTTTTGCATGACCTCTGGATGAATCGGCCTCAAGTCACGTATCACAGTCACATGTTTGCAGTCCCCCCGTGAAATGGCATAAAATTCACAGTTTATTCAATAATACATACACAGGCCTATCACTTACTTAAAATTCATGCTTTCACTTCATGGCATAATAGAGTCCAAAGTACAAAACAAGGATAACTGCCATCACTTTGCTCTAGCCACATAATCTAAATGGAAAAGGAAACTTGTTGAAAGAAGTGAAGAAAATGGAAGAAAGGCAAGCCCCATCCAAAAATAGGTGTATTGTAATTTGCGTACAATGAACAAATTATTTTAAAAAATGATCCAAACAAAACAATAAGATGGAAAAAACACATGTATACAAGATTATATTTGCCTTGTATCCTAATGTTTTGATTTTTTATGAGACTCTTGGATCATGATTGTTTTGTTGTTTTTGGCTTGATGCGTTTTGTTCATGATCTCTAGTGGTGGTTAGAGGGATACTGATGATTCTGAAGGACTGACGCATCTCCAACTTGTTTACACCGCCTGGGTATGCCGTAGTTGTAAATTTTCATTTCATTTATAAAATTTCAATCTTTAACGATTTAAAAAAATAGTGAAGCATACAGCCAACTAGCCATCCTACCACGTCATATAATGCGTTATCTGGTCAGATGAGCTTCAAGGCACGTAAAATGAAATATAGAGCAGTCACCTTGAAAGCTTCTTCAAATGCTTTGTTTACCCACTCGTCCTCCATAATTACTTTCAGCTCATCTACCATGCTACAAAGAGAGGTGTAAATTGTCAGGCTCCGAAGAAGGGATACGGTAATAAAATAGTACAACACTCAGTTAAACACATGGAATGTCCAATGATGCTAACCAGTTATCTGGACATTCAGTGTCAAGCTTACTCAGATCATCAAACATACAATTAATACAGATATTTGGAAAATTCACCAGCTTACACATTTAAGGAAAATAGATTGGCTAAAACAAAACGAGAAGAAGAAAGCATGGCAAAGTTTCATTTTTTTTCTCACAAAAATAGACAAGAAAAATGAAGATGACATAAATAAGGGAACTACGGTAGCCCAGAAAAAAGTCGGCATACATAACAATCAAATAATAAAACAAAACACATATATAACTAATAAGACCAAAATAATCATCAAAAAGGCAAATCTAAATTACAACATCATTACTTGGTGGTACAACTTCTAAGATAGATCGAGCAGCCTATGAATTCATTACAGGCAATTTTCAGTGTACATGCTACAGTTAACCAGTTCAATACCGACGGAGATACTTGATAGATCATAATAAGCACTATGCAGTTTAATACATTATTTTGTTATATATCTTACATCAAAGGCTCTATGTTATAACTAAAAACTCACAAAACAAAGTCAAACATATAATATAGAAGGGAACTCTCGCACCTAGAGGTACTGTACGGCTTGAATAATTCATTTTTTCCATTTTTCTCAAGAAGGTTGTTTTCAGACTAATAATAGCTGCTGCAACAAGCATGAAACTGTATGGTAAACTCAAATTAAATCCATTTGATCATCATTAAAGAGAAAAATGAAAAGGAAGGAAAAAATGCTTACATAGTTTCATCTTCGAATGTCTCTAATGAGTACCCGGGTAACTATGCTTTCAGACTATACATGAAGAGAAAAATTACAGAATGGTAAAATCATAGAGAATCTTTTGGATAATATCAGTAATGCATTCAAATAGGAAAGAAAGAAAATGAACTTACAGCATATGAATGTACCTGAAGTTCCTGAAATACAGACCAACCATGTGAGGGACATATATTGGACCACCGCATGGAACTGAACATAGAGGGCTCCTCCGCCCTTGTCGTGAGCCAGCAGCATTTTCAAATATATATCACTCAGGATGAATAGAATAAATCGGGTAACAAATTGATAGAAGTTATGATGAGCATGCTCCATCCAAAGAGCAACCATCCATAACGTTGAATTAATCAAAATGAGTTGTGAAATAAATGGAGGTGCTGCAACGGACTTGAATTACATCCAGTATTGTTATAACACATTATTTATTCCCAGACTCAAAAATTTATTCACAGTTCACAACCCCTTGAAAGGAAGTGCACACAAGCAAAGCCAATTTGTTATCAGTACAATGAGGTTCTACTTTTCCTATTTTCTATGTTTATCCACAACACACACACCAAACCAAAACAAACCAAAAGCATATAGATTTATGTCAGCTGCTATCACTCTTATCCTACATCAGGTAATGATGTAAGAATTCGCACAATTTGAATAATGGGAAAGAAGCAGCTTCAAACCAACCGTGCCCAACCCCACTATAAACTCGACTTTCAACAGCCTACATAAATCGTCTCAAAAATTCAGAATGCGCCATTAGCTTCAATTATTTGGCACCCATTGCAAAAGGGTAAATCTTTAATTCAATCAAAGGAATCATGATTAATCTATGTGAGAATATGTCGTCAATTCCATTCCAGTTATACGGAGCAAAATAAAGGTGACAAAGAGCGGATGGCATGTATCTCTACTCTTTAATTCATCATCAAATTAAACGTTTCAGACAAACCCAAACAACAAAAGGGGGCATCCAACCCATTGAGGTATAAAGGGGTAGTCGAAAAGTATATAATAAAGAAAAAAAAATCACAAAACAAAGACGACAATAACCACTTATAAATGAAAATAAAGCAGATACAAATCATACAATCATAAACATAGGCAGAAGAAAAAATCCGATCGCAATTATTTCTTTTGACTACCAGTGGAATGTCGAGGTAGAGCCTATAAGAGAGCAGCCTCGACTTGTTTAGACTTAAGCAAGGGTGGCGGGAAGAAGCGCTGTGAGTGTTTGGAAGGTTTTTTATTCTTACTGGTGATCTTGGGTAAATTTCTTGATTTTTTGCCGTGGAAGGTAAAACTGTAAGACTGTAAAACTTAGGTTGTGATTGGCTGTGAGATTGTTTTACAAATTTTCATTTTGAGTGAAACTTTTTTTTTGAGGTGCGATTGTTTGTGGAAGAAAATGAATTTTTTCAAAGAAAAACTCATTTCTTTTCAAAATTAACTCATTTTTCTCATCATCTCTCACACTTTCCAATACCCAATAATACTATTTATTTCTCTCTCCTCTCCATATTCATAGAAAGAATTCCGATAATTTCTTTAATTTATCAATATTTTTATTATTTTTCTCTTAATTTTGATAACAAAAGGTATAAAATAAGATCTATATTGCCTATTTGTTGAACAATTTTTCATTTTTTTTCAATTTTCTTGCATTATATTATACACTATTTTTTTTACAAAAATTTTCACAAACAATCAACATCTTTAAAAAATTCTCCATCACATCAACACAAATCATTACATTTCTTTTACACATCCAACTTTCACTTTTAAAAAGAAAATTCACCATTATTCTATCAGAAAATGAAAATGGACGGAACGAAAACACATCCAATCACAACCTTACAAATTGAATCGACTTTGCAGCGCGGTCTCTCGTCTCCAGTTTCATCCCTCTAATTTTCTCCAATTCCAACTAAGTCGTGTATTCATATTATTTCATAGAAGGCCAGATAAACACGACTTTGGTTATTGGGATTGGGCCGTTCCAAGTTCTACCCGCCCTAGCTCAACGCGGGTTCTTTGGGAACACATCACATATATAAACAATTAATTAATTACAAGCAAATGGGCCCTTGGCCCAGTGGGGGCAAGTGGCAAGGAGAAGGTCAGGACACAAGTATCCTCGGTTCAATTCTCCTAAGCACGTATATACTGATTGACCAATTAGTAATACAAGTTTTTTTTGGGGATTTGAGGTTGGTTGAGACACTTCCTGCAATTTATATCTGGGAACCTAAGACTAGTTAAAATATATTCTGCCATTTACATTTTGGATAAAGATTAATTGAGACACATCTCACCATGTATATCCTTCGAGGCTTTAGAGACGGGATTCATCTTTCAGGACTCTAAAGACGGTTTATGGACTCACACAAAAACTCCATTCAGAACGTCTAATGGGCCTGACCTGTTAGACGAATCTGACCCGCGGACCCGATGATATTTCCGTAATATTAGCAGTGGTGTTTTAGTAGTTTTCAGGAACCACCGGTATTAACAGTCCTTCTGAAAAGTATTAGTCGTCCTTCTACAAAGTATTAGCAATTCTTCTGAAATTTATTAGTAGTTCCTGGAGAGTATTTTAGTATTTCTTCTGAATATACTCCCGAAATATATTAGCAGTCCCTGAAAAAAGTATTAGTAGTTCCTCGAAAAAGTATTAGTAACTCCCTGAAGAGTATTTTAGTAGTTCCTCGAATATAATTAAATTTTTCTCCCGAAATGTATTAGTTGTCCCTCGGAAAAGTATTAGTAGTTTCTCGAAAAAGTATTAGTAATTTCCTAGAGAGAACTTTAGTAGTGCTCTTGCAAAGTATTAGTTTTTCTTATAAAATGTATTAGCTGATACTAATACTTGTATCATTTAGTGCTTCGTCTTCAAATACTCTGCTACTGCAATATTCATTCTTCAGATCACCTGAAAAAGAAAAAAACAGAGCAAATCAGTTTACACCAAATTTAAAGAAACATAAAAGACGACTATTAAGAACCAAAAATTCTACAAATTATGAGTCAATATCAATTTATGCTTAATTGCTCCACAAGTACCAACAAACGTGAAAAATGAGAACAGAGCTAACACAGACCACAAACCTTCAAAACCAAATAACCACACTCAACCTGCTCTATATTTTTATAACCCACCACCCCAATCTCTTCATTAGTTTATTCTAAACTAATTCCAAGTTAGCCAAGTTATCAAAAAATATCGTGCACAGCTTGGGTACGTGGTTTGCCGCCATCAAGCCACCGTTGGATGATGTTGTGGTCGTAGGTGAATGATACTGAAGCATGAGACATGTGGTGCCAGCAACAAGGGAAGAGGCAAGGGGTAGGGGTAGGTGAAGAGGTTGTGGTAGATGTAGACGAATGCTAGAGAGAATCGATTGATCAATATGAGTCTTTTGTTTAATGTATGTCTCTATTTTTAGTTGGGTTGGATTCGGGTCGGTGTTGGGTACGAGTATGGGTTGATTGTTAGAGATCCGTCTGACAGATTAGATCCGTCAGATGGTCTGACAGGAGACCTACTCCTGGACTCAATATTAGTCCCGTGAAACCATGAACTTGAGACATAGAAAAAATAATTATAAAAGTATTCTAAATTTGAAAAATCCATATAATAAGAAATTTTATACATAAATTTAAAATTTAGAGGGCATAAAAATATATAAATTTTGTTTTTATTGAGACAAAATTTCTCAGTAATAAATTATAATATGTAAGGAGTTGATAAATTTAAATACTACTATGGAAAGGAAGAAAATGATGTGAAAACCTAGGAAGTACGGACACTTCTCTGAGGATGTTTAGTAGGGGTGTTCATTTTTCAAATGGATCCGAAATTCGATTCGGTTCGAATTCGAATTTTAATTTTGAATTAGGATTTTTGAATTTCGAATCGGATTTCAAATCAACTCGAATTTTGAATATGAATATTTGAATCGAATAACGAATTGATGTTTTTTTTCGAATCCAAAATTTATATGTATATATTTCACATATACATAATTATTTATTGTATATATGTAAATTATACACATGCATTTATAATATATATATATATATATATATATATGGAGAGGGTTATATGAGACCACCTCATAGGGTAAGTCCATAGGGACCAATCCTAGCCACATATCTAGATTTTTCAATGGTTGTGATTTTAGAGCTAAAAATTCAGATTAAATGTTGGTAATTAGAGAAATGGGTAAATTAGTCATCCTACAAAATTACCCAATATTCATGGGATTCTGTTCACATTATGATCACACAATCTATCCAAATCTCACATCAAATTAAACGTGAGCAAATCTCATCTTCCTTAATCATCTTCCTTCTTCTTCAACTCACAGAAATCATTCATCCTTCTTCTTCAATTCACTATTTTGTGAAAAAAGTTGCAGACAATTTGCCATAGTTGCTATAGCTTGACTTCAGTTCGAAGTTTGCTTATGAAGATGTAATTTGTTGCTTGTGTAGATGTGTCATTGTGTTTTTATATACCATTAGCTACATAAGCAAGTCATAAGCAACAAATCCATACTAAATAAGCAACAATCATATACTACATAAGCAACAAATATACACTACGTACGCACCACGAATCATTAGCTACATAAGCAAGTCATAGCAACAAACCCATACTACATAAGCAACAAGTCTATACTACATAAGCAACGAATATACACTACGTATGCACCATAGATACATTAACTACATAAGCAAGTCATAAGCAACAAACTCATACTACATAAGCAACAAGTCTATATTAGATAAGCAACAAATATACACTATGTATGCACCACGAATACATTAACTACATAAGCAAGTCATAAGCAACAAACACATACTACATAAGCGATAAGCATATACTACATAAGCACGCATATAAACTACACATGCATCACAGATACATTAACTACATAAGCAAGTCATAAGCAACAACCCTATACTACATAAGCAACAGAGAAATTTTTTTGAAACTGAAACGCTGGAGAGAGAGTATGCGTGAAGAGTGGGTGAAATCGCGTGAAATAGGGAATGAAATCTTAGTAACTGGTTCTAAAGTGCCAAATTACCACCCTACCCTTTTTAATTGCTGAAACAAAAAAATAAACATAAAAAAGCCCTAAAAATCTGGACCACCCAAAATTATTGATCTATGGTTAGAATGTGTCCCCATGGACTCACCCCAAGTAGGAGGACCTATTTGATCCATATCCTATATATATATATATATATATGAATAAAGCACTAATGTTTAAATGAAAATGTAAAATTATAAATATATGCTCTTTCCTTCTTGTTTTTTTAGTTTTTGTTAGAAATAATTATACTTAATATTGTATGAAATAAATTTTACAGTACTTCAAATTTTTATCTTTAGACCATATTCATATAATCATTTTTTGTGCTAAAAAATATATTTTAGGTAAAATTGTTTCGCTCTTGCAGTCTCACGTGGAGGGGATGTAGTGAAATAATCTATAAGAATATTTCACCAGCTATGTCCATTGTATGGAAACGTACAATATACAACATACATTATATATTTATACAATATAGTCTTTGACTTTTTTCCTTTGTTTTAAATTCTTATTACAATATGCATTATACATTACATTTGTACACTATATTACATATATTTATCATCAGATCATATTAAAATAATATATTATATGACACACAAACTATATCTCTTTATCTACATACATACACTTTGTCAATTTAATACCTCATATTTGAGTATAAAAGTTATTTATCAAGTAATTAGTGCTGGTATAAAATCGGCACAAAATAATTTATTAAAATTTATATAAGAGAGTTCGTTATGAATTTATGATAGTCTTTAGTTAAATTAAACAATGAAAAATGGTTAGTCGATAATTTGAAATTTTGAAAAAACAAAATCTGGAATTTTATTGGGTATAGTCCAAAAATATTATGTTATGAATCCAAACCTTATTCACTTTATCGATAAATTTGGAATTTTGGATTGACTCGAATTCGATTTGGAAATCGAGAAATTCAATTCGTTTAAATTCGATTCGAATTAGGATCGAATTTCGAATCGAGGTTTAAAATGTTCATTCGATTAAATTCGATTTGAGGAAGTCGAAGAATTCGGAATTCGATTCGATGAACACCCCTAATGTTTAGTACGCCTGTATTTTCAATAATATAAAAATATACAATTTTATATGTATATAAATATTATACCCGTATCCTTAAATTTTCAATACCATATTTCATACCCGTATCATATCCGTGTCACACATCCGTATCAGTTGCTTGATATAGGTGAAAACTGAAAAGTTGGAATATTGGAGCCTACAGCTGCCTGCCAGCTCCAGCAGACAGTCTACGGCCTGTCTTTTCACTGTAAATTTTATTCACTTTTTCACTTTGTTTCACCCTTCTATCTGCCCGTGACCCTGTTCCGTGCAGTTTTACCCTTATAGTTATACCACAGTGGTAAATCGCAATTACACTAACTCGCATTAGGTTGGTCCCGAGTTAAATCCTTTTCCATTTCCATCATTTTTCTCAAATGGCAGCAAATAAACAATACCAAGAACGAAAAGGATAGTCCTATCATTGCCCATATTAATAAGCAGCTGAGAAAGTTAAAAGAAACTGAGATCTCTTCGCTTTACAAGTCCAAAGTCTTCCCCCAACCACCACCTTTTCCCCTCTTTCCACGACTAGCCATCTCCAATGTTCCCGAGATTGATTCAACCCCGTGAAGCCATTTTAAGCCCGGAAAATATTCAGGTGACAAACAGTGGCGGGTATGGTCAACGGAGTGGTGGTGACCCGTGTTTGGTTCTTACGTCCGACCCGAAGCCCCGCCTTCGGTGGACTGCTGACCTCCATGAGCGCTTTGTCGATGCCGTTACTCAGCTTGGTGGCGCCAGCAGTCAGCATTCATTTTCCCTATTCTTTTTTATATCATTTTTGTGTTTTTCCCCTTCGTTTGCGAATAGTAACATCATTTTCGACCCTTCAGAATTTATTGGTTGATTATGAGAATAGAGTTTTTTTTTTTTTTTTTTTTTTTTTTTATGTTCCTGACTGGAACGTGAATGTCTTTCTTAGTGAATGGTTTGGATCTGTATTAGTTATTTGAATTGTTGAGTTCATGAAGTGTAAAAGATGACTTGTTTATTTAGGATAGTGTGAAACTTGGAAGCTCATGAGTTTCAGATTAGGAAGAATGTGAAGAAAATTTAAGTTCTTCTTAATTATATATTTGTCCAAATAATTTTGGTGTTGCACTCTACCAATTTGTAACTATATCTGTGCTGACTTTGTTTAGGAGTTATGTACAACCTTGTTAAAGTTTGGTAGTTTAATTTATTCTTTTCATATTTTGCTGGTCAATCAACATGTGGTATTAGGAAATCAGTGGCTAACATAACATCTATTAGTTCTTAGTAATGCATGCATATGAAATGAGGAGCTCCACTTATGAATGGTTTTCATTTGTTTTTCTCTATAGGCTTAAGAATATTTTATTTGTTGCATAAATTGTTGAAAATCTCCCTATTGGAAGAGATGGGCTCTGTTCTGGTGCAGGCTTGTAATCATCAAGCATGTTTCCAAGATACTTGTTTTAGCTCTACCATCTTATTTAAGTGCATTAGTAATGTAAGCTAGTTTCTACTGGTCTCAATCTTGTGATCACTCTTCATGCCACATCAGCTAGACATAATATTTTGTTAATAGCATTTTAGCTCTAGTCTTACCTCCTTTTCCAGTTCTACGAAAATGATTGTTGCCCTTTTTTTCCATCATACAACATTTGTGCAGATATGTAATTTAGTTGTATTTGTGGGTTGGAGCCGCTGTCTTCCCAGTTGTGAATAGAACAAGTAACTAGTCATGTAAAGGTAGATTGAGTTGTTCATTCAGAAAAAATATTACCAATCTTGTGGTTGGTTTATGCTGCGCATGTTAGGCGGTATGCAATGCGTTCTTTGCCAAATCACCAAGTTAAACAAGTCTAATCCATTGTGCATTTGATATATGCAATTTTAATTACTGTGTGGCTACAAGGGGGCTGTAACATGCCATTGCATGTGTTTGCTTTACGTTTTTACCTCTGTATCGTGAATTTGACTAGGCAATGTGACCAATAGCTCATTAACTTTTCACTTATGAACCAGTTCTAGGAGCAATAAAAAGAAGGATATATTTGTTGCTATGTAATTTTTACTTTGGGCTCGTAAATCTGAAACTTCTCATTCTAAGAGTTACCTTGAACAGGAATTTCAAAATTTTCGATTAACCGACTTTGGCTCTTTTTGCAGAAGCTACTCCAAAGGCTATAATGCGTACAATGGGTGTTAAGGGATTGACTCTTTTTCATTTGAAGAGTCATCTCCAGGTTTTGCTTCTTTTTCTTGTATTGGTTATGCAATCCTTTTGCTTGTATGTGCATTAGGTCTCCCGTAGAGCTTGTGTCTTTAGCCCTACTCGTCCAATTTGTTTGACTAGATATTTCATAATTCCTTGCAGAAATACAGACTAGGCAAGCAATCTGGGAAAGAATTTGGCGAGAATTCAAAAGATGGTATGTCCATTTCCCTTTGGCTGTCTACATTAGGGTTACTTCAGTTGATCTATTTCCTGTGAAATAACATAATATATCTTTGTTGTGAATTTACATCTGACCCAAGAGGGAGATGGAATGGTAAAAAAATATAAACACATCTTTCAGCCAAAAAAGACATGTCATCGTATTGATTTTTATAAATTGGGCTATGAAAACTTATAAGCAAGAGTTTTTCTATTTGGAAATCCAAATATTGAACTCACTTTTTATTTACCAATGCTGGACTTTCAGGTGCATACCTTTTGGATAGCCCTCGTGCCGGCAATTCTCCTCAAAACATACAAGCATCAGATGTGAATGAGTAAGAGTTTGAGTTATTTTCCTGAAAGTCTGTGGTGTGTGCTTTAATTAATTGTCGCAATCTAAAGTTAAGAAAATGATTGGGCGATATGCATAGGGGTTATGAAGTCAAGGAGGCATTAAGAGCACAAATGGAAGTTCAAAGCAAACTTCACTTGCAAGTTGAAGTAAGCATGACTTTTTATAATTTAGACTGCGATTTCAGAAATTGTTTTAAATATCAAATCAGAAACTACGGTAGCGATTGGATACCAACTATGTATCATCTCGGATTCTAAAAGAATATCATCCTTACAAGCCAAGTGTATTGATGACTTCATTTAAGATAACTTGGAATTTGAGATGAAACACAGTTTGAAATAGTGGATCTGGACTGAGTACTAACATTTCACATATTGTCATGTAGAGAACACTGTAAAATATATACATTTTTATTTCCAAATATATTGTCAAAATACAGACAAAATTAATCCAAATGTACCTTCATTTCTACAAGATATGTATTTTAATTGGGCACGATCGTGCCATGTATTAAAATTTGGCACGATCGTGCCATTAATATGTGCATGATCGTGCCATGTACTAACAGTGGCATAACTGTAGAAATGCTAGAAATAGGTTCTTAAATAAAATGAAAACGGGCAATAAGTTTCCAGTAATATATATATGATCAGCAATCATCCACCGTATGCTTCAGTGGGTTGATTATGCCTTTAAATTGGTTACACAGGCTGAAAAACATTTGCAGATTCGTCAGGATGCTGAAAAAAGATACATGGCTATGCTGGAACGAGCCTGCAAGATGCTGGCTGATCAGATTCTCGGATCTGCAGTCACAGATGATGATGGAGACGGCTATCAAGAAAATGGATTAAAAGCAGCACACAATAATGGTTCTCCCAATCCATTGTTGTCATATCCATCCCAATCTGCCGACACGTTGGTAGTCCCTGGCACTGTAGAAGTCCCTCCAAATCTCCATCAACAACGCGGTGATTGTTCGACCGAAAGCTGCCTCACTTCCCACGAGAGCCCTGTGGGAGGATTGCCTCCAGAAGGTTCTTCGCCTGGAGTAAAACGAGCGATGCTGAATGTGGACTCGACAAATGCCTCGTACGTGTGGGGTGAGTCTGATGTGTACACCCCAGATTTGCATATGGTACAAGTTAGTTCTCATGGAATAGCAGGATGTGGTGTATAAAAATGTTTTTAAAATTCTTGTCACCTGGTTTTGCCATTTGACTTCAATTGCTTGTTTAGGGGAAATGGCAGAAGAAACGTATTAGGTCTAACTTGTCTCAAGCTGTAAATCAAAGCTAAGCTACTGATGTTTTCACCGTCAAGAAAGGACCTCTTTCATTTTAATCATTCTTCCGTTTCATTGTTGCCATTTTTTTTAATTGTCTAATTGATCATTGAAAGGTGCAGAATCTTAGGCTCCATTTGGATTGATGGATTTGGAGTTAAAGATTTCAAATCCATAATAATTGTTAATATAATTAATGTATATATGGTATATGAATTAGGAGATATCCTATTGATTTACTTTCCTTGTTTTGGTTGCTCTCCAACTTGTATATAATTGTACCTTGTAACTCTTGAAATATACAATTCATTCATATTACATTACATTACATGGTATAAGAGTTAAGTTTTAATTTTTTTTTCCAGCCACTATTTGTTTCAAAGAGGGAGTTTTATTAGGGCTTTCGGGTGACACGTTCCGAGTGAGATATAAATCTCTCTGCCCCTCCCGCTGTCTTCAGTCTTCTCCGGTGCACCATCGGGCCGATCCCAACCACCAACGTCGACGGGTGTGGCCCTCACGCACGCACAGTCAATTTCAGCTTTCTCCCACGCGTCGGCACATGAGTCGTCGGAAATTTTTTTGGCCAGCGAGAGTTGACTCGGAATTTCCTGGGGTTCTCATTTCTGGGCTCGCTTTGGTGTTTCCTTGCACGGTTTGGGTTCGTTTCAGATTTCTAGGGTTTCAGTCTCTGTTTTTTTGTTACTATTCAATGTGCAATTTTTTTTATATCTAACGATAGAATTTTATTAAGAATAACTCAAGCAACTAAACGATTACAACGAAGCCAACTGGCTTGGAACCAACTTGGAAGCTAGCTTAATCAAGTGGGGAATTGGCAAACCCAATTCAAATCAACAGAACCATCCAACACCAAATTCACTAATCTATTACGATTAGCTTGAATCGCTACGTTTTGAAGCACAAAGGAACAATTATCAAAAAGATACCATAGAAGATAGATGTCTTTGGCTATTCTTGCACCACTTTGCACGGAACGACAATTTTTTGGTGTTTCTGCACATTATATCCTTATCATCTAAATGTATGGCAATGTTCTTGATTTCTAGCTTGTATACAATACACATGGCCTGTCTGATACAAATCAAAAGAGCCTCCACTGGATCACTAATGTCATCCCTAGAGGTAACCCAAGCTTGTACCAAAACACCACTAGTATCACCAATCCAACCTCTAATCCTAGCCTTGACTCCCTCCCACCCCATAGCACTGACCACCACCTGTGATGATCCTACTATATCTGGGATAGAAGTATGGCCCTCATCAAGATTCCCATTGCTCTGGTTCCCTTTCTTACCACCTGTAGAGATCATTAGAAATTATTGCTACTCTCTAACAACACCTCTAACAATTTCAACTTCAGACACTTTGGATTCTTGAATCACTCATAAGTTTCTTGTCTTTCACAACCACCATAATATGTAAACCAAAAGATGGATCCTATATTGCATATTAGAGTTATCCCCACAACCATTGATACTAGACCACCACCCTGCCACAGAAAAATGCTGATGAGAAACTTCAGTCCATTGAATAGGTGCCAACTTCCATGACATCTTAGCTCTATAGCAATGAAACAACAGATGCTCTAACCTCTCTTCCGCTTACCCACACAATTTACAAACAACATCCACATTCATGCCTCTTCTTTTTAACATAACAACAGTTGAAATGCAATTGTGTAGGCACCTCCAAATGAAATGTTTGAGCTTATTTTTCACCTCCAGCTTCCAACACTTTTTCCATACAATTCTAAGAGATCTCAAACCCTCACTAGTTTCAGGTTTATCAGCCCTCCACTGTTTAATTCTTAACAACTGAGAATATGTTGAATGCACAGTAAAAATCCCTTTATTCTCCCAATGCCAAACAAGCCTATCTTCCCCTCCATTTAGATCAATAGGAATCTATAAAATAACCCCTGCATATTTGGAGCAAAAAGAATTCAGAACAAGGTCTCTATTCCATGATTTTCCATCCTCAGCAAAAAGTTCCCAGACCCAAGTTTTCTGAGATTTGCTGCTGCTCACCCTTCTAGGTTTAAAGCAGGGAGTAGTTGGAATCCAAGGTGAATCCCAGACTCTAATTGATCTACCATCCCCTACACTATACCTCAGCCCCATTAAAAGAGTTGCCTTCGCCTTGATCCAACTTTTCCACAGCCAGGAATCACTATTTTGCGCCTCACAACCCAAAAGACCCCCTACATGAAAGTATTTCCCTTTTAAAACTTTGCTAAGGAGAAGGTTTGGTTGTGTAAGAATCCTCCAGAGTTGCTTTGTAAGGAGAGCTTCATTGAATAAATCCATATCCTAAAAGCTTAAACCCCCTCCCTCCTTAGGAAGAATCAGTTTGTCCCAAGCCACCCAAGCCATTTTCATACCACCCCAAGCTGACTCCCCCCACCAAAACTTTGTTGCAATTTTGCAGATTTCTTTACACACATGGACATGAAGTCTAAAACAAGACATCACATATGTAGGAAGAGCATTGATAACCGTCTTGATTAGGACTTCTTTACCAGCAAATGAAACAAAAGCATTATTCCAGCAACAAACTCTCCTACTAACATACTCAATCACATATTTAAAAATTTCCTTTTTGGATTTTCCAATAACCATGGGAAGACCTAAATACCTAGAGTTATGTTGCTTAGAAATTCCATTGAGGATATTACAAATGACATTTTTCAAGTTCTGGTCAGCATTTTTACTAAAAATAACAGAGGATTTTTCCAAATTAATTGTTGGCCAGAAGCTGAACAAAAACAATCAAGAATAGTTTTGACACACAAAGCCTGAAAAGGAGAAGCCTCACAAAAAACGATAGAATCATCAACAAAGAAAGGATGGGTAAGAACCTGACAATTTCTGCCAATTCTAAAACCTTTGAACAAAGTCTGAGTTTGGGCATGATGAATTAAATCATAGAGTACCTCAGACAGTAGGATAAACAGGTTGGGGGACAAATGATCCCCTTGTCTGATACCTCTTGAAGGAGTAATGTAGCCAGAAACCTGTCCATTAATATTAAAAGAGAAATAAGAAGAACTAATGCAAACAAAAATCCAATTCAGAAACCTCCAATCAAAGCCCATTTTACACAACACAGATGCAATGAATCTCCATTCAACACGGTCATATGCCTTAGACATGTCCAATTTAAGAGCCATAAATGCTTTTTTGCCTTTTCTAGTGCCATTAAGAAAATGAATGCACTCATGAGTAAGTACAACATTGTCAATGATTTGCCTACCAGGAATGAAAGCAGATTGATTCACACTAATGGAAAGATGCAGAACATGTTTTAATCTATTGGCAATAACTTTGGAAATCACTTTGTAAACCACACCACATAAGCTAATAGGTCTATAATGAGCAATAGAGGTGGGATTTTTAACTTTAGGAATCAAGGTGATTAGTGTATGATTAACACTTTTAAGCATTTTCTGAAAAAGGAAGAAGTCTTTCACAGCACAACAAAGTTTCTCACCAATCACAGACCAAAAGTGCTGGAAAAAAGGGGGTCATACCATCCATACCAGGGGCTTTGTTCGAGCTGAACTCAAAGAGAGCCTTCTTAATTTCGAGTCCTCCACATTCCTCGGTAAGAATATGATTCACCGAGTCCGAAATTGTCCTTGGAATTCCCTCTAGAATAAATCGATCACCACTTGGGCAAGATGATCGAAATAGAGACTTATAGGCCTTGCAAACTTGACTTCTATATAGAGTCCCGAGTTTCACAGATATTGCCATCCTCTTGGTTGAGCCTTTCCATACAGCTAATTTTCCTTCTCTGCAAAGTACATGCATGAAAGAACTTTGAGTTTCTATCACCCTCTTTAAGCCAACAAACTCTAGCCTTCTGACTCCAAAACAATTCATCCTCCTTGTATGCTTTATCAAGCAAATTTCTAAGGTTCATCCACTCTTTTCGATTCCTCTGGTTACCATCACTTTTTAACTCAGACAACCTTTTAGAGCTTTCTTCAATGATCCTAGAAGAATTAGATCTTTAAGGTTTGCTCCAACCTAAAAGAGTCATTCTGCAATTAGCCATTTTCTTCTGAACTTGAAAGAGAGGAGTCCCACCCACATTCTGATCCCAAGCATGCCGAACCACAGACTCTACCCCATCCCACTGCACCCAAAATTTATCAAAGAAAAACCTCTTGTTTTTTTTCTCCTTAGGAGGTGATAATACCAGATGTAACATACAATGGTCAGATGCATGTTTATCCACATGGTACACACATGCCTCAGGATGATTAAGAAACCAGTCAGGGGAGCCAAAAACCCCGTCCAATATTTCCTCCACAAAAGCCTCCCCCTCCCTCTCATTAGCCCATGTAAAAGGGTGACCTTTGAAGCTAATCTCCCCCATGCCAAGCTCAAGGATGAAATCCTTAAAGTCCTGAAAACTTGTACTGCCTCTAACAATGCCCCCTCTCTTCTCCTCAATACCAATAAGGTCATTAAAATCATCCCCCATCAGCCATTTATCCCCCCAGTTGCTCTTAGAATCAATAATATATTCCGATTGATCTCTTCTAACAACTCTATGCATACTAGCATAGACACAAATCACCCAAAAAGACTCATCAGAATCAATGAAACCACACTCAATCTCCACACAGAACTGAGATAATATACTCTTCAGAATCTTAATTCTATTCGACTAGTAAACCAAAATGCCTCCACTTCTGCCCACATGATCCAAGCAAAACCATCTCTCTCCCATCTTAAATTTCCTACACACAGTATTAATAAAAACCTTTTTTTTTTCATTGTCTTACATAAAAATAGCACATCTGGGAGTTGGAGTCTTAAAGACTCCTTGAGTTGTGGAATGGTAGAGGGCTCTCCCAGTCCTCTATAATTCCAAAAACAAATACTCAGTGATCAATTTGGGCCCACTTAAGGCTGGCCACCTCCACCTCATTGTTAACTCATGGATCACTATCATTCAGCCTAGAGCACTTAATCTTCTTCAAGTTGTTACTAACATTTTTGTAGGTCCCAAGGGGTGTGAGTAAGATTTAGAAGGGGGGGTTGAATAAACCTTACCAACTTTTCGATTTTAGTCCTTTTAAAATATTACAGAGTTAACACAAACAACTAAGTCCTTGAGGGACAACTAGGTTGGTTATTCAGCAGAGTTAGCCACTCAACAGACTCGATAGAGCTGTTGATAGAATAACTCAGCTGTTTAACCTTAACCTTAACTTGACTGTGTTGGTTTTATCAACGGAAGACTTAACACCCCTTGATTTGTTTTAAACTAGTTTTAACACTTTGATTTTAGCACTTGGTTATTAAACAGTTGGATAGCAAATAGGTTATCAGCATATATAATGTAAGTATGCGAAATGTAAATGTCTTTGAAAAATAACGACATGATTAATTTTCATAGAGGTTCGAAGATGGGGTAATTCTTCTAATCCTCTCTTCTCCAACTCCTCGAGGAATCCACTATGGAAAATATCTGTTTACAAAGTGGTCAACAGTCTAGATACAACCTTGATCACACAGCTGGTTTCTCTTCGACTCGACTTCTTCTTCACAGTAGTAGTCGCTTGCTACTTGACTCACTTTCTCAAGCTCTTGGATTTGATCACGAAGCCCTCCAATAACTTGATACTGGTTCAACCTTGAACCTTCCTACAATCCTCCTTGGATAGTATACACCTTTTTTATTCTTCAAAAGTTTCCTCTTCAACACGTTTGAAGTTGTCTTTCCTTCACAACTTGATTTGGATCGATTTCCTTCGAGATTCAGGCTTGAGGATTTGCTTGAATATCTTTTTGAGAATATTTTCAGGTTAATACCTTGAATAATGCTTTCTTGTTCGTGGTTTAGGTCACTTTTTCTCAATGATCTCCTCAGCCTTTTATAGTGAACTTTCAAAAATCTGCCCATTAAAGAGATAGACTGATTTTCAAAAGTCACTTGTGTTCGTTGGCTTGTCTTTTCTTGGTCCTCAATCTTGAGATGTAGACCTTTCCTCGTATTAAATGAATGTGCGACTTTTCGTGTTCGACACGAGGTGCGGCCCCATTGGTTTATTCCTTTTGCACGCTTTTGGGATGAGCACTTTAAGACCTGGCAGCATGGAATTATTACTTATTTAAGTAATGTTCTTGACTTCTGTGCAACGAATTTATTTCAGTTAACTCCTCTTGACTGCTGCCTTTTTCTCCAGGTGACTTGAGTCTGCTCCAATCATCGGAAGACTCATCTGTCACTTCAACTTGAGACTTGGCTTCTTGAGTTGACTTTGACTGACTCTTTACACAGCTGTTTCTCAGCTGATACACCTTTAGTCGAGTTCTTGTTCTTCTATCTTGGCTATACTCAGTTGTTCCACAGCGGAGTCTTCACTTCAATCTTCAGTTGACTTCTTGTATTTCCAGGCATTGCTGACTTGACTCAACTTTTCCAGCCCTATCTATTACAATGAAAATTACAAGGAAAATGGGGTGCCAACTTTCTAGTTTAAGTTTTACATGGCATTCATCAAAATTTATAAAATAAATTTCCCAATAATTTCCCCCTTTTTGATGATGCCAAAACTTAAAAATATTCAAGAAAATATAAACAACAAAGATACATACAGACAATGTAGTAACGAAGAATGTATGCGTGGAATTGATCGTTTTATTGATCATAGCATTCTTGTCCTTTACATAGTTGTTTACATTTAGTATCAGAGCATTCTATGTCAAAGCAAAGTACATACATCTATGCTAGGATATAAATACAAAGTGAAAAATTACAGAACACTTCACTAAGTATACAGATGACTTACAAAAATGTATTTACATAAGTAAACTACATGAAGGGTTCGCAACAACACTTCATCATCGCCTTTTGCCTTTTCTTTTCCTCTTCAGCTCTGTCGAAGTCATAAACTCTTTTTCTCTTTCTTTCTTCTTCCTCAGCTTTCTTCTTCTTCTCATAGGCTCTTTTCGCAGCATCATCCTTCCTCTTCCTCTTGAACCATAGCTGAGTTTGTCTTTCGTTTTACTCTTCCTGTGTTTTCACGGCCTCAGCATTCTTCCTTGCCACCTCCAGATTCGCCACTTCATCATACCCAGCCCAGTAGAGTCTTCCCTTCTTTCCAGGATCTACATTTATGATATTCTTGGGTCTTGGGCGAGGTCGAGAACCTCTTCCTCCACCACTTCTTCCTCCTCCTCTGGGTGTGTACTGCACGGAAGTCTTCTGCTTACCAGCTGAATAGCTGTTGGTAGTCTGCTGCTTATCAGCTTCTTCGCACAATTTAAGACCCTTCTCCCAGTGCAGATCCCAGGCTGACATCTTTTGGAAATAGCCTTCGGATTCGAGTGTCTTGAATTCTTCAACTGATCTTGGCTCGGATCCGTTGTCAGGAATGGCATCTTGATCCTTTCCTGCCAGAATGCCACCGTATTGTTTCAACACTTCTTCGACGCGGGCATCCGTCTTCTTGTCGAACTCTACCATCCCTTCTTCTACGATTCGCCTTTTCTCTGACATTGGCACAACAGAGTGTTCGATCGGCAGAGTCACTGTAATTTTGCTGATAATTGAGGCCGTAACATGACCCTGCTGAGGGGTTTCAACAATCATTAACGTCAAGTTCTTCGAAAGTTCCCCCTCAGCTGCTTTTCCCTTCTTCTCAGCTGTCTTCATCATAGCTGCAGGTTCTTTCAACTTTTTTTCTTTTAAACTTCTTAGAGACTCCTCTTCCCCCTTTTTGGCATCATCAAAGGAAAGAGGGACCCCAGGGAACATGCCTGCGAGCATAAAGTCAAGTCTATTGAGAGTCGAATTGTTTGGAGTCTACTGCGGCATAAGCTGTCCGAAATTCTGAATGAGTAGCTTTGGACTAGGCTGCCACCAATTTCATTTCAGCCATGAGAAGGTTGAATTTTGTATTCATAGTCTCCTCAAGTTGCAGAACTTCTTTTCTCTGAAATTCACGTAGTAGCTCCATTTCTGTTTTGTGAGAGGCATGCAACCTCTCAATATATGCCTGCATCCTTTGCTTCAAATCAGCATTCCAGACAAGCATTCTGCCATACAGTGCCTTAAAATAACAAACTTGCTCGATTCTCATGGCAGATTGCTGTTGAGACCATTCTCGGATCCTCACTACTATCCCTCTCAAATCTGCTGTGAGGGTAGCATCCCTATTGTCCAGTCTTAAGTCGAGTGAGGCCTGATGTCTTTCGATCTTCTCAATCTCTTCACAGATCTTCTTGAAGATCTCACGAAATTTAGTTGTCTCACTTGTTTCAGCTGCATGCCACTCTTCAACAAAGTTGAATTCGGCTGGAACAATTGTGCCAGTAGGGATGATTGGATCTTCTCTCACGATGAATCTTCATTGTTCAGCAGCGGTCTCTTCCTCCAAGTCTGGTAGGATCGGCGTGAAAGGGAATATCTTTGGAAATGAATCATCACTCACATAAGGGATTTGTTAGGGATGTACCTTTGTTGACTCAGCTCGATTTACCTCAGCTGCGATAGCTTCGTCGATAGTGGTCACAACTGTGGGAGCCTGTGACGGAGCTGGTGTAGTCGTTACTGCTACAGCTGTTGAAGCCTGCGTAGTGGACTGTGTCTCAACCGGGGCAGTGGAGATATTTTGCCCAGCTGTCTGAGCCTCAACTGTCTTAATAGCGTCTTCGGCCTCAGTAGATTTCTCTAAATGAATTACCTGATCCTCTGCTGCATCATCAGCGTCATCGGATGATGATGAGATTTGTGGAGTTGGCTCATCATCGAAGTTAAATTTTTGATGAGCAATTTTATAACTTGGCTGACTCGTGGTTTTGAGAACATCCTCAGCTGGGTCCATTTGATCTGCAATGGGGGTGGACTCAGCTTCATCTTCAGACCCCAAGAGTGATGTATCAAGGTTCTCCTGGGAGTCATTAAGTGCACTTATCTCCTCTTCTATTTTGGTGGTTTGAACAGGAGGAATGTTCTGTGGCTCTTGAACTTTACCCAGGGAAGTCTCAACCTCCCTTGGGCCTTCACTACCTCCACAGTCTCAACTGCAGCGAGGCCTTCAATATTCCCTTCGATAGTCGCAACTCTCTTAGGGTCTTGGACCATGGCATCCATAGGAGTCTCAACCCATAGGATTGCACTTTCACTGCCCAGAGTGTTAACTCCCGGGGCATCTCCATCCTGTGCCTCGACTGCAGGAATAGTGTCATCAGCCTTCAAAGTAGCTGACGCTTTAGCTAGGACAAACTCAATTGTCCGAGCCTCGTCAATGTCACTCTGCTGTGGTTGTTTCTTAGATTCCACTTTGCCACCTTTCTTCAAAAGGGAGTCATCTGCAGCATCCTCCAACCCTGCTATAGTGGAGTGAGTTTCCCCCTCAACTGGCGCACCAGCTGAGTGACGAATGGTGGGGTCACTCTTCTCCTGACTCACGGCTTCTTCCATTGAGTGCTTAGCCGCTGGGGCAGGTGGTAAAATACCTTCATTAGGGGTTGGCTCAACTTGGGTGCCCAAGATCCCAGTGTCATTGCCAATTCCCTTGGACCCATTCTCTGAAAGTACCGGGGACATAGCTGCAGCGATGTCTGTGGCAATTTGCTGCACCACTCCCAATGGTTCGATTTGCAGGAGAGATTGAGACGACTCTCCTGGTCCTTCAAATAACTGCTGCTCATGCAATTGCCTGGATTCTTTCATTGCTTGATGCATGTCTGACTTCTTTGATGCAACAATGGGTTCCTCATCACTCTCTGAGTATATGTCTAGATGTGTATGAGTGTGAGATGGAGATTTTGTGAATTCACACATCTTGGCCTTTTCAAGGACACGGGCTTCATCAACTGCCTTTTCTTTCTCTTCTTCCTTGATGATTCCAAAAATATCCATGCAATTTTCTTCATCAAGAGCTTGGCGTACCGTGGAAACACCGAGAAATTGCAACAACTCTTCTTTTTCTTCGATACACTCAGGGTGAGCGAACTGCTCCCTTGAGTGATTGAGCTTCCATGCTCTCCATTCTCTAAGACGGCGCTGAATGTATGGATATATTGGAGAGTACATGATAACATCATCGTCATCATCTTCTTCTTGTCCTTCCTTTTCTAGGATTGAAGGCAAGATACTCTGCTGCCATTCTCCTTCAGCAGCATCAGTAGCAGGTGGAGAGACAACTTTTTCAACAGAATGTTCAGTTGTCTCTGCTGCTTTGCTTCCCTCAGCTATCTGACGCCCATCTGAGTCTTGATGAGCCTCACGATCTCCCTCAGCAGACTTGGCAGGTACATCAATGACTTCGGGAGACTGCACTTCCTGAGTTTCAGTAGTCTCAGATGCTTTCTCCAGCTGAGTGGCAGGCTCTGCTGTCTTCTCCAATTCAGACCGCCTAGCCAGTCGTCTTCTCTTTGGTAGCAGGGGAACCTCTGGTTCAATATCCTCAAGTTCCTCAAAAGTGAAGGCTTTCTGAATTTCCTTGGAGGCCGCTGCCTTCATTGACCTGGTAGTTCTTTTCTTCCGTATGGCTGGAGAAGGGATTTGGGTTTCCTTCTCAGCCTCGGCTGCAGGAGCAGGAGACACGGCTGCATGGGCATGTGACTCGGCTACAGGGGCAGGTGCATCATTTTTCTTAGCTGCAGGGGCAACCTTCTTCGCAGCTGCTTGGGCAACTTTCTTCTTTGGTGGAGAGAGGTGGCTAGAGGCAATTGGGCCGGGCTGCTTTGGCACAATCTTCGCCCATCGGGCCAACACCACCACCGGGTCGGCCGGGCGGCCGAGATCTCAGCCTGGCCTCTAATTTTGAGGACACTGCCTTGCATGGGTGTTCGGGCCATCGGGCCAAAATGGCCCGAGATACAATTTTTTTTAAAAATATATATATTAATATTCTGTGTAATATTCTGAATCTGGGTTGTAAATTATATTGCTTAAGGTTCAAGCTGGAAATGTAACAGTAGAAATGGGGGAAAAAATAGAGAAAATTTGGGGAAGATGAAGTTTGTAATAGCTTTTTCATAATTCTTTTCTCCCAAACCGTTTTCTATTTGAGCACTACAACTTGGGACCACACCTTTAAAGTAAAATTAAAATAACAACATACCAACTCTTAAATAATAAAAGACAGGCATTTCATGATTATAATACTATGACTCAAGTAAATGGTCCAGATTCAACCACATGTGACATGGCCATCCTCAAAATCGATCCCCCAGCTCACCAACTCCTCCTTCCTGTTTAAAATAATTATTCTTTTTTTTTGAAGTGGGCTTAAAATAATTATTCTGAGTATAAAAGATAAATGTTGGTCAGTGGTCACAACACTGAGTTTGTGTCTCCCTGTAATAAAGCTCTCTTAATTTTTAGGTTTTTATTTACTACATATATTATATACATACCAAAAAAAGGAAGTTGTCGGGCCAAAAAAGCCCGGAAAAATCGGGCCAAAATTGGCCTGAGCCCGGTCAGCCTGTCGGGCCAGTTGGGCTGGGCCAAATAGGCCCGGTCTTTTTTGGGCCTCTAAATTCAGGGCCCAACCTGGCCTGAACACCGGGCTAACTGGGCCGACCCATTGGGCCGGGCTCAAATTGCCAGCTCTAGTGGCAGCTGTGTCCTCAGGTTCAACTAATTCCCCCTCACTTGTTTCCGCCTTCTTCGCGTGGGCTCTCTTCTAACATCTTCTTGTTGACATGGAAGGGTTTTCCATGTCGAAGGGGAATACCCTTCATTTCCATCAAGTGGCCAATCACGAGGCCATATCCAAGAGATCCTCCAAAGGATTCGTCTTCCGTGAAGGACTTATTCATCACATTTAGGCTATTCCCCTGCATGATCGCAACCATGACGATCAGCTTTGTCTTTCTTGCCCTGCATGATCGCAACCATGACGATCGGCTTTGTCTTGGACAGCTGATTAAAGCTTCCAAACTTCATGTCTACACACTTTGAGACGACATCCATCAACTTATGATAGTCGTCCTTCAACAGCTTCTTATCAAATTTGTGTAGACCACCTTAGCAAAATAAGACTGGTTTGGCTACCTCTTTCCACGCAGCAGCCAAATCAACATCAGCTTCATTTATCTCCTTCATGACATCAGACGGCAATAAACAGTGCTCCGCAAGGTCCTTAGCCTTTATTAAAATATCCTTGCGGTGGACAAAAGACTTGATTCCTTCGTCCTGCACTTCTGCGTTAACATAGAACTGCGCTACTTCTCGAGATAGGTATGCGAGTATTCCAAAGTCAGAAAAGCCTTGAGACCTGACTTATCTAGCATCTCAGCAATCTTCTTCACTAGAGTTTCATCAGAACCCTGCTTTACCATACCTTCGAAATCCACTGACGATCCTGAGTGGATTTGCTTCGATAGCTTGACGAAATCAAACTTAGGTGCCATTTTCAGAGATTTTCACCGATTAAAACTTGACGAACTTGCTTGAGGACATTTAGGGTTTTCGAGAGAGAAATGACTTGCTTTCTTTTTGCTTGAAGATGAACAGTTTCCAAATGAGAGAGAGCAAACTGGAAAAATGAGTATATAAAGGTTATGAAAGGACATGTCTTCGGATTTGAAATTTTGATCAAGATCAATGGTTCAGATTTAACACATTAAACCGCATTTAATGCGGCAACATTTATATCCAATCATATGCTTACTGTGCAGCTTTTTACTGTACCCGTCATTATTATACTGACATCATCATTAAAAACATTCCCGCTTGTTAAAAACGACTGCGTTTTTGTCACTTAGCTCATAAATGACTCGACTTATATAAAAAATGACTTAACTCTGGTTCTCTCCTTTCTTTAAGCGACTCTGCTGTCAGCTAACTCGATACAGCTGACTTTCCGACATAGCTATTTCACATGGTTGATTCGTGAAACTTGTTCAATTTTCATCTTCTCATCTTCCATCTCTTTTGGTTGAGTCTTCTGAGTGTCAACTTAGCTCAATTAACCCTAGCTCATTCTTAAGCTCTTCAAATCTTGACTCACATAGGAGTTTAGTGAATATATCAGCTAACTGCTTATCAGTTGAGATATATTCCAAAGTGATGTCTTTCTTTTCAACATGATCTCTTATGAAATGATATCTGACATCAATGTGCTTTGTTCTTGAATGCAACAGAGGATTTTGAGTGATTGCAATAGCACTTGTGTTATCACACATAATTGGAATCTCTTTTTCTTCAATCTCATAATCTCTCAGCTGCTGTCTTATCCATAAGACTTGGGCACAACAGCTGCCCGCAGCTATGTACTCTGCTTTAGCTATGAATGTGGCTATTGAGTTTTGCTTCTTGCTAAACCAGGAAACCAATCTATTTCCAAGCATTTGACATATACCTGAAGTACTCTTCCGTCAACTCTACATCCAAAGATACCGAGTCCGAGTAACCAATAAGATTGAATCCACCTTCCTTTGGATACCATAAGCCAACTTACTGGCATCCCTTCAAATACCTTAGGATTCTCTTAGCTGCAGTCATGTGGCTCTCCTTTGGTGCATATTGAAATCTTGCACATACACCTACTGCAAAGGTGATGTCTGGTCTGTTGGCTGTTAAGTAGAGCAATGATCCAATAAGTGCTCTATATCTGGTTTGATCTACATCCTTGCCATCTGCATCCATGTCCATCTTGAATGATGTGTTCATTGGTATTTTAACAGAAGACTTCTCTTCCATACCAAATTTCTTCATTAAATCTCTGGTGTACTTTGTTTGATTTATGAAAGTTCCATCATTCAGTTGCTTAACTTGAAGTCCTACGAAGAAAGTCAGCTATCCCATCATGCTCATTTCAAATTTGCCTTGCATGAGGTTTGAGAACTTATCACACAACTCTTTATTTGTGGATCCAAAAATGATGTCATCCACATATATTTGAACAAGCAGTATACTCTCTCCATCTTGAATTCTGAAGAGTGTTCTGTCCATTTTGTCTTTGGTGAATCCGTTATCAGTCAGAAATTGAGACAATGTATCATACCATGCTCTTGGTGCTTGTTTCAATCCATATAGTGCTTTCTTGAGCTTGTACACCTTATCTCCAATAGTCTTCTTCTCAAAACCTGGAGGTTGTTCAACATAGACTTCTTCTTCTAATAGTCTATTTAGAAATGCACTTTTCACATCCATTTGATATACAGTGAAGTTCTTGTGTGCAACATAGGCAAGAAACATCCTTATTGCTTCCAATCTAGCAACATGAGCAAATGTTTCATCAAAATATATTCCTCTTCTTGGCAATACCCTTTGGCTACCAGTCTTACTTTGTTTCTTACCACAGATCCTTCCTCATTCATCTTCTTTCTAAAAACCCATTTTGTGCCAATAACATTTTGATGGGTTGGTCTCTGCACCAATTCCCATACTTTGTTCCTTTCAAACTGATTCAGCTCTTCTTGCATGGCTTGAATCCAATGTGTGCCATCCAATGCTTGAGACACATCTTTTGGCTCTATTTGGGAAATAAAACAAGTGAACATTGCTTCTTGCTGAGCTCTGGATCTGGTTCTAACACCTTCTCTAACATTTCTAATAACTAGCTCTGATGGATGGTCCCTCAGCCATCTCACATCAGGTTGGAGTAAGTTAGCTGGATTCAGCCGTCTCGCAGCTAAGTTGTCTTGAACAGCTTCTTCACCATCATTCAGTTGTAAACTTTCCAGCTGTCTTTGAGATTCAGCTATCTCATCTTCATCTGGGTTGATTGCTCTTACTTCAGCTTCAACATAAGGACTCTTATGCATAGTTGGCCGATTCAGCTTATCAGCTAACTCTTCAATGTCTTCTCCACTCACATTAGGTTCATCAAAAACCACATGAATAGACTCTTCTGTGACCATAGTCCTCTTGTTCAGCACTCTATAGGATTTGCTCTCAGCTGAGTATCCCAAAAAGATACCTTTATCAGCTTTAGCAATGAAAGCCTTCAAATTATCTTTGCCATTGTTGAGGATGAAGCATTGACATCCAAATATCCTGAAGTACCCAACTTTTAGCTTTCTCCCTGTCCAGATTTCATAGGGAGTTTTGGTCAATTGCCTGTTAATCATGCACCTATTTTGAGTATAGCTTAATGGCTTCAGACCAAAATCTCTTAGGCAATCCAGCTTCAGCTAACATGGTTCTTGCAGCTTCCTTGAGAGTTCTGTTCCTTCTTTCAGCTACTCCATTCTGCTGTGGAGTCCTTGATGTTGATAACTCATGAGCAATGCCATTTTCAACACAATACTGAGTTATTATTCCATTGACAAACTCAGTTTCTCTATCAGATCTTATCTTTATAATGGTTTGACTCTTTTCATTTTGAACTCTTTTAATCAGCTGAGGTAACTTCTGCAAAGTTTCCTTCTTTTTTTACATGAAGATTGTCCATGTATATCTTGAATAATCATCTACCATCACTAAGGTGTATTTCTTTCCACTTATGCTGGCTGGTTCAACTGGACCAAATAGATCCATATGCAACAGATGCAATATCCTTGTTGAAGAAGGACTAGGCTTATCCTTGAATGAAGATTTGATTTGCTTCCCCATCTGGCATGCATCACACACACTTTCTTTCTTGTACACTGAGTCTGGCAGTCTTTCCACAAAATGACTCATTGCAAGCTTGTTAATTGTCTTGAAGTTCAGATGACTCAGCTTCTTCTGCCACATCCAACTTGATTCGGCTGTACTTTTTGCTAGCAGACAAGTGCTTGGTGTAGCAGTAGACCAATCTACCACATACATGTTCTTCTGTCTTGATCCTTGCAACACTATTTCATTTGATTCAGCATCTTTGATCTGGCACACTCCCATATTGAATCCAACATTATAGCCTTTGTCACAGAGTTGGTTGATGCTTAACAGGTTGAAGTTGAGGCCTTCAACATATGAAACATCTGTGATTTCCAATCCATTTTTCTTGATAGATCATGTGCCTTTGATTTCCCCTGGAGCTTCATTTCCTCCAAATATGACTTTTGTACCTCTAATCTCCTTGAATCTTGACAGGTTTTTCTTGTTCCCTATCATGTGTCTGGAACAGCCACTATCCATGTACCAGGTTCCTTGGCACTCATCTGTTCCTTGAACCTGCAAACAAGGAAATTAGTGTTTAGGTATCCATACTTGCCTGGGTCCTGAGGGGTTAGTGCTGTAAGATGATCCAACCAACCTATAGCCAAATGACTTGACTCTAAGAGGTTGCCATCTATCAGTGCCATAGTCATAGTGCACATTAGCAAATTGCTTGGGTGTTTTAGGTTCATACAGTTGTCTCTTTTGTCTGTATGTCTGTGTATGTGTTTTAGCAATTGCTTTCTTGGGGTAGTTATGATATTTCTGAGTGTAGTGCCTGGGTGCATATGTGTGCTGATAATATCTCTTTTGCCTTTGGAATGACCTTTGCTGAGGTTTAGGTCTTTGCCATCTAGGCTTGTATTCCATTGGTCTTTGCTGATATTTTGCATTGTTCCAATCAGCTTGGCTTGGGTAGTTTCTACCATTCCCATCATGTGTGTTTCTTTGGTGAAACTTCTAGGTTTTTGGTAGCTCTGTTTATTCGTCATAGAGTACTTTCTATTTGGAATTTGCTGAGGAACTTTGCTAGATTTCTTCTCAGCTGTCCTCTCAGCATACTCAACTGGTTGTTTCCCTTTCCCTTTATATCCAAGGCCAATTTGTTTGTGATTGTGCTTTGGGATGAATGTGGGTGCAACATTTGGTGTTTTGGATTTTTGAGATGCTTCATTGCTTGAAGATCCTTTTTCCAAAATCACTCTAGGAGTTTGACTGTGTACAAAGGAGTTGAATCCTATGCCTGTCTTATCTCCACATTCTTTTTGACTCATGATTAGATCATCCAATGATTTGGATGCCTTTGTAAATGAGCAATCACATTTTTAAGATCATTTTCTCTATTTTATACATCAACTGTCTCTGCTAATAGTTTAGCATTCTCAGCCTTCAGCTCGGTGTTCTCGTCAGCTATGTGACTTAGAGTACTCAACCCCTTAGTCAACTGTGAGTTTTGACTTTTGAGCTGGCTATTTTCCTCATTTAGAAGTGTGTGCGTGAGGATTTAATGTGCTCAAAGTCTTTCATCATTTTGCCTAATGAATTATAAAGATCAGTGGGTGATGAAGTGTGTGTGTGTCACAATCACTATCACCTGAATCTGAATGAGATGAGTTAGAGTGTACCTCATCTTCTTGGTCTGATTGTTCTTGTTCTTTAGCCATAAGACAAATCAAGGCTTCTTCTTCAGAATCACTTGAGTAGTCAGCTTCACTACTCTTTGAGTCTGCTGCTTCTTTAGACTTGACTGTCTTAGCAGTCTCCGCAGCTAACATAACTTTTTTCTTTTCCTGTCTTCTTTCTCTGAACACCTTTCTCTCTTCTTCATTCCTGTATTTATTGACTGGTGGATAGGAACAGTCAATGGCAAAATGTTCTGGTTGTCTGCAATTCCAACACAAGTTCTCAGCCCTTTGATCAGCTCTTTCTATCCTTGGGTTATCAGCTCTCTGATATTCAACCCTTGGATGCTCAACTCTCTTGGGTGGCCTATCTTCCCTTGACTTAGAGGGTGCTGAATGTCTCCTGGAGGTTTCACCCTTGTTTCTTTTGTAGTTCTTATTGAAGAACTTGTTGAATCTTTTAACCATTAGGCTATTTCCTCCTAGTCTATGGCTTCCTTGGGTTCAACTCTCTTTCCATCCTTGACTATCAATGCAGCTGTCTTGGGTACAACTGTCTTCTCTTGATCTTTTCTTCTTAGCTCAAACTCATAGGCTTTGAGGTCTGAGAATAGCTCATGATTGGATGTTTTTGATAGGTCCATTGAATGTCTTAGAGTCATAGTCTTCATTTCCCATTCAACTGGGAGGCTCCTCAGGATCTTCATACACATCTCCTTCGTGTGTATTCCTTCCCAAGAGCTAAAAGCTCATTTGTGATCTCAGTGAATCTTGCTTCCAGCTGATCCATAGATTCTCCTGCAAACATTTTGAAATTTTCAAATTTTTGAACGGCAATAGATAATTTATTTTCTTTAATTTGCTTTGATCCTTCACAATTATAGTTAATTTATCTCTCTTGTTGTTTTGCAGGATTTGACTTTTTTGAACATTGCTTTGTCCAAAGTCTTGTAGAGTATGTCCTTGGCCACATTGTCCAAGTTGTATCTCTTTCTATCATCGTTTGTCCGCTCAGTCCTTGGTTTTTCAACCAGGCCTGGTCTTTCTTCAGCAGCAGATTCTTCCCCTTCAACTGCAGCTGCTCTCCTCACAGCTGTGTTCACTTTCAATATTTGCAGTGGCCCATCCTCTATCACAAGCCACATTTCATCGTGTAGAGCAGATGAGCCTGCATACGAATTTTCCAGTCATCAAATTCCTCAACAGTGAACATAGGAATGCGTGTCAAATTTGATTCCATGATAATAACTTTGCTAAGATTGAAAGATTTTGAAAATACAAGTATTTGAAACCTTTTAGAAAAGATAGAGATCTAATTTAGTAACCAGTGCGGAAGGCTCAATGAACCAACCGCTCTTATACCACTTGTAGGTTCCAAGGGGTGTGAGTATGGTTTAGAAGAGGGGGTTGAATAAATCTTACCAACTTTTCGATTTTAGTCCTTTTAAAATATTATAGAGTTAACACAAACAACTAAGTCCTTGAGGGACAGCTAGGTTGGTTATTCAGTAGAGTTAGCCACTCAACAGACTCGATAGAGCTGTTGATAGAATAACTCAGCTGTTTAACCTGAACCTTAACTTGGCTGTGTTGGTTTTATCAGCGGAAGACTTAACACCCTTTGATTTATTTTAAACTAGTTTTAACACTTAATTATAGCACTTGGTTATTAAACAGTTGGATAGCAAATAGGTTTATTAGCAGATATAATGTAAGTATGCAGAAATGTAAATGTGCTGAAAAATAAATGACACAGTTAATTTTTATAGAGGTTCGAAGATGGGGTAATTCTTCTAATCCTCTCTTCTCCAACTCCTGGAGAAATCCACTATGTAAAAGATCTGTTTACAAAGTGGTCAACAGTCTAGAGACAGCCTTGATCACACAGCTGGTTTCTCTTCTGACTCAGCTTCTTCACAGGCCAGCTGCCTTGCTACTTCAGCTCACTTTCTCAAGCTCTTGGATTTGATCACGAAGCCCTCCAAAAACTTGATACTGGTTCTGTAACAATCCGAATTTATTTAATTGCGTAATGATATTATTTAATTATTTTATTGGATTATTCTAGATTTTATAATGACTTTATTTTAATGGGGTTTTATAAAACACCTTGGGCTCTTATTTGGACTAGAGTTTAACCCAAGCCCATACTGTTAGTAAGGTAATTATAAGCCCATGTATTCTAAACCTAGCCCAATTAGCAGTAGGTTAAAATACAGATATAAGACACGTAAATCACACACATTGAGAACACACAGAATAGACGCCCAAGGGAGAAAAGAATCGGCCAGAGGGAGAAAATTAAGAGAGGTGATTTCTCCAACGCGATTGATTCGAAAGAGGCCTGAAAAAGATTTTTCTACCCCTAAGTCGAACATGCAAGTAATCTCTAAGTTTTTCTTGTTGAATTATTAAGGTTTATCTGAATCGAGATTGCCGTGTTAGTTATTGTCGATCAATGGTTTGGAGTTAAATTTTATCTGAAGACGGACATGCAGATGAACAAATAATTTGGAACTCAATTCATCATTAATCTGTCTCGCCGAGTCGCCGTAGACATGAAATTCCACTTCGATCTTTATTCTTGAACAAGCAAAAAATTCTACTTGTACTGTTCGGCGTATCCCTATAGGTTCAGAGGTTAAGGGTGTCAAGTTTTCACCTAATAATAGTTAAAAAGCTTCTACTGTCTTTGCATGATAATGATGAGTTCTTTTAATCTCATGTGTCTAATATATATATATATATATTATATAATGTAAGATTAGTAGTGTGCAGTAAGATTTTATATTGGTTTCATAAGTCTTAATCATGTGATCTGGTCAGATGCTATTAAAATTGGTAACATATATATATGTGTGTATGGAATGAATGAATGAATTATATGTGTAACTTGATTGTTTTAGGAATTGAATGAGGTAAGTATTTAATTTCCCTAATTAATTGAATATAGGATTTTTCCCTAATTAATTGAATGTAGGGTTTTATTCTTAAATTGTTCAAGCTAATGTGTTTTCATTTAATTGCTACGCGTTTATGTTATTCTTGCGTTCCATGAAAAGTTGCATCACTTTCATGCATCATGTTAAATGTACGTTCATAGCATTTCACGAGCATACAAAGAATAATAGAGTTAAGTTTGAAGGATTAGGATTAATAATGTTTTTCAAAAGAGAATGGGTGCACATTGTTCTATGATGCTGGAGTGAGTGGGAAATGGGCGCGGGGGACCGGCGTTCCGACAATGTGCCGCTTGCGGCTAATGTAAATGTTCAAAGGAAAGGGCCTTTGGGCAAACGAATGGAAATGTGCCTTCGGGCAAAATGTTAATCGGGTTCCAAATAACAAGGCCCACTGCGACCCTGATTAGAATAATGTATTACCAAGCGAGCTCGCGTCCTAAGAACGTCTTATGAAAAGAAAGAAAGAGAAAGTTTTAAGTATGTACACGAAAGGATTATAAGTAAAGAAATCATACGGTTTAACTAAGTTAAGTCATTGCATTAAGCACACATTCATGCATGAGATTACTTGTTGAGCTCCTTTAAGCTCATTCCACGAATGTTGTCTTTTTGTTTCCAAATGAGAATAATGAGGAGGAAGGAGATGGCGGGGCGCAGTGACTCAAGAACCCATGTCCTTCAGTTTAACTTATGTTTTGTCGAGTTGACTTATTAGTATATTTATTGTTGAACGTCGTTTTATTTTTCAGTATGATTGTTTTGGACTAATAGTTTTTAGTATTTATTTCCGCTGCAAGGTTTTCGAACTAAGTAGGATTTTTTTTATTGTCCCGTATTTTAAGGATTTCTTTAGAGTATTTTTTATTTATTATTTTCTTGCATTAACCTATTTAAGTAAGCTAGAAAAGAGCGCTACAGGTTCGACCTTGAACCTTCCTACAATCCTTATTGGATAGTAGACACCTTTTTGATTCTTCAAAAGTTTTCTCTTCAATAGGTTTGAAGTTGTCTTTCCTTCACAACTTGTGTTGGACGATTTCCTTCGAGATTTAGGCTTGATGATTTGCTTGAATATCTTTTTGAGAATATTTGTAGGTTAATAGCTTGAATAATGCTTGCTTGTTCGTGGTTCAGGTCACTTTTTCTCAATGAGTTTTCTTAGCCTTTTATAGTGAACTTTCAAAAATCTGCCCGTTGAAGAGATAGGCTGATTTTCAAAAGTCACTTGTGTTCGTTGGCTTGTCTTTTCTTGGTCCTCAATCTTGAGATGTAGAACATTCCTCGTATTAGATGAATGTGCAACTTTTCAGGTTCTGACACGAGGTGTAGTGCGTCTCATTGGTTTATTCTTTTTGCACGCTTCTGGGATGAGCACTTTAAGACCTGGCAGTATGGAAGTATTACTTATTTAAGTAATGTTCTTGACTTCTGTGCAACGGATTTATTTCAGTTAACTCCTCTTGGCTGCTGTCTTATTCCCCAAGTGACTTGAGTCTGCTCCAATCATTGGAAGACTCATCTGTCACTTCAACTTGAGACTTGACTTCTTGAGTTGACTTTGACTGACTCTTTACACAAATTTGTTCCTCGGTGATACACCTTCGTCGAGTTCTTGTTCTTCTATCTTGGCCATACTCACCTGTTCCACAGCGGAGTCTTCACTTCAGTCTTCGGTTGACTTCTTGTATTTCCAGGCGTAGCTGACTTGACTCAGTTTTTCCAGCCCTATCTATTACAATGAAAATTACAAGGAAAATGGGGTGCCAACTTTCTAGTTTAAGTTTTACATGACATTCATAAAAAAATATAAAATAAATTTCCCAACAATTTTCATCAACTTCGTCCATAAGACCAAAACATCTTTTCTGCCTACTAATATTAATTCCAACACGAGAACTGATTTCCATAGGTTTAACCCCAGAAGTACCTTCCTTGGTTTTCTTGGCATATCTTCTCCATCCTCTCACTTTCTGCTCACTCTTAACATTGATTTCTTGATCATTTTCATGAATTTCTTTCAATGGAGTGCGACCATTTTCCTGATTCCTAACCTCCATATTTGGTCCTAGAGTATCAATGTCCATTCTGTTCTTTTTATTCCATTCATGCTTCCCTTCATACCGACTCGGTGCCGGAGTGGATTTGGGAATTTCTACCTTACCAACAGAACTTCCAATACTCTTGTTGGTTGACTCAATCCCATCATTCTGTTCTTTTCTAGATTTATCATAACTATCCTTAGGAATTGGGGCCAAGTCAATGCCATGTCCATCCTTCAAATGGGCGACTTGAATACTACTTTGACCTGGTTCTCGGGGATCTCTTTTTACCAGAATGTTTTCTTTTTCATGACCTCTGGCTCCCACATTATTATTAGATCTAACTGTTCTATTACCCTGTCTCCCACTACCAAATTCACTAGCACGCATCCACTCACCAAATTACCCTTCCTTAAGATTATCCTTTTGCAAATCCTCATTCCTATCTTAGCATATTATTTCTGTGTGACCAATCTTACCACAGTAGAAACAAAACCCTTGAAGATTTTCGTAAGTAAACTCGACCAAAGCGAGCAGGACTCAATGAGATATTAGTACACCAGAGAAGAGGTTTTTACAAATTAATTTCCGCTAAAATCTTGATAAATCTACCCTTAACACTCCATGTATCTGGTATAATTATGTCCACCACCTTACCAATTTTTCTCCCAATTTTCCTACCTATTTCCACACTTAGCCAATGGAAAGGCAAATTCCAGACTTGTACCCAAAGTTCGACAGAGTTCAACAATTCAACATTGTCCAAAATTTCCTTCGACCACTCCTTTAGAATCATGTATTGATTGTCAAAACTCCAATTTTTCCCAGTTCTGACCTTATTCTTATCTTCATGCGAGAAAAATACAAATTGTAAGAGGTTGAAGCCTATCTCACGGACCAGGAACGATTCCTTAGTATGCCAAATGCTCGAGACCATGTTTTTAGGCCCGCAAAATTTACTTTCTTAGTTCCATAGACACGTCCTATAAGACTCATTTCACACTCTGCTTTACATTTTTCAACATCAGCTATATCAAGGGGGATGTCTTTCTGTTTTTCTTTAGAAAGCTTAAATGATTTAAGTCTCTCAGATATTTCTTTAGGCATGTAGAAAGAGATTAAATGAAGTCAAAGAGTACAACCATAGCCACACTTCAACAAGGAAGGGGGAACATGCAATAAAAAAAACACCAAAAAAAAACACATAATGGCTCATAAATGTGGACATTTGTCTACCACAAGCATAGACCAAGTGGATTCCACTAAGAAGATTCCCATGGCAAAAGTACTGTAAAAATAATTCTGAGATGGAGGTTGCTCACTCAAAGGAAGACAAAGGAAAGAAAGACAACAAAACTAGGGTTCCCTCTTCTAGAGAGAGAAATAACCACTCCTACAAAGGGAGACTCAAACCCAGTGTGCAATTTTTTTTTGAACAATTTTGTTGCTTTGTTTTGCTGTTATCATGGGCATAACTACTAAACTTGTTTCTAAGGTCATTCACATGATGAATAAGATTATGGATGCTAAGCTTAATGGCTCCAATTACCTTGGTTGGAGTAAGACTGTTATCGTTCACTTGCGAAGTATTGACAAAGATGACAACCTTGACTCTGATCCTCCTAAGGATGATAAACGCTGGGCTTTGTTGTGCGATGATGCCAAAACTTGTCCAGATTTGGAATTCTATTGAGCCATAGATACTCTCTTTAGTCAATCAATGTGAATTTGTCAAGGAGCTTATGGATTATTTGGCATTCGTATACTCTGATCGTAGTAATATTTTTCGAATTTACTCGGTTTGTAAATCTTTTTATCGGTGGGAGCAACATGATAAATCCCCCACTGCTTATGTTATGGAGTTCAACAATGTTTATGAAGAGCTTAATTCACTTCTTCCATTGAGCACCGATGTGAAAGACATGCAGCAACAATGAGAAGAAATTGCAGTTATGAGTTTTTTAACCGGGCTACGTCCTGAGTTCGACACCTTCAAGTGTCAACTTCTCTCTGAATCGGTTATCCTATCATTATAGAAGATCTTTTCTTGCTTTCTTCGTACTGATGATATTCAGCCTTCCCATCCCACACCTCAGAATAGTGCTCTTATTAATCGTAGTGGTACTCGTGGTGGTTTTTGTGGTAGTTCTCATTGGGGTTCTCGTGGTGGTAATCGCAGTTGTTCGAGAGGAGGGTCGACCTCTCGTGGTTCTCATACCTCCGAATCTGGTGAGGTGAAGTGTTTCTACTGTCATGAATATGGGCACACTAAGTATAATTGTCCTGAGGAGTACACTAGACTTACTAAGACGGTGAACCATCACCAACCTACTGCTGTTTTTGCCGACACAGGTAACTCTGCTATATGTCTTATCTCTAAACGATCTAAATGGGTCATTGATTCTGGTGGTGCTTCAGAGGTAACTCTGCTATATGTCTTATCTCTAAAGGATCTAAATGGGTCATTGATTATGGTGGTGCTTCAGACCATATGACAGGTAACTCAAATATTTTCTCCACATTTCATTCTCATGCACCCTCCACTCACGTAACTATTGATAATGGGTCTAGCCCACACGTCCTTAGTTTTGGTTCTATTCACCTCACACCGTCTATTTCATTACACTCTGTATTGAGTTTACCTAATTTTTTCTTTAACTTAATTTCGGCCTGTAAACTTACGATCCTTAAACTGTAGCATCTTATTCTTCCATGACTATTGTGTTATAGGATCTTTCGACGAAGCAGATCCTTGGTAAATGATGTTAGTATGATGGCCTAGATATTCTTGACACCCCAAAACCAAAGACTCTTGTTGGCACTTCTTCATCATCCGCATTCAAGATGCACTGTCGCCTAGGCCATCCCTCTCTCCAGAGTCTCAAGAAGATGTGTCTTCAGTTTTCTCATTTCTCGTGTTTATATTGTCAGTCATATCAGTTTTGCCAAACATTCTCGTGTTTATTTAAGTCCTCAAATAAATAAGTGTGTTGCGTCCCCTTTTAGCTTAGTTCACTCTGATATTCGGAGTCTTTGTTCAGTGTCATCTAAGTCTGGATTCAGGTTCCTGTTGTTCTGAAATTAAAACTCAGTTTTCTGCAAATATTCAAATGTTTCATAGTGATAAGGCTAAAGAATTCTTGTCTGCTACATTCCAGTCTTATATGCTTCAGCATGGTGTTTCACATGAAACTTCGTGTGCGGATACATCTGCCCAAAATGGTGTTGCTGAATGAAAGAATTCACATCTCCTTGAGGTTGCTCAAGCTTTATTGTTTCAAATGAAAGTTCCAAAACCATTTTGGGCAGATGTTGTATCCACTGCTTGTTTCCTCATTAACCATATGCCATCAGTGGTTTTAGACGATGTTGTCCTTTTTTCCATCCTTTTTCCAGACAAAAATATTTTCCCAATAGCACCTAAGTTGTTTGGTAGCACATGTTTTGTTCATGATACACGACCTCATCTCACAAATTAATTAGATCACAAGTCTCTCAAGTGTGTTTTCCTCGGGTACTCTCATGTGCAAAAGGGGTATCATTGTTTTTCTCCTACACTTAATCACTATGTTGTGTCTCGGGATGTTATGTTCCATGAACATCTACCATTCTTTTCTGAGTTTGTGTCCCATCGTCTGGAGGGGGATAATGATCTTTTTGGTGTACTCTGTTCCTATCATTCCCTCTCTAGGGTCTGAACAGTTACACAAAGCTCCTAGACCGCCGATTACTCAGGTCTACACTTGACGCCAACATCTAACTTCAGAGGTTGAGGCAAATTCATGTCCTTTGCCCACTGCTTTGATGGGAGATCCGGTACCACTTCTTAATCTACTGATGATTTTCCTATTGCTCTTTGGAAAGGTAAACGAACATGTACCTATCCTATTGCCTCTGTTATTTCCTATGACCATTTGTATGCCTCTTCTAGTTCCTTTATTGCTAAAAAAAATTCCATCTCTATTCCTAAAACCGTTGGTGAAGCTTTGGCCCATTCTAGCTGGCATGCTGCTATGATTGAAGAAATGAATGCATTTGATCATGATGGCACTTGGACTTTGGTAGATTTACCTGTTGGCAAAAAAGACAATTGGGTGTAAGTGGGTGTTCATAGTTAAAGTGAATTCTGATGGTTCTCTGGCTCGCCTTAAAGCCTGACTTGTCGCTAGAGGCTATTCATAGACTTATGGCACTGACTACTCTGAGACATTCTCTCCTTTGGCTACCTCACTTCGGTTAGGCTGTTCATATCTCTCGCAGACACCTTTGATTGGCCTCTACACCAGTTAGAAATTAAAAATGCCTTTCTTCGTGGTTTTCTTCACGAGGAGGTATATATGGAGCAACCGTCTGGTTTTGTTTCTCAGGGGGAGAATGGGAAAGTATGTTATCTTCGCAAATCCTTATATGCTTTGAAACAGAATCCCCGGGCTTAGTTTGACAGATTTAGTAAGATTATTTTGAAATAGGTATTACTAAGATGTAAATTTGATCATTCGGTGTTCTACATACGCTCTGAGCATGGGATAATTTTGCTGGTCATTTATGTTGATGATATTGTAATTACAGGGAATGATAGTGTTGTGATTTCAGGGATAAAGTCATTCCTCCACGCCCACTTTCAGACAAAGGACTTGGGATCTCTCAAATATTTTTTTGGGGTGGAAATAATGAGAAGCAAAAGAGGAATCTTCCTCTCTCAGAGAAAGTATGTACTTGACTTACTATGGGAAACTAAGGCTTAAACCTTGCAGAACCCCAATGGCTCCCAACTTACAACTTGAAAAGGACAGTAGTGCCCTATTCCATGATCCTGAGTGGTATCAAAGACTTGTGGAAAAGTTGAATTTATCTTACTGTAACGCGTCCTAAAATTGCATTTGCAGTAAGTGTTGCTAGCCAATTTATGTCTGCTCATATTGTTAGTCATTGGGCACTTCTTGAGCAAATTTGTGTTATCTGAAAGGGGTTCCTTGTCGTGGATTGTTCTATGGGCGACATGGTCATTGAAAAGTGGAATGTTATACTGGGTTAACTGAGTCATATTCTGATGTCAACTATGTAGGTTGTAAAGATGATAGAAGGTCCACTTCAGGGTATTGTATCTTTGTGGGAGGTAATCTAGTCTCATGAAGAAGAAAGAAACAAAATGTTGTTTCTCGGTCAGTTGCTGAAACAGAATATAGATCCATGGCTAATTCAGTTTGTGAAATTGTATGGATACATCAATTAGTAAAGTAAGTGGGGTATGATCTTGCTCTTCCTACTAAAGTTTGTGTGACAACCAAGTTGCACTTCACATTGCATCAAATCTTGTATTTCATGAACGAACCAATCATATTGATATAGACTGCCATTTTGTTCGTGATAAAGTCAAAGAAGGACTCATCTCTGCGGGGTACGTCAAATCAGAAGACCAGTTGGGAGACATATTCACTAAAACAGTGAATGAAGTAAGAATGAACAATATTTGTAACAAGCTGGCATTATTGATATATATGCTTCAACTTGAGGGGGAGTGTTAATATAATTGATGTGTATATGGTATATCAATTAGGAGATACATAAAATCAATTAGGAGATTATTATAATCTTGTAGATTAGCCTATTGATTTACTTTCCTTGTTTTGGTTGCTCTCCAACTTGTATATAATTGTACCTTGTAACTCTTGGAATATACCATTCATTTAGATTACATTACATTATAATAACAAATACATTGAGGTTGTTTTAATGTAGTAATTCTATAATGGATTTCAAATCCTTGAAAGCTATTTTTGTAGTCATTTTGGAGAATTTCAAATCAATCTTAGATGGAGTTATTTGAAATCTTTCCCCGAAATCTCCTTCCAAAATCCAAATCCTCCTATCCAAATGCAACCTTAGTTACCAATGGAAACGCATTAGCAATGTGCACTTTTATGGGCTTCTTGACATATATAGTTGTGTATGTACTAAGTATGACTAATTCATCTAGTATTCTAGTGTTGCATAGAATTTATCAATTTGAGGGTTTGAATATCATAGTAGTTTGTTTAAGATAACATGAGTTAGCCATTTGCAGTTAGCATTAAACAATAATCTGAGGATCATTATCTCAAACAAAAAAAAACATGGGAAAACATTTATGATGCTAGCTCAAAGTTTCTAATAGTTAACTGCAACAAGTGGAATGCTAGTTTTGCTACGTTGATTCAACTAGAAAACATGTGAAAGTTGTGGTATTGGTTTTCAAGACAATGGTTTGGATAAACAGGACATAAATGAAGTCGAGGCTAGAAAATGGTTCTATCTCCGCAAGACATAATTGTCCCGTATAAAATGCTAATAGTTTTGGCAATCATCTCTAAGATACAACAATTTTCTTATTCGACTTAGCATCACTTGCAAAAGTCGAACTAACAGTGAACAAACTAAGTGTTTAGAACTTTCAAACTTTGAAGGAAATTGTTCAATATGCTGAAAATGCATAAATGAATTCGAATTTTTATATCTGGTTAAAAGTCTGAATTTCAAATATCAGGGAATATTATTTATAGGTATCTGCGTGCCTTATGTAAATCGACTTGTCTTTTGGCTCGAAAAAATATGTCCAACAACAAAAAATGTCTATGTTAGCTCGAACAGGTGCATCAGTTCAGAAGAGTGCGACCGTGCACTCCCATGTGTGACTGCGTGCGCAGTTCTCTGACCAAGGTAAGAAACCGCATGCAGGTTTGCTGTCCAAGTCGAACGACCACACACGAGGTGCACTACTGTGCCAAGGGTCGTTTTGAGTAAAACAAATATTAGAGGGTCAAATAAAATTTGTCCAAAACTATAAGGGCTTTGAGGTCTAAGCCCAGGCCCCCGAGCCAAGTCGAGTCGGATGGCGGCGTGTGCTCGTGTGTTTGAACTAAACCCATAAGCATGTAAGTCCTCACTCCTTTAAAAACTTTGGTGCCCTAAGGGCCCAAACCCATTACTCAAACTTGGACTTAATTAAGAGAGCTCATTTTGGTTTTTTATCCTATGTGGGATGGAGTTTCACTCCATCCACATTTTCCAATTTTCATATCATTTTAGTAGTTTTAAGTGACCAACTTGTTGCATTGATTTCTCATTCACCCGAAATTGGTTTTGAGAAATTCCAAATGTTAATCTCATCTACTCAGTAGAATTTGATTATCTATTTTATTTCCCAAGAATGGAAACCACTTAAATATTTGGTCCAATATGGTCAAAACCTGTATTTTCCAAAATGAAATTCCAACAATCCCACGCATGAAAGAAATTCATGCATGCATGCATGCAAATTCGCTCAAAAGTCTCGGCGAAATATTATTGCATCAAGGTAGGTGGCTTGTGGATTTGAACCTTCTTTAGTAAAATACTATCGAACTAGCTGCTTAAAGACACAATGTTTTGAACTACTCAGTCGTTTGTGTAAATCGAGACTATGATATTTACACAATAACAATTATAACACTTATTATTTTCATGTTGTTTCCATTTCGGCCCTGGACCACATTTAGATTCATAACTGTTCCCTAAAGCGGCCATCACTTCTCACGTATATAGGTGATCTCCTATTGAAGAGTATCATGTCATACTCAACTTTTCCGATTTATGAATCATTAAAAGTCTAAACTTAATCTCACGACAATTAGCAGGTTTTGCACTTTTAAGTTTAATGAGTTGAATATATTTTCCAAGTGTTCAACTGAACATTGATAACTTAGTTGCCCATTGAACCAATGTCTTGGGATCTCCAATTCACAAGGCTGGGTTACCGCTATGAACATTCTTCATTTTATGAATTTTAAACTCATTCTTCTTAACAACTTATACAATTGATCTCGATTTATTTGTTTTGTTAGCGGATCCACCAGGTTTTCCTTTGACTTCACGTAGTCAACTGGAATAAGCCCATTTGAAATCAATTGTCTAACGATATTATGTTGTCGACGAATATGTTTAGACTTATCATTATACATATTATTTTGTGCCCTTCTAATTGCTGATTGGTTATCACAATGTATCAATACAATTTGTGCATCGATTTATTTCAATAAGAAATATCTTTTAATAAATTTCTAAGCCATTCAACTTATTCTCGACTTTATCTAAAGCAATGAACTCGATTCCATAATGGATGGAGATATACAAGTTTGCTTAGAAGATTTCTATGACATTACTCATCCACCTATTGTGAATACATATCCACTCGTGGACTTGAGTCTTTGTGTATCCGATATCCAATTGGCATCATCGTATTCTTCAAATACCGATGAATATCTCGTATAAAGTTTTCCATATTCATGGTATACTTTAAGTATCTTAACACCCTTACCAAGGCTTTCCAATGGTCCTTACTCGGGTTACTTGTGAACCTACTTAACGTACTCACAATATATGTAATGTCTGGATGTTTACAATTAATAAAGTACATCAGACTGCCAATTATCCATGCATATTCTAGCTGAGAAACCGGTCTTCCTCTATTCGTAGCTAAGTGTAGACTTAAATCTACCAGTGTTTTAGTTGGAGGACTGTCGAAACTATTAAAACTTTCTAAGTATACTTTTGACATAATGAGATTGTGACAAAATAATCCATCTGAGGTTCTAGAGATTTTAATTCCTAGAATAACATCAGATAATCCCATATTTTTCATGTCAAAGTTCTTTCTTAACATATTCTTAGTATTCGTGATTAAATCATGACTATTACCCATAATCAACATATTATCTACATAAAGGCATACAATGACATAATCATTTGTAGTACCTTTAATGTAGACAAACTTGTCACGTTCATTGATTTTGGAACTATTTGGTTTCATAGTCGAGTCAAACTTTTCATGCCATTGCTTACGTGCTTGTTTTAGTTCATAAAGTGAATTAACAAGTTTACACACATTTTTCTCTTGTCCGGGTGCAACGAACCCCTCAGGTTGTTCCATATAAATCTACTCTTCAAGCTTACCATTCAAGAAGGTAGTATTCACATCCATTTGATGTATCTCAAGGTTATGCAAATCTGCAATAGCAATGAGAACATAAATGGGCGTGATCCTCGTAACAGAAGAATATATAATGAAAAAGTCATATCCCTTCTTTTGTATAAACCCTTTGACTAGAAATCGGGCTTTGTACTTATCAATAAACCCATCAGTTATGTACTTTTTTTAAGGATCCACTTGCATTCTAAAGGTTTGTAACCCGGTGCGAGATCAACCAACTTCCAAGTATCATTTTGCATGGTGGAATCAATTTCATTGTTGATAACTTCTTGCCAGAGACGAGCTTCTGGACTAGACAAAACTTCTTTTTACTGCGTATTGGTTCCTCTTCATCATCATGTTGAGGTAACCCTCCAGTTTCATAGGTTATTTTATTTGAACTTTCTTCTTTCCTTTCTTTACAAGGAAATATATTCTCGAAGAATACAACATTTTTAGATTCTATGATCATTCCATAATTATATCAGGATTTGTTGACTTGGGTACTGGAAAACAATATGCACTACTATTGTTTGTATATCTAATGAAAACCCAATTAATCATTTTAAGACCGTTTCTAACTTGTTTTGGCTTAGGTACTTCAACCTTAGCCAAACACCCTCACACCTTAAGGTATTTGTATGATGGTTTTTTACCTTTCCATAACTTATATGGAGTTTGATTTTTATCTTTGTATGGTATCCTAATAAGAATATAGTTTACAAAAAGTATAGCTTACCCCAAAACTGTATAGCTTCCCCCACAGGTTTTGGGGTAAGCCAAAGCTTATTAACATCACATTCATCATTTCCTTAAGGTTCGATTTTTTCGTTATGCGACACCATTTGATTGAGATGAGTAGGGAGCTGGATTTTGATGAATTATGTATGTTTTTTGATACAATTCTTCAAATGGAGCAACATACTCTCTGCCTCTATCACTGCGAACATCTTAATTTTAAATTAAGCTGATTTTCAACTACATTCTTATAAGTATTAAAATCTACTTAAGCTTCATATTTACTTTTCAAAAGATACACATAACAATATCTTGTGCAATCATTAATATACATTTAAAGTACTGTTTCCCACCTCGAGTTTGCAGAAGATTTAAATCAAACACATTTGTGTGGATTAACTGAAGTGGTTTGGTATTTTTTGCTACCGAATAAAATGGTGCTTTAGATGATTTTGCTTCAATACAAACTTCACATGTATCTTCTGAATCAGTTTTAAACATCGGTATTAAATCCAAATTCACTAACCTTTTAATTGTGTTGAAATATAAATGTCCTAATATTTCATACCATAAATTAGAATAATCTAACAAGTAAACTGAAGTAATAGTTTTATTCTTCACCTCTTGACAGAAAACATTCATTACAACATTTTGAAGAGTCATTTATCAAGGTACCCTTTACACAAAACCTGGCCATTCTTGGTCATTACTAACTTATCAGACTCAAAACACTAGTAAAAATCCGGCCTTCCTTAACATGATCTCGGAAACTAAGTTCTTGCGGATATTCGGGACTTGCTTCACATCCGCAAGTGTAAGCTCTTTTCCGAAAGTCATCTTTAGCACAACCTTTCTACGCCCACGATGTTGGAATCCATCAACAATTTCCTTTTATTTATCGGAGTGTAAAAGAAAAACATCTCCTTGCCAGCACACATATGATGAGTGTCTCCCGGTATCTATCCACCATTCTCTTCGATTATCCACCATATTGGCTCAAACACAACGACAGTGAGATCGAGCTCCAACATCTCTATTGGAATAAACTTATCCTCGATCACATTGACTTGTTGGTTGCCAGTTTTATTGACTTTCTTAGGTTGTTGGCAATCATTGGCTATGTGATTCGGCTTGCCATAATTATAGCAACTCCCTTTAAACTTTTTGGCCTTCCTTTTATCAGTTCTGGAATACTTCCGTTTCATGCTAGTGCTTGATTCTGCAGGATTGATATTGGCCTCCATTCCAGTTTTGCTGGTTTTGACTTCAGATTTTTGGTTATCTTCTTCAATCTGAAGCTGAACTATCAAATCCTCAAGCCTTATTTACTTGCGTTTGTGCTTGAAATAGTTCTTAAAGTCTTTCCACAATGGCGATGATTTCTCGATAATTGCAGCCACTTGAAATGACTCATTCACTATCATCCCTTTGAACACTAAGTCATGAAGTATGATTTGAATTTCCTGAACTTGGGTGATTACCATTTTGGTATCACCCATCTTAAAATCCAGAAATTTGTCAACAATAAATTTCTTTGTGTCGGTATCTTCTGTTTTGTACATTTTCTCTAAAGAGTCCCACAACTCTTTGGATGTTTTGAATGAACTGTAGACATTCGTGTCTTTCAGCCCATTCAAAACATAGTTTGGGCAGAAAAAATCGTTGTGATGTCAAGCATCCACAATTGTTCAACATTGGGTATCGGTGTCATCTTTGGCAGCGGTCGGCGAATCTTCATTCAAAAATCGGGACATACTCAAAGTATTAGATAGAAAAACATTTTATGTCGCCACCTTTTGAAGTCCACGCCTGAGAACTTCCGGAGGTTTTTTGCTGTGAGCGGGAGCAGTAGCTAGCATAGTGAATGATATGCTTGCTATAATCTTGAAAATGTCGATTTCATCTTGTGATTGTTGCCTGTGTGGTATTGGCTTTCAAGAAAATGGTTTAGAAAAATGGGGTTGAAATAAAGTCGAGGCTAGAACTTTGTCCTATCTCCGCAAGACGAAACTATTCCATACAAATTACTAAAGGTTAATGCGATCGTTTCTAAGATACAATGACTTTCTTGTTCAACTTAGCAACACTTGCAAGAGTCGAACTTACAACGAACAAACCAAGTGCTTAGAACTTTCAAGATTTGAAGTAAATTGCTCAATATGCTGAAAATGCATAAATGAATTTGAATTTTTATCTCTGGTTAAAAGTCTGACTTTCAAATATCTGGGAATATTATTTATAGGCATCTACGTTCCTTATGAATATCGAAATGTATTTTGGCTCGAAAAGACTTGTCTAACAGCAAAAAATGCCTCGGTTAGCTCGAACTAGGGATGACAATGGGGCAAGATGGGTATCTCAATATCCAAACCCGACCTACCATGGGTTGTGGGTCGGGTTGGGTCGTCCGTGTTGGAAATAATTTTATTATTTTAATATTTTATCTTATATTTTATATTATTAATAATTATTTACTCTTATTTTTTGTATTAGAAATGCATATTATTCATGAAATTTGTCAATATATATGTTAAATATAATATTAAGTGCACAAAATTATATTATCTTATATAATATACATATAACATACATATTAAATATATTTAAAAAAAACTGTACGGGGCGGGGTTAGGGCAGGTGCCCACGGGGCAGATGTGATACCTAGACCCACCCCATCCCGCAATGGGTCATGGGACGGGGCGGGTGCCGCGGGTCTGGTCTTGCTCGGAGCGGGTCGAATTGCCATCCCTAGCTCGAACAGGTGCATCAATTCAGAAGCGCGCGATCATGCATTCCCCCGCACAACCGAGGCACGGTTCTCTGACTAAAGTGTGCGACTGTGCGCACGTTCGTTGTCCAAAGCGTGCGATCCCGCGCCCCACAAACTATGTCAGGGTCCAAAACGATAAGGGCTTTGAGGCCCAAGCTCAGGCCCACGACCCGAACCCATGCGTATGTATTTTGAACGATGAGGTCCTCCCTCTTTTAAAAACTTTGGTGCCCAAGGGCACAAACTCATTACTCAAACTCGGACTTAATAAAGAGAGCTCATTTTGGCTTCTTATCCTATGTGGTATGGAGTTTACTCCATCCCCACAATTTTGAATTACCATATCATTTCTAGTTTTGAGTGGACAACCTATTGCATTAATTTCAAATGTTAATCTCATCTGCTCACTTAGTAGAATTTGATTATCTATTTTATTTTCATTTCCCGAAGTGGTCCAATATGGGTCAAACCCCGTATTTTCCACAACCCAATTCCCAACAAAAGCGAGCGACGAGAAGAAGAAAAAATGGAATATCTTAGTTATTTATATTTTAGATATTTTTATTCAGTGAGAAAGGATCTTAAATTGTTGGAAATCCCAATGAGAGCAACTAGCGTTAGGCATTATTTGCAAACACTTATGTTTTTTAAGAAGTAATTTATCGTAGTAAAAGAAAATATAGTTCAAAATCAAAAGTTGATAGTACTTGCAAATAAAATCTAAAAACTGGAAAAAAAAAAACAAAAGTTAGTGTTTAGAAGAAAAAAAAATACTGTCAAAATTAGCTTTTTGAATAGAAAGATAAAAATACTCATACATGAATGATATGGATATAGGTAGAGAAAGAGCAATTGTGGATTATTGAAAACAAATATTGAGTATAAGAATGTAAAAAAATCAAACTTCTTATTTCCAAAAATACCATAAGCACTTTTCCAAAATAAAAAACATCTCACCCTCAGCCATTTTTTTTGAACGATAGTTTTTTATTAGAACAACTCAAAAACTGGAATTACAACTAAGAGCCGACTTGACTAAAGAAAAGTCAAGCGAGGAATTGGTAAGACCAATTCAAATCCACTTCACAAACAAAAACTCCACACCCAAAATTAAGAATACTCCCACGCTGGGAAACTTCAGCAGTCCTTAATGGAGATTGCAAAACACTAGAAAATCGATGTAGGTCCCAAGGGGTGTGAAGTAAGGTTTAGAAGAGGGGATTGAATAAACCTTACCAGATTTTCGAATTTAGTCCTTTTAAAATTATTCAACAGAGTTGACTCAAACAGTTGTGTCCTGGATGGACAACTAAGTTGGCTTTTCAGCTAAGTTACCCATTCAACAGACTCGATAGAGTTGCTGATAGTATAACTCGACTGCACAAGCCTAATACTTAACTTGGCTGATTGGTTTTTAACATCGGAAGACTTAACACCCTTTTTTTGGAATTAGCTTAGTTTAAACACTTGATTTTTAGCACTTGGTTATTTATCAGTTGGATAGCAAATATAATACTTGACAACAGATATAAAGTAAATATGCAGGAAAATAAGTTTGCTGAAAGTAAATGACACAAATATTTTATAAAGGTTCAAAGATGGGGTAATTCTTCTAATCCTTTCTTTTCCAACTCCTGGAGGAATCCACTATGTAACAGATCAATTTACAAAGCGGTGAACAGTCTGGAGACAGCCTTGATCACACAGTTGGCTTCTCTTGCGACTCAGCTTCTTCACAGGCAAATTTGCGCACTCTACTTGACTCACTTCTCAAGCTCTTGGATTTGATCACGAAGCCCTCCAACAAACTTGATGATGGTTCGACCTGGAACCTTTCTACAATCCTGACTTGGAAAGTAGACCCCTTTGTTTTCTTCAAAAGTTTCCTCTTCATTTGAAGTTGTCTTTCCTTCACAACTTGTGTTGGATCGATTTCCTTCGAGTTTCAGGCTTGAGGAATTGCTTGAATGTTTATGAGAATATTGCAGGTTAAATGCTTGAATATTGCTTGCTTGTTCGTGGTTCAGGTAACCTTTTCTCAATAACTTCCTCAGCCTTTTATAGTGCACATTTGAAATTTTGCCCGTTGAAGAGATAGGCTAATTTCAAATGTCACTTTGTGTTCGTTGGCTTGTCTTGTCTTGGTCTACAGTCCTAGATATTGACCTTTCCTTGTATTAAATGTCTTCGCAAAGACATTGCACATGCCCGACGACACAAGGTGCATTGTTTCCCATTGGTTCATTCCTTTTGCACAATCTAAGGACTAACACTTTAGACGTGATAGCTTTGACATATTACTATCTTGAGTAATCTTCTTGACTTTAATTAATGGATCTAAGTCAGTTGTCTTGACTTGACTGATGTCTATACCACATGTGACTTGAATCTGCTCCAATCATTGGATTGACTTAAGCATCACTTTGTCACTTCAACTTGTAGACTTGGCTTCTTGAGTTGAGTTGATCGACTCTTCTTACTGATTGTTCCCAGTGACTTTTCTTCAGTCGAGTCCTTGACTTCCTTCGTGGCCATACTCAGCTGACATACAGCAGAGTCTTCACATAGTCTGTCGTTGACTTCTTGTAATCCTTGGCATAGCTGACTTGACTCAGCTTTTCCAGCCCTATCTATTACAATACAAGTTACAAGGAAAATGGGGTGCCAACTTCCTAGTTTATGTTTTACATGGTATCATTAAAATCTACTCAATAAATTTCCTAACAATCTTCCCCTTTTTGATGATGCCAAAACTTAAAAAAATATTTAAAGTAAGTAAACAACAAAGATACATACAGACAATGCAGTAACAAATAATGTATGCTTGAATGGATCATTTTATTGATCATAGCATTCTTGTCCTTTACACAGCTATTTACATTCGGTATTAGAGCAATATAAATGTATACATGTCAATACACATTATATCTAAGCTAAGATACGTAAAGAGTGAAAATTACAGGGAAATTCACTAGGCTTATTACAGAAGACTTATATAGATGTATTTACAACAAAAATACATGAATGGGTTTGCAATAACACTTCAACGCCTTTGCTTCTTCCTTCCTCTTTCTTCATCAGCTCTTCTTCTGTCTGGATCATCCCTTTTCCTTTTTCTTTCCTCTTATTCTTTCTTCTTCTTTTCATATACCCGTTTGGCAGCAGGGTTATCCCTTTGCTTCCTATCGAGCCATTCTCTCGTTTGCCTTATATTTTCTTTTTCTTGCCTTCTTGCAGCTTCAACGTTCTTTCTTTCAACCTCTCGGTTGGCAAGGTGATCATATCTAGCCCAGTAGATAATGCCTTTCTTCTCAGAATCCACATACGATACATCTTTTGATTTTGGTCGAGGCTGGGAGCCTCTTCCACCACCACTTCTTCCCTTTTCTGACTCAGTTCTTCCACCTATGGGAGTGTACTGTACTGGAGTCTTCTGCTTTCCAGCCGAGTGACTACTGGAATCTGCTGCTTATCAACTTCTTTACATAAGGCTAAACCTTTCTCCCAGTACAAATCCCAGGCTTGAGACATAGCTATTCCTTGGAAGTAGCCTTCTGATTCAAGAGTTTTAAACTCCTCAATTGATCTAGGCTCAGATACATCACCAGGTATTTCATGATCTCCTGAACGCGAGCATCTTGCTTTTCAGCTAACTCCTCAAATCCAGCTTCAATGACCTTTCCTTTGTTGACACTGCAACTTTCTCGATAAGTAAGGTCATAGGGAGTTTGCTGAGAATAGAGGCAGTGACATCACTTAGCTGAGGGGTTTTAGCAAACATCAACTTTAAATCTTTCGAACTTCATTCCCCCTTAGCCATGTCACTTCCTTGCTTCAATTTTTCTTCCTTCAATCCCTTGAGGGACTCTTTTTCCCCCTTTTTGGCATCATCACCAAAGGAGAGATGTATCCCAGGGAACAAACCTCCAAGGATAAAGTCCAGTTAGTTGATAGTTGAGTTGTGCTTGGAGTCTGTTGCATCATACACTGTGCGAAATTCTGAGCGTGTGGCCTTGGACTCGGCTGATACGATCTTCATTTCAGCCATTAGAAGACTGAATTTGTCATTCATGATGTTCTCAAATCTGGCAATTTCATTTTTGTGGAAATGTTGCAACAGCTCTATATCCGTTTTGTGAGAATGATTAATCCTCTCAATGTACTCCTTCATCCTCTTCCTATACATGGAGTTATCTGTTTGATAAATGGTTTTATCATGATTTTGATTTTACACCAAAACAATGTTTTTAAAGGTTGTCCAAATACTCCTAAATGATTTAAAATGGTTTTAATATTTTCCGGAGTATTTCTTCAAGTTTTATTTTCGATAAAATTGGACAACACTTTTAATGATTTTATGTTTATAAGTTTTTACTTCAAAACAAGGTTCCTAAATGTTGTCCTAATACTCCCGATCGGTCTAAAATGTTCTTACTATTTTTTGGAGTATTTCTTGGAGTTTATTCTCGATAAAATATTGGACAACACTTTTGTTCTTAGGCCAACCGGTCGCCCTATAGGGCAACCCGTACTGAAGAGTACGTTGAAAGAAAAAAATGAGCGAGGTGAAAAATTTGAAAAAGTCGGTCGGCCGCCTCCCAGGGGTCGCCGGTCTTTGTCGACCGGCCGCTCCCCGTGCGACGGTGCTCGCAACTCTTGGATTGAAACAAAACTTCTGTCTTTCATTTTCGATGAAGTGCGACCGGTTGTAGCTAGGGTCGACGGACGAGGTGCACGTCGGCCGGCCGCCTGTGTAAATTCTTTGTTATGTTATTCCAAACTTCTATTTTCGCGCGACGGTCGCTTCTTAAGTTTGACAATGACAAAAATGTAACCGTTGTGCGTGCAGACATCTTTTCCTTAATTTGTGGGATTGATTTCTACATGACTCTTTTCTTCAATTGTCTTGCAATTTTTTTACGTAATTCATGTCCCCAAGAGGAGCCTATCATGTACAAGACATCTTCTATAAATAGAAGAAGAATTGAAGCAACACATGAAGAGAGAAAACTACAACACAACAAGATACACTCAAGAATACACTTGTTCTTACATTGTCTTATTTCTTGTTGTAATTTGCCTAGCTATTCACTTTCACATCCTTGAGGTCTAGGATATTCTTGATTACACTTGCACTCAATTGTATTATTCATTATCGAGTTGTAATCTTGAATTTTTGGGTTATCATTCAACACAAGATATCCTTGTGAGTGTTCTTGTGGTAAGAACACACTTGGGTGATCTAGGTGTTAGGTGTGAGAAGATTGTGGTAGTCTTCTTGTTGAGGTGTTGAAGAATTTGGTATTCTTCAAGGTTGAAGATTGTGGTAATCTTCACAAGGTGCCGTTGGAGATTGTGGTAATCTTCAAGTGAGATTGTGGTAATCTCAAAGGTGGTGTTGAAGAAGAGTGTGGTGCTCTTCTAGGTGATGTTGTAAGTTGGTGTTGTATTAATTTTGGTAATTAATAAAATCTTTTTTCTTTTTGAAATCCATCCCGGATATACTGGGGTGGTAGAGGATTAGGCCCTAGGTGGGTTGAACCTCTTTAAATCGACGTGTGTTGTTTACACTCCGCACCTTTATTATTGTCTTTGAGCATTCGGTTCAGAAAAGAGGGCAAAATCGAAAATATGGAGATAATCTATTCACCCCCCCTCTAGATTATCGTAGCCGCTTGGACTTACAAGTGGTATCAGAGTCAAACTCTTTGGCAAGCTCGTTTCACATCGCGAGTGAAGAGAAACGATCGTCGGAACGAACGGAGCTCATTTTTCCGGCACCTCCACCACCGAGCCACCTCGGTTTGATTCCAAAAATTTTATATTTTGGAAAGAAAGAATGGAATGCTATTTACAGGGTTGCGGGTTTGATATTTGGAACACCGTCATAAATGGAGAATCCATTCCGATGAAAGATACACCACACACCTCCAAAGGCTTCAAAGAGCTCAATGATGAAGAAAAGAAAATCATCTCCTTAAACAGTAAAGCTCTCAATATTTTGTATTGTTCATTTACTAATTTGGAATATGAACATATTGTAGGAATTCGATCGGCACATGAAGTATGGCAAAAATTAGAAGACATCTATGGAGTATTTGCAAATGAAAGGAGTCAAACAAAAGCATCTACTTCTCAAAGGGATACAAGCTCAAATCTAAGGAACAAGCCTCTTACAACTTCCAACTATGAAGAAGTTGAATATTGTTTTATGGGCATCGAAGAAGAAAATGAGGTATGTCTTAAACCCTCTACTTCCTATGATATTGTTATTCAAAATGAATATAGTGATTTGCAAAATGATTTTGATGATCTTCAAGATGAATTCCAAAGCTTGCTTGTTATGTACAAAAATTTGAAAAAGGAATTCAATGTTTTGAAAAATGATAAGGATAGTTTATTTACTTCCTATGAATCACTATCATGTGCTCACACTACCACTCTTGATAAGGTTAGAAACCTTGAAAAAGAAAATAGTACTCTTGTTGAGGATATTAATTGCTTGAAAAATGATTTATCAAAATCAAACTTGAGTACCAATAAAATGTCCAATATTGTTGATATTCATAATTGTGATAAAGGACTTGATCATAAGCATAATGTTGTTAATCTTATGAAAAAGGATCAAGTCACTATGCATATTGACCATTATACTCCTAGAATTATTACTTGTTTTTATTGCGGTAAAAAGGGTCATACGGCTAATTCTTGTCGAGCTAGAAATAGCTCTAATTATTGTTGGAGACCTAAAAGTCTCAAGACTAATCCCAAAGGACCCAAACACATGAGGGTACCACAAAACAATGTCATATTAGGTACTCGGCGAAATAATGATCGAAGAAAATTCATACCGCCAAGAAGGCATCAAATGACCGATTCATTTGATCAAAGAAGGAGAAACTATTTTCAACAAAGCCAATTTCCAAGAAGAAGATATAATCAAAAATGGGAAGAACACAATCCTTGGAAATGGCAAAGACATCATCAACAAGATGTTTTTCAAAGAAGAAGAGACCATCAACAATGGGAAGGACAAAAATTTTGGAGATGGAATAATTGGAGAGATTACCATCAACATGAAGATTTTAAAAAGGGAAGATATCATCAACAATGGGAAAACCCATGGAAACGACGTAATTGGTAAACCGTATCTCCCCATTTAAATATGCATTTTATTTTATTTCTATGCGTATTTTTATTTGTGTCTTAATTGCAAATGAGTTTTCATGTATTTAAATTTTAAATTAAGGTCTTCAAAACTTATTTGTATTTTTAAAAATTGTTTTTGAAAAAGAAGACCTTATATGATGTTTTTAAAACTCTTGTGCATTTTTGTAGACTAAAGTGTATTATCATCTCTTATGGATTTTTATGGCATGAGCTTACTTGTGATATCTCTTAACCTACACTTTTATCATTATGATTTGTGCTAGATTTGTTTTAAGAATTGTGTAGGATTTACATATTTTCACAAATGGCCATTTTGTCAAGAAAGGCATAAATTATCGAGGTACGTTTACTTGTGTTACTCTTACTCTTATAGACTCGATATATGTACTGCCATATGCCTATGTGCTTGTTTTTTACAGTATTTCATACAAGTGCCATTAAGAGGATTTTTAGATTTTTTGAAAGACACTATTCGATGTTTGATTGCACATATTTACTTTGTCTACTCTTGTTCAAATACTTCTTTTAAATGAGGTCTCAACTATATGCTATCGGATTTTCAAATCTCAAAAAGAGACCTTTTGTAGCTTTCTTAAGCTTATTTGAACTTGCATGATTTATTAGACTCTTGATGATCTTCTAAATGCATGGTATGTGTTTCTTGCTTCATGGTCTATATATATATAGTGTCTATTTCTACTATGCTCTTATGCAAGATATTTTGTAATTAATGATTGCGGCATGTTTTTACACTTGGGATATTTGTTTTTGCTCATATAAGCGATGCCATTAATGATTTTGTTAAGTTGTGTAGATGAGAAATGAAGTACTCCAAATATTAGTTACCTCAAAATATTTGGATGTAAATGTTCTATTATGAACACCTTAGATCAATTGGATGCCCTATGATGATAGTGATGAAGAAGACAAAAAGGGTATTCCGGAACAAACTCAATGACCAAGGTAACATCGGTTGAACTAAGGCGAGGTTAGTAGCTCGAAGGTATTTTCAAGAAGAAGGTAATTGAATTTGATGCAACATTTGCACTCATAGCACATTTAGTAGCTATTCGCATTTTACTTGCCTATTCTTGTTTTAAGAAAATTTCAAGCTTTACCAAATGGATGTTAAATCCAATTTTCTCAATGGTTTTATTCAAGAAGAAGTCTATGTAAAACAACCTCCGGGGCTTTAAATTTTTCTAGGCCAAATGATTTTTATAAAAGGCCTTGTATTGTTTAAAACAAGCACCCCATGTATGGTAGACTTAGCTATTTTTGCTAAATAATCTTACAAAAGGTAAAATTGATACTACTCTCTTTGTTTTTTGAAAAAGAGCAAGATTGTTTGCTTGTGCATATTTATGAGAATATTTTTGGTGCTACTAATGAGTATTTGTGCAAGATATGTTTTTCTAAGTTGATACTAGATAAGCTTGAGATGAGCATGATGGGGGAGCTCAATTTCTTGCTTGGACTACAAATTAATCAATGCCAAGAAGGTGGTTATAAATTCAAAATCAAAATATACAAAAATATCTTTGAAGATATTAGGCATTGAAGAAGGAAGAATCAACTCAACCTCTATGGCTACCAATGTAGAGATTAACAAATGTTGAGAAAGACATATCGATTGACAAACAAATTCGAGGTATGTTTTCTTGTATTATTCCAATAGACTCGACATTCTATATGCCTTATGTCTATATGCTCGATTTCAAAAACTATCCCAACGAATCTCATTAAAGTGCCATTAAAAGAAATTTTCAAATATTTGAAAGACACTTCTTCTTATGACTTGTATATCCATAGATTTAAAACGTTCTTATTTTTCGGGATAACAAGTTCGGTATTTATTATACGGTTATTCGTATTCAAAATATGGTTCGTCATAATCGAACTAAACATATTGAGATCCGAAAAATTTCTAAGGGATTGCGTTTTTATCAAAAACTTGAGATGTGTTTAATTCCGTCTCAAAGTTAACTCGCGGACTTTTTAATCATTTATCGCCGAGTATTTTACCTCATTTCGAGCTTGATTATGACATAATGTATATTGAATGAGGTTTACGTCTACATCTTGCACGTTTTAAAACTTAGGGGCGAAAAATCGGATGTTTGGATCAAACTTCGGATTTTTCAAACATAACTCAAACAATGGGCTGACTGGGGCAAGGCCGACCGGTCGCCCATGCCGTCGACCGGTCGCCCTGCCCCTGGACCGGTCGCCCTTGATGATTTTCCTTGTTAAAAACGTTATGTTTTCCAGACTTAGCCATTTTGGCTCTTTTGGTTCATTTTTCGTCCCCTTTACAATTTTCACACACATTTCACTTCAAATGAGTTTTGATGCATGAATTATATATTTTGGGGACTACATAGCTCAGTTATCATCATTGTTGCTCGTCTTTACCGATCGAATGGTAAGAATTCTACTTCTTTAGCTCAATTGGGTTGAACCCTTGAGTTTGTGGCTTATATGTATTTTTCTTGATGCAATTCATATATATTTGTGATGAGCTTATTGATTGTTGATGAATGATATTTGTTAAATTGCAATTGGTGATGAAAAACTTGGCTTGATTAATTTTACAAGGGCTATATATATCTTCTTCAATTTTTGACGCCCGCCAAGTGTTCGATAAAACGTTTCAATGAAAAATTCATCACTTACATGATTCTCTCGATTTCAAAAGACTTATATACTTATAGAGATCATATTTTGCTTATCAAATGATATTTCATAAGCTTCTACAAGTCGTATGATTCGACTTATACCTCCTTATTTGGTTTATAAGCTTCAACGTTCAAATAGCTCGATACATCGGTTTTGTTGTGCACCTTTATATGAATATATGATGTACTTATCGTGCTAATATTCTTTTTGATGATTCTAAAGGGGGAGAAACAGGTTATAAGCTCTTTAGCTCAAAGAAGCTAAGATAAGCTTAACGAAAAGAAGCTATAAGCTATGGCTTCATAAAGCCATAAGTTGTGGATCATATTTAGTCCACTTGGTGCATTATGATTTTGTATGAATCGTGGTCCATTGGTTGAAGTATGGACTTGTATATGTTTCTAATGATGTCTCTTTGACAGGGGAAGCTTTTAAGTTTTGAAACTTAAGCTCAATATTGAAAAGCTAAGACTTTAGCTTTTGATTTAGTTGCTTCTATATAACTCTTGTTGTGCATGTTGATAGGGGGAGCATTTGCTATATGTATTTAAATATCTCTACTCCCATCCTTGTGTTCTTTGCATGAAATGTTGTCGCTCACAACGGATAGTTCTTTTTAACCGGTAAAATTGTTTTGTTTTCAAAATCGACCTCGTTAAAATTGTTTTGGTTTGTAATCATCAAAAAGGGGGAGATTGTTTGATAAATGGTTTTATCATGATTTTGATGATTTTGATTTTACACCAAAACAATGTTTTTAAAGGTTGTCCAGATACTCCTAAATGATTTAAAATGGTTTTAATATTTTCCGGAGTATTTCTTCAAGTTTTATTTTCGATAAAATTGGACAACACTTTTAATGATTTTATGTTTATAAGTTTTTACTTCAAAACAAGGTTCCTAAATGTTGTCCTAATACTCCCGATCGGTCTAAAATGTTCTTACTATTTTTTGGAGTATTTCTTGGAGTTTATTCTCGATAAAATATTGGACAACACTTTTGTTCTTATGCCAACCGGTCGCCCTATAGGGAAACCCGTACCTGAAGAGTACGTTGAAAGAAAAAAATGAGACTGAGACTGAAAAGGGCAGGTCTACCGGTTGCCCAGGGGGTCGACCGGTGCCGTCGACCGGTCGCCCCCCGTGCGACCGGTGCCTGCAACTCTTGGATTGAAACAGAACTTTTGTCTTTCATTTTCGATGAAGTGCGATCGGTTGTAGCTAGGGTCGACCGGTCGAGGTGCACGCCGACCGGTCGCCCTATGTAAATTGTTGTTATGTTATTTCAAACTTCTATTTCTGCGCGACCGGTCGCCCTTAAGTTTGACAGCAAAAATGTAACCGTTGTGCAGCAGACATCTTTTCCTTAATTTGTGGGATTGATTTCTAACAACTCTTTTCTTCAATTGTCTTGCAATTTTTTACAGAATTCATGTCCCCAAGAGGAGCCTATCATGTACAAGACATCTTCTATAAATAGAAGAAGAATTGAAGCAACACATGAAGAGAGAAAACTACAACACAACAAGATACACTCAAGAATACACTTGTTCTTACATTGTCTTATTTCTTGTTGTAATTTGCCTAGCTATTCACTTTCACATCCTTGAGGTCTAGGATATTCTTGATTACACTTGCACTCAATTGTATTATTCATTATCGAGTTGTAATCTTGAATTTTTGGGTTATCATTCAACACAAGATATCCTTGTGAGTGTTCTTGTGGTAAGAACACACTTGGGTGATCTAGGTGTTAGGTGTGAGAAGATTGTGGTAATCTTCTTGTTGAGGTGTTGAAGAATTTGGTATTCTTCAAGGTTGAATATTGTGGTAATCTTCACAAGGTGCCGTTGGAGATTGTGGTAATCTTCAAGTGAGATTGTGGTAATCTCAAAGGTGGTGTTGAAGAAGAGTGTGGTGCTCTTCTAGGTGATGTTGTAAGTCGGTGTTGTATTAATTTTGGTAATTAATAAAATCTTTTTTCTTTTTGAAATCCATCCCGGATATACTGGGGTGGTAGAGGATTAGGCCCTAGGTGGGTTGAACCTCTTTAAATCGACGTGTGTTGTTTACACTCCGCACCTTTATTATTGTCTTTGAGCATTCGGTTCGAAAAAGAGGGCAAAATCGAAAAGATGGAGATAATCTATTCACCCCCCCTCTAGATTATCGTAGCCGCTTGGACTTACATTATCAGCACTCCATATGAGCATCATTCCATACAAAGCTTTGAAATATCGGACTTGCTCGATTCTCATTGCAGTCTGTTGTTGAGTCCATTCCCTTAGTCTCACCACGATGCCTCTTAGATTGGCTGCGAGAGTGGCATCGCGATTGTCCAGACGCAAATCCAGAGAGGCCTGATGACATTCCATCTTCTCAATCTCTTCGCAGATTTTCTTGAAGACGTCATGGAACTCAGCTTGTGTGTTGGATCAGCTATTGGCCTATCTGTGTCAAAGTTGAAGTCTGCTGGAATAATCGTGTCAGAGAAATGACGGGTCTTTCGACCTTGTGTTTCTCTCTCTCAGATTGATTGTTTCTTCTTCCAATTCAGGCAGATCCTTAGAGAAGGGGAACATATATTGAAATGCATCATCGCGCACGTATGGAATATCTTGTTGCTCAGGTGCTTGCGATGATTCAGCTTGTTTTGCCTCATTCGGCCGCGACTTCATTGGCGTCGCAGTGGGTGGGAGCTGTGGACTAAGTTGTAGGAGTCGTTATTGCTGTAGCTATGGGAACCTGCACAGATGACTCGTTTCCAACTGGGGTAGTTGACACGTTTTGCCTAGCTGACGGAGCCTAAGCTGTCTTAACAGCTTCCTCGGTCTCAGTTGGTTTTTCCAATTGAGTAATTTTGTCCTCAACTGTATCATCAGCTTCATCGGAGGATGATGAAACCTGTGGAGTTGGCTCATCATCAAAATTGAACCTCATCCGAGTCGTCTTGTCACTAGCTTGACTCTAAGATTTTAGAACATCGGCAGCTGGGTCTACTAAAGGATCTTCAGGCAGGGTGGACTCAGCTTCATCCTCTGACCCTAGAAATGATGTGTCAATATTTTCTTCGGAGTCATGAAGGGCACCAATAACTTCTTCTGTGGTTGCACCTTCAAATAGATGGATGTTCTTGTTTCCATCATCTTTACCAAGGGAAGTCACAACCACTCTTTGGTCTTCAATACCCCCAGCAGTCTACACTGCTGCAGGGCCTTCTTCAATCCCTTCGACAGTTTTAACTGTCTTAGGGTCTTCTAACATCCCTTCAACAGATTCAGCTGTCTTAGGGTCTTGGACAGTGGCATCCATAGGAGTCTCAACCCCTTGGATTGCACTTTCAGATCCCAGAGTGTTAACTCCCAGGGCTTTACCATCATTTTCCTCAGCTGTGGCAGCAACGTCATCAACCTTCAATACAGCTGACATCGCAGCTAACATATTTAATTGTTTGAGCGTCGTTAATGTCGCTCTATTCTGTTGTAATTTCCTTCTCAACTTCGTCTCCTAACTTCATAAGTGTGTCTCCCACAGCTTCCTCCAACCCAACCGTGGTGGAGAGAGTTTCCCCCTCAGCTTGCGCACTAGCTGAGTGACTAATAGTGGGGTCACTCTGCTCCTGAGACGCGGATTTTTCCTCTAAGTGTACAGCCGCAGGGGCAGGCGTGTTAACACCTTCATCAAAGGTTGGCTTGGCTTGGGTGCCCAAATTCCCAGCTTCATTGCCATTTCCCTTAGAGCCATCCTCTGATTGTACGGGGGACGTAGCTGCAGCAATGTCTGTCACAATGTGTTGCGCCACTCCCAAGGGATCAGTCTGCAGAAGGGCTTGAGATGACTCTCTTGGACCCTCCAGTAGACTTAGCTCGTGCATTACTCTGGATTCCTTCATAGCTTGCTGCAGTTCTGACGACTTTGTTGCAGCAGCAGGATCCATGTCTTCATCACTGTCTGTGAACTCTGGAAGATGTTCGTGAGTATGCTTTAGAGAGCCTGTAAATGCGCACATCTTAGATTTTTCCAAGGCTCGGGCTTGCTCGGTAGCTCTCTCATTCTCCTCCTCCTTAAGAATACGGAAAATGTCCAGAAAGTTGGCTTCATTTAGGGCAGATCGAACATCATCAACACCAAGGAATTGGAGAAGATCTTCTTCTTCCTCGATGAACTCAGGACGAGTGAACTGCATCCTTGAGTGATCCAACTTCCATGCCCTCCATTCCCTCGAGCGCTTTTGAATGTCAGGGTAAACTGGAGAGTACATAATCGCATCATCGACTTCATCTCCAGTTTCCGGAATGGGAGCTAAGAGACCTTGTTCTTACTAAGATGCAGCAACATCAGTTATAGGAGGGGAAATAACTTTTTCAAAAATAGGCTCTATTGTCTCGGCTGCATCAACTTCCTCAGTTGTCTTCCTCACAACTCGGTCTTTGTGAATCCTCTGTTGATCATCATCAGCAGACTGCGTGGACTTATTAACAACTTCAGGAGACTGCTCTTCCTGAACATTAGCAGTCTCAATTTCTTTCTCCAGCTGAGTACCGGATTCAAATGTCTTTTTTAACTCAGATCGCCTGAACAACCGTCTCTTTCTGGATGGGAGCAGGGGAACCTCTGGTTCCACATTCTCAGGCTCCTCAAAAGTGAAAGCTTTTAGACTTTTCTTAGAGGCAACTCCCTTTCTTGACTTGGCAGTTCTCTTTCTCTTTACGATAGGGGAGGGAATATGGTGTTCCTCCTCTATCTCGGCTGCATGGGTAGGTGACTCGGCTGCATGGGCAGGAGCTTTGGACTTGGCTGCGGGAGCATGGGCTGTCTTTGTTTTGGCTGCGGGGGCAGGAGAAGGCTTGGATACTGCAACTCTCTTCTAAGCTAGAGGAGTTTCAGTTGTGTCTTTAGGATCAGTTGATTCCCCCTCACTGGTATCAACCCTTCTAGCATGAACTCTCTTCTGGGTTGCTGAGAGGTTGCCTCTAAACATCTTTTTGTTGACATGGAAGGGCTTGCCATGGCGTAATGCAATTCCCTTCACCTCCATAAGATGGACAATAACTAGGCCATAGCCCAGGGAACATCCAAAGGACCCATCCTCCTTGTATGTCCTGTTCAGCACATTTTGGCAGTATCTACTGTAAACAAACTCAGCCCAGTTTCCTTTCTTTTCTTGCATGATCACAACCATCACGATCAGCTTAGTTTTGGACAGCTGATTGAAGCTTCCAAATTTCATGTCAACACACTTCGAGATGACATCCATCAGCTTGTGATAGTCGTTCTTCAACGAATTTTTCTTGGCTGTATAGATCACTTTCGCAGTACACTCGGGCTTGGCAAATTCTTTCCAAGCCGCAGTTAAGTCGACATCCTACTCAGTGATGTCCTTCAAACCCTTCGCGGGCAACAAACAGTGCTCAGCAAGGTCTTTGGCATTGCGTTTAATGACCTTGTTGTGGACGGAAGACTAGATTTCATCGTCCTGCACTTCAGCGTTCACGTAAAACATAGAGACCTCTTCAAGGTATGTATGTGTGAACTCCATCATCAAAAAGTCCTTCAGGACAGACTTCTCCAACTTCTCAGCTATTTTCTTGACAAGGCTCTCATCGATACCCTGTTTGATCATTCCTTCAAAATACACGGAAGCACCGGTGTGGATTTGCTTTGAGAGCTTCATGTAATCAAATTTTGGAGCCATTTTCAGAGACTTTACCGAATGAAATGAGAGAAAACTTGCTTGAAAGAACTAGGGTTTTTCGTTTAGTTTTAGAGAGAATACATTTTGTTTGCTTGAAGATGAATAGTTCGCGTGAGGAGAGAGAAAACTAAAGTTTCGCATATAAGGGACGTGAAAGGACGATTTTTACTTTTTGAAATTTTGATCGAGAAACGACTAAGATTGGAGCTTCAAAACCGCATTTAATTCCACGCATTAAATGCAGCAGCATTTATATCCAATCATATGGTTTACTGTGCAATTTTTACTGTGACCATCATTATTACGTTAACGTCATCCTTAAAAACATTCCCGCTCAATTAAAAATGACTGCGTTTTTGTCACTTAGCTCATAAATGATTCAGCTTATTTCCATTGTGACTTAACCCTTCTTCTCTCTCTTATGATGTAACTCTCTCTTATGATGTAACACATCTGTCAGCTAACTCGATACAGCTGACTTCCCGATAAAGCTGTTTCACTTGGTTGAATTGTGAAACTTGCTTTACTTCCATTTTCTCATCTTTTATCTCTGCTAGTTGAGTCTTTTGAGCATAAACTCAACTTAATTAACCCTAACTCATTCTTGAGCTCTTCAAATCTTGATTCACATAAAGGCTTTGTGAATATATCAGCTAACTGTTTATCAGTTGAGATGTATTCCAATGTGATGTCTTTCTTTTCAACATGATCCCTTATAAAATGATGTCTGACATCAATGTGTTTTGTTCTTGAATGCAACACTGGATTTTGAGTGATTGCAATAGCACTAGTGTTATCACACATATTTGGAATCTCTCTTTCTTCAATATCATAATCTCTCAGTTGTTGTCTCATCTATAAGACTTGGGCACAACAAAGCTGCTCGCAGCTATGTATTCTGCTTCAGCTGTGGATGTGGCTATTGAATTTTGTTTCTTACTGAACCAAGAAACCAATCTATTTCTGAGCATTTGACATGTACCAGAGGTACTCTTTCTGTCAACTCTACATCCAGCATAGTCTGAGTCTGAGTAACCAATCAGCTTGAATCCACCTTCCTTTGGATACCATAAGCCAACTTCCGGGCATCCGTTCAAATATCTTAGGATTCTCTTAGTTGCAGTCATGTGGCTCTCCGTTGGTGCAGATTAAAATCTTGCACATACACCTACTGCAAAAGTGATGTCTGGCCTGCTTGCTGTTAGATAGAGCAGATATCCAATGAGTGCTCTATATCTGGTTTGATCAACAACTTTTCCATCTACATCCATGTCCATCTTTACTGAAGTATTCATTGAAATTTTTACAGAAGACTTCTCTTTCATACCAAATTTCTTCATTACATCTGGGGTATATTTTGTTTGACTTATGAAGGTTTCATCCTTCAATTGCTTGACTTGAAGTCCTAAGAAGAAAGTTAGCTCTCCCATCATGCTCATCTCAAATTTACCTTGCATGAGGTTTGAGAACTTGTCTCACAGCTATTTATTTGTGGAACCAAAAATGATATCATCCACATTTATTTGAACAAGCAGTATACTCTCTCCATCTTGAATTCTGAAGAGTGTTCTATCAACTTTGCCTTTGGTGAATCCATTGTCAGTTAGGAAATGAGACAATGTATCATACCAGGCTCTTGGTGCTTGTTTCAATCCATATAATTCTTGCTTGAGGGGTTAGTGCTATAAGATAATCCAACCAAACTATAGCCAAAAGATTTGACTCTAAGAGGTTGCCATCTATCAGTGCCATAATCATAGTGCACATTAGCAAATTTCTTGGGGGTTTTTGGTTCATACAGCTGTATATTTTGTCTGTATGCCTATGTGTGTTTTAGCAATTGCTTTCTTGGGGTAGTTATGGTATTTCTGAGTGTAGTGCTTGGGTGCGTATATGTGCTGATGATAGCTCTTTTTCCTTTAGAATGACCTTTGTTGGGGTTTAGGTCTTTGCCATTTTGGCTTATATTCCATAGGTCTTTGTTGATATTTCACATTATTCCAATCAACATAGTTTGGATAGTTTCTACCATACCCATCATATGTGTTTCTTTGATGAAATTTCTGGGATTTTTGGTAGCTCTGTTTGCTTTTCACAGAGTATTTTCTGTTTGGAGTTTGCTAAGGAACTCGGCTAGATTTCTTGTCAGCTATCCTCTCAGCATACTCGACTGGCTGTTTTCCTTTCCCTTTGTATCCAAGGCCCGTTTGTTTGTGATTGTGCTTCGGAGTGAATGTGGGTGCAGCATTTGGTGTTTTGGGTTTTTGGGATGCTTCATTACTTCAAGATCCTTTTTCCAAAATCACTCTTGGAGTTTGAATATGCACAAAGGAATTAAATCCTATGCATGTCTTATCTCCACATACTTTTTGGCTCGTAATAAGACCATCCAATGATGTAGATACCTTTGTAAATGAGGCAATCACATTTTTGAGATTTTTTTCCCTCTTTTCTATAACAGCTAACTCTGTTGTGATCTTTGCATTTTCAGCCTTCAACTTAGTGTTCTCATCAGCTATATAACTCAGAGTACTCAGCTCTTTAGTCAGCTGTGAGTTTTGGCTTTTAAGCTGGTTGTTTTCCTCATTTTGAATAGTGTGTGAGGATTTTATGTGTTCAAAATCTTTCATCATTTTACCTAATGAATCATAAAGATTAGTGGTGGATGACGTATGTGTGTCACAATCACTATCACTTGAGTCACTTGAATCATAAAGATTAGTGGTGAATGAGATGAGTTAGAGTGTACCTCATCTTCTTGATCTGGTTGATCTTGTTCCTTAGCCATAAGGCAAATCATAGCCTCTTCCTCAGAGTCACTTGAGTAGTCAGCCTCACTACTATCTCGAGTCATTGCTTCTTTCTTTAGACTTGTCTCGTCTCGTGATCTCAAAGCAGCCTAACATGGCTTTCTTCTTTTCCTGTCTTTTTTCACTGAAGACTTTTCTTTCTTCTTCATTTCTATACTTGTTGACTGGTGGATAAGAACAGTCAACAGCAAAGTGTCATGGTTGTCTGCAGTTCCAACACAGGTTCTCAACTCTTTCATCAGCTCTGTTTGCTCTTGGATTATCAGCTCTCTGATATTCAACCCTTTGATGCTCAGTTCTCTTAGGAGGCCTATCTTCCCTTGACTTGGAAGGTGCTAAATGTCTTCTAGAAGTTTCACCATTATTTCTCTTATAATTCTTATTAAAGAACTTGTTGAATCTTTTGACCATCAGGCAATCTCCTCTTGGTCTATGGCTTTCTTTGGCTCAGTTCTTTTCCCTTCACTTGCCATTAGTGCAGCTGTCTTAGGCACATCTGTCTCCTTTTGCACTTTTCTTCTCAGCTCAAACTCATAGGCTTTGAGGTCTAAGTATATCTCATGGTTAGATGTTCTTGAGAGGTCCATTGAATGTCTCAGGTTCATAGCCTTCATTTCCCATTCAGCTGGGAGGCTTCTTAAGATCTTCATACACATTTCCTTCTGTGTATATTCCTTCCCAAGAGCTGAAAGCTAATTTGTGATCTCAGTGAATCTGGCATCCAGCTGATCCAAGGTTTCACCTGCAATCATTTTGAAATTTTCAAATTTTTGAACAGCAACGGACAGTTTATTTTCTTTAATTTGTTCTTATATAAAGTCAGCTTGTTCCAGATTTCTTTTGCAGATTTGCAGGATTTGACTCTATTAAACATTGCTTTGTCCAATGTCTTGTAGAGTGTAAGTCCAAGTGGCTACAATAATCTAGAGGGGGGTGAATAGATTATGCCAATTTTTCGCAAATCACCCTCTTTTTCGAAACAACGAGTAAATAACAAGAATGTAAATGCGGAAAATAAACAACACTCGTTGATTTAAAGAGGTTCAACCCACCTAGGGCCTAATCCTCTACCACCCCAGTATCTCCGGGATGGATTTTAAAAAAGAAAAAAAGATTTTATTAATTTACCAAAAATTAATACAACACCTTGAGGATTACCACAACCCTCTTTCACCACCTTGAGGATTACCACAATCCTCTTACAACACCTTGAGGATTACCACAACCCTCTTACGACACCTTTGAAGATTACCACAACCTTCAAACACCTATCACCTAGATCACCCAAGTGTATTCTTACCACAAGAATACTCACAAGGATGTCTTGTGTTGAATGATGACCAAAATCAAGATTACAACTCAATAATGATTGATACAATATGAGTACAAGTGTAATCAAGAATTGAAAGCCTAGACCTCAAATAAGTGCAAGTGAAAGTGCTTAAGCTAATACAACAAGATATATGAAAGTGTTTGCTCAATTGCTCTTTGCTTGTATATTGTGTGTTGTATCTTGTTGCTTGAATGAAGCCTCTATTTATAGGAGAGGACTTGGCTTTCATTTCCGGACATTGGCTCCTCCTCGGGGGAGTGATTTTTGCAAAAGAAACCATTTAAAATGATCAATATAGCTGTTAGAAATCAATCCCACAAAATAGGGAAAAGTTGTGCAAAACGCAACGGATAGTTTTTGATAAACATGGGGTTCGACCGGTCGCAGAGAGATAAGATTGAAATTGAATTCTGCGAATTTTTACACAGGGGACCGGTCGAAGGGGGAGTGCGCGACCGTCGCCTTTAGTGTGACCGGTTGCCTTGCGATTTTACGAAATAGAGAAGCGGAACAAAATCCAACTTGCAGTGCAATGTCGCCCGGCCGGTCGGTCGGTCGACCGCACCGGCCGCCCACCTGGTCGGCCGGCCGCATACCGCCTGTTTTTCTTACGCCCCATTTTCTATTTTCGACTCAACTCAGTACGGATTGCCCTATAGGGCGACATCGAGCCTCGAAACAAAAGTGTTGTCCAATGTTTTATTGAAAATAAACTTCAAGAAATACTCCGAAAAATAGTAAAAACATTTTAAGTTGATCGGAAGTATTTAGACAACATTTAGGGACATAGTTTTGGTTTAAAAACTTATTAGAATAAAATCGAACATAATCATCAAAATCATGATAAAAACATTTATCTAACAAACTCCCCCTTTTTGATGATTACAAACCAAAACAATTTTCTTGAGGACGATTTGAAAACCAAATAAAATTTTCGGTTTTACGAGTAAACTATCCGTTAGAAGTATTTCATACAAAGCTCCCCTATTTATGAGCATATCAACAAACGATTATTATAAGTAAGAAGCACAAGCTATAACAAGCTTATATAGAATGCATCATGAGCTAAGGAGCTCCCCCTGTCACAAAACTTATAAACAATTTCATCCGAGTCCAAAATTCAAGCCATGGACTAGGTATTAGAATCCACAATACTTATTGCGAGCTTTTATGAGCTTTTCTTGAGCTAATGAGCTAATATCCTGTTTCTCCCCCTTTGGAATCATCAAAAAGAACGTTAGAATGGTGAAAACACCATACAATAATATCAAAGTGCGCCAAAGGGACGGTTTATTAACCGTTGAGCAATGAAAGCATAATAATCCAAGGAAAATGGGAGAAATGTAATATGAAGAGTTCATACGCTTGTTTTGTTTGTCAAAACATGATCTCAATAAGTATAGAAAACTTTTGAAAGCAAGAGAATCATGTATAAGTTGAAATTTTCATTGCGACATATCATCGAACACCTTGTGTGCGTTAAAAAGAAAAGAGGTTGAATATAACCTTGGTAAATGGTTCAAGCCAAAAATTTTCAACATCAATTCAAGTCAATCATCATACATAACAACACAACAACCAAGCTCATCATGATCATACGAAAATTACATCAAAAATTTTCAAGAAACTCGAAAACTCAAGGGTTCCACCCAATTCAGTAAAAGAAGCGAAATTCTTACCATTTGATCGGAAAGAGTGAGCCATAATGATGATGATCATGCTATATAATGTCCATGTTGTGTAAAATATGCATGAAAACCATTTTTGAATGAAATTTGAGTGAATTTGGCAAAGGGGACGAAAAATGGCAAAAAATTTGTTAAAATAAAGAATGCTGAAGACAGAAAGTTTAAAAGCCAAAATATAGCTTAGGGCGACGGCCGAGGTTGAGGGCGATCGGTCGAGGTTGAGGGCAACGGTTGCCCTCAACTTCTTCAAACCATTTGTTTTGTCGATTTTTCCAAAATCCGAATTTTCAACCAAAATTCCGATTTTTTTTCGCCCCTAAGTTTTAAAACGTGCAAAATGCAAACGTAAGCTTCATTCAATATGCATTATGCCTAACCGAGCTCGTATTGAAGAAAAAGTCTCGGAAGATAGCGGTTTTGTGAAAATATCCGCTAATTGATCTTGAGATGGTACAAAGGATATCTCAATTTTACGTTTTGAAACACAATCCCTTAGAAATTGATGTCGAATCTCAATATGTTTAGTACGGTTATGATGAACCGGGTTTTGAGCAATATTTATAGCGGATATATTATCACAAAAGATAGGTACATTTTCAAAAGAGCATTTGTAATCCGCTAAGGTTTGTTTCATCCAAAGAAGTTGAGTACAACAAAATGCGGCGGAAATATATTCGGCTTCGGTCGTTGAAAGAGAAACACAGTTTTGCTTCTTTGAAAACCAAGAAACTAGGCAATCGCTTAAAATTGACATGATCCAGGAAGTACTTTTCCGATCATCAATATTTCCCGCATAGTCGAATCACTATAACCTTTAAGAGAAAAATTTTCATTCTTTGGATAAAATAAACCATATTGAATGGTGCCTTTCAAATATCGAAAAATCCTTTTAACGGCACTCATGTGAGATTCTTTGGGATTGCTTTGAAAACGAGCACATAGGCATACGGCATGAAGAATGTTCGGTCTACTAGCGGTTAAATAAAGTAAACTACCAATTATACCTCGATACTTTGATTCATCCACGGACTTGCCTTTCTCATCTTTGTCAATTTTGACATTTGTTGCCATAGGAGTAGAGACGGTTCTTCCTTCTTCAATGCCGAACTTTTTCAAAAGTTCTTTTGTATATTTTGATTGCGAAATATAAATACCTTCTTGACATTGCTTAATTTGAAGTCCAAGAAAGAAGTTAAGCTCCCCCATCATACTCATCTCGAATTCTCCTTGCATTAACTTAGAAAATTTCTTGCACAAAGAATCATTAGTAGCACCAAAGATAATATCATCAACATATATTTGCACAAGTAAACAATCTTGCCCTTTTTCAAAAACAAATAGAGTTGTATCAACTTTACCTCTTATAAAACTATTTTGTAAAAGAAAAGAACTAAGTCTATCATACCATGCACGGGGTGCTTGTTTTAAACCATACAAGGCCTTTTTAAGTTTATAAACATCATTAGGCCTAGAAAAATTTTCAAACCCCGGAGGTTGTTTTACATAGACTTCTTCTTGAATAATATCATTTAAGAAGGCGGATTTAACATCCATTTGGTAAAGTTTGAAATTTTTGAAGCAAGAATAGGCAAGCAAAATACGAATAGCTTCTAAACGTGCTACGGGTGCAAAAGTTTCATCATAGTCAATACCTTCTTCTTGACAATACCCTTGAGCTACTAACCTTGCCTTATTTCGAACAATGTTGCCTTGATCATCAAGTTTGTTAGGAAAACCCATTTTGTGCCAATAATGGTTTGAGAAGGAGGACAAGGTACCAATTCCCATACATCATTTCTTTCAAATTGATTCAACTCCTCTTGCATCTCTAGAAACCAATCCTCATCCTCAATAGCTTCTTTAGCATTTTTAGGCTCTTTTTGAGAAATAAGAGCTTTCTCGGCAAATTTTCTCCGAGTCATCACTTTGTCAAGGGGATCACCAATAATAAGATCTTTTGGGTGATCTCCCTTAAATTTTAATGCAACGGGAAGATCCGAGATATCACCTCTATCTTCTTGAGAACCATTTGAAGTGGACGGTTGATCATTTGATGTAGACGGTTGATCATCAATTTGAACAATTTGTTCAATAATATCCTCCTCATCACTTTCATCATTAGGAATTCTTTCAACTCCGAAGCTTCATTGAATTTAACATGGATGGATTCTTCAACAACTCCACTAGTCTTATTGTAAACCCGATATGCTTTGCTTTTTGTTGAATATCCCATAAATATCCCTTCATCGGCCTTAGGATCAAGTTTGTCCAATTGATCCTTGGTATTCAAAATAAAGCATTTACAACCAAATATCTTGAAATAACTAATATTTGGAGTTCTACCTTTCCAAAGCTCATATGGAGTTTTATTCATTTTAGGACGAATATAAACTCGATTAATGACATAGCAAGCAGTACTTACGGCTTCGCCCAAAAATACTTTGGAAGTGAAAATTCATTGAGCATGGACCGACTCATTTCTTGTAATGTCCGATTTTTCCGTTCGGCTACTCCATTTTGTTGAGGTGTCCTTGGAGCCGAGAAATTATGAGCATATCCTTTGGTTTCACAAAATACTCTAAATTCACCGTCAAATTCTCCACCTCGATCGCTTGAATAGACTTGATAGTATCTTCTTTTTCATTCTCAATAAGTCTACACAACTTAACAAACTCATTAACGGCATCGATCGTTTTTATTGGTAAGAAAAAGAGCCCAAGTATATCTCGAAAAATCATCGACTATAACAAAAGTGTAATGTTTTCCACTTAGACTAGCCGTACCAATGTCCCCGTACAAATCAAGGTGAAGCATTTGTAGGGGTTTGGTTGTGGAAATTTCATTTTTGGGCTTAAAACTACTTTTAACCAACTTGTTCTTTTGACAAGTGTCACATAAGCCAAGATTTTCAAAATTCAATTTGGGTAGTCCTTTCACATGTTGGTTTTTGTAAATATTTTTCAAATTCTTGTATCCAACATGTCCAAGTCGCCTATGCCATAAACTAGTTAAATCATTATTGGAGACTAAACAAGAAACATTTTGACTAACCAAATCACTTGTACAAATTTTGTAAAGATTGCCTTTTCTATTTGCTTCACAAATAATTTCACCATTTTTAAGTATAAGGCATTTTTCTTTATTAAAGGAAACATCATATTTTGAATCACAAAGTTGGCTAACACTTATCAAATTAAACTTAAGCCCTTCAACTAATAGAGCATTACTAAGAGAGAAAGAAGAGTTACCAATTTCTCCATTTCCAAGAATTTTTCCTTTGCCATTGCCGAACATGACCATACCCTCTTCTTGGAGTTTGATGTTGGTAAAAAGTTCTCTCCTCCCGGTCATATGGCGTGAACATCCGCTGTCCAAGAGCCATTTTGAGTCTTCCATTGTGGTTATAGCCCCTATTACCTACAAAAGAATTTCTTTTAGGTACCCTATAATTTTGGGGTCCATGGGGGTTAGTCTTGAGACCTTTGGGTCTCCAAACATGTCTTGAGCTATTTCTCAATTTGCAATTATTAGCATAATGTCCAACTTTGCCACAATAAAAACAAGTAGGAGTATTATAATTATTAGCACGTACAAAAGTCGGACTTTGGTTATTTTTCTTAAAAACACTTTGAAATGGCTTATAACCAAGTCCCGATTTGGAATGCTCACCTCTTTGTGCATCTAAAATTTTTGTAACTTTATCCGTACTTATGTTGAAGCGATGCATATCATTTTTCAAACATTCAATATCTTTTGTGAGCAATTCCTTTTCAGTTTCAAGAGAATGAATTCTAGTAAGAGTAAGAGCATGAGCTTTGTCTAGAGATTCATAAGAGGTAAATAATTTTTCTTTTTCAACTTTAATCTCCTTATGCTCTTTTTTCAAGTTTTTGTATTTAACGATTAAATTTTGAAACTCAATTTGCAATTCATCAAAATCACATTGCAAGTCATCAACTATGGATGAAGTAGAAGAGTTTGAGTGTACCTCATTGTTTTCATCGTCTATAGCCATGAGACCGTGTTCGGTTTCTCCTTCCTCATCGGTTGTTTCGAGTAGTTCATCCCAAGTTTTGACTTCCGAATTTAGAGCCTTCTTTTTTGTGAAAGGCTTCCTTTTCTTTTGCTCCTCTTCGTCGAGCTTCGGGCAATCGGCAATGAAGTGCCCGGGTTTTCTGCATTTAAAGCAAGCATTATCTCTTGGTTTTCTTGCTTTATTTTTATTCACAAATTTTGCAAATTTTCGAACAAGTGCGGCTGTCTCCTCATCATCATCATTATCATAGTATGCATTAGAAGAAGAAGCAAGACCTTTAGGAATAATTTGCATACCCGATTGATTTGTGGATGGTTTGGAATTTTTCCTCTCCTTGAGATAGACTTCATAAATGAGGAGATTTCCAATAAGCTCATCAAACTTGAGTGTCTCAAGATTTTGTGCCTCCGTGATTGCCGTTACTTTTTCGGACCATGAGCCGGGAAGTGCATTTAATACCTTGGTCACCTTGTCTTCTTCGGAGATGACTTTGCCGAGGGCCACAAGAGGATTGACAATATTGTCAAGCCTTTCCACCATTTTGGAGATGCTTTCGCCATCATACATGTTAAAGTTTTCGAAGTCTTTAACGAGCATGGTCTTTCTTGCTTGCTTGACTTTCTTAGTCCCTTCATAGATTGTCTCCAATTTTTCCCAAACTTCATGTGCCGACCTTATGCCTCTTATGCGATTGTACTCGGTGGCGGTAAGAGAACAATGCAAAATATTTAAGGCCTTACCGTTTAGAGAGAAAGCATTTTTGTCGTTTTCATCAAACTCCTTGAAAGGTTTAGGAGCCAAGGTGCCATCTTCCGATTTCTTTGTTGGTTGATCAACTCCTTCAATGACCACATTCCAAATGTCGAACCCGCACCCTTGTAGGAAACACTCCATACGGTCTTTCCAAAATGCGTAGTTGTTGGCGTCGAATAGTGGTGGCTTGTTGGTGGAGGCGCCGGTGGTGAGATGAGCATCATTTGTAGCCATGGATCTTTCCTCTTTACTCGGAACGAGCTAGCCAAAGAGTTTGGCTTTGATACCACTTGTAAGTCCAAGTGGCTACAATAATATAGAGGGGGGGTGAATAGATTATGCCAATTTTTCGCAAATCACCCTCTTTTTCGAAACAACGAGTAAATAACAAGAATGTAAATGCGGAAAACAAACAACACTCGTTGATTTAAAGAGGTTCAACCCACCTAGGGCCTAATCCTCTACCACCCTAGTATCTCCGGGATCGATTTTAAAAAAGAAAAAAAGATTTTATTAATTTACCAAAAATTAATACAACACCTTGAGGATTACCACAACCCTCTTTCACCACCTTGAGGATTACCACAATCCTCTTACAACACCTTGAGGATTACCACAACCCTCTTACGACACCTTTGAAGATTACCACAACCTTCAAACACCTATCACCTAGATCACCCAAGTGTATTCTTACCACAAGAATACTCACAAGGATGTCTTGTGTTGAATGATGACCAAAATCAAGATTACAACTCAATAATGATTGATACAATATGAGTACAAGTGTAATCAAGAATTGAAAGCCTAGACCTCAAATAAGTGCAAGTGAAAGTGCTTAGGCTAATACAACAAGATATATGAAAGTGTTTGCTCAATTGCTCTTTGCTTGTATATTGTGTGTTGTATCTTGTTGCTTGAATGAAGCCTCTATTTATAGGAGAGGACTTGGCTTTCATTTCCAGACATTGGCTCCTCCTTGGGGAGTGATTTGCTGCAAAAGAAACCATTTAAAATGATCAATATAGTGTTAGAAATCAATCCCACAAAATAGGGAAAAGTTGTGCAAAACGCAACGGATAGTTTCTTTGATAAACATGGGGTTCGACCGGTCACGCAGAGATAAGATTGAAATTGAATTCTGCGAATTTTTACTGGGGGGGTCGGTCGAAAAGTGCGACGGTGCGGCCGCTCTTAGCGTGACGGTTGCCCTTGACGATTTTACGAACAGAGAAGTGCGGAACAAAAATCCAACTTGCGCAGTGCGGGTCGCCCGGCCGGTCGGCCGATCGATTGCACGACCGCCGCCCACCTGGTCGATCGGTCGCCCGCCTGTTTTTCTTACGTCCCATTTTTCGTTTCTCGACTCAACTCAGGTACGGGTTGCCCTATAGGGCGACCGGTCGAGCCTGAAACAAAAGTGTTGTCCAATGTTTTATTGAAAATAAACTTCAAGAGATACTCCGAGAAATAGTAAAAACATTTTAAGTTGATCGGAAGTATTTAGACAACATTTAGGGACATAGTTTTGGTTTAAAAACTTATTAGAATAAAATCGAACATAATTATCAAAATCATGATAAAAACATTTATCTAACATAGAGTAGGTCCTTGGCCACATTGTCCAAGTTGTATCTCTTTCTATCCTCATTAGTCCACTCAGTCCTTGGTTTTTCAACCATGGTTGGTCTTGCTTCAGCAACAACTTCTTCTTCTTCAGCTGCAGCTGCTCTTATTCTAATCGTGTTCACTTTGAGTATTTACAATGGCCCATCCTCTATCACAAGCCACATTTCATCATGTAATGCAGATAGATGAGCCTGCATACGAATTTTCCAATCATCAAATTCTTCAACAGTGAACATAGGGTCTTTGAAACACAAGTGTTTGAAAAACCTTTTAGAAAAGATAGAGATCTAGTTCAGTAACCAGTGCGGAAGGCTCAATGAACTAACCGCCCTGATACCACTTGTAGGTCCCAAGGGTGTGAAGTAAGGTTTAGAAGGGGGTTGAATAAACCTTACCAGATTTTTGAATTTAGTCATTTTAAAATTATTCAACAGAGTTGACTCAAGTTGTGTCCTGGATGGACAGCTAAGTTGGCTTTTCAGCTAAGTTACCCATTCAACAGACTTGATAGAGCTGTTGATAGTATAATGGCGATTGGTTTTATGAGAGGAAGACTTAACACCCTTTGTTTAGAATTAGCTTATTTTAAACACTTGATTTTTAGCACTTTGTTATTTATCAGTTGGATAGAAAATATAATACTTCACAGCAGATATAAAGTAAATATGCAGGAAAGTAAGTTTGTTGAAAGTAAATAACACAAATATTTTATAGAGGTTCGAAGATGGGGTAATTCTTCTAATCCTATCTTCTCCAGCTCCTGGAGGAATCCACTATGTAACAAATCAGTTTACAAAGCGGTGAACAGTATGGACACAGCCTTGATCACACAGTTGGCTTCTCTTGCGACTCAACTTCTTCACAGGGCAGCTGCCTTGCTACTTCAGCTCACTTAAGTTCTTGGATTTGATCACGAAGCCCTCCAACAAACTTGATGATGGTTCGACCTGGAACCTTTCTACAATCCTGACTTGGAAAGTAGACCCATTTGTTTTCTTCAAAAGTTTCCTCTTCAACAGATTTGAAGTTGTCTTTCCTTCACAACTTGTGTTGGATCGATTTCCTTTGAGTTTCAGGCTTGAGGAATTGCTTGAATATTTATGAGAATATTGCAGGTTAAATGCTTGAATATTGCTTGCTTGTTCGTGGTTCAGGTAACCTCTTCTCAATAATTTCCTCAGCCTTTTAAGTGCATATTTGAAATTTTGCCCGTTGAAGAGATAGGCTAATTCAAATGTCACTTTGTGTTCGTTGGCTTGTCTTGTCTGGGTCTGCAGTCCTTGATCTTGACCTTTCCTCGTATTAGATGTCTTCGCAACATTGCAGGTGCCTGACACAAGGTGCAGTGTTTCCCATTGGTTCATTCATTTTGCACAATTCTGGGACTAACACTTTAGACCTGACAGCTTTGACATATTACTATATTGAGTAATATTCTCTACTTTAATTAACGAATCTAAGTCAGTTGTCTTTGACTAGGCATTTAACATTTATAGCCAGGTGACTTGAATCTACTCCAATCATTTCACTTTGTCACTTCAACTTGTAGACTTGGCTTCATGAGTTGACTTGACTGACTCTTCTTACAGTTTTTCCCCAACTGACTCTTCTTCAGTCGAGTCCTTGACTTTCTTCGTGGCCATACTTAGCTGACACACATCAGAGTATTCACATAGTCTGCAGTTGACTTGTTGCAATCCTTGGTATAGCTGACTTGACTCAGTTTTTCCAGCCCTATCTATTACAATACAAGCTACAAGGAAAATAGGGTGCCAACTTCCTAGTTTAAGTTTTACATGGTATCATCAAAATCTACTCAATAAATTTCCTAACAATCAAAATCGGGCACGGGCAACCACTACATACTACAGAACATACAAATTGATCCGCCTACGAGTTTCGCAAATCAATCGGGAAAAAAAATACAAACAAAATAAGAAAACTACAACCTAGCAACAAATAAAAAACAAAGAAACAAAACAACAACCTAGCAATCAAAGAAACAAATGGTCTCTCCCTCCCCCAAATTCACAGCCACATCCTAACACCAGCCCTCCCCCGAATCTGCCGTCGTCGAACAGTTGGCCCGCCACCACGAAAAAACACTCAAAGCCTGAATCTTGAAGTAGAGAAGAAAAACATCTTACATGGGTTCTTATACGGCGACCAGAAAGTATTCGGATGTCCCCGACCTTTGTGGCTGAGCATGAGCCAAACCAGACAAATCAGACAGTTGTTAAAGCTTCCATCTCAAATGAGAAGAAAGCATCAAGGGAGGGGGAAAGGGGGTGGATGGCTGGTGGGGGTGGGAAAAGAAAAATGGATTAGGTTTTGGTGGGTTTTTTTAGAGAGAAGGGGGAGAGAAATATAGAGAGAGAATTTACAATGTTTCAATGCTTAAGTTTCGCAAGTTCTCATCCTCAACTTTTAGATTTTGATTAAAAGAAGCTAAAGCAAAAACAAAAACTACTATTTAAAACAACAGAAAAATGGCATTTTCTCTAAAATGTGCGAATTGTTTTGGTGTTCGCAAACACTCCCTTAATATAGAACCATGAAATGCCTTTTCTAAGCGGAAAGAAAAAATAATTGCACCCATAAAATTGGCTTGTAATCAAGCAATGGCAATTGACATTAAGTAATGTAAGTCCATTCTAACAACAACAATAAACTAAGTCTTATTCCACTACGTGTGGTCGGCTATATGGATCATATCACGTCATTAATTACGGTTAAATGACATATTTTTATTTATTTCTAGATATAACATGTTTTTAATAGTTTTTTTTCAAGTCTTTAAAAATTATGTGAAAATCAATTTCTTGACAAGGCAAGTATTCTAAAATGTGGAGAACATGACTGAAAGAACTGTAATAACATGATATCGAAGCTAACAAGTTTAAGATTTTGTACCCAATAAAGAATTTTAAAGCCAGGACACAGAATTGTAAAAAGAGTACTTTAGTTGTACTTTGGCTTAATTTATGAAGAATGAAAAATGGAATGTCAACAGTATATGTGGAAAGGCACTATAAAAAGGAGTGTTATTTAGGAAACCCCGCTAAAGTTAAGTATATTGTTACGGAAGCAAGCTTATCTCAATTCATTTATTTACATTTATTATTTTAAGACTAAAGAATGTTTTTCTTAAAATAAATGGAAATATATATAATATAAAAAAAAAGGAAATGTCTTGATCACAAGCCGATCAGGTATCAAAAGAAAAACCAGTGTTAAACTTTGGAAAAAAGAAACAACGAAAAATAACTTAAAGATGCAATTTAAATTAAGGGCATCTATTTCTAAAGTATTTTCGAATGACATTATCATTTGTTTTTTTAGCACGTGCTCAAGTATCGTCTTGATGGTCTGATAAATTTGACTGTGATGTGGCATGTGCAACGTCGGCCCAGGATTCCTGAGCCGCAGTTGTCATAGCTTTAATAGCTTCTGAGGAATCACATGAGTGAATCACAAACGGAGAGTCGCTAGCCTGGTCTTTAAAGCTTCAAATTAAATGCGCATTAACTTGAAAATCAAAGTTAAGAGGATACTTTGATGTTAGAGATGTTGAATCATGAGCTGAAGTCAAAGTTGTTTCATCATTCTCTTTCAGATTCGAACTTGATTCAACAACATTAGAATAAACCACACAACTAGCGGATTATCTTGCGTTGTTGACAAAGTGTGATCATTTGTATTGTTTCAAAGATACATCTCGAAATGAGACACGAACTCGCAATCTTTTCCTTTAGAGTATCAAACGGATTGCAGTAGAGATGTTTTCTTGAGGGCATGAAGGGTTGGTATTTATTACTAGCTGATTTTTTATTATTGGCTACAAACCGTCATTGTCCATCTGAACTACTGGCGTTTGGACCATAGAGAAGATTTAAAAGTCTCATGATTAACATCATTAGCTAAGATATCAAAAGAATTGCCTAGAGGGACATCAATAGGAGTCTAAACCATGGCCTGGGAGAAAAAACTGACATGTAAATCGGAACTAGTCACCAAAATATTTTTTATTTAGTCGAATTAAGGGAGGAATTGCCCTTATCAGCAGACTCTGGTTCTTCCATGGGACGAAATGTCTTTCTAACTTGGGACCTACCCTTCTTGAAGGAGTGCTCACTACCAGGCCTATTTTGGATAGGATAGAAGACAAATTGCGAAGGCAAGATGCAAGAGAATGACCCGTAATCTTATAATTTGAACAAAACTCCAGTAATTTCTCGTAACTCAACGAAACAAAGACGCAATGACCCATACGTTCTACCATAATATAATTTCGGAGAGATTGAGCAAGATCAATATCCACAAGAACGCGCACAAAATGCCCAAGTGATCTGTTCAACGATTTCTCATCAATGTGAATATGAGCACCCACAACCTTAGCAATTCCTATAATAAGACCTAGAAAATGTTTGGCTGAGTTTTTTTTTTTTTGGAAAGCAGAATATTTGGCTGAGCTTATAATTTTTTCAAAACATATTATAAGTTCTTAAAATATCTTATAAAATATATGAACTTAAGTCTTTTAAAAAAGATCAACCACACAGCCTCTTAGTTGGTCTTGAAACCTTAATGTCCAAAAGAAGAGTGTGGTTGCTTGATTTTTGTTCAGAAATTTCTTTTACTAGATAATGTTGGAATTTGGTTTATAGAAATTGGGTATTGACCCGATTTTGACCTAATATTTAAGTCATTTCCATTAGTGAAAATTGGAATTAAATTATTTGTTAAAATTCTACTAAGTGAGTAGATGAGATTGACAATTGAAATTTCTCAAAACCAATTCCGGGTGAATGAGAAATTAATGCTAGAAGTTAGCCACTTAAAACTAGAAAATGATATGAAAAATGAAAAATGTGGGGAATGAGAAAAGTTCCATCCCACATAGAGTAGAAAGCCAAAGTTTGCTCAATTTATAAATCCCAAGTTGGACAATTGGGTTTGGGCCCTTGGGGCACCAAAGTTTTTAAAGGGGTGGGGACCAACATGCTTGTGGGTTTAGTTCAAAACACACACGCAAGCGCGTCGGCTTGGCGTGGCCCGGGTCTGGGTCGTGGGTCGCGGGCCTGGGCTTCAAGGCCCTTATACTTTTTGGGACCAAATTTATTTGAAATCTTTTAAAATATTAATTAATTATTTTTAATTAATTCCAATGGCGGTCTGTGCGCAGTGCGCACTTTCAAGATAAGACAGCACTACCGCATGTGCTGCCCAGGCCAGCGTGCGCGCACGTCTGAACTAATGCATATGTTCGAGCAACCAGGTATATTTTTGGCTGTAGACATATGTCTTTTTGATCCAAAAGACATATACTTTCCATGAGACACCTTGATGCCTATATATACGAGTCTCTGCAGATGAAATCAGATATGAAAATCAGATAATAAAATTGAGCCATTTTGCATCTGCATATTGAATGCTCCCTTCAAAAGCTTGAAAGTTTCAAACACTATACAGTTCGTTTGATAGTTCGATTTTTGCAAGTGCTGCTAAATCATACTCGTTTAAGTCGTTGTATCTTAGGGACGATCGCCAAAACCGTAAGCATTTTGTATACAGGGCAATTTCGTCTTACAGAGACAGTATCCAATACTGGCATCGATTTAGCCAGATTATCGAAACACTTTCAGCCATTTTCTTGTTCAGTAAATCACCCAAACAACAAATAATAGTCGCATAAACTTTGTTTTCTTCTAAAAATCAAATTTAAGAGTGTAGTTTGATATAAGTTGAAAGTGTTAATGATAACAATGGATTTGATATTTATTAAAGAATTAGTATTTATTAAAACAAAAAAAAAAGGTTACTAACAAAAACTAAATAATAATTTAATGAGCAATGACAGAGGTGAATGTTTGCATACTCATTGACAAAAGAGAAAAAGAAAGCAACAAGTCTCCTAAAGAAGAAATGATTTAGATTTATTCAATGTCTCACACTTCAAACAAAGATGCAAAAAATTAACATAACAGGGATGTGAAAGATCAATGAATAATAATCTATTACGAACTCTGATCTAAGTCACCAATTGGGTAGAAATTCACGAAATAATAATTTTTCTTTATGTTGTATAAAAAATCAACGACTACAAACCAAAGGAGGTTTTGTATTGTATAGTCTCGTATAAAAAGGCCCCCCCACCCGGAATATAACCTAGAAGATTCCGTGGCCGGTCAATGTCCTAATTTTTGTCATTTTCCATCCGTTTTGGCCTTGGGCGGGCAGTAGCTGGACCTGACCCCGGGCAGTTTAGTTTTATTCGCCAAAATCACAATGCGACCGTAAGGCTTCGGATTGTTTTTTCTTTTTTTTTTAAAAAAAATTAAATAATTTTCGTGAATTTTTCGCTCAAGTTTTTTCTTTCTTTAAGCATGAAATGAATGTCATTTAAGAGAAAAGAGTTGGGTAATAATCATTATGTAGGAGAGATGGCCGAGTGGTTTAAGGCGTAGCATTGGAAGTTACAACTACAGTTAAACCTCTATAAATTAATAACTTGGTACTGTCAATATTTATTAATTTAGTGATATATTAAATTAGTGAATTATTAATTTTGCTTGTTGTCACCAAGTCCAAAGGGACCAAAAGTATTATTTAAATGAGATAAAGTAATACTCGATTAATTTATCAAGGTTATACTGTATTTACAATATCGAGTAGGAAACAGTTTCAAGGCATAAGAAAAAAAACATATACATATTCTAAAATAAAATTTTAAATGAAGACAGATCTTACTGATTCGTCGAGTCAGAAAATCGCAACGAAGGCGCTGGACAAAACACGTACAAATGAAATTGATCTCGTTCTTGTCACAAATAATCGGGTAATGACTTATCTGAATTTTCTGAACAAAAGCTCATATATGGGACAACTTATTTAACTGGAATAAAAATCACTTATTGGGGACAAACAAAAACCACCAATGAAATAACAATTATTAGAAAAAAGAGTGATTAAAAACAGTTAAAATCACTTATTTCATCTTCCATGGAGAACGAGGAAATAAATGGAAAGAGATGGAAATGAGAAAACTATTATTATTTTTTTTACTCTTACAGGACTGATGGTGATCCCCTCGAAAAAGAATTGTGTTCCAATAAATGATTATTTGTGAAGAAAAAAAATATATATATATATATATATATATACTATCTACAACATTGGCTCTAAAAAAGTACTCATAAATTATATTCAATCATAATTTAACAAAAAAGTTAAAATCAAATGAATTATCATTATTATACTTTCGTCTCATGAATATATTCAATTTTACTGAAATAACCACATATATAGTTATCTTTACACTTTTATTTCACATTAAATCACACTATATATTTTTTTTTCCATGTAATGTATCCAACATATTTAAAAAGAAAGTGAAAGAAAAGCCAAATAATCTCGCCAAATTTCCGCCTCACAATCCCTCTCTTCTCCTTTTCTCCTCAAATGGTAAAAAGCCGAGAAATTGCAGTGGCGATAATTGATTGGTTGAATTTGGTTGTCTGACACTGAGACTAGCCACAGTGGGCATGAAAACCAGTCTCTTTTATGAATGGCTGGTTTAGGCCTGTGGTCCTTTGGGCCCTCCTTTTTTTCTTTTCCAATGTTTCATCATAATCGTTATAACTTTCATTTGAAATTAATGTTTTTACGGTATTTCACAAATATGGCCAAATTTTACCAGTCAGAGTTTTCCATAATGGTAAATTTGGAAAATTAATATGTTACAAATGTTGTGTATAGTAAAATTGAGGTTCCAATATTCTAAAAATATTAAATTCGAGTTACAACAATTTTACGATTATTAATTTTATTTATAGATAATTATCGATTGTACATATTTTTTTAACATATAATAATCGTTATATAATATTTTTTTAGTTTCTTATCTATCCCACCCACTTCCATATATTAGCTCACCCCCCACCCCCAATATATTTTCTGGCTACGCCACTGCACTTAACAAATGTGGTATTGACAAATTATTATCACTAAACATAATAGTAATATAGTATAATATTATAATTTTGTTTAGTGATAATAATTTGTTATAGTTAAGTACGAGATCAACGTTTTATTCTAGTAGTTGAATTGTGTTGTTGATCTATATTCGATTCCATATGAGTGCGCGTGTCTGCTCCCCTATTAACTCCATTAAAAAAAAAGTAAAATACCATGTGAACAAATCCAAAATCAAAACGTAACATAATAATGCATTGTACAAATTTAATTTTAAATAGTATACCCTATATTTATCTCCATAACTTAGAGTATCAAACAAATTTTATGCAATGGCGTAGCCAGGACTGTATAGTAGGCTGGGCCGGTACACGAAAGTGGGGTGGACCGATTAGAAAAACCATAAAAAATGATATAAATTTCAACTAATATATATATTTTTAAAAAAAAATTGCTTAGTAAAATTTTTTTTAAAAGAGGGGTGGCCGGGGCCCGGGTTGGCCCCCCCTTGGCTATGCCAGTGATTTTATGTGATTAGAATAATTTCAAGACATTAAACCATTGAACGAAAACATTATGGACAAGCTTTTAAGACACATCTACAAAAACAAAAGGGATGTCAACGGGGTGGGGTGTGGGAGCAATCTCATTCCACGGTCTTGGGGAATTTTCATCCTCGTCCTCGTGAGACAAACGGGAAAAAATAATATTTTGATTTATTTTTATATTTTGCAAAAAAATAATATTTTAAAAAATTTAATCCTTTTTAAATATTTATATAATATATAAATTATATAAAAACACTAATGAAACACTCATTATTTAAAATAAATAAAATAAATTAAAGATTTTGTTTTTTTTATATTTAATGTGGATATATTTATAATATATTATATACATTTAAAATATTATATTGTATATATAATATTCGGTTCTCCATGGGAAAATGAGTGGGGATTCCCACGGAGCGGGGAATATGAATATGATCCCGTTTCCGCCAACGGGGAGATTAAATCCCCTATTCCCGTCCCTACGGGGAAATTTTCGGAGAATTCCCGTCCTGTTCGGGGTAAATCCCCACGAGAAACAGAAATTCCCCGTTGCCATCTCTAATCCGCAACATCCCCGATTAACAATATGATATTAGCAATTTTACACATAAATATAATCTCATAAATCATCAAAATAATTGAAAAATAGAGATCATTATTGAAGTACTAGTAAAAGATTCTGTCACACTTTTCTTCACGCATGCATAAATAAACAACTTACAGTAAACTAATAAATACACTCCCGTTTTGCCCAACCCCACCCCACCCCCGGTCCCCTCATAAGCCTTTGTAAGAGAAAACAAAAAATATTTCCAGAATTCAGAGCCCTTGAGCTCCTCTATCAGCTCAGTACTACTAATTTCCAGTCTTCATTTATTGCCCTTCCAAGAATCAGGTCCTATAATTGAGTAATTTATTCTTGTCACCTGAATTCTGATATTTTTTTTCTGAGGGGTTTAGGTCCCGGAGCGTGATTTTTGTATGGTTAACGTTAAGTTGGTGGTCTTGAAAGATTTGGAGGATCGCAGCTTGGGGTTTCATAGATCTGGGTACTGATTTTCCTCATCTTTCTCGTGTTTTTGTCTAAATTTTTTAACCGGTTTTTGGGAATTAATTATATGTTGGTAGTGGTTTTATAGTTTGGTCAACTCTTTTTCGATTTTTTCTGGAGCATTTGGATTTTAAGAATGTTGATTTCTGATTAGTACTGCTAAATTCTCGTTGTTTTGTGGAAGAAAAAAACAAGCCATCTCGTTATGTGTATCAGTGTATGTGACCCTAATTTTTTGATTGTTGTGACGAGTTATTTTGTATTTTACTGTCACTGCCAGGAATGAACTTGCGAATCACTTAGCAACGCCTGGGACTTATTCTGTTTTCTGAATTTTTTCTTCTCCAGAGTCCAGTCTTACTGATCTGTACTTGTGTGTTAACAATTCTTCAACACTAGCTTTTCATAAAATTTGGACCTCTCCTTGATGTGGTTTATGTCTTAAATGGTCATTGTTATAGCTTTTGATGCTGATGATGTAAATGTGCATTACGTCATCTTTTGGTGTGACTGTTTCAGAATCATTAGTTATTCTTCACCATATTAAAATGTCTTATTAAGTTCCTCCAACTTTGTTCAGGTGAAAAACTAATGAAGTTTTTGAAACTACATAAGTGTTTGTTTTAGTATTATTAATCTGCAGAATAAAACTATGTTCGAAAGACAACTTACTGAATAATAACAAATGCTCATCATTCTCTCATTTGAAGAAAACTTGGTGTTCATTGCATCACCTTCCCCACCCTGCACCACACACTTATGGAAGACACTTATGGAAGAAATAGAAGTGATTTAGCACAATTCCAAAAACTATGATGACCAAAAAGTTGTTATTATTTGCTTTGATGCTATTCCTAAATGGTTTTCCTCTGCTAGTCATGTCATCAATGTTTATCCTGGAATTTCTAGATTTATTGGGTCATATAGTTTCGACTTTAGTAATTTCTGTTTTTTGCCATAGATTAATGAAACATGTATCAGCCCAAGGGTGTTCCTAGTTCGAGCTTAGTTCACAGCAATCCAGTTGTTCGAAGTCAGCCATTAGACTGTGGTGGCAGTGCAATGGATCCTATCGGGGGAGGTAACAATGCGAGCAACAATTCGAATTTGGCCTCCAAGCAACGGCTTCGCTGGACACATGAGCTTCACGAGAGATTTGTTGATGCTGTAGCGCAACTTGGTGGGCCAGATCGTGAGTTCTTTTTCAGTTTAGATACTTTGGCCCTCCCCTTCCTACCCCACGCACATGCTAAAGAATTTAACAAAAAAAGAAAGAAAAAGAAAATCTAAATGAGTACTCAAAACACAAATGAAATGTAATAAAGATGGAAAAATAGAAAAGGCTGAACGAAATCAGTTGAATTAGCTTTTGGTGATTTTGTTTGGAATATGTATTGATTCTTTACAGTTTCTGCCATGGTCCACGCATGTGAAGTTAGGTTCTATAGCTTATAGTAGATATAGCCCGTTTTGTTGGGTAATTCAGAAAAAGAGGACATTAGAACCTCTATTGTGTATCTAAAAACACATTGCATTACCGTAAGGTTTGTTGGCAATAAGTGTACTGACCTGAAAAGGACCTTGTCAGTGTTGGCCTCCTAAGTTTTGTGCCTGAAGCAATTATTTGTTGGTTTGGTTGTCAAAAGATAACTTATTTCTGCATTTCAGTCTCCAAATATTGTCAAAGACTTTCTGCAATATTATCTGACTTTCTGCAATATTATCTTGAGGGATGGAAAGACTTTTTCGGAGAAAGTCTAGAACATCTTCATTCACATAAGAAAATTTCTGATACTTTAGTGTTGTTTTTCAGGAGCTACTCCTAAAGGTGTTCTCAGAGTTATGGGAGTTCAAGGGCTAACAATTTACCATGTAAAAAGCCACTTACAGGTATGCATGCCGTGGAATTCCTTTCAACGTTGTGTGGACATTTTTTGTCTCCCTTGCAGCTTGAACTAATTTGTATTGTCACAAACAGAAGTACAGGCTTGCCAAGTACCTTCCAGATTCTTCATCTGATGGTAGGTTATGTTACTAATACTGTGCTTATATTTGGTTATATATTAATCATTGTTATATTTGTTCTTATAATTTTTAAATTTTTGAGAATTTTTATTGCTGAATTTACCATGCCCATTTATTTATTTTACATTTTGACTTGATTTGATGTATAAGGGAAAAGTTTCTAAAAGAAAGAATCTGGAGATACGGTTTCCAGCTTAGATGGTTCACCGTAAGTGGAAACTCCTTTCTCATTTTTTTCGTTCTTTTCTGTGGACAATTTATTGAGGTAGTTGACTGTTTTTTAATTTGTAGTACATATTCAATTAGCAACTATTTGAGACATCCTTCTTTACTGTTCTGATAATTCATTGTTTGTTTTGATTTCTTTTGATTAACTGATCACCCTATTATCCGATTGCTATCGAGTTATTATAATAATTATGAAACAATCCATTTGATACAAGAAAATTGTTCTTGTAGTGGAATGCAAATAACTGAAGCACTCAAGCTGCAGATGGAGGTTCAAAAGCGACTGCATGAGCAATTGGAGGTATAACCCTCTTTGTTTCATTGCTAATTTGTCAGGGATTTTTCAGTAACCTGCATTCCTAACCTACCCACAATATGTCATGTAAAACATATTAATGGTATACTCCATTTCCAGTATCTTGAGGTAAAATATAGAGCACCAAAATGTTGTTTCATATGAACTTCAGATGCATGGTGTTATTTTACCACGTGAGAGGGGTGGGGTGTATTTCTGGAATTCTAGTAAGTTCTTGCTTCTTAGGATGTGAAAAGTATGTCCTTTAATGAGGCTTCTAATGGATATTACAGGTGCAAAGACAGTTACAGTTGCGTATAGAAGCCCAAGGAAAGTACTTGAAAAAGATAATTGAAGAACAACAGCGCCTCAGTGGAGTCCTCTCAGAAGCGCCTCCTGGGACAGAGGACATTCCCCCAGAATCGGATAATAAAACTGACCCAGGAACCCCAGGCCCAACATCCGAATCACCTTTTCTGGACAAGCCCACCAAAGAACGAGCCCCTGCCAAGAGTCTCTCTCTGGACGAATCCTTCTCCTCTCATCACGAGCCACTAACCCCCGATTCTGGTTGTCATGTGACGTCAACGGTTGAGAGCCCGAGTGGGAGGTCAGGGAAAAAGCAACGCGGGAACACTGATGTAGCATCATTCACTAAACCGGAGATGGTTATCACCCATTCAATACTGGAGTCGAGCTTGAGCCCTCCTTACCAACAACAGCCACATTCGCTTTTCCTGACAAGAGAGCAGTTTGATCATTCATCGGAGTTACCTGTTGGCGATGGAAATCAGTTGGAAAAAGTCTCTGGTAGAAACTTATAATTCTTAGTCGTGCGTAGTACTAGCTATCTCTGGGCCACCACTCAATTGTCACCCTGTATGTGTACTCTCTGAAAATACATAACTGCATTAAGAACCTTATTGTATTTAGATGTTAGGAGAATATGAGGTTTAGAATAGTTAATTTCAGGTTATGCTTCAAACTTTAAGTGGGTGAATATTGACATTAATATCACTGATGTTGTAGCTTTGCGTGAAGTTCTGTTGCATCCTTTCGGCCCTGTGTTTTGGAAGCTCCTCCTGGGTAGTTGAAAGGTATTGTCACCTATATGCTTAAAATTAGAGGTGACGGTTTCTGACATGACATAAACCTATTATAAGTGGGTTAGGGTTGAAGCTTGGTAGGCTAGGGTGAGAATTGGTTCGGACACGAATAACGTGTAATAAACATGTAGGGTTAGGGTCAACCAATAATGACACGATTAACTCGTTTGACATGATTGCGCTGCTATTATATTTCTTTTTGTAATATATTTTTGATTGATTGAATATATTGTTAGTATTTTGAATGAATTTTTAAAAATTATCAAATGTATGTAAATATAATTTCGGATTTAAAATTACTCGTACAAGCCATATAAATAGATGAATTATCTAGATTTTTAAAATATTAAGGTCATTATTGGTGGACCCGGAAAACACGAATAATAAACAAATCAGGTTAGAATTGAGAAATCTAACATGAATAATTAAACAATTCCGTTAAGTTTGAGAAATCTGACAAAAATAACGTAATTTTATGTCTCAGAACGACATATGAACCCCAACAGGACACAAATTGTCACCCCTACTTAAAATCCTTTTTTATTACCCACTTTTGGAGCCTTATATGCAAACCCACCCTATGATACTCACCTTGTGAACAATTCTCTTTGTACTTTTTTCGGTCTTGGAAAATCTGTACAACCCACAAGCGTGGAATTGAATCCCTTAATTTCATTGCCGAGCAAATAGAGTATAATCCAAGGAGATTTGACACCACAGAGTGTTCGTTTTTCCAAATGCGCATGCTATCATAGTGTGCCCAAAGGACCTGAAAGTCACTGCCTACATCTTTGTAAGAATACATAAAACCTCATTTGTTTTACAAATCCAATTTCCAGAGCAAATAGAATCCCATTATTGACGCAATGGGATGGCAGTGGCGGTCGAGACCAGATCAATAAGAAGCGTGACAAGTTTAGAAACAATAACCAAATTGGGTGGCCCAATAATATATCAAACTTGGCTTTTTCTTCAGAATACGAAGGAAAATTACAAGAAAATAAAAAAGCGCAAATTATAGGGGATGGAACTTGGACGACTAACAGAGGGGGAAAAAACCCGAGATTAACAAAGCAACATCCTAGTCTATAATAGCAAGGCAGGGTTTGATCACGATGAGCAGTGTCTTCTATGATTAACTCTCTTCAGGATGCAAAGACGAAGGCGCTGGCTTAGAGCCTCCAGCTTTTCAAACTTCTCGCGTTTCGACTTTTTTGTGCCTGACGGATCTTTCTTCTTCTTCTTACTGCTATCATCTTTCGGAGAGCTTAATGTACTTTGTTGAGGATTTCGAAGAGGCGTCGCCAGCACCTTTATAGTTGTCTGGCAATTGGATTCAGGCAAATAAAGTTGTAGTTGCTCATCAACAAGCAATAAAGAAGAAAAGCATACAAGCATAGTAAACAGTTAATTTTGGAGAAGAAAAATAGACTAGAGATCAACAGCTGCTCCAATTTCCCAGATCGATAGGCCTTTATTTCTCCCGAACAGTGATAACCATCAGTCAGAATGATCTTGTAAATTTCAACGGGAAAAATACAATACTAACCTTGAGGTTCAGTCTAATTACCAAAAAAAATATCTTTCAAAATTATAAATACCCCATTTACATGAGTTCCGTACAAATTGCACCTATTTCCTATTGGGGGGAGGGGGGAATATTATAAAAGATAACTGGACTTTAAAAGTTTTTTTTTGCAATTAGGCTAAACTTCAACGCAAGTTTTGTAATTATCCCAATTTCAAATGCTACCCCCAAGAAACCAAACACCCACTTCCCAACACACACACACACACAGAGAGAGAGAGAGAGAGAGAGAGAGAGACCTGATCATAGTTGCTGACACTCGTACAATCCATAGAAGGTACATCATCACTTCCCAGAGACGAGCATCTTCCCCAACTCTCTCTATTTGAGCTTGTGTAGGAGCAACACTCTTCGTTTTGGCTTCTCGGCTTGTCCTATTCAATTGAAATTCGATAGCTGTAAATCCGAAAAAGTAGCACAGTTCAAAGTTGATTCACTCAAAGTAGCAACAGACGCAAATACCTGTAGAAGTGATGTTCCATTTCCATCAAGTTCAGCATCTTCAATAGTCAGAGCCTCCTGCAATAATCAAGTAACAATGAAGATACACACTTTTTATCTTTCAACAAGAAATTCACGTAGTGTTTATACAAAAGGTTTAAGCATTATAATTTGATAAGAACCGAATATTTCATCCAAATCTGGAATTCTTGATTGTTCTGGGATAATTACAAAATTTACCCCTAAGGTTTAGCCTAATTACAAAAACTCCAATTGTCTTTCAAAATTACAATTACCCCTTAAATTGTTACAAACACCCCCTTGAGGTTTGTATTTACCGAGCAAATACCCCTCTTGAGGGTGTAGTTTGAAAAATAGAAACAAATGTCAATGGCGTAATAGTTATTATGAAAGATAACAGGGTTTTTTTTGTAGTTAAGCTAAACCTCATGGGTAGTTTTTGTAATTAACCATTTTTATTATAAGGCTATTATATTAGGTAGCAAAACAGAGAAAATTTTCCAATAAAGAAGAGAGGGATTCCTAAATTTACATTACAAACAGGTGCAACGTCAGAGAGTAGTTCTCCCACAGACTTTGTAGCTGAAACGCTACGTGGTGCAGATGAAGAACTTGGTGCATCAGCACTGACATTCCGAAGCCCAGCAATTATTTCATATAAAATATTCTGGGGAAAAACAAATATCAGCAACATATAGAAAGACGAGCGTCTAAGGAAAATAGACGCTCCAGGTGACTTATAAGTTATAAGTGTGGACAAGATTGCAAGAAGATACAAGACATAATTACCTCTTCCACACCAGCACCAACCTTCATGTCTCCCAGATCGTAATATTTTTCAATCTTCGATGCATATGAAGACGGAGGTCGAGGAGGATGAAGAACATTATAGAAGAAAATAGATACAGAATCATAATAAAATTGAGGTCGTGATGAGTTGTGGTCACCCTCAAACTTGATAATATTTTTATCACCCTGCAGAGTCAAGAAATTTACTACATAGCATATCAAAATGTTGATAACCACAGATCTAGAGAATGTTAGCGCACCGCGTATGACTTAAAGATAGCATCAGAGTGCCGAGGTTGAATGAACTTGTCATCCTTTGCATGCCCAAATAAAGCAGGAATAAAGGTCTTGGGCGCAACCTGCTGATTTGGAAAAATTGAAGAGTATTAGTACCAAAAAATTTCAGAGCTCGATACATTACACAGTAAATATAAGGAACAATTACAAAAACTACCCTAGAGATATGACCTAATTACAAAAAAACCTAGATAACTTTAAATATTACAAACATCACCCTTGAGGTTTACATCCGTCCTAAATTTTTTCCCAACCGCTAGTTGACCTGACGGAATTTACTAAGGTCGTCAAATAGTTTACAATTACGCCCCTCAACTTTTCTAAATATTACAAATAGCCCCAACTTTTTGTGTGGCTAATTGTAATATTAAGAAAAGTTGAGGGATGAAAATGTAAAATGTAAGATGAAAAGCTGGGGTTATTTGCAATATTTAGAAAAGTTGAGGGATGTAATTGTGAAAATATTGGATGACATTAGTAATTTCCGTTAGCTCCACTAACGGCAGGTGCAAAATGTAAAACGTATGTAAACCTCAACCGTGGTTTTTATAAGTTTCGAAGTTAGTTCGGTTTTTTGTAATAAGGTCAAACCTCAAGGGTAGTTTTTGTAATTATCCCTAAACATTTACTGATATATTGAGTGTGCTAAAAAGAAAAATTCACCAAGAAAGAGTAAAAGAAAAGATATGACCAAAAGCAACAATCTCAATAATCTCATTGATAAATGATAAGTAGAGACACCTGTACGCAATCAAGCCGCATGATATCAAATTTGGCCTTCTTCTGGATTATTCGACGCATGTACTGAACAGCCATCTTAACCTGTAATTTGGGTTGGGGGGGGGGAGGTAACAGATTAGAAGGAATAATTTAAATTTTATTAGAAACTCTACACAGCTAAAAGTGCTCTTTCCATGGAAGTAAGTTTGTTTGTCCTGGTCGAATAAACAAGGGAAGATCCCACGAAAAGTAAAGAAAAAAGCTTTAAAACAAAATAATAAGTTACGCTGTTTGTGAAGACAAATGACAGGACAGTTTCAAAATCTTGTACAGCCAAAAACTGAAACAAATAAAAAATCTGGCATATCAAGAAAATACAGGTTATGGACAATAACCCATACACCATAGAATAGCACGAGATGTTGGCCATATGCTAACTTCTCCTATCCAAAATAAGACATTCGAAAATCTTGACCTAAAAATGTCCAAAGATTTGTTGAACTTTTTGTTTGCTAGAACTCTCTTCCAAACAAGTTGAAGAGCAGTAACGAAATTCTGTAAGAACAACTTTCTTTCTTTGTACTCGGTGCATATTTTGGGGATACAGGAAGAAGAGTTTCTATTGGGAAAATAGCCCTAATATTTTTATTTATTTTTGACACAAGAAAATAGCCCTAATTAGATGAGTACTGAATGCCAAAATATTCTTGATAATATGTGAGCAGCATCATTTTGCAGACAGAAGAAAAACAAAATCACATAACAATTTCATCTAGGAAATTAGTTTCACAAGTAGTTTCTTGAGAAGCTTCTGTATACATAATTATGCCTATCCTCTGAACCATTTCGTGGAATAATCAAAAAGATAGAACAGAATACGGAATGCCATGAGACAGCCACAAGTAAGATCCAGACAGAACAGCCGAGGAAGAGAAATTGAACAAAAGTTAAGGTAGCAAATACAAATACATAAGATAACACTCTGGAAGCTACATTTTGTGAACATCACGATAAAAAACAGCAAAAGATGAAGTCACAAAACTAGAAACAACACCAAGCAAAATCAGTGGACATCTCACTGCATAATAATAATATACATACATACACTTTCAGTAGGAACTATGTAAAATCACAAGACATGCTGTAAACTACTGAAGCAAAATTCTTAAGATAACAGAAATGGAAAAACCAAAAGACAAACCTCTCTGCATATTCTAGACGCAGAAATGCAAGGAAAAGATAGTTACAGATGGCCCTTACTGTAAATTTGGGAAGCCGAATTTTGTATACATCTGCAAGTTCCAGCATGAGATTGAACAAATTAGAAAAGGCGCTGTCCAACACCATTCCAGCTATAGAAGGATCTTCTGCCCCATAAAGAAGACTGCAGCACATTAGATGAAAGGATTAGTATCTGGCAGTTAGCGTCTGTAAAACATTTGAATTAATATCTGGATACATTGAAAAGAAGTCCTATCAGAATACTCTATCAAAAGCAATTTCTACAAAAGCCTGTATGTAAATCAACATTAACCAGAGGCCAGAATCAGAAAATCAAATGTTAATAAGTTAGAATTTAATGTACTATGCAGGGTACGGCCTTTTATTTCTGGTAGAAGGCCATCTAAGTTTGTTTTCTTTTATAATTATCCACTTTTGATAAGAAATAAGCTTTTATATTTCTCTGGGTTTGCTTTAAAAATTGTATGAGTAAACCATTATTCCCTTCTCCTCGTCCTTTCTTCTTCTCTTATTAAGATATTCTGCAATTATATAGTACTTGATTCTCTTGTGAGTCCCAAACTTCACTACATAATCGCACAACCCAAAATTGCTGGCACTGAAGGCCCAGAAAGAAATTTGCTCCAGAGTACCGATAGTCGATCAATCAGAATTAAACAAAACACTTTGCTTAAAGCCATCAATCAAGGTTGTCCAATGCAATTGAATTATCCTAAATCAACCAATAGTATGATTGTGTGTCATTTTTAGAGACAAAATGATTAAATGACTACTCAATCATGAACAAACCGGAGAAGTAAGCAATTATTTTGTGCACTGGACATTCCAATCAAACAGAACCAGAAAAACAGTAGAAAACAAGCATACTACGCGAAGAATTTCAGAAGATGGCATATGAATTGTCAGTCTGATAATGGTAAGTCACAGAGAGAATCACTAACCTCGTCACTGCACCCATTGATCTCCCCCAGAGACCAATACGAGATACTTTCTCATTGCTCCTCAAATATGATAGCACAACCTTGAGGTCATTTTTCTGAAATTCAGACAGGAAGTTTCATATCAATCATGGAACCCACTAATCAAGTAAAGCACACACAAAAAAAAAAAGAAGAAAAAGGGAAATGGAATGAGCAAGGAAAAATACCTCATGCCAACCAAGACTGACATAATCTCCATCAGATAAGCCAGAGCCGGAAAAATCAAGAGTGAATACAGTGATATTTGAAGGCAGAAGAACTACAGCTGCCTCATTTGCATCCGCTCGACATCCACTGCATGATTAAAAAAACAATAAGTTTCCACTAGCTCGTATGAGTAGCAATATCTAATTGAACACTTTTACAAAAACATACGTTCTCTAAAAAATAGAAGATAAATAAACAAATAAAAAAGTGAAAACTTTGAGCATAACCACAGCAAACATATAATGTTTTGTCAATTATTCTATCTATTGTGGGCTTCATCCTATGTATTCTAGTTTTCCCAAGCTTAGCTACCACTTTCTCACTAAAAAGGGAATTGATTTTGCTTTTTTCTGAAATAAACAATGCAAGATAATAATATATATGTAAACCATAGTAGATTTCATTCAATGACTTCCTTACAGCTCCAACAAGATGCAGACATTCATTACAAAAAACACAGGGCTCATATGTTCCCATTTTCAAAACCCTATTTTCAATTTTATACTATTCATAGATTTAGAAATACGTTTATTTGATGTATTTCCACTGAATCTATATTATCTCTAAAAAATTAACTATTCACTTATTCCCACAATTTTCAAATTTATTCTCAAACATATTCCCCTACATTGTCATTCAATCCCATCCCATCACAGCACCATCTCTTACCTTCCCAATTAATACAACTCAATAAATAAGTGAAAAAATATATTTTGAAAACACTTACAAACATATTTTTACTTCTATGCCATACTTTCGTGCAAAAAAAAACATTATTCAAAATATTCTGCCAAACATCATCTCATTTATAAACCTATATATTCTTTTGAATTCAACCAAACATATTCTAAATTTTCACACAAAAAAACAATACAATCCAAAAAAATCAGTGGAAATATTGAAAATGGAAAATCTCATTGGAAACACCACCGTTACGAGCCCAAAATTTCTAAAACTAATCTCAAATTAAAACTTCAAAACAATCAAATTAAGCGTCAATATTACTTATTCGTTCTATTTAGAGTCAATTATAGCTGCAACCGAAAGGCTTGGTCTAATTACAAAAAAACTTTTGTCATTTGAAAAACTAAATCTACACCCTGTACCAGTTTGCACCGTCCAACATTTACACCCTAGTGGCACTCGATGTTGGGAGATCTTGTTGATGTCAGCAACAGGACGCATGATTTTTCAAAAATGAGTTAACCAATGTTTTATGATGATTATTCCCCTTGGCCTCAAGGTAAACGTCTAACAATGGTATAATTGCAATTTATGAAACTTATACGGGCATGAATGTGTCATTTCTGTGCCTTTAACATTTACATAGTTTCACCATAAACACTTCTTATAGTAATGTGATAGCTAAATTTGGAAAGATGACTAAATGTACTAGAATAAATGGAATATATATCATATAGTAAGAATTATATGGTAAATTAAAATTATTTTTTCTAAGTACTACTTTGGTGCAACAGTCAACAAAATAGGATCGACAACAATTAACTAAGAACAATATCTAGAAGTATATGATTTTCTCTTGAAGATTATTAATTTAATCGATACTAAACAACAAAATCAAATCAAAACTCAAATTTTGTCACAAATCAAAACTGGACACTAAATCAAATATTTTTTTTTCAATCTTTTACAGTTTGGTTTATAACCGAAATTTTAGTTTCATGTATAGTTCGATGGCCAACGCCCCAACAGAGGCTGCACCATCAAGGACTTCATATAGAAATTAGTCATTGGAGAGACGAGGATGAGGAGATGGCAGCATATTGTGGAACTTTGCAAGAAAATATACTAATATTAGTTAAGGATTTTATGTGAAATAGGAAAAGATAAATTAAAAGAAGTAAAATCATAGTTATGCAATATGAGAATAAGAAATGTTTTAACTTTCAAAAAACACCAGCATTATATTCAAATATAGAAGAAAATCAGATCATCAATACATAGTGACACTACCCGTTTATGATACAAGAATTATATACCCGTTGTTTGTTGTAAAAGTTACCACATCTCTTTACAAACAAGGGTCAAAAATTTATATTTGTGAATACTGCAGTAAATTCCCTTTTAGTATTAAAGTATTACATAGTCCTTCTTTTGTATCCTTTGGGGTACAAATGTTCATTTAGTTTATAAATCATTTTTGTGATTTTTAATTTTTTCTTCAGTCTCATATTTGTGAGGGTTAATGGTGAAGTTGTCATTTTTTTACTCCCTTTTTTGGTTTCATAAAGGAGCAAAATGCTAAGGGATGCGAATGTAAATTTTCAAACAGCCGGGAGTTATTTGCAATTGGGCCAAACCTCAGACTGTGTAGTTGTAATTTCCCCTACCTTTTAATGTATACATCATACTTGTGTTATCCTCAAATCCAACGTAGTTCTTAATTTCTTATGGATGACACTCAGCATATGAATAAGAGAGTACATTTATAATATAGTTCATGGATATGCAGCAGCAACTACATACTAATATAATAAACTTCTTAAACGACAAAAACAAACCTATTTCCATGACAATATATAACACAAGGAAGAGGAGAATCATCCGGGAACTGTGAAGGAACATAATGACTACACTTCAAGGTATGGCCCCTTTCATTTCTAAGCTGCAAAAGTTAAGGAATATGATTAGGTTCATAACTGAACCGAAACAAATACCCCATTAATTCAATGTTAAAGAAGGTTTTTCGTAACTGATGCCCATACTTGCCTCCAGGTCTTCTCTTTTGTACTTCCTTCCTGCAAGAGTAAAATCCTTCTCCCACAGATACTGATCTGGGTTGTAGTCAGCCCTGTTCTCATAGCAGAGGAGTAGATGGTCATTACTTAGCACAGGATACTAGTTAATGAAAACTTGCAAATGGACAAAGTCGTAGAAGTTTGAATATTGAAACTGTCCAATATCCAAGGAGGAAAAGTCCATGATTAAGAAAAAAATTAAACATTTTTCAGGTTTGGTAAGAAATAATCACTGCAACAAGTTAAAAGGGTTTTGTACATAGCAGAACAGCGGATAAATCTACAAGAAGCTGAAACGTGGCATATAACTTAATAGCAAGCATAGATGTATGAAAGAATCTGGTTTATAACATTGGAGATAAAAATATCCTCTTAAATCTTATGTCCATAAAAGCAAACACACAGTCCATGTCAAACCAAGTTCCCCGGCAGTAAGCAAAAATGTGAAAGTAATTATTGGCATAAATGTTTCAGTGCTATTACTATATATGCTCACATGAAATCAAGGAGCCAAAAAACATGACAGACTCAGTACTAAAAGATATTTCTTGGCACTTAAAGTTCAGTTTTGGATGACCCTTTCTAAAGTCACCCAGGAAAGATTTCCAAACCTCCACTAAAACAGAAAGGAAAGCTACACATGTATGTCCAGCAAAGAATCTTCAATTTGTTAACGAAGAGATTCCAATGTTTAGACATTTGGTTCTACTAGATCTAAGTTCAAGAACAGGTAAAACACACAAAAAGGTAAATGGGCGAACAAACTCATTAACGTAACAATGGTTTATATCCAAGTTCACTGAAACTCTGATTTAGAGAGGTACCACAAACAATCCCATTCAGAGTCAATCTTCAAACTTACAGGGCACAAAATCAATCATACATCTTTATGAACACAAATGAGAGAAATATTTTCTGTGTATTGATACAACTGAGAAAGACACATTTAAATAGATTACAACTAGCAAAGATCCTAAAATTAGACTACTAAAATCAAGGGATATTTATACCTAAAAAAGACTAATAAGGAAAGATTCTAATGGCTAATAATCTGGGATTGTAACAGCCAATTATACAATCAAAGCCAAAATAAATACAGTTTGACCAATCAAAATAAATCTGATTTGATCTTATTTTGTCCACACTCCCCCTCAAGCTTGGTTGTAGATATTGATGAGACCAAGCTTGTTTACAAGGAAATCAAATGTTTGTTCTGTCAGACCTTTCGTGAGTATATCAGCTAGTTGTTGAGAAGTAGGCACATATTCAATGCTGATAATACCCCATCAATCTTTTCCTTGATAAAATGTCTATCTACTTCCACGTGTTTAGTCCTATCATGATGGACAGGATTATGAGCTATACTGATGGTCGACTTGTTATCACAGTAGAGGCGTATAGGTTCTTCGTATTTAATCTTCAACTCTTCCATCACTCTTTTTATCCAAATAAGCTCACAAACTCCATGAGCCAAGGCTCTATACTCGGCCTCTGCGCTGCTTCTTGCGACAACATGTTTTTTACTACGCCAGGTTACCAAATTTCCCCATAATAAAGTACAATATCCAGATGTAGACTTCCTATCATCAATAGAACCAGCCCAATCTGCATCAGTAAATGCTCTAATTTTGCGATCATCAGTTTTCTCAAAAAACAGTCCCTTTCCAGGTGTTTGCTTCAAGTACCTCAAGATTCTGTAAACTGCATCAAGATGACCTTGACATGGTGAATGCATATACTGACTGACTAAACTCACTGCAAAAGCTATGTCAGGCCTTGTATGCGAAAGATAAATTAGCTTCCCTACAAGGCGTTGATAACTTTCTTTGTCAACAGGATCTCCTTCAAACATTTTTTTCTTATTTCCAAGTTCAATAGGAGTTTTACTTGGTTTACAACCCAACATGCCAGTTTCCTCTAACAGATCTAAAGTGTATTTTCTTTGAGAAACAGAAATACCCTTTTTACTCCTTGCGAACTCCATTCCCAAAAAATATTTCAAAGCTCCAAGGTCTTTGACTTCGAATTCCTTCGCCATCATCTGTTTAATTCTCTCAATCTCCTCAATATTATTTCCTGTAACAATGATATCATCAACATACACAATCAAAATAGTTATTTTCTCACCTTCAGAGTGTTTAACAAACATTGTATGATCTGTTTGTCCTTGAATATAACCAAACTTCTTGATTACTTTTGAGAAACGTTCAAACCAAGCACGAGGAGACTGTTTTAAACCGTAAAGAGACTTGTTGAGCTTACAAACAATACTACTTCCCATTTTCTCTTCAAAACCTGGTGGTTGACTCATGTAAACCTCCTCCTCTAGTTCACCATTAAGGAATGCATTCTTTACATCGAGTTGATGTAGTGGCCAGTCACAGTTTGCAGCTAGCGAGAGTAGAATTCGAATGGTATTAAGTTTGGCAACGGGAGCAAAAGTTTCACTATAATCAATCCCATGAGTTTGTGTAAAACCTCTTGCCACCAACCGTGCCTTATATCTTTCAACCGAACCATCAGCCTTATATTTTACAGTGAATACCCATTTGCACCCCACAATATTTTTTTTCTGTGGCAATTTCACCAAGCTCCATGTATTATTTTTTTTGAGAGCATGCATCTCATCACATACTGCAGCTTTCCATTCAGGAATTGCTAATGCCTCCTCAATAGATCTGGGAATCACAACACTAGAAAGATTTGTAGTAAAAGTACGAAATGAGGATGACAGATTGGAATATGAGATGAAATTGGAAATAGGATGCTGAGTACAAGACCGAATACCCTTTCTAATTGCTATAGGAGCATCTAGATCAAGATTAGGACTTGAATTACCTGACACAAATGGCATTTGAGGTTCTACCATTGGCTCGGAATCTTGACCGTGAGTAAGGTTCATGATTTCTTCATTTCTATTGGAGACCTTTCTCCTTGAGTAGACACGCAACTCTTGTTGATTAGGCATAGTTGTTTCTCTTCCTGTTTCTAAGATCGGTAGATTAGCCGTTTGATCCGATCTTGGAATTGACTTTGTTGGACCAGATAAAACAACAACTGGACTCAAAGAATTAGGCACACTAGAAGTGGTAGGTGGTGGTTGTATAGTGGTAGTTACTCCAAGCATTGGGAAGTCGGGAATATCCCATGAACAACAAGCTTCTTGGTTACGATTCTCCCCCGGGCGAAGTTGTAGAGAAATAAGGAGTATCTTCAAAGAATTTAACATCACAAGAGACATAGGTTTTCTTATTTTGAGGGCAATAGCATCGATAACCTTTTTGAGTTGGAGAGTAGCCAATGAAGATAGTTTTGAGAGCTCGGGGATCAAGTTTATTTCGGTTATGGGTGTTAATATGTAGAAAGGCTGTACATCCAAAGGTTCTTAAGGGAAGAGGATTATTGGTGGAAATATGTCAACTTTGCTCCAAAACCATATACGCCATCTGCACCATTTTCTTTGATTCATAGTGACATATGGGGACCATCAAAAATTACCACTTCCAATGGCAAAAAATGGTTTATCACATTTATCGATGATCACACGCGGATTACATGGGTTTATCTTCTTCGTGAAAAATCGAAGCTTGTCAAATTTTCCAAACTTTTCACAAAATGATTCAAACTCGTTTCGGACTCATATCCGAGTTCTTGAGCGGATAACGGTCGAGAGTATTTCAATTCTATCCTTGGTGAATATCTCATTTGAAAAATGGTATTCTTCACCAAAGTTCGTGTGTTGACACTCCACAACAAAATGGCGTAATTTGAAAGTGCGAGTATGTTTAGCAAGTTGACATATTTCACATTCAAAGGAACATAATTTTTATTATCAAATAAAAATGGGAACAAACGTTTCAAATAAGAGTAACTAGGATGGCCAAGTCTATAGTGCCATAACATTATTTCCCTAGTATCATGAAGGACATAGAAGCAACACGGACACAAAAGTTTGTCTACTTCGGGAAAAATTATCTTCAAAGTAATAAAGACCATCATGAACCTTAACCGCCAATCGTCCTCCCCGATGATAGTTCCGAAATTGACACGACAAAGACAAGAACTTAGCAACACAATGATTATCACGAGTAAATTTTTGTGAGAGATCAAATTGCATTTTAAGGTAGGAACATGAAGAAACAGATTTAAGCACAAGATCCGGAGAGAGTCTAATGGTGCCAATTCCAACAACGAAGCTAAAGATCCATCAAAGCAATTTTAACAAAGAGTATGTTTAGAACAAGGAACATAAGAATAAAAATGATCAAATCCACTTGTCATATGATCGGAGGCTCTGAATCAATGATCCGAGGATCCTTAGAGTGAATGGAGAAATTAAATTTGAATGGAAGTTACCAGTTGAGCCACGAGCATGAATCGATATTGGAACCCGATGATGAATTATCAATGGAGAGATTTGATGGCATATTTAGAAGATGGCAGAGGTGTTCAACTTGTTCTTTGCTAAATGAGACAGAAGAACGGTGTGAAGCGCCAAGGATTGGCAGATTGAGTTTGGTAGGCACGCCCCGGCCCATTTTACGAGGTTGCCAATTGGTGGTTTCCCATGAAGCTCCCAAAGATTTCTCTTTAGTATGACCGGGCGACCACAATAATCACATTTTGCCGTTCTCCTCGTTTGTTCATGCGTGAGTCATGATTAGGTCGCCCATTTGAAGTGAAATTTCGGAAATCAAGGCCGATCCTTCCGGAGCGGATGAGAGAAGTGGTAAATCATTAGTTAACATCACTTTGCGACGACCCTCTTCACGCCGTACCTCGCAAAAGCTTCCTCCGCAGCAGGGAATGGGTCCCGTGCCACAACACGACCTCGTACCTCGCCCGATTTCGATTAAGACCAGCAAGAAAATCATAGACGCGTTCATTTTCAAGCTTCCGCTGATTTTTGACACTACACTCAAAGACAAAATGAATCACCTTCGAAAAAAAGATCAAGTTCTTGCCAAAGATTTTGAAGATCGAAAAAATATTGAGTTCTTGAATTAGAACCCTGTTTCATCTCCTTTAATTTTGAACGAAGTTCAAAAATTTGGGAAGCGTTTCCAAGATCGTGAGTACATCCGTCGAGCCGCATCCCGGACCACTTTTGTTGTTTTAAAGAAAGAGAACGACGGCTGATTTTAGGTTCCATGGAATTGATAAGCCAAGCGAGAACAATAGAGTTTTCGGCGAGCCACGTCTGATACTTAGGATCAGTTGGAGCGGGGGCACGAAGTTCACTAGTGATGTAACCAAGTTTTCCCCGACCACAAATAACAATCTTGACAGATTGAGCCCATTGTAGATAATTTTTTCCATCTAATTTGTGGGATGTAATATGAAGAGAAGATATATCACTACCGGAAAAGGTAGCAACAGTGCTGGAAGTTCCAGAACTGGTCATGACTGTCTTCTTGTTATTAGCTACAAATTTCTAGCCCATAGGCTTTGATACCATATGAACACAAATGAGAGAAATATTTTCTGTGTATTGATACAACTGAGAAAGACACATTTAAATAGATTACAACTAACAAAGATCCTAAAATTAGACTACTAAAATCAAGGGATATTTATACCTAAAAAAGACTAATAAGGAAAGATTCTAATGGCTAATAATCTGGGATTGTAACAGCCAATTATACAATCAAAGCCAAAATAAATACAGTTTGACCAATCAAAATAAATCTGATTTGATCTTATTTTGTCCACAATCTTCATACAAATTAGAGATTACTGAAATAGAGTACAGAGCTTCCTAAGATTTTATTATAAGTCTCATGCAAGCAAACACGCATACAGTCATCTGTGTCCAATAAACCATAACCCATCTACCAAAAATCAATCCCGCAACCTTTATACATTCGTCCTCCTGTTTCTTCATTTCCTGATCTACCTAAAAGAGCTCGGTTACATATGATTACCTTTTCTAGTTCCTCCTCAGGCCATTTTTAGGGAAAAAAATATAAAAACAAATACATCATGAAGCGGTGATGTAGTAGATGCGACCAAACAATTTAACCATTTCGGTAAGAGAAACATTTATTTCCCACAGAATTCTGATATGTAATACTGCCCCAAAAATGCCTTGCGAGCTATACGGATCGGGGGCGCAGGGTGGTAGCTATATCAAGATACTAATTTTGAGCAGTAATCTGTCTAAAATTTCAATGTTTTGCATGCAATTCAGAGAGGGCAACAAAACTTCCATCTACTTTTTTATAAAAACCAATTTACAAATATCAGAAGAAGATTAAATGACAGGAAAAATGAAATGAACAAGAAAGCAGGATAAACATACCTGGGCGGCCTAATGACGAAATTAATAAATTGATCAATCATCTTGAGCAAATAAAATCACAAAGCCCCTTCCAAATGATGGGATTCATTTTCCACCCATTGCACACAGCGGATGCCCTACTTCTGTAACTTTATATGTAAACTGTGTGCAGGCGAGGAAAATTCCAAAGGGTTTGTGGAAATGAGTATATAACCACAAAAAAGTAACCTAAATTAACAATCTCCTCTCCTCCTCTTGATCATATGCCTGTACCCGTAATATGAATATATCGTCACTGTCTAAATTAAGAGGCAACAGTAGCAACACCCTCAAGAGCAAGTCTTAAAATGCAAAATCTGAATCTTGGGATAATAAATAAAACTTCAACAGCTGATTACTGATAGTTCAAATGCCTAAAGCTCCAACTTCTATAATCCCTTTCCCTCTTTTACATGAATCTTCACAGCTGAGCTTCTGTTCTGGCTGAATCACACACGAAAAGGGAATATAAAGAATCTGGAGTTGCAGATAGTAAATTAAGTATCACCCATAGAAAGTTAAAATTGAGCTTAATATAGACAGATCTTGAAAGTTGAACTGCCCAGAAGAATGCTACTAGTTTTTGAATCCCCAAAAAGAAAGAAAAAAAAAAACACCAAAAAAGCGAAAGAAGGGAAAAAGCAAAGAAAGCAAGAAGTAAAACCAAGGGCTCGATCTAAAAAACCAGAGCCCAAGGCGAGACAAAATTACTCTAATTTAAATCAATAATAATCCGACTCACTGGAAAATGAACACTGTTAAAAGAAAAAAACGGAACCCAGAAACGAGCTCTATTTCCTACACTAAAAGCTTTAGTTAGTTTATTAAGCAGGATAGAGAAAAGGCAAAAAAATGCTTGGACCAAGTTTTTTGCTATTTGAGAAAATCAAAAGGAACGAGATATTTTAGGGGGATTTGCGGTCAAAGAAAGACGAGGTAAACAAAGAGTAGTAGAGATTGAAAAATTCACCTACAGGCCACGGCGGAGGAAGGTGGAGTTGCTGAGCTGCGGTAGTGGTGGTGGTGGTGGGGGCTACTAAAACTGGTTATGATTTTCTCATATGGTGTTTGGTGTTCCATAAAAAAGTAGAAACGTTACAGCTACGGACCACAATTTCCCATAAGACAAACCAACCGGTTTAATTATCTTATGTTATTTTTGTTATGTTACAGTTGCATATCACTTTATCTCAAGTCCTGAAGTATACAGTGTGCGCCTGTGCCTTTTCTTCTTCTTTTAGTATATTTTCTTCTTCTCTTTTTTTCCTTTTTCATGTGACAAAAACAAATCTATATTTGCCTGATTGTTGATTGTTGCCATTTTTATTTATAATTTCATATTAACTATAATAAATAGCTATTGAATAATATGAAATTTATTTTTTTATTATCTTCTTTTTAATTTTAGCTGCAAACCAAGTCAGTCAAAGTAATTGCCTTAGGTAAGTCATGATCAAGTGGTGCAGAGGTGAAGATTCTAACTTGAGACATTCGGTCTCAGGAAATCCACCGGACTCCATTGTGTCATCTATCTCACCAGGACTTATAATCGTATACTTTATTTACATGTTGGAATAATTAATAAAATAAAAACAAAAAAATTAAGGTCAATATTATATGTGCCGTGCCCTCACATTTAATAAAGTAATAACAAAATTCATGACTTAACCGCAATGTCATTAATTTTCTTGGGATATAAGATGAGAAAGGCATATTTACACTTAATTTAATTTCAAGGAATTAACTCAGCACTGGAGGAGAGCATGTGGGAATTAAGACCATCTTCACAATTTTGACTCATAATTATGTCACGTTTTTTGGGGTTAGGCTGCAAAACTAAAATTTTGCAACTCACATAACTCAGAATGTCAACTAATTAAAACGGCCGATTATCTGAAGTAGAAAGAGTAACTAGAGTAAAGGAAGCCGCCTTGGCACAAGTAACTAGAAATTAAACACTATTTGTGTCAAAATCATTACATACAAGTAGATCACAACGATATTGCAAGCTAAGTTAAACAAAAAAAATCCGTTTTGAGCCGAATGTTTTTACAATAGCCGAATACATCTACCCATTATAGAATCTTTTAGAATGGTGTTTATATTTAGTTTTAAGATCAAAAAAGTCAAACTAATTGTGATAGATTACCTTGGTTGGCTTTAGATTGTGATTTGGATTCGAATTGATGAGCCAATTTCCCGCTTGGTTTCCTTGTTAGCCAAGTCGGAATTTAGCCAGTGGGTCGTTGTATTTTTTTCGAGGTTCTATTATATGGAAGTTTATCACTGGAAAAAAAAATAGTGTTTCATCTCTTATTCCACTACACGGATGATTGTCACATGCATAAAAATTATAATATTAATTTTGAAACATAAATTCTAAGTTTATATAAGGCAAGTGATAGCCGTTAAAAAATACGTAGCAATTATTTGTATGGTAGAATAAGAGATAAAACGCCGTTTTAAAGTAGAAGGTCCTAGTTGCATAACTCAGGGGATGAATTGTCAATAAACTTGAATTTTAGTGAAACACAAATCTTAAGTTTACACGGAGTGTTTGCAATCACTAAAAAAAGGCATTCCTTAGTTTTTGATTGAAAAAAATCACTTTGTAGTATTTGCAAATGTCAACTTCTGCTTTTGATTATATTCATTTAATAAAATCTAAGAGTAGAGAGAGATGTGCTTTAGATTTCTATTTCTACTTCTGATTTGACTTTTAAAAAAAAAAAAATGATTTTTACAATTTTTTCACCAAACACTCTCAACTTTTGATTCTATTTTCAATCAGTGCCAACTTTTGATTCTCAACTATTTTCACTTCTACTACAATAAAAGGCTTCTTCTAAAAATACAAGTTTTTACAAATACTCCCATAGTGTCACATGTTGGTTAAGCTAGCATTCTAGCAGTTGAGAATCACAAACCACCCCTGCCTCAGCTTTCTGTTTCAACACAAAGTGCAACTTAACAAAAATTTGCCACCTTAGTTAATTAATTAATAAACCCCTCTTTAACAAATCAATTACATTAACTACAACCTAAATTGTCTCAAATGATTTGTTCACAACAGGCAAGGGGAATCACTTCCACCTACACATGCACTCACTAATTCTTATTCCATAAATTAGTCCATTCTAATAATCCCAATCATTTGATGCTAACCATGTAAAACAAAATAAGGCCAAAAGGGCAAACATATATACTTAAAAGGACTGAAGCATGTGAAGGTACACTTTCCTGTTTATCTTCACCCTATGTTTTGCCCCGGAACCTTAATAAATTACAAGTGTATTAATTTGAGAATTAAATATGCGAAAATGAATAGGTAGCTCATATCTTAGGTAATATTAGTGAAATGTCATAGTCTCAAGTCTTGAGAGATAAGCTTAGGTAGGAGTAAAGTGCAGTTCCCTTCACGTAAAGCAAACTTGAGATTGCGAAGTCAATTTTTATGCTGATCTGTTATAACAGCACAACTTGCGTGACCCTTTGGTTCAATGAAAGGGACAGATGGGCAAGCCCGGAAAGCTCCCAATTCTGCATATGATAAAGCTAGCTATAACCTTTTGTAATTCGTTTTTCATTTTTCGTTCCTTTTCAGGTCAATATATAATTTTCTTAGCATTTAAAACCAAAATGGAAATGGGAGCAGTAAATTTAGAAAATGGGATATATTTCATTAAGCGTGTAGTAAGGATGAAACTATAGATTGGAAGGCCTTGAATAAAAGTTGTAAAGGCTTTTAGGAAGTCGAGAAAAATATGAAAGGCCGCCAATGTATCACATAGGTGTCTTTCACTTTACTAACCTGGAAGCCTGCGATTGCAGTGCAGAGGACTTGAAGAGAGGACTCAGAGCTTAAAATATCAGTCTATATAATATACATAGATCTGTTATATAGTTTAACGATTTCAGTTCCTTCGACTTCCTCTCCGCAATACACTAAAACACAAGAAAACACTTCAACTAATACTTTAAATAGCCAGATATCTCATTGCCCATGCTGAAGATTTTAGTCCTTCCCTCGTATACTAAACACATTCCTTGTAAGGTCAGTAAAAATATTCCCTGTTACAACTTACAAAGAGGAATAGTAAACAGCGGACGGAAACAAAGAAGCAAATTAGCAAACTGAAAGGGAACAAAGAAGCAAATTAGCAAACTGAAAGGGAACAGACTCCAACTTGCTTTAAAAGGAATTATTACAGCTTAGTATTAATCTAAAGCATGCTTCTTTCCTCAAACTGTATATTTGATCATGCCTAATTTATTTAGATCACATTGCCTAGAATTATCATGTTAAAGATGGAACTAATTTTTGAACTCAACATTGCCTTAGCTGCAGTAAATACATCCAGAAGGACCTCAGATCAATATGAATTTTATGATACCTTCCGAAACTATCTCATAAGCCCTTTGCTCGAGCATACATGCACCAAACACAGGCATTACAAAAGCCATGTATTAGGACAAAACAAACTTCCCATATTTAAACAGAAAAAAAAAATGGGAACGCAATTCCATTAATTATGTGATACTTTCCAAAAGGTGGTTCTTTATATACATAGACATTCAAAAGTGAGTCATTACTCTTGCTAACATGACAATGCAGGACCTAATTGCCATCCGTGAGTTTCAATCCGTTGTAGCAACTGCACATGTTCTAATATTTTTAAATGAAAAAAATAAATGATAGGAGTGAATAAGTTGCAATCACAAAGTATGCATGAACTCATCCCATGATTTTCCTGCGGTTTCCAGCAAAGTAGCATTGCAAGTCTTCAGATATATGGAGGAACCAGAAAATATGGGGGCTGCCTCCTCTCATAACTTATAATGCCCTCATACACCTGCACAATTATTGGAAAATCATATACAGATTTTCATGAAGTTGTCATTTTCTGGTACACGAACTTTCAGAAGAAACTCTCCCAGAAAATCGACATATTTCGTTTTGTTTCTTTTATTCGATTGATAAATTGTTTCAGATGGCAGTGTGCGACAATGAAAAAATGAGTTATTGTGAGGATCTCATATTTACTGATAGCCTGTTGGAGGTGCTCCATAGTTTGTGGCTGCAATTTTGGGTAAAAGCTTGATATAAAATCTACCTCATCTCAAGAACCCCTGCATAAAAAGGCAATACAATATTGAAGTTGCTGATTCATTTTATTAAATGACAATTAAATTGAGAGGCAATTTCCACCTTGACAAAATAAGTTCAGGAATCCAGCCCAACTGCTGGTGTTCCTGTGAGAATTTGACATCATCATCTCATCCGTATTTACACAAAGGGCGATTGATTGGTTTAACAATCAAAACTGATGAAATTATACAGAACTAACTTACTAAATGGCTTGCCAAGCAAAATGTTACCAGCATTTCGCTTCCCTTGATTATTTTAGATAATAAATTTCGTAGAAACCCAAAAGAGAGAGTGAAATGTATCTCCAGCCAATCTCCAAAACAAAGTCTAACTCATCAAATAAAAAACAACATCTGCAAACACAATGCCTAAAGGCTAAAATCATCACTAAAAATAAAAAACAACTGCCGTCTCAGATAACATTACGGACAGCTCTTTCCTTTGCTTTGTTTAACTGGGCATTATCCGTAATCGTCCTCGCAATGCATAACCGACAAACAAACTGTTACATTCATTTCGAATACAAAAGTAATCAAAATGAGTACCTCTGCGGAAACGATTTTCCACGAACCCTTGGTGTTAGGGCGATGGAATACAGTGGCGACTCCGCCGAGGTCTTCCCCTCCGTCGCCTCGATGACCATCGAATTTCTGATCGAAACCAAGGTTTTTCTTCTACGTGTGATAAGTCGCCGAACATGGTGTTCTGGTTAGTGAGCGGCATCAGCACAACAGCACTCATGGCGGTCAAAATAAAAATTCTCTCTTCAAATCAAGGGTGATGACAGCGCAATTCCAACCGAACTGACTTACGCGGTTTTCTTAAAAAAATAAGTTCAAATTGCGATTTAATTAAATAAAATCAAATGTACGGTTTTGGACCGTTGCGTGGGTTTTAATAAATGAAAATATTGTGAAATTAATAAAATAATATATATTTTTAAAATACTAAGAAAAATAACCAGAAAATGTAAAAAAGTTGAAGATTTAATTTTTGTTTTAAATTAGATGATTTGTCAATAAAATGCATCTTGTATTATCTTTTAATTCATCTACATTAATAGTATGTTACTTTAAATGCAGAATGTAATGTATATTTGTAACATTAAAGAAAAAAATAAAATGCATATTATTTGTAATTGTCTTTTTAGAAGGATGACTAATACTTTTCAGAAGGATTGGTAATACCGATGATCCCTGAAAATTACTAAAATACCACTGCTAATATTACGGAAATGCCACCGAGTCCGCGGGTCAGATCTGTAAGTCCAAGCGGCTACGATAATCTAGAGGGGGGGTGAATAGATTATCTCCATCTTTTCGATAATGCCCTCTTTTTCGAACAAAACAAGCCAAGACAATAATAAAGGTGCGGAATGTAAACATCACGCATCGATTTATAGAGCTTCACCCCACCTAGGGACTACGTGCTCTACCACCCCAGTATATCCGGGATGGGTTTCGAAAAAGAAAAAGAATTTTATTAATTACCACAATTAATACAAATTCAACTTACAACAACACCTTGAAGAGCACCACACTCTTCTTCAACACCACCTTTGAGATTACCACAATCTCTCTTGAAGATTACCACAATCTCCAACGGCACTGATAGGTGTGAGTTTTGCATGTATTTTGGGGCGTATTTATGGCTAAAATGGCGATTTAATGTGCATAAACTCATGTGAAATGGTTCATATTCACTCTTTGTGGAAAAGATATTATGCTTTGCTCGTTTTGTAGGGATTTAATGATATTTGAAGTAATTTGGAGACAAATACGAGCATTGCGGAGGAAAAAATACCACAAATGGTGAAGAATAGAAGACGCACGGGTAGGGCGCGCGCCTGAGCACCACCCGTGCGCCCCTGGCAAAGCAAAGAAGAAGCAAGGTACGGCAATGCGCACGGGTCGCCGTGCATACACGCACACCCCCGTGCGCCATTGAAGGATTGAAAATCTCCTTACGGTAATGCGCACGGGTAACCGTGCGTGCCCCCGCACGCGACGACGTCGTTGGTTGGTGAAAAGAGGAATTTCCTACGGCATGACGTACGGGTAACCCGTGCATCCACGCACGGCCCGTGCGTCCTGCTGCATCTTGCGAGATTTTGACAAAGAAATGACCTAGGCTTTTGAGGAGGTATATAAGCACTTTTTGGGGCGCACACCAGGGGATATTCTGACATTTTGGGATCTACAACACAAGACAAATGTTTATTCTTGGAAGAAGACATCAAGGAGACAATCGGGTTGTATCGGAGCTCAAGGAACGGAGATACATCGAGAGATTGTCGACTTTCCTAAGTTTTTCTTGCTTCTCTTGTAGTTTTCATCTTTCATTTTTAGTTGTCATGGCTATGAACAATTTGTCTATGAGTTGTTTAGAAATCATGTGTAGCTAAACTCTTTAGATTTCCGGATTTTGGAAGTAGATTAATGAACTCTTGTTGGATATTTTAATCTTAGTTGAAGTTATTATCTTGAAGCCTATTGGAGTACATTGAGCTTATTCTTGTTTTATCACTTGATTAATGATTTAACTTGTTCGATATATTGATTCATAATTCGAGAGATGAGTTTCAATATTAGATCTTGAGTACTCGACAAAAATATTTGCATGAATCGAGAGGTTTGTAAATATTTGTGAGGACAATTGATCTTTTGCACTTTTGGGAGTTGAGTACTTCATGTTGAGTAGAGATGCTAGCATAAGTATTTCAATCTACATTTTATATGCATCTCGAGAGGAGGATAAAATATCTTTGTGATCGTCTTATAGGAATATTGATAATAACTTGGCTTGGATTAAATCGGACAACAAGAGGGATATTAATCGAAACCTTAACTCGGAAATCCATTTCATCTTCGTGATACTTCTATCAATTGTGTTATCTTAATTTTGTGTTTTAGTAGTCTAACTTGTCTTGATCTCACAACAACAATCATTAAATTACGATCGTCTAAATAAAAATAAAGCTATCTTAGTTCAATACTTAGTACATAAATTTATTAGTCTCCGTGGATACGACCTTGCTACCCTTTTCTATAACGTACACCGTACACTTGCGGTGAGCTAAAAAATAAAGGCGAACAAGTTTTTGGCGCCGTTGCCGGGGACTAATACAATTTTTGGTGCTAATATTGCGGTAGATAGAATTATTCTTAATTTAGACATTTTTATTTTATATTTTGGTTTGACTTAAATTATACATTATCTGATTTGTTTCTTTTAGTTTGGTCCAGGTAGTGCATGAACACGCACTCTAGGCGAGGGGACTTAATACCGCTCATACCAGAAGTTGAGGCTTTCGCGAGAAGAATCAGTGCTACTACTAGACGGGCTGAAAGACAACAAAATCCGATAATGGGGGATTTGGATGAAGAACACAGGGGTAACAATGGGATCAACGGGATCAATGAGTTACCAATACCGGGTAATAATGGAGTAAACGAGTTACCGATACCAGTTCAATAGCAAGCCATTCGTGTTTACTTCCGACCACAAACGAATCGTAATTACGGTGGTATTGCTCATATTCTGATAAATGCCAACAACTTTGAGCTCAAACCGGCACTGATCAATATGGTACAACAGAACCAGTTTGGGGGATTCGTAACTGAAGATCCTAATTCTCACCTTGCTCATTTTATCCAAATATGCAATACGATCAAAATGAATGGAGTCTCGGGTGACGCCATAAGATTGCGCCTATTCCCGTTCTCTTTGAGGGATAAGGCGAGCAATTGGTTGGGTACTTTGACGCAAGGAAGTGTGAGCACATGGGACGAATTGAGCCAAAAGTTCTTGTTTAAATTCTTCCCACCGAGTAAAACTTTGCAGCTCAAAAGCGAGATTACTCAATTCCGACAGTTCGATTCGGAGCCTTCGTATGAGGCTTGGGAAAGATTTCGGGATTTGTTACGAAGATGTCCACAACATGGATTCCCGGAGGAACAACAGTTATGTTTCTTCTACAATGATTTAATGGGGCAAACGAGGGCCTTTGTTGATGCCGCAGCAGGATGAGCATTGTTGGCAAGGTTTCCACAAGATGCCTTGAACCTTCTTGAAGAAATGGCTATGAACAATTACCAATGGCTGTCTGAAAGATCCAATGTACAACGAGTAGCCGAAATTTCGGATTCAGACCCGATTAAAGCGTTGACGGCACAAGTGGCGGCTTTGACAACTCAATTGAGTGTTTTGACAAAAGGGCCAGAAACAAGCACGAGCACAGGTAGTGAAGCTCTTCTATATCCGATGGAGGAGGTCAATTATGTGAGTAACCGAAATTTCAACAATTTTCGGAACAATTCAAACCCAACACACTACCATCCGGGGTTGAGAAACCATGAAATTTTTTCCTATGCCAATACAAAGAATGTGTTGCAACCTCCGCCGGGATTTAATGCTTCAAATGGAGGTGGGAATGTGGAAGGCAAATCATCGTTGGAGGATGCACTCACCTCCTTCATAAATCAATCAAATGCATTCATGAGTGACACGAGGAGTCGCTTCACTAGGCAAGATTCTAGGATGGATAAGATGGAACTACAAATGACCCAAGTGACAAGCTCAATAAAGAATCTTGAAACTCAAGTGGGTCAATTGGCTACAATTGTGGGTGGTCAACATCACAAGGGTCAATTTCCGAGTAATACGGAGGTTAATCCTAAGGAACAATGCAAGGATATTCGATTACGAAGCGGTACAGAATATGAGAGGCCTAAAGAAAAATCGAGAAATCTGAAAATTCCTAAGCCGGGAGAGGTTGAATCGGTGATGAAAGATGGCATTGAAGAAGATGGGGAAAGAAAGAAACAAGAGGCGGAACAAACATGGGCTGAAAAGCTAAAATCATCATCTAACTCTAACATATCTAAATTGCCTATATCTCTTCTCTTTCCCCAAAGATTTCAAAAGAAAAAGCTTGATGATCAATTTGCAAAATTCCTCGATATATTTAAAAAATTGCACATCAACATTCCTTTTGCAGACGCACTAGAGCAAATGCCAATTACGCGAAATTTCTTAAGGATGTTATGTCAAAGAAGAGGAAGATGACAAGCTTTGAAACGGTGAATTTGACGGAGGAATGTAGCGCGATCATTCAAAGGAAGCTGCCACAAAAACTGAAAGATCGGGGAGTTTCACTATCCCTTGTGCCATTGGTGGTAACTTCTTTAATAAAGCGTTTTGTGATTTGGGGGCAAGTATTAATTTAATGCCTTTGTCCATTTTCAGGAAGCTTGGACTAGGCGAAGTGAAGCCAACCACGGTGACATTGCAACTTGCGGACCGGTCACTTACTTATCCAAGGGGAATTATAGAAGACGTGCTGGTAAAAGTTGATAAATTTATATTCCATGTGGATTTCTTAGTTCTTGACATGGAAGAAGATCGTGACTTCCACTGATACTTGGACGTCCATTTCTAGCTACCGGTAAAGCCTTAATAGATATACAAAAAGGAGAGCTCACTTTATGTGTTAATGATGAGCACGTTTTATTTTCCATATATAAGGCGATGAAATTTCATGATACGGTGGAGCATTGTCATTTTTTAGATATAGTTAGTTCATGCATTGAGGATTATGTTGATCATACATTGTCTACAGATGATTTGGAATTTGGTCTAACCCACTCGTGCTCAATGTCGAGTGTTGTGCTTGATTTTGATAACCAAGATTTGTACGACTATGTTTGTGCCTTAGATCATATGCAGGAACTACCTAGGAGCGCAAGAGGTGAGAACGTAAAGTCAGAAATATGGGAGCAGAACCTACAGAAACGCACGACCCATGCGTCCACGCACGGGCTACCCGTGCGTGATGCTGAAGCGAAAGTTGAGAATCCTGAAGGGCGCACGACTCGTGCGTCCACGCACGGGCAGCCCGTGCATATTGCCGAAGGAAGGATTGAGACAGGGGAAGGACACACGGGTCGGGTGCCTAAGCATGGGCAACCCGTGTGTGTTGCCGAAGGTAGAGTTGAAGAAAAGGGATCACACACGACCCGTGCGTCTGAGCACGGGCAGCCCGTGCGTGACCCTGAAACAGCGACGTCGACACTAGAACTCAAGCAATTACCCGAACACCTCAAATATGCATTTCTTGGGGCGGAAAATGAAAATCCGGTAATCGTTTCATCCCTTCTCACTCCAACTCAACTTGATAAATTGTTAAGGGTTTTACGAAAACATAAGTCGGCACTCGGATGGTCTATAATGTATTTAAAAGGCATAAGTCCATCCATTGTAATGCATAAAATTCGGATGGAAGATGTTTATAAACCATCAGTGCAAAACCAAAGACGATTAAACCCTATCATGCAAGATGTGGTTAGGAAGGAAGTGTTGAAATGGTTAGATGCTGGGATCATTTATGCCATCTCTGATAGTTCATGGGTAAGTCCGGTACAAGTGGTGCCGAAAAGAGGGGGGTAACGGTAGTGAAAAATGAGAATGAGGAACAAATTGCTACTAGAATTGTTACCGGGTGGCGAATATGCATTGATTATAGAAAACTTAATGATGCCACTCGAAAAGATCACTTCCCCCTCCCCTTTATCGATATGATGTTGGACCGTCTTGTAGGTTATGATTATTATTGCTTTTTAGATGGTTATTCTGGGTACAATCAAATCATTATTGCGCCAGAAGACCAAGAAAAAACAACATTTACATGTCCTTATGGCACATTTGCATTCCGTCGCATGCCATTTGGTTTATGTAATGCGCCTGCCACTTTCCAACATTGTATGATGGCTATATTTCACGATCTAATTGAAAAAGTTATGGAGGTGTTTATGGAAGATTTCTCTGTGTTTGGTGATTCTTTTGATAGTTGTCTTCACAATCTTTCCTTAGTCTTACAGCAATGTGAAGAAACCAATCTTGTACTCAATTGGGAAAAGTGCCATTTTATGGTACGCGATGGTATTGTACTTGGTCATCGAGTCTTGTCTGCAGGTTTGGAAGTCGATCGGGCAAAGATTGTAGCAATCGAGAAATTACCACCTCCTATAAACGAAAAAGCCATTCGGAGCTTCTTGGGCCATGCCGGATTTTATAGAAGGTTTATCCGTGACTTTTCTAAAATTTCTAAGCCTTTGAGCCAATTGTTAGAAAAAGATGCTGCTTTCAATTTTTCCAATGATTGTTTGTAGGCGTTTGAAACGTTGAAGAAAGCATTGGTGACCGCACATATACTTGTCGCCCCAGATTGGAGTCAACCATTTGAGTTGATGTGTGATGCGAGCGATTTTGCGGTAGGGGCTGTCCTCGGTCAAAAGAGGGAAAAATTGTTCAGATCCATCTACTATGCTAGTAGAACGTTGGGAGTGCTCAATGAATTACACCACAAACCGAGAAGGAGATGTTGGCGATTGTTTTCGCATTTGATAAATTCCGATCATACTTGATTGGGACGAAAACGATTGTTCACACCGACCATGCGGCCATCAAATATCTCTTTGACAAGAAGGATGCGAAACCAAGATTGATTTGGTGGATCTTACTATTGCAAGAGTTTGATGTGGAAATTAAGGACCGGAAAGGATGCGAGAATGTGGTGGCAGACCACTTGTCTCGAATTGAAAATCAAGAGGGAGCGCAAGGAAGCATGAGATTAATAAAAGAGGAATTCCCTGATGAACGATTACTCATGCTTGAGGCAAAATTCCCGTGGTATGCGGACTTTGTCAACTATTTGGCTGTGGGAGTTTTACCTCCGGATTTATCGTCATATCAAAAGAAGAAGTTCTTACATGACGTAAAGTTTTACATGTGGGACGACCCCCTACTCTTTAAGAGGTGCGCGGACAAAATCATAAGAAGATGCGTACCTCAAGAAAAATGGGAGGGAGTCTTACAACAGTGTCATTCCACACCTTCCGGAGGACATTTCGGCCCAACTCGCACCGCAGCGAAGGTATTGCAAAGTGGGCTATATTGGCCCACTTTATTTAACGATTGTTATTTGTTTGTGCAACAATGTGACAGGTGTCAGCAGATGGGCAACATTTCAAGGAGACACGAGATGCCAATGACAAATGTAATCGAAGTGGAATTGTTCGATGTGTGGGGAATTGATTTTATGGGCCCATTTCCATCATCTTCGGGTTATCAATATATTCTACTCGCAGTGGAATATGTATCCCGTTGGGTAGAGGTGATTCCGTCCAAAATAAATGATGCTCAAGTTGTGATGCGGTTCCTTAAGAAAAATATATTTACTAGATTCGGCACTCCAAGAGCTTTAATTAGTGATGGATGGTCGCATTTTGTAAATAAATTGATGAGCAACTTGTTGGCAAAATATGGGGTGAAACATAAAGTCGCATTGGCATATCATCCTCAAGCCAATGGGCAAGTAGAAGTGGCCAACTGGGAGATCAAACAAATCCTTGAAAAGACGGTGAACATCAATCGAAAAGATTGGGCGTTAAAATTAGATGATGCTCTATGGGCATACCGGACTGCATATAAGACACCGTTGGGCACATCCCCATACCAACTTGTTTTTGGGAAATCATGTCACTTGCCGGTGGAGTTGGAACACAAAGCATTTTGGGCGGTCAAGAAGCTAAATCTAGATTTTCAAAGAGCCGGTGAAGAGAGGTTGCTCCATTTGAATCAGATGGAAGAGTTTCGGGATGAAGCTTACGAAAACTCCCAAATTTATAAAGAAAGAACCAAGAAGTGGCATGATAAGATGATCAAGAAAAGGGAGTTTTTACCAGGGGAACCAGTCCTCTTGTACAATTCACGCCTTAAATTTTTCCCTGGAAAACTCAAGTCTAGGTGGTCGGGGCCATTCGTGATAAAGAAAGTATTGAATCCTCCCGGAATTGTGGAATTGTTAACAAAAGACAGTGAGACTTTCATGGTAAACGGCCAACGGATTAAGCATTACTTCCACCGAGGTAATCAAGAGGAGGTGACATCCATCACCTTGCGCGACCCGTGACTAAACGAAAATAAGCGTCAAGCTAAAGACGTTAAATATAGCGCTTGTTGGGAGACAACCCAATGGTTTTTCGTGTGAATTTCATTTTTGTGTGTGTTTTATTTCAATTTTGTGTGTTTTGAAAAAAAAAATTTGAAAATACCTGAAAAGTGCTGCCCAGGGACGCACGGGTAACCCGTGCCTATGCACACCACCCGTGCGCCCCTAGAGAGGGGACAAGAATTGCTACGGCAATACGCACGGGCAACCCGTGCGTACCTGGAGAAAATTTTTTGGGGCTACGACATGATGCACGGGTTACCCGTGCGCCCCACGCACGGCCCGTGCGTCACCCCGATGAGTGATTAAGAGAGTCTGGCAGACTCTATTTTTTTCAAAAAATCTCCTCCTTCTTCAAAACGAAAAAAATCGCCCCCCTTCCTACATTGTTGTGAACTCCTAATTTCTTTCAAACTCCGATCATATAAACATACTCTTATCATAATACATTCACAAATTGCATCAAATTAGTGTTTGAATTGAAGAATTGGGAGAAAAAGCACCTAGGGTTCCAAGTTTTCCCCCTTTGTGAAATTTCGAGAATTTTGGTAAGAATTTCGTTATTTCTTATAAATTTCTTGAGAATTACATGTTGAAGATGATATTGGGTGCTTGTGGTGGTATTTTTGCTATGTTTTGGATGAATTATTCTTTAAGGCAAATTATCAAACACCTTGTGGGCATGTGAATTTAGACATATTTGAAGGAATTGATGATGAATTAGGCTTGAGCTTTGATGATTAGGGCTTGTAGATAATGATTCTCTATATTTGCAATATTAGTTGATTGCTTGGAGCACAATTGATCGGTTGAATTGACATATGAGAACCATTATGCCCTATATGACTTGTTTGCCCACATTCATCTTACTTGTGATTGTATTTGGTTGTCTTGGGTTGCTAATACATGTTATTCTAGGTACTCATTCACAAGTGATGGAAAACCGACAAAACCCTCAAGGCCGGAGACAACGACCCTGGGCGGAACCACCACAGGAAATACAACCTGATAGCCCGGCAGCCTTTGGAGTTGTACTACCAAATGCGGATGCTCTAGAGCGATGGAATAAGCTCATCGTTCGACAGATGGGTCCCTCAAAATACGCCGATGATGACTGCACCTAATTTCTGGGGATACACGAGGATGTGTGGCGATTATTTGATAGAGTCGGTTGGACAACTTTTATGTGGAGAAGATGGCCAAGTTACAAGAAATTCACGCTTGAATTTTTGAGCACAGTAAAGATGATCAAAAATATAGGTGGCGAGGTCATTGGGGTAGAATTTCAGTTGGGGAACGAGATGAGACAATTATCCACAGAGGAGTTAAACTCCATATTTGAAGTTCCCACAGACGCACCTTTCCGACCTGTATACCGATATGACCAATACGACTTTTGGCGTCTGCTTGTCCAAACTCCAGAAACGGGTCCCATGCTCTACGAGGCCCGCACTGCAAAATCTTCTTGGATCCGGAATCCAGTGTTCCGATATATACAGCGGGTTACATCGGCTTCGGTCTTCGCGAGGGAAAATATTGGGGGTATGACGGTCCGCGAGTTATATTTATTGTGGTGTATGTTGACGAGTACACCTTACAACACAGCCGCGTACTTCATAGAGCAAGTGGACTATCTAGCAAAGCGGGGAGGTGGTGCTATTTCCATAGGGGGTTTGATTACCCCTATTGCCCGACATTTCAACGTCGAGTTTAGAGGCCTGGAGCCTATACCGGGCAGCACTCGGGTTAATTTGGCATCTTTGCACCACATGCGCTTTATCGCCAATGAAGACAATGTGCTGGTTCTTCTACAGAAGAAAGGTGCCTCCTTTCCATTGCCTAACCCGACATACACCACTGTTGATACCCTGGCGGACACAACAAACTTCCTAATGAACTCGGAAGCGCATAACAGAATTACGAACGCTATAGATGCGCAGAAGAGGCGCCGAGTTCACGGCTTCCCGGATGTGGAGGATATGGTAGCAGAGGAAGAAGAGCTACATAGAAGAGAAATGGGGGTGGAACCTCATCACCCCCAAATTGGTTATGACATTCCCGAAGCCTCACACGGAGGTGATTACCCCCGACGCTCACATAGCGGGGATCGTCCCGGTACCTCTCATGGTGGCGAGCCCCAATGCGGCAATGACTTTCAGGATATGCTATATGCGTTTGGGGAGGATTTGCGTCGTGAAAGAGACGGGTTGAGGCAACAGGGGGAGGATTTGAGGCAGCATCGGGCTGATTTTCTCGCATTCCGTGAGAACTATGACAGGAGGGCCGAGGAGACGTGGCAAGTGCTCCAAAGGTTGCAAATGTGGCATATTTCACAAGGCCACTTTCCACCGCCACCTCCGTAGTGATTCAGGTATATCTCCACTTTTCACTATTAAAATTCTAATTTTCCCCTCTCGACAACAAAAATATAATTTCATTCAAGTTTGGGGGAGAGGTAGTATTTCGATAAATGAAAAGTGTAGATGAAAAAAAAATCTTGCATTTTGTGTGTTTTCATATAGTTGCATATAGAGCATAGGTTGCATTGCATTAGAGCACGTTTATTGCTTTCATAGAGGTTAGAGAGTGAGTTGACCGGGCTTGATGAAACTTGATGTTTGTGTGTTGATTGAAAAGTTTGTATTGTTGAGATTGGATGTTGGTTATGAGTTGATTGAGCCTTGAATAGATAACATTGATCATGTTGATATGGAAAACTTGGTTTGATGCTTTGAATTACGTATTTGCAAGCCTGTGAGCTTTTGAGCCTTTACTGCTTATATCTTTTGCAGTCTTGTTGTGATTTGAGTGTATCATTCATGTTGTTAGAATTCTAGAACTTGCTCGGGCATCTCTGTCAAGGCCACATGTTGTATGAGAATTGTGAATGTGATTAATGGCTATCTTTGCTAGCCTTTCAAGCCTTTTGCTTACCTAAAGATGTTGAAATTCCTAGTTAGCCAAGTTGGGCCTATTACCTATTTCTTTGATAACCACAAAATTTATACCTTGAACTTGATATATCCATCACCCTAAACTCGAGTGTATAGCGTTGAGTAAAGGGAATGAATGAGGTTGAATGGGTGGGAATTAAAAAGTAGGATAATTGGGCATATTTGGTCAATTGGAACAAAAAGAGGAAGAAAAGGAGTTCAAAAGAAGTGTTGAAAATTCACAAAAGAATTGAAAAAAAAAATAAAAAAAATCGACGTACAATGTGAATTTTCATCTAAACGAACTTGGGGGGCTAAGGATTGAAATTTGAGGCAATTCTCAATAGAAAGGAAGGAGATGGAGATGAGTTAAGTTGATGAAAATAAGGGTTGATTGGAGTAGCATATGGGATTATAATGTAAGGTGATTGATATGCTCATCGGTCTATATGCTCGAGTTTGAGTCACTTGATCCAAAATTTTCTTCCCGAACCAAAGAGCCTTCATTACAACCAAATGAGAAAGTCCTTTCTGATTCACAAATTGCATACATTCGAGTGGCGGAGATATGAGACGAATTGCAAGCCTATGGTAAGTCTGCAACATCGAATTAATTTGAGCGTAAACACATCCTATATCCTTGTGAGATGAGAGTATACACTTAATTTTGAGGGTTGTTGCTACAACTTTAAGGTTGCAAACCCAAGTGCAGGTTGTCTCAAGTAATAATATTCTCGTGAGTCCGAGGTCGATCCACAGGGAAGATTATGTAAGTTTATAGGGAATATTTTTCTTTGATAAATAAATAGATATTTTTTAAACTAGTAAGAAATATAATTTTTTACGATAAACTTGATTAATAAAATTGTTGAGGATAGAGATCCACTCTTGATTTTGGATAAAGGAATGATTATATTTTCTTACCTCTTCAATTACTACTATTGGAATCCATACACAACGAAGGTTCCAATAGAAATATATTCTAAATATAAATCATGTAATAAGGTGAACATGTTTTATTACCAATTATAATTCATCTTATAACGCCAATACTTGCTTATGGACTCAAGTATTCATGCATTCTCTTGTCTACAATAAATCAAGGTATCCACGTTAGTAGTCGGTTGAAGTAAAACCAGACATTTAACTAAATGGAACCAAGTATTTATTGTGCCAATAGAATGCATAAATCGAGAATACCATAAAACAAGAAGGGTATAATCTAAAAAATAAATTGATGATCAAAACAATAAAATTTAATGTAAAGCTATAATCATTCATTTTCCTCCATCAAGAGTTTCACTCTATTCCTCAACAAAATAAACTTAGAAAGACATAAAGAAAGTAGAGAAAACAAGATATTGTATGAAAACTAAGGAATGCATTTTTATGAAATACTAGAAAATCTACTATAATATAGGAAAACAAGAATGAAACTTTCTTTGAAACTCTAACTTTCTATACAAACTTGTGTGTTTAGCAAGTGTAAATGACCTCTATTTATAGGCAACACAATAATTCTTATTGGAATTATTTTATTTTTTATTTTCAAGATAATTGACAAAATGCTGAAAATTTGAAACCAACTCCATTATTTCATTTGTCTGGTCTTTTTTGAAAGGATTCTTGCTGATTCATCTTGATTCTCTTTGAAATAATAATTCCCACATGTCTTAGCTTCATTCTCCCACTGATTTGAATGAAATCCAAGCATTATTGGCCAAGATATGAAGTAATAATTGTGGAGTGGTTGGCCTGCGGGATCATGCTGCAGCATCTTGTTGCATTTTTTAAAACTCCTTGCCGACATAATTTGACTTGGGTGTCTTAATGAAAGTTGTAGCCAAATGAGTTGGGAAGACACAGTTAAAATTTCAGCACCATTGACCATGTGGTATTCGAGTTATGCCCACAATACTGACCTTGGTTCAGTCTTGACAGCAAATGAGTCTCTTGAAACATGAAATGTTGATGAACTTTTGATCCAAGAAAATATCATTACAAACTTTGATTTAGGCTTTAATATCTCTGAATATTTGTTAAAGAATGGATTGTGAATCCATATCTTCAAGAATCATCCCTAAATCATGCCGGAATTGAAAGTTATGCGCATTGATCCGAACCTGCATAAAAATTGCTTCCTACTACAATTTTGTATTGATTTCCTATTTTATTTATAATACATAATAATACTATAAATTTATATTATTACTAATATTAATAAGGTAAAACATTATTACAAACCGAAAGTAATTGTATATTTTTAACGTTTATCGATTTGTAATTCGAAGCATTTCACCAGGTTTTGTTTGATGCATGCTCTTGGAGTAGATATTTGAGGCTTGATTGGTTTGTTGCTTGACATTCATGATGAACAATATGAATTTCTTTTTTGGTCTCTTTGTGTGCGCTATCATTCTTATCTCCCTGTTGTGTTTTACCTTGTTCTAAAAATTGTTGATCGGGACGGTCAACAGTTTAAGTTTGGGGGATTTTGATAGGTTTGAGTTTTGCATGTATTTTGGGGCGTATTTATGGCTAAAATGGCGATTTAACGTGCATAAACTCATGTGAAATGGTTCATATTCGCTCTTTGTGGAAAAGATATTATGCTTTGCTCGTTTTGTAGGGATTTAATGATATTTGAAGTAATTTGGAGATAAATACGAGCATTGTGGAGGAAACAATACCACAAATGGTGAAGAATAGAAGATGCACGGGTAGGGCGCGCACCTGAGCACCACCCGTGCGTCCCCAAAAAGAAGAATGAAGGTACGGCAATGCACACGGGTAGCCCATGCGTACACGCACCACCCGTGCGCCATCAAGGATTGAAAATCTCTTACGGCAATGCGCACGGGTAACCCGTCGTCCCCCCACGCACGACCCTTATTTGCGCTGGTTGGTGAAAAGAGGAATTGCCTACGGCATGACGCACGGGTAACCGTGCGTACACGCACGCCCGTGCGTCCTCGGGTTTATCTACAATATTTTGACAAAGCAAATGACCTAGGCTTTTGAGGAGGTATATAAGCACTTTTTGGGCGCACCGGGGATATTCGACATTTTGGGATCTACAATACAAGACAAAGGTTTATTCTTGGAAGAAGACATCAAGGAGACAATCGGGTTGCATCAGAGCTCAAGGAACGGAGATACATCGAGAGATTGTCGACTTTCCTAAGTTTTTCTTGCTTCTCTTGTAGTTTTCATCTTTCATTTTTAGTTGTCATGGCTATGAACAATTTGTCTATGAGTTGTTTAGAAATCATGTGTAGCTAAACTCTTTAGATTTCCGGATTTTGGAAGTAGATTAATGAACTCTTGTTGGATATTTTAATCTTAGTTGAAGTTATTATCTTGAAGCCTATTGGAGTACATTGAGCTTATTCTTGTTTTATCACTTGATCAATGATTTAACTTGTTCGATATATTGATTCATAATTCGAGAGATGAGTTTCAATATTAGATCTTGAGTACTCGACAAAAATATTTGCATGAATCGAGAGGTTTGTAAATATTTGTGAGGACAATTGATCTTTTGCACTTTTGGGAGTTGAGTACTTCATGTTGAGTAGAGATGCTAGCATAAGTATTTCAATCTACATTTTATATGCATCTCGAGAGGGAGGATAAAATATCTTTGTGATCGTCTTATAGGAATATTGATAATAACTTGGCTTGGATTAAATCGGACAACAAGAGGGATATTAATCGAAACCTTAACTCGGAAATCCATTTCATCTTCGTGATACTTATATCAATTGTGTTATCTTAATTTTGTGTTTTAGTAGTCTAACTTGTCTTGATCTCACAACAACAATCATTAAATTACGATCGTCTAAATAAAAATAAAGCTATCTTAGTTCAATACTTAGTACATAAATTTATTAGTCTCCGTGGATACGACCTTGCTACCCTTTTCTATAACGTACACCGTACACTTGCGGTGAGCTAAAAAATAAAGGCGAACAGACACCTTGTGAAGATTACCACAATCTTCAATATTGAAGAATACCAAATTCTTCAACACCTCAACAAGAAGATTACCACATTCTTCTTACACCTAACACCTAGATCACCCAAGTGTGTTCTTACCACAAGAACACTCACCAGGATATCTTGTGTTGAATGATAACCCAAAAATTCAAGATTACAACTCGATAATGAATAATACAATTGAGTGCAAGTGTAATCAAGAATAGCCTAGACCTCAAGAATGTGAAAGTGATAAGCTAGGCAAATTACAACAAGAATAATGACAATATAAGACCAAGTGTTTGCTTGAGTATTTCTTGTTGTGTTGTATTGTTCTCTCTTGTTGTTGTGCTTCAAATCTTCCTCTATTTATAGGAGATGATTTGATACTTGATAGGCTCCTCATGGAATCTGATATCTACAAAACAATTGCAATTAAAATCAAGATTATAGCTGTTAGAAATCAATCCCACAATTTAGGGAAAAGTCATCTGTCTGTCACTGACAACGGTTAGAATTTTGTTGTCAAAACATATAGGGTACCGGTCGCCCACAAATAGACGTTTGAAAATAAGAACACATTTTTACACAGGGCGACCGGTCACCCTAGGGTCCAACCGGTTGCCCTCTTAAAAAAACCAAAACAGAGAAGTTTGCTAATTTGAACCAACCTTCAGGTACCGGTCGCCTTATAGGTCGACCGGTCGACATCACCGGTCGCCCTATAGGGTGACCGGTCACCCTCACCATTTTCTGCAAACATGAAGTTTTCTGTTTTGCACAACTTTCAGGTACGGGTTGCCCTATAGGGCAACCGGTTGACCTCAAAACAAAAGTGTTGTCTAATTTTATTTCAAAAATAAACTTCAAGAAATACTCCAAAAAATAGTAAAAATAGTTTAGATCGATCGGAAGTATTAGGACAACATTTAGAAGCATAGTTTTGATGTAAAAACCCATTGAAGCAATATCATTAAATGTGTTGTCCAATTTTGTCAGACTTGAAGAAATACTCCGGAAAATATTAAAATCATTTTAAATCATTTAGGAGTATTTAGACAACCTTTAAAACCATTGTTTTGGTATAGAAACAAAATCATCAAAATCATGATAAAACCATTTATCAAACAATCTCCCCCCTTTTGATGATTACAAACCAAAACAATTATAACGAGGTCGATTTTGAAAACAAAACAATTTTATCGGTTCAAGAGAACTATCCGTTGTGAGCGACAACATTCCACGCGATATAATCACAAGGATGGGAGTAAAGAAATTCAACCACATATAGCAAAAGCTCCACCTATCAATATGCACAACAAGAGTAATATAAAAGCAATCAACCACAAGCTAAAAGCTTAGCTTTTATATATTGATCTTAAGTATCAAGAGCTTAAGTATCAAGAGCTTATAAGCTCCCCCTGTCAACAAGCCATCATTTACATGAATATGAGTCCATAATACACCAAATGGACTAAGTATAATCCACAACTTATGGCTTTTAATAGCCACAACTTATAACTTCTTTCTCGAGCTTATTTTAGCTTCTTTGAGCTAATAAGCTTATAACCTGTTTCTCCCCCTTTGGAATCATCAAAAATAATGTTAGCATGATAAAAACATCATATAATCATATCAAAGTGCGCAACTAAGCCGATGTATCGAGCTATTTGAACATTGAAACTTATAGACCAAATAGGAGGAAAAGGTGGATCATACGACTTGTAGAAGCTTATGAAAACTCATTTGATTTGCAAAAACATGATCTCTATAAATATATAAGACATTTGAAAACGAGAGAATCATGTTGGTGATGAATTTTTCATTGAAACATTTTATCAAACACTTGACGGACGTAAAAGATTGAAAATGATATATATAGCCCTTGTAAATGTAATCAAGCCAAGTTTTTCATCACCAAAATCAGTTCAAACACAATACAATACATCATAAATGACAAGCTCATCAAATTCATATGAAACTTCCATCAATAATATAACAAATAAGTCACAATCTCAATGGTTCAACCCAATTGAGCAAAAGAAGTAGAATTCTTATCATTTGATCGGTAAAGACGAGCAATGATGATGATAATCGAGCAAGATAATCCCCAAAATGTGTAAATTATGCAACAAAATACATTTGAAGTGAATTGTGTGTGAAAATGTCAAAGGGGACGAAAATAGAGTAAAAAGGGCCAAAATGCCAAGTCCTGAAGGCGAATGTAATATATCGAAAAATCCCTAAGGGCGCCGGTCGGCGGTGGGCGGCCGGTCGACCCTACTACGGCGAGCCCTACAACAAGAATAATGACAATATAAGACCAAGTGTTTGCTTGAGTATTTCTTGTTGTGTTGTATTGTTCTCTCTTGTTGTTGTGCTTCAAATCTTCCTCTATTTATAGGAGATGATTTGATACTTGATAGGCTCCTCTTCGAATCTGATATCTACAAAAAAATTGCAATTAAAATCAAGATTATAGTTGTTAGAAATCAATCCCACAATTTAGGGAAAAAGCATCTCTTTGCACAACGGTTAGAATTTTGCTGTCAAAACATAGGGCGACCGGTCACGCACAAATAGACGTTTGAAAATAAGAACACATTTTTACACAGGGCGACCGGTCGACGAGGGGTCCGACCGGTAACCCTAGGGTCCAACCGGTTGCCCTCTTAAAAAAAACCAAAACAGAGAAGTTTGCAAATTTGAACCAACCATCAGGTACCGGTCGCACTATAGGTCGACCGGTCGACGTCACCGGTCGACCTATGGGGTGACCGGTCACCCTCACCATTTTCTGCAAACATGAAGTTTTCTGTTTTACACAACTTTCAGGTACGGGTTGCCCTATAGGGCGACCGGTTGACCTCAAAACAAAAGTGTTGTCCAATTTTATATCGAAAATAAACTTCAAGAAATACTCCAAAAAATAGTAAAAATATTTTAGATCGATCGGAAGAATTAGGACAACATTTAAAAATATAGTTTTGATGTAAAAACTCATTGAAGCAATATCATTAAATGTGTTGTCCAATTTTGTCAGACTTGAAGAAATACTCCGGAAAATATTAAAATCATTTTAAATCATTTAGGAGTATTTGGACAACCTTTAAAACCATTGTTTTGGTATAGAAACAAAATCATCAAAATCATGATAAAACCATTTATCAAACAATCTCCCCCTTTTTTATGATTACAAACCAAAACAATTATAACGAGGTCGATTTTGAAAACAAAACAATTTTATCGGTTCAAGAGAACTATCCGTTGTGAGCGACAACATTCCACGCAATATAATCACATGGATGGGAGTAAAGAAATTCTACCACATATAGCAAAAGCTCCCCCTATCAATATGCACAACAAGAGTAATATAAAAGCAATCAACCACAAGTTAAAAGCTTAGCTTTTACATATTGATCTTAAGTATCAAGAGCTTATAAGCTCCCCCTGTCTATTTGATACATGTTTTTTTTCTTAATTTTGATGATTTTATTTTTACCAAAATAATGTTTTTAACTGTTGTCCAATTACTCCCAAAATGATTTAAAATGGTTTTAATATTTTCCGGAGTATTTCTTCAAGCTTTACTTTAGATAAAATATTGGACAACACGTTTAATGATTTTATATCAATGGGTTTTCACTTCTAAAACTAGGTTCCTAAATGTTGTCTAAATACTTCCGATTGGTTTAAAATGTTTTTACTATATTTTTGGAGTATTTCTTGAGTTTTATTTTCGACAAAAATTTGACAATATTTTTGTCTCGTGGTCGACCGGTCGCCCTATAGGGCAACCCGTACCTGAAGAGTACGTTTGAAACAGAAAATGAACCTGAGGTGAAATAGGACAGGTCGACCGGTCGCCCAGGGGGTCGACCGGTGCCGTCGACCGGTCGACACCCCTGTCGACCGGTACCTGAAGCTTGCTCCCTTCCAGAACTTTAGACTTTGCATTTGTGCGTTAGGGTGACCGGTTGAGACAGAGGTCGACCGGTCGAAGCCTATGTCGACCGGTCGCCCTGTTGAATTTTTCAAAGTGTTCTTCAAATCTCTTACTTCTGTGCGACCGGTCGCCCTGTGCTTTGACAAAGAAAAATATGACCGTTTGACAATGGACACATTTCCTTAAATTGTGGGATTGATTTCTAACAGCTATATTCTTGATTTTAATTGTATTTTTCTGTAGATTTTCAATCCCCAAGAGGAGCCTATGCTTGATCAATCATCTCCTATAAATAGAGGAAGTTTTGGAGCAACCAACACAACAATTGAGATACAACACAACAAGATACACTACAAGCAAATACTTGGTCTTTCATTGTTATTATTCTTGTTGTAAATTTGCCTAGCTTATCACTTTCACATCCTTGAGGTCTAGGCTATTCTTGATTACACTTTGCACTCAAATTGTAATATTCATTATTGAGTTGTAATCTTGATATTTGGTTATCATTCAACACAAGATATCCTTGTGAGTGTTCTTGTGGTAAGAGCACACTTGGATGATCTAGGTGACAGGTGCAAGAAGATTGTGGTGATCTTCTTATTGAGGTGTTGAAGAATTTGGTATTCTTCAAGGTTGAAGATTGTGGTAATCTTCACAAGGTGCCGTTGAAGGAAGATTGTGGTGATCTTCAAAGGGAGATTGTGGTAATCTCCAAAGGTGTTGTTGAAGAAGAGTGTGGTGCTCTTCAAGGTGTTGTAAGTTGAGTTTGTATTAATTTTGGTAATTAATAAAATTCTTTTTCTTTTTGAAATCCATCCCGGATATACTGGGGTGGTAGAGGATTAGGCTCTAGGTGGGTTGAACCTCTATAAATCGACGTGTGTTGTTTACCTTCCGCACCTTTATTATTGTCTTTGAGCATTCGGTTACAAAAAGAGGGCGAAATCGAAAAGATGGAGATAATCTATTCACCCCCCTCTAGATTATCGTAGCCGCTTGGACTTACAAGTGGTATCAGAGCCAAACTATTTGGCAAGCTCGTTTCACATCACGAGTGAGGAGAAACGATCGTCGGCTACGAACGAAGCTCATCTATCCGGCACCTCCACCTCCAAGCCACCACTATTTGATTCCAAAAATTTTATATTTTGGAAAGAAAGAATGGAATGTTATCTACAAGGTTGCGGGTTCGATTTATGGAACATCATCATAAATGGAGAATCCATTCCGATGATAGACACACCACACACCTCCAAAGGATTCAAAGAGCTCAATGATGAAGAAATGAAAATCATCTCCTTAAACGGTAAGGCTCTAAATATTTTGTATTGTTCACTTACTAATTTGGAATATGAACATATTGTAGGAATTCAATCGGCACATAAAGTATGGCAAAAATTATAAGCCATCTATGGAGTATTTGCAAATGAAAGGAGTCAAACAAAAGCATCTACTTCTCAAGGTCATACAAGCTCAAATCTAAGGAACAAACCTCTTACAACTTCCAACTATGAAGAAGTTGAATATTGTTTTATGGGCATCGAAGAAGAAAATGAGGTATGTCTTAAACCCTCTACTTCCTATGATATTGTTATTCAAAATGATTATAATGATTTACAAAATGATTATGATGAACTTCAAAATGAATTCCAAAGCTTACTTGTTAAATAAAAAAAATTGAAAAAGGAATTCAATGTTTTGAAAAATGATAAGGATAGTTTATTTACCTCCTATGAATCACTATCATGTGCTCACACCACCACACTTGACAAGATTAGAAACCTTGAAAAAGAAAATAGTACTCTCGTTGAGGATATTAATTGCATGAAAAAGGATTTATCTAAATCCGACTTGAGTACTGATGAAATTGTTGATTGTTGTGATAATTCGAAACTAGAACTTGATCATAAGCCTAAGGGTGTCAATCACATGAAAAAGAATCAAGTCTCTAAGCACGTTGGTCATTATGCTCCTAGAACTATTACATGCTCCTATTGCGGTAAAAAGGGTCATACGGCTAATACTTGTCGGGCTAGAAATAGCTCTAATCATTATTGGAGACCTAAAAGTCTCAAAGCTAATCCTAAAGGACCCAAACACTTGAGGGTACCACAAAATAATGTCATATTAGGTACCGTGAAATAATGATCGAAGAAAATTCATACCGCCAAGAAGGCATCAAATGACCATTTCATTTGATCAAAGAAGGAGAAACTATTTTCGACAAAGCCAATTTCCAAGAAGAGGATATAATCAAAAATGGGAAGAACACAATCCTTGGAAATGGCAAAGACATCATCAACAAGATGATTTTCAAAGAAGAAGAGACTATCAACAATGGGAAGGCAACAAACCTTGGAAATGGAGTAATCAAAGAAATCATCATCAACAAAGTGACTTCTCAAGGGGAAGATATCATCAACAATGGGAAAGACACAACCCATGGAAACGGCGTAATTGGTAAACTGTATCTTCCCATTTATATATGCATTTTATTTTAACTCTATGCATGTTTTTAATTGTGTCTTAATTGCAAAATGAGTTTTCAAGTATTTATTTTTAATTTAGGTCTTTTATATATTTGTGAGTTTCAAAATTTTTAAAAGAAGACCTTGCATGATATTTCTAAAACTCTTGTGCATTTAATTAGACCTATGTGGTTTATTATCTCTTTTGTATATGTGTAGCATAAGTTTTTGATATCTCCTATCACTTGCCTACACTTGTGTCTTTGTGCAAATTTTGTTTAAGATTTGTGTAGGATACTTATATCTCATTTTCATTGGCTATTTCGTCATCAAGTTTCTTAAACTATCGAGGTATGTTCACTCGTATTTTACTTAGAACTCGATATTATGCTTATGCACATATCTTTCAAGATATTTCAATTTAACCCCTTAAGTGCCCCTTAATGACTTTGCAAATATTCTCTTAAAAGGGAACTACTTGTTAAGTCTCGTTTTTCTCGAATATATGTTTTCCCGAAACCCATATTTATTGGATATAGTCCAAAATTATCTTTTTGCAAAGTTTTAAAACTTTTGGGTTGAAAAATTGAATTTTGGAAAATTCTGGGGGAAAGAAAATTGCACTGGGACGGTCAAAGCAGGGGCGACCGGTCGCCCTGCACGTCGACCGGTCGCACCCTACCTCGACCGGTCGCCCAGGCTATTTTTACTACTTAAAATCGTTCTGTTCTTCATTTCAAAACAGACGAGCAAAATCCTTCAAAACCCTATAACAAATGAATTTCATCCCCTTTCTTCTACAATCTTCAATTCTTCATCAATCTTTGTAATCTTTCTTGCTAATTCACTTCTTTTTGCAAGAACTTCACATATATGGCACCTCCAAGAAATTCTACCGAACGAAATCCTCAAAAGAGGAGAGGAGGGAGGGGGAGAATCTTCTTCCAATCCCCAACAAGATGATATTCTACAAGGAGACTATCAAAATCGAAACTACGGAAGAGGAGATTGTCGAATTAAGAGCCGGGATTTCAAAATCGAGCATTCATTGGGACTCTAGTAAGTTATCACTCCTCTACGAGCCTCCCTCTAGAGCTAATAGATTTCGTTTTTTAAATAAACTTGCGGAGGAACATTATGAGAATATTGGATTGAATGATAAGAAAATTGCGTGCACTCGTATGGTTCGATTTCAAGCATTTCATGATGAATTTCTGGATATTAGAGCTTATTTTGAAATTCAAGGATGGGTTTCACTTTAGGATAATCCGTGTTTGCATTATGATGACGAGCTCATAAAACTCTTTTATGCAAATATGTGGATTGTTGATGCTACGGTAGATAATCCGTTGGAACTTCACACATTTGTTAATGGTAGGCATTTTTCATGGACATTGGCCGATATTTGTAATCACTTTAACGTGCCAAATGATGGAGTGGTCAATGTGGATTGCGCTCATTGGGATGATAACATTTTCGGTGTTTCACTAGATGATGTGAAAACCTTTTTAGGAGTATATCCCGAAGTGACATACTCGGCAATGCCGCCAAATTATCGGATTATATCTATCATTTGCTCCTATTGTGTTTGTGGAAAGGAAATAAAACTTCCGAGTAATCTCGAACTCTTTCTCACCTATAAGATTGTTCGAGGAGAAAGAGTAAATTATGGGGCAATTTTTGTGTATTGCTTGTTGGAATCTAGAAAGCTTACCAAGAAAAAATATACCTTGGGTAATTTGATTTGCCGACTCTTATACTTATCTGGATACCCGGAAAATGAAATGAATACCGAAATTCGTCACAATGATTTTGATAATGCCAACATTCTACAAATGGTAAGAATGCGACGACATTTACCACGGGTTCCTACCAAAGCCGCTAGGGGACGTGCCCGACATCAACAACAACCTCGGGATGATTTCTTTAATGACAATGAGGTTGAAAATATTGGAAGAGGTGAGTTTGTCGAACAAAGAGATGATGTGGGGAATGAAGAGGAAAATGAAGAAGAAAATGTGGGAAATGAACAAGAAATTAGGGAGGAAGAAAATGAGGAAGGAGATGAAGACGAGTTGGATGTTGAAGATCTAAATCTCAAAGAGAGAATGGCCAAAGTGGAAAGAGAAACATTTAGAGATGAGGCCTCTCTTAGAAAAGAGCTCCGGGTTGTGAAAAAGGAAAATTATAGTTTGAAAAAGTCAATTGGCAAATTGAAGAAATTCATCAAAGATCTTATTCCCGGAACTTGCTTCTCTTTGGACGAGGATTGATGTCCCCACCCCCTTTACTTTCTAGCATTTTCATTCATGTTGCTTTGTATTTTTATGAACTTTTGTAAAACTCTCTTGCACTAATGAGATTTGCGTGTTTTCTTGAAAGGATTAAAATTGCAAGTTGATAATGACTTGTGGATGTTCATGATATTGATGGAGTATTTGATGGTAAAAATACTCTTTTATGGCATTGTTTGAAAATTGGTATGAAGTACTTGATGGTAAAAGTGCTTCCTTTAATGCTTTGATCATTATGCTTAGATGGATATGTTGGGACATTTGATATATCATACTTATATTGTTTAAGGCATGACTTGTATCACTTGATGGATGCTCTAATTTTTGGCATTTGTAATGCCTTGATCCTTTTTGGCTTATATTATCTCAATTGGGTTGAACCCTTGAGAATCTCTTTGTTGAGCCTCTTATTTGATGGACAAATGTTGCATATTTTGCATATGATCTTATTGAGCTTTGAAATGAGGATGATTGATGACGATATGAAAATTCTTTGGCTTGATACATTTACAAGGGCTATATTCTATCTCTTTTATTTCTCACGCCCATAATGTGTTCGATGAATTGTTACAATGAAATTTTCAACAATAAAGCTATTTTCATGCTTGATAATTCACAAATTTTTTTAAACCAAATACAACATGCCATGTTTTTTTATAAAGAAAAGAACACAACAACACCATAATAGAGATGCGTCTCAAGAACATCAAAATGACATTCTTTACTCTGCCATCAAATTTTTTTTTTAAAATTTCAAAATAAAATCACACATTTACCATATAAAAGAAAATATCAATTATCCCTTCCCCCCAACTTATTTGAAACATTGTCCTCAATGTCAAAAATAATTAGGAAAGTAAAGTTTAGAAGATATCACCTGATGTATGGCTTATTGAAACTGAAAGAACATAATGGCATCCATGATGGGTAAATTTCACAATGTCAGAGATAAATCCAATTTGCGTTTTCGACTTGTATCTTCAGGCCAAACAATATGAGCAACTGCTGGATCTGGCTTGTGAATGTATGCTTGGAGTTTGTCGATTAATTCGCTTGGAGTTGTCGCACAAGTTATTATTCGTCTGGCTGATTGTGAAATAAAACCTTTCTCGACAGCATAATCTAAGAAAGATAACAAACCATCAAAGAAACCATTAACATTAAGAATACCTATAAAGCTACGGTGAATGTTGAGTTGTGCCCAGGAGACCATTTGGAATAACTCTTCCAGTGTACCAAAACCACCAGGTAGGGTGATAAAGGCATCAGCATTATTCATCATATTTACCATTCTATCTTGCATGTTTAATACTCTTAACTCATCTCCAATAGTTTCTCCAATGATATTTCGACTTAAAGATTTTGGAACAACTCCTAAGACTTTGACTCCTCCCAAATACGCAGAACCAGCAATACGTCCCATTAACCCCTGACAACCACCCCCGTATACTAAGTGAATCTGTTTTTTAGCAAGAATTTTACCAAGATTATTGGCTTCCTCAATAAAACAACTATCTTTCCCAGGACTAGAACCACAAAATACAGCAATACTATTAATTTTACGGAAATAAGACACTTCCATATTTCTCTCTCTCTCTCTGTTTTTTTTTTTATAAACTGAGTGGTGTGATAAGAGGGTGAAAGCAAAGCTGTTTATTAAGCTATGAACAGGAAACACAACAGTAATTTAAATTATTGCAATTTTTTTTTTTTTTTTTTTTTTTGAAAAAATTTGGAATAAAGACAAGAAAGTAAAGACAAACAATTAAATACTAACGCGTGAATGAACAGTAAAGTAGTTGTGATTGTGGGTCACATTTTCCTCTGGTTTTACGTCCAGAAACGGCTTAAACGCCCTCTATGGGTCGGGGATATGCTTCCCATCCAATTTTCTTATAAATTGGCAAACAGGTCTTTTAACGCCGATTCCCAAGACTAAGTTCACGTTCTTCACGAAATTGGAGCCATAATCGGAGAATTTCACGATGCACAAATCCACTAGGATGCGTATCAAGATTCCATAGAATGTTATCTAAAGACTCCTTACTCAGGCCATCCTTAATGAATTGAATTTTATCCTCTCGATTTCTAGAAACCATGCCTAAAGAACGACACCGTGTGTCACAAGTCCATCTAGCACATTTGTGACAAACTTGCATTCTTTTGGCCCTTCGTTTTTTTGAATATGAACTTTTACCAAAACCAGGCATGCAATTAGTAGGAGAAAATGAAAATTCACCTGCTAATCTTACCTTTGCTTCAATTATCCAACGTATATCTTCTGGAATACCTTTGAGCATAAACAATCTTAACCTTTCAAGTATGGCTTTATATATTTCTAAAATTTCAGTTTTAACAAGAAAATAAAATCTCTTTTTGAGAGTAGGGGGAATTTTTTTATCCATTTTTTTTTAAAAAAAAAAATTCAAATGAAAGAGACTGAGAAAACAAAGTTATGTACAAATATCAGTATTTGTGGGAAACTGATGAGTCCGACTTAATAGTCACGGAGTACCGTTATCCACCATTTAACCGGGAAAATAACTAATTAAACCCTACAAAACACACACCTTTATAAGAAACGAATATGCACACTAATTATAACAAGGATTATAAAGAAAAAGAACTTCCTCTGGAAGGAATTGATTCTCTAGAAATAGTTTAAGTCTTTGTCCATTTACTTTGAATACATTACCATTTCTAGGATTCTCAATGTCAACAGCTCCATACGGATATATTTTTTTTCAGAATAAAAGGACCACTCCACCTTGACCTTAATTTTCCAGGAAATAAATGCAATCGAGAATTATAAAGCAAAATCTTTTGACCAATTTCAAATGTTTTTCTTGTAATTTTACTATCATGAAATTCTTTGATTCTTTCTTTATGAATTTTTGAATTCTCATATGCATCATTTCTCAATTCTTCAAGCTCATTGATTTGTAATTTTCGCAATTTCGAAGCATCATCAAGGTTGAAATTAAACATTTTAATTGCCCAATAAGCTTTATGTTCAAGTTCACTGGTAAATGGCAAGGTTTTCCATAAACTATTCTATAAGGAGACATTCCCAATGATGTTTTAAAAGCGATTCTGTATGCCCAAAGTGTATCGATAAGCCTAAAAGCAATCTTTACGATTAGGGTTAACAGTTTTTTTCTAAAATTTGTTTTATCTCCCTATTTGCAAGTTCAACTGTCCATTTTCTCGTGGGTGATAAGGTGTTGCAACTTTATGTGTGATTCCATATTTTTCATTAGAGATGCAAAAACTTTGTTACAAAAATGTGTTCCCCCATCACTAATAATGACTCGAGGAATTCCAAATCGACTCAAAATATTTTCCTTTAGAAATTTTATCACAGTTTTATGATCATTGTTTCGACAAGGAATTGCCTCGATCCATTTTGAAACATAATCTATTGCGACTAAAATGTAAATAAAACCAAATGATACTGGAAATGGCCCCATAAAATCAATACCCCAACAATCAAAGATTTCAATCACCAAAATAGGATTCAAAGGCATCATGTTTCGTTTTGAAATTGATCCTAAATTTTGACAATTTTCACAACTTTTGCAAAAAGTGTAAGTATCTTTGAAAAGATTTGGCCAATAAAATCCACATTGTAAGATCTTTGCACTTGTTTTCTTTACTGAAAAGTGACCACCACATGCTTCTGAATGACAAAATTTAATAATGCTACCTACCTCATTGTCGGGTACACATCTACGAAAGATTTGATCTGGACAATATTTGAAAAGGTAGGGATCATCGATAAAACTTTTTTACCTCAAGTCAAAAACTTCTTTTTATCTTGTGAATTCCAATTTGATGGCATCATTCTGTCACAAGAAAATTAACAATATCTGCAAACCAAGGTACTACAGTAACATTGAATAGTTGTTCATCAGGAAAAGTATCATTGATAGGTGGAGTTTGAAATGAGTCATCACAAATAAGTCTTGATAAATGATCAGCTACCACATTCTCTACTCCTTTCTTATCACGAATGGTAATATTAAACTCTTGGAGTAAGAGTATCCACCTAATTAATCTTGGTTTGGAATCTTTTTTTGACAAAAGATATTTCAAAGTCGCATGATCATCGAAAACAACAATTGGTGAACCAACCAGATAGGATCGAAATTTTTCTAATGCAAATACTACAACAAGTAATTCTTTTCAGTAGTTGAATAATTGATTTGAGCACCATTCAAAGTTTTACTTGCATAGTATATCACATATGGTTTATTTTCTTTTCTTTGCCCTAAAAACGGCTCCAACGGCATAATCACTAGCATCACACATTATTTCAAAAGGTAAAGTCCAATCGGGAGGTTGGATTATTGGGGCGAGATGTAAGCATATTTTTAAGTTTGACAAAAGCATTTTCACAATTTTTAGTCCATTCAAAACTAACATCTTTTGTAAGAAGATTACACAATGGTTTAGAAATTATGCTAAAGTCTTTGATAAATCTTCGTAAAAAACCGCATGCCCTAAAAATGATCTTACCTCCTTCACGATTTTGGTCTTTGGTAGATTAGCAATTAACTCAACTTTGGATTTGTCTACCTCAATACCTTTTCTTGAAATAATGTGTCCAAGAACTATACCGAGTTGTTACCATGAAATGACATTTTTCCCAATTAAGCACAAGGTTCTTTTCTTCACACCTTATTAACACTTTTTCTAAGTTCAACAAACAATCTTCAAATGACTCACCAAAAGCTGAAAAATCATCCATAAAGACTTCAAGAAAACGTTCAACCATGTCACTGAAAATGCTAAGCATGCATCGTTGGAATGTAGCTGGTGCATTACATAATCCAAAAGGCATCCTTCTATATGCAAATGTACCAAAAGGACATGTAAATGTTGTTTTCTCTTGATCTTCAAGTGCAATTTCAATTTGATTATACCCAGAATATCCATCTAAGAAACAATAGAACTTATGACCTGCAACTCTTTCTAAAATTTGATCCATAAAGGGCAATGGAAAATGATCTTTTCGAGTAACCGAGTTAAGTTTTCTGTAGTCAATGCACACCCGCCAACCAGTAATGGTTCTAGTTGGAATCAATTCATTATTTTCATTTTTAACCACTTTGTAACTCCGGACTTCTTAGGCACAACATGAATAGGACTTACCCGTTTTTGTCGAGAAATAGGATAAATGATTTCATTATCTAAGAGTTTAATAATTTCATTTCTCACCATTTCTTTCATATTAGGATTTAGTCTTATTTGCATTTCTCTAGATGGTTTTGCATTTTCCTCTAAATAAATATTATGTGTGCAAATTAGAGGACTAATACCTTTATGTCGACAATGGTCCACCTTAAGGCATTTTTATACATTTTCAAAATCTCGATCAACTTACTTTCCGAGATGCATCAAGTTTGGAAGAAATTATTACAGGAAAAGTATCATTTTCACCAAGAAAAGAGTATTTCAAATCAGATGGTAAAGGTTTCAAATCAATTTTTGGAGCTTTTATGCTTGAAGAAATAGTTTGTGTTTCTGATGATAACAACTCCTCAGTTTTTGGTTTCCAAAAATGGTTTTCTAGTTCTTGCAAAAATTCAATGGAGACATCAAAACATTTCTTATCACAAATTCTTTCACTTTCAAAACATGTTTCAGTAAATTCAAAAGAATTATTGATATTGAAATTTTCATGAACAATTTCTTCAATTAAATCCACTTCATGTAGTTCGGTATCATCAGCAGGTTGTTTGCAAACATTAAACACATTTAATTCCAAAGTCATATTTCCAAAAGATAATTTCAAAATACAATTTCTACAGTTAATCAATGCATTTGAAGTTGCAAGAAATGGACGACCTAAAATGACAGGAATTTGAGTTTTTGTATCAATAACCGGCTGAGTATCCAAAACAATGAAATCAACAGGAAAATAAAACTTATCAATTTGTACCAACACATCTTCTACTATTCCTTTTGGTACTTTAATTGATCGATCAGCTAGTTGGAGTACAATTGGAGTCTCTTTAAGTTCACCTAAACCTAGTTGTTCATATACTGAAAAAGGTAGAAGATTTACGCTAGCACCAAGATCAAGTAAAGCACGTTCAATTATAGTGTCTCCTATGATGCATGAAATTGTTGGACAACCTGGATCTTTGTACTTAGGTGGAGCAAATTGTTGTATAATTGAACTAACACTTTCAGTTAAAAATGCTTTTTTCTTCACATGATGTTTCCTTTTAATTGTGCACAAATCTTTCAAAAATTTCGCATAAGGTGGGACTTGTTTTATTGCATCCAACAAAGGAATGTTAATTTTGACTTGTTTAAAAAGTTCAAAAATTTCAGAATTGGAGTTTAATTTTTGAGTTGGTTGCAATCTTTGAGGAAAAGGGGCAGGAGGTGAATATGTTTCATCATTTTCAAACTTACCTCCATTAATCTTACCTTCTTCATCATCACTATTTTCATTCTTCATTCCTAAATTTGAATTTAGAATATTTGTAGGATGAATTGTTTTATCAATAATTTTCCCACTTCGAAGTGTTGTGACTGAATTAGCCTCATTCATTTGGATTTTCACCTGAAGTAGAAACACAACACTGCGTAGAAGGATTAGGTTGAGGTTGAGCAGGAAACTTACCCTTTTCTTGAGTTCGCAAAGAAGCTGTGAGTGTTGAAAGTGAGTTCTTGATCTCATTGATAGCCTGTGAAGTTTTATTATTGATGTTTGTTTGTTCATTCATAAATGCTTGCAAAGTCTCCTCAAGGGATTTTACATGTGGGACTGGATATGAAGGAAAATTTAGTGGTTTTTGTGAATTTATCGGTTGAGCTTGGTTATTATCACGCCAACTGAAATTAGGATGATTTCTCCATTGTGGGTTGTAAGTTTCAGAATATGGAGATTGAAAAGGTTTTCTAAATCCATTCATGACATTTGCTTCAACAGGAATGTGAGGACAATCGTTAGTGGAGTGTTCTTTAAGTCCACAAATTTCACAATTTTTTATCTTGCCTGCATTTAACTTTTTTACTTTTTTACCTTCCATGTCATCGATTCTTTTAGCTAAAAGCGCAAGCCTAGCACTTAAACTATCTTCTTGAGTAAGTGGAGTTTTCCTTTATTTTCATCAACACTATGCCAAGATTGAGAATTTTTACGCCAAATAGTCAAGATATTCTAGAGCTTCATCGGGTTCTTTATCAAGAAATTTACCATTACACATCGATTCAATAAATTGCTTTGTTTCAGGAGTTAAACCTTCATAAAAGAAAGCGATTATACGCCAATTTTCAAAACCATGATGTGGGCGGGGAATTCAACAACTCTTTAAATTTCTCCCAACATTCAAAGAAAACATCTTTAGGATTTTGAGAAAAATTTTGAATTTGTCTTTTCAAAGCATTAGTTTTATGAGTTGGAAAGAATTTTTAAGGAATTCGTTTGCATTTCTTGCCATGTACCAATTGATCTAGGTTTTAACGAGCTAAGCCAAGTTTTTGCTTTATCTTTTAAAGAAAAAGGAAATAATTTGAGCTTAACAATTTCATTCGTGCAATTTTGATCATCAAATGTGGCACATACTTCTTCAAACTCCTTTAAATGTAAATATGGGCTTTTAATCCATACCATGAAAATTAGGAAGTAAAGGAATCATCCTGGCTTAAATCGAAAGTTGTTTGCATTTAGTGGAAAAATGAAACAAGAAGGAGTAGAATTTCGAGGAGGTTGCAAATAATAACGCATATTATGCACTTCTTGATTTTCCACTCTTTCCATTTCATTTTGAGCAGCTTTCTTCTTCAGCCATAATTGGTGTGTGTGGAGGTGAATCAAAATTTTCTATCAAATTTTCTAAATTATATCTAACTAAACGACGGGGAATTTGGACTACGACACCATGTAAGCATACAAACACACAATATTTATGATATATATACAAACCTGGAAACTTACCTTGCCTTCCCAAGACAACGGCGCCAAAAACTTGCTACAACTTTAAGGATGCAAACCCAAGTGCGGGTTGTCTCAAGTAATAATATTCTCGTGAGTCCGAGGTCGATCCACGGGGAAGATTATGTAAGTTTATAGGGAATATTTTTCTTTGATAAATAAATAGATATTTTTAAACTAGTAAGAAATATAATTTTTACGATAAACTTGATTAATAAAATTGTTGAGGATAGAGATCCACTCTTGATTTTGGATAAAGGAATGATTATATTTTCTTACCTCTTCAATTACTACTATTGGAATCCATACACAACGAAGGTTCCAATAGAAATATATTCTAAATATAAATCATGTAATAAGGTGAACATGTTTTATTACCAATTATAATTCATCTTATAACGCCAATACTTGCTTATGGACTCAAGTATTCATGCATTCTCTTGTCTACAATAAATCAAGGTATCCACGTTAGTAGTCGGTTGAAGTAAAACCAGACATTTAACTAAATGGAACCAAGTATTTATTGTGCCAATAGAATGCATAAATCGAGAATACCATAAAACAAGAAGGGTATAATCTAAAAAATAAATTGATGATCAAAACAATAAAATTTAATGTAAAGCTATAATCATTCCTTTTCCTCCATCAAGAGTTTCACTCTATTCCTCAACAAAATAAACTTAGAAAGACATAAAGAAAGTAGAGAAAACAAGATATTGTATGAAAACTAAGGAATGCATTTTTATGAAATACTAGAAAATCTACTATAATATAGGAAAACAAGAATGAAACTTTCTTTGAAACTCTAACTTTCTATACAAACTTGTGTGTTTAGCAAGTGTAAATGACCTCTATTTATAGGCAACACAATAATTCTTATTGGAATTATTTTATTTTTATTTTCAAGATAATTGACAAAATGCTGAAAATTTGAAACCAACTCCATTATTTCATTTGTCTGGTCTTTTTGGAAAGGATTCTTGCTGATTCATCTTGATTCTCTTTGAAATAATAATTCCCACATGTCTTAGCTTCATTCTCCCACTGATTTGAATGAAATCCAAGCATTATTGGCCAAGATATGAAGTAATAATTGTGGAGTGGTTGGCCTGCGGGATCATGCTGCAGCATCTTGTTGCATTTTTTAAAACTCCTTGCCGACATAATTTGACTTGGGTGTCTTAATGAAAGTTGTAGCCAAATGAGTTGGGAAGACACAGTTAAAATTTCAGCACCATTGAACATGTGGTATTCGAGTTATGCCCAAAATACTGACCTTGGTTTAGTCTTGACAGCAAATGAGTCTCTTGAAACATGAAATGTTGATGAACTTTTGATCCAAGAAAATATCATTCCAAACTTTGATTTAGGCTTTAATATCTCTGAATATTTGTTAAAGAATGGATTGTGAATCCATATCTTCAAGAATCATCCCTAAATCATGCCGGAATTGAAAGTTATGCGCATTGATCCGAACCTGCATAAAAATTGCTTCCTACTACAATTTTGTATTGATTTCCTATTTTATTTATAATACATAATAATACTATAAATTTATATTATTACTAATATTAATAAGGTAAAACATTATTACAAACCGAAAGTAATTGTATATTTTTTAACGTTTATCAGTTGTAATTCGAAGCATTTCACCAGGTTTTGTTTGATGCATGCTCTTGGAGTAGATATTTGAGGCTTGATTGGTTTGTTGCTTGACATTCATGATGAACAATATGAATTTCCTTTTTGGTCTCTTTGTGTGCGCTATCATTCTTATCTCCCTGTTGTGTTTTACCTTGTTCTAAAAATTGTTGATCGGGACGGTCAACAGTTTAAGTTTGGGGGATTTTGATAGGTTTGAGTTTTGCATGTATTTTGGGGCGTATTTATGGCTAAAATGGCGATTTAACGTGCATAAACTCATGTGAAATGGTTCATATTCGCTCTTTGTGGAAAAGATATTATGCTTTGCTCGTTTTGTAGGGATTTAATGATATTTGAAGTAATTTGGAGACAAATACGAGCATTGTGGAGGAAACAATACCACAAATGGTGAAGAATAGAAGATGCACGGGTAGGGCGCGCGCCTGAGCACCACCCGTGCGTCCCTGGCAAAGAAGAACTAAAGGTACGACAATGCACACGGGTAGCCCATGCGTACATGCACCACCCGTGCGCCACTGAAGGATTGAAAATCTCCTTACGGCAATGCGCACGGGTAACCCGTGCGTCCCACGCACGACCCGTGCGCTGGTTGGTGAAAAGAGGAATTGCCTACGGCATGACGCACGGGTAACCCGTGCGTACACGCACGGCCCGTGCGTCCCTGCTGTACTACAATATTTTGACAGCAAATGACCTAGGCTTTTGAGGAGGTATATAAGCACTTTTTGGGGCGCACACCAGGGGATATTCTGACATTTTGGGATCTACAATACAAGACAAAGGTTTATTCTTGGAAGAAGACATCAAGGAGACAATCGGGTTGCATCGGAGCTCAAGGAACGGAGATACATCGAGAGATTGTCAACTTTCCTAAGTTTTTCTTGCTTCTCTTGTAGTTTTCATCTTTCATTTTTAGTTGTCATGGCTATGAACAATTTGTCTATGAGTTGTTTAGAAATCATGTGTAGCTAAACTCTTTAGATTTCCGGATTTTGGAAGTAGATTAATGAACTCTTGTTGGATATTTTAATCTTAGTTGAAGTTATTATCTTGAAGCCTATTGGAGTACATTGAGCTTATTCTTGTTTTATCACTTGATCAATGATTTAACTTGTTCGATATATTGATTCATAATTCGAGAGATGAGTTTCAATATTAGATCTTGAGTACTCGACAAAAATATTTGCATGAATCGAGAGGTTTGTAAATATTTGTGAGGACAATTGATCTTTTGCACTTTTGGGAGTTGAGTACTTCATGTTGAGTAGAGATGCTAGCATAAGTATTTCAATCTACATTTTATATGCATCTCGAGAGGGAGGATAAAATATCTTTGTGATCGTCTTATAGGAATATTGATAATAACTTGGCTTGGATTAAATTGGACAACAAGAGGGATATTAATCGAAACCTTAACTCGGAAATCCATTTCATCTTCGTGATACTTCTATCAATTGTGTTATCTTAATTTTGTGTTTTAGTAGTCTAACTTGTCTTGATCTCACAACAACAATCATTAAATTACGATCGTCTAAATAAAAATAAAGCTATCTTAGTTCAATACTTAGTACATAAATTTATTAGTCTCCGTGGATACGACCTTGCTACCCTTTTCTATAACGTACACCGTACACTTGCGGTGAGCTAAAAAATAAAGGCGAACAGACACCTTGTGAAGATTACCACAATCTTCAATATTGAAGAATACCAAATTCTTCAACACCTCAACAAGAAGATTACCACATTCTTCTTACACCTAACACCTAGATCACCCAAGTGTGTTCTTACCACAAGAACACTCACCAGGATATCTTGTGTTGAATGATAACCCAAAAATTCAAGATTACAACTCGATAATGAATAATACAATTGAGTGCAAGTGTAATCAAGAATAGCCTAGACCTCAAGAATGTGAAAGTGATAAGCTAGGCAAATTACAACAAGAATAATGACAATATAAGACCAAGTGTTTGCTTGAGTATTTCATGTTGTGTTGTATTGTTCTCTCTTGTTGTTGTGCTTCAAATCTTCCTCTATTTATAGGAGATGATTTGATACTTGATAGGCTCCTCATGGAATCTGATATCTACAAAACAATTGCAATTAAAATCAAGATTATAGCTGTTAGAAATCAATCCCACAATTTAGGGAAAAGCTGTCTGCTGCACAACGGTTAGAATTTTGTTGTCAAAACATAGGGTAACCGGTCGCCCACAAATAGACGTTTGAAAATAAGAACACATTTTTACACAGGGCGACCGGTCACCCTAGGGTCCAACCGGTTGCCCTCTTAAAAAAACCAAAACAGAGAAGTTTGCTAATTTGAACCAACCTTCAGGTACCGGTCGCCTTATAGGTCGACCGGTCGACGCCACCGGTCGCCCTATAGGGTGACCGGTCACCCTCACCATTTTCTGCAAACATGAAGTTTTCTGTTTTGCACAACTTTCAGGTACGGGTTGCCCTATAGGGCAACCGGTTGACCTCAAAACAAAAGTGTTGTCTAATTTTATTTCAAAAATAAACTTCAAGAAATACTCCAAAAAATAGTAAAAACAGTTTAGATCGATCGGAAGTATTAGGACAACATTTAGAAGCATAGTTTTGATGTAAAAACCCATTGAAGCAATATCATTAAATGTGTTGTCCAATTTTGTCAGACTTGAAGAAACAAAATCATCAAAATCATGATAAAACCATTTATCAAACAATCTCCCCCTTTTTTATGATTACAAACCAAAACAATTATAACGAGGTCGATTTTGAAAACAAAACAATTTTATCGGTTCAAGAGAACTATCCGTTGTGAGCGACAACATTCCACGCAATATAATCACATGGATGGGAGTAAAGAAATTCTACCACATATAGCAAAAGCTCCCCCTATCAATATGCACAACAAGAGTAATATAAAAGCAATCAACCACAAGCTAAAAGCTTAGCTTTTACATATTGATCTTAAGTATCAAGAGCTTATAAGCTCCCCCTGTCTATTTGATACATGTTTTTTTTCTTAATTTTGATGATTTTATTTTAACCAAAATAATGTTTTTAACTGTTGTCCAATTACTCCCAAAATGATTTAAAATGGTTTTAATATTTTCCGGAGTATTTCTTCAAGCTTTACTTTAGATAAAATATTGGACAACATGTTTAATGATTTTATATCAATGGGTTTTCACTTCTAAAACTAGGTTCCTAAATGTTGTCTAAATACTTCCGATTGGTTTAAAATATTTTTACTATATTTTTGGAGTATTTCTTGAGTTTTATTTTCGACAAAAATTTGACAACATTTTTGTCTCGTGGTCGACCGGTCGCCCTATAAGGCAACCCGTGCACCAAGAGTACGTTTGAAAGAAAATGAACCGAGGTGAAATAGGACAGTCGACGGCCGCCAGTGTCGGGGGTCGTCGGCAGAGTGCCGTCGGCCGACACCCCTGTCGGCCGATTTACTGAAGCTTGCTCCCTTCCAGAACTTTAGACTTTGCATTTGTGCGTTAGGGTGACCGGTTGAGACAGAGGTCGACCGGTCGAAGCCTATGTCGACCGGTCGCCCTGTTGAATTTTTCAAAGTGTTCTTCAAATCTCTTACTTCTGTGCGACCGGTCGCCCTGTGCTTTGGCAGCAAAAATATGACCGTTTGACAGCAGACACATTTCCTTAAATTGTGGGATTGATTTCTAACAGCTATATTCTTGATTTTAATTGTATTTTTCAGTAGATTTTCAATCCCCAAGAGGAGCCTATGCTTGATCAATCATCTCCTATAAATAGAGGAAGTTTTGGAGCAACCAACACAACAATTGAGATACAACACAACAAGATACACTACAAGCAAATACTTGGTCTTTCATTGTTATTATTCTTGTTGTAAATTTGCCTAGCTTATCACTTTCACATCCTTGAGGTCTAGGCTATTCTTGATTACAATTTGCACTCAAATTGTAATATTCATTATTGAGTTGTAATCTTGATATTTGGTTATCATTCAACACAAGATATCCTTGTGAGTGTTCTTGTGGTAAGAGCACACTTGGATGATCTAGGTGACAGGTGCAAGAAGATTGTGGTGATCTTCTTATTGAGGTGTTGAAGAATTTGGTATTCTTCAAGGTTGAAGATTGTGGTAATCTTCACAAGGTGCCGTTGAAGGAAGATTGTGGTGATCTTCAAAGGGAGATTGTGGTAATCTCCAAAGGTGTTGTTGAAGAAGAGTGTGGTGCTCTTCAAGGTGTTGTAAGTTGAGTTTGTATTAATTTTGGTAATTAATAAAATTCTTTTTCTTTTTGAAATCCATCCCGGATATACTGGGGTGGTAGAGGATTAAGCCCTAGGTGGGTTGAACCTCTATAAATCGACGTGTGTTGTTTACCTTCTGCACCTTTATTATTGTCTTTGAGCATTCGGTTACAAAAAGAGGGCGAAATCGAAAAGATGGAGATAATCTATTCACCCCCTCTAGATTATCGTAGCCGCTTGGACTTACAAGTGGTATCAGAGCCAAACTATTTGGCAAGCTCGTTTCACATCGCGAGTGAGGAGAAACGATCGTCGGCTACAAACGAAGCTCATCTATCCGGCACCTCCACCTCCAAGCCACCACTATTTGATTCCAAAAATTTTATATTTTGGAAAGAAAGAATGGAATGTTATCTACAAGGTTGCGGGTTCGATTTATGGAACATCATCATAAATGGAGAATCCATTCCTATGATAGACACACCACACACCTCCAAAGGATTCAAAGAGCTCAATGATGAAGAAAAGAAAATCATCTCCTTAAACGTTAAGGCTCTAAATATTTTGTATTGTTCACTTACTAATTTGGAATATGAACATATTGTAGGAATTCAATCGGCACATAAAGTATGGCAAAAATTATAAGCCATCTATGGAGTATTTGCAAATGAAAGGAGTCAAACAAAAGCATCTACTTCTCAAGGTCATACAAGCTCAAATCTAAGGAACAAGCCTCTTACAACTTCCAACTATGAAGAAGTTGAATATTGTTTTATGGGCATCGAAGAAGAAAATGAGGTATGTCTTAAACCCTCTACTTCCTATGATATTGTTATTCAAAATGATTATAATGATTTACAAAATGATTATGATGAACTTCAAAATGAATTCCAAAGCTTACTTGTTAAATAAAAAAAATTGAAAAAGGAATTCAATGTTTTGAAAAATGATAAGGATAGTTTATTTACCTCCTATGAATCACTATCATGTGCTCACACCACCACACTTGACAAGATTAGAAACCTTGAAAAAGAAAATAGTACTCTCGTTGAGGATATTAATTGCATGAAAAAGGATTTATCTAAATCCGACTTGAGTACCGATGAAATTGTTGATTGTTGTGATAATTCGAAACTAGAACTTGATCATAAGCCTAAGGGTGTCAATCACATGAAAAAGAATCAAGTCTCTAAGTACGTTGGTCATTATGCTCCTAGAACTATTACATGCTCCTATTGCGGTAAAAAGGGTCATACGGCTAATACTTGTCGGGCTAGAAATAGCTCTAATCATTATTGGAGACCTAAAAGTCTCAAAGCTAATCCTAAAGGACCCAAACACTTGAGGGTACCACAAAATAATGTCATATTAGGTACCCGGCGAAATAATGATCGAAGAAAATTCATACCGCCAAGAAGGCATCAAATGACCATTTCATTTGATCAAAGAAGGAGAAACTATTTTCGACAAAGCCAATTTCCAAGAAGAGGATATAATCAAAAATGGGAAGAACACAATCCTTGAAAATGGCAAAGACATCATCAACAAGATGATTTTCAAAGAAGAAGAGACTATCAACAATGGGAAGGCAACAAACCTTGGAAATGGAGTAATCAAAGAAATCATCATCAACAAAGTGACTTCTCAAGGGGAAGATATCATCAACAATGGGAAAGACACAACCCATGGAAACGGCGTAATTGGTAAACCGTATCTTCCCATTTATATATGCATTTTATTTTAACTCTATGCATGTTTTTAATTGTGTCTTAATTGCAAAATGAGTTTTCAAGTATTTATTTTTAATTTAGGTCTTTTATATATTTGTGAGTTTCAAAATTTTTAAAAGAAGACCTTGCATGATATTTCTAAAACTCTTGTGCATTTAATTAGACCTATGTGGTTTATTATCTCTTTTGTATATGTGTAGCATAAGTTTTTGATATCTCCTATCACTTGCCTACACTTGTGTCTTTGTGCAAATTTTGTTTAAGATTTGTGTAGGATACTTATATCTCATTTTCATTGGCTATTTCGTCATCAAGTTTCTTAAACTATCGAGGTATGTTCACTCGTATTTTACTTAGAACTCAATATTATGCTTATGCACATATCTTTCAAGATATTTCAATTTAACCCCTTAAGTGCCCCTTAATGACTTTGCAAATATTCTCTTAAAAGGGAACTACTTGTTAAGTCTCGTTTTTCTCGAATATATGTTTTCCCGAAACCCATATTTATTGGATATAGTCCAAAATTATCTTTTTGCAAAGTTTTAAAACTTTTGGGTTGAAAAATTGAATTTTGGAAAATTCAGGGGGAAAGAAAATTGCCTTTGGGGTCAGTCAGGCGGCGGCCGTCAAGACGTCGACCGGTCGCACCCTACCTCGACCGGTCGCCCATGCTATTTTTACTACTTAAAATCGTTCTGTTCTTCATTTCAAAACAGACGAGCAAAATCCTTCAAAACCTTATAACAGCGAATTTCATCCCCTTTCTTCTACAATCTTCAATTCTTCATCAATCTTTGTAATCTTTCTTGATAATTCACTTCTTTTTGCAAGAACTTCACATATATGGCACCTCCAAGAAATTCTACCGAACGAAATCCTCAAAAGAGGAGAAGGAGGCAAAGGGGAGAATCTTCTTCCAATCCCCAACAAGATGATATTCTACAAGGAGACTATCAAAATCGGCTTACGGAAGAGGAGATTGTCGAATTAAGAGCCGGGATTTCAAAATCGAGCATTCATTGGGACTCTAGTAAGTTATCACTCCTCTACGAGCCTCCCTCTAGAGCTAATAGATTTCGTTTTTTAAATAAACTTGCGGAGGAACATTATGAGAATATTGGATTGAATGATAAGAAAATTGCGTGCACTCGTATGGTTCGATTTCAAGCATTTCATGATGAATTTCCGGATATTAGAGCTTATTTTGAAATTCAAGGATGGGTTTCACTTTAGGATAATCCGTGTTTGCATTATGATGACGAGCTCATAAAACTCTTTTATGCAAATATGTGGATTTTTGATGCTACGGTAGATAATCCGTTGGAACTTCACACATTTGTTAATGGTAGGCATTTTTCATGGACATTGGCCGATATTTGTAATCACTTTAACGTGCCAAATGATGGAGTGGTCAATGTGGATTGCGCTTATTGGGATGATAACATTTTCGGTGTTTCACTAGATGATGTGAAAACCTTTTTAGGAGTATATCCCGAAGTGACATACTCGGCAATGCCGCCAAATTATCGGATTATTTCTATCATTTGCTCCTATTGTGTTTGTGGAAAGGAAATAAAACTTCCGAGTAATCTCGAACTCTTTCTCACCTATAAGATTGTTCGAGGAGAAAGAGTAAATTATGGGGCAATTTTTGTGTATTGCTTGTTGGAATCTAGAAAGCTTACCAAGAAAAATATACCTTGGGTAATTTGATTTGCCGACTCTTATACTTATCTGGATACCGGAAAATGAAATGAATACCGAAATTCGTCACAATGATTTTGATAATGCCAACATTCTACAAATGGTAAGAATGCGTGACATTTACCACGGGTTCCTACCAAAGCCGCTAGGGGGACGTGCCCGACATCAACAACAACCTCGGGATGATTTCTTTAATGACAATGAGGTTGAAAATATTGGAAGAGGTGAGTTTGTCGAACAAAGAGATGATGTGGGGAATGAAGAGGAAAATGAAGAAGAAAATGTGGGAAATGAACAAGAAATTAGGGAGGAAGAAAATGAGGAAGGAGATGAAGACGAGTTGGATGTTGAAGATCTAAATCTCAAAGAGAGAATGGCCAAAGTGGAAAGAGAAACATTTAGAGATGAGGCCTCTCTTAGAAAAGAGCTCCGGGTTGTGAAAAAGGAAAATTATAGTTTGAAAAAGTCAATTGGCAAATTGAAGAAATTCATCAAAGATCTTATTCCTTAACTTGCTTCTCTTTGGACGAGGATTGATGTCCCCACCCCTTTACTTTCTAGCATTTTCATTCATGTTGCTTTGTATTTTTATGAACTTTTGTAAAACTCTCTTGCACTAATGAGATTTGCGTGTTTTCTTGAAAGGATTAAAATTGCAAGTTGATAATGACTTGTGGATGTTCATGATATTGATGGAGTATTTGATGGTAAAAATACTTTTATGGCATTGTTTGAAAATTGGTATGAAGTACTTGATGGTAAAAGTGCTTCCTTTAATGCTTTGATCATTATGCTTAGATGGATATGTTGGGACATTTGATATATCATACTTATATTGTTTAAGGCATGACTTGTATCACTTGATGGATGCTCTAATTTTTGGCATTTGTAATGCCTTGATCCTTTTTGGCTTATATTATCTCAATTGGGTTGAACCCTTGAGAATCTCTTTGTTGAGCCTCTTATTTGATGGACAAATGTTGCATATTTTGCATATGATCTTATTGAGCTTTGAAATGAGGATGATTGATGACGATATGAAAATTCTTTGGCTTGATACATTTACAAGGGCTATATTCTATCTCTTTTATTTCTCACGCCCATAATGTGTTCGATGAATTGTTACAATGAAATTTTCAACTTCTACATGATTCTCTTGCTTCAAAATGTCTTAAAATCTTTTTGAAATCATGTTTTTAGCTAACTAATGAGCTTATGGATTTCTTATGTTACATTTCTCCCATTTTCTTTGAATTTTAAGCATAAATTGCTCAATGGTTGATAAACCGTCTCGTTTGCGCACTTTGATATATTTGTATGATGTTTTTATCATCCTAACATTCTTTTTGATGATTCCAAAGGGGGAGAAACAGGATATTGGCTCATTAGCTCAAAGAAGCTAATAAAAGCTTGTCATAAAAGCTATAAGCTATGGCTCATAAAAGCCATAAGTTGTGATTCTTTTTTAGTCCAATTGTTGCTTGATGGACTTATATAATTGTTTAATGATGTTTTGTGACAGGGGGAGCTTATAAGCTCTTGAACAAATTGTAAAAGCTAAAGCTTTTAGCTTATGGAGAAATTGCTTTTACATTATTCTTGATATGCTTGTTGATAGGGGGAGCTTGTGTACTATATATTTACTCCCCTACTTGGTTGCTTTTATATTTGGAAATTTTGGTTGCTTCCAAACGGTCAAATGTTTTTACCGGAAAATCATTTCTAAAATTGCTCTCTTAGTTTGTGTAAACAAATTGTTTTGGTTTGTAATCATCAAAAAGGGGGAGATTGTTTGATACATGTTTTTTTCTTAATTTTGATGATTTTATTTTTACCAAAATAATGTTTTTAACTGTTGTCCAATTACTCCCAAAATGATTTTAAATGGTTTTAATATTTTCCGGAGTATTTCTTCAAGCTTTACTTTAGATAAAATATTGGACAACACATTTAATGATTTTATATCAATGGGTTTTCACTTCTAAAACTAGGTTCCTAAATGTTGTTTAAATACTTCCGATTGGTTTAAAATGTTTTTACTATATTTTCGGAGTATTTCTTGAGTTTTATTTTCGACAAAAATTTGACAACATTTTTGTCTCGTGGTCGACCGGTCGCCCTATAGGGCAACCCGTACCTGAAGAGTACGTTTGAAACAGAAAATGAACCTGAGGTGAAATAGGACAGGTCGATCGGTCGCCCAGGGGGTCGACCGGTGCCGTGCCGTCGCCGACACCCCTGTCGGCCCGACTGCAGACTGCTTGCTCCTTTCCAGAACTTCAGACTTTGCATTTTTGCGTTAGGGGGACCGGTTGAGACAGGGGTCGACCGGTCGAAGCCTATGTCGACCGGTCGCCCTGTTGAATTTTTCAAAGTGTTCTTCAAATCTCTTACTTCTGTGCGACCGGTCGCCCTGTGCTTTGACAGCAAAAATATGACCGTTTGACAGCAGACACATTTCCTTAAATTGTGGGATTGATTTCTAACAGCTATATTCTTGATTTTAATTGTATTTTTCTGTAGATTTTCAATCCCCAAGAGGAGCCTATGCTTGATCAATCATCTCCTATAAATAGAGGAAGTTTTGGAGCAACCAACACAACAATTGAGATATAACACAACAAGATACACTTCAAGCAAATACTTGGTCTTTCATTGTTATTATTCTTGTTGTAAATTTGCCTAGCTTATCACTTTCACATCCTTGAGGTCTAGGCTATTCTTGATTACACTTTGCACTCAAATTGTAATATTCATTATTGAGTTGTAATCTTGATTTTTGGTTATCATTCAACACAAGATATCCTTGTGAGTGTTCTTGTGGTAAGAGCACACATGGATGATCTAGGTGACAGGTGCAAGAAGATTGTGGTGATCTTCTTATTGAGGTGTTGAAGAATTTGGTATTATTCAAGGTTGAAGATTGTGGTAATCTTCACAAGGTGCCGTTGAAGGAAGATTGTGGTGATCTTCAAAGGGAGATTGTGGTAATCTCCAAAGGTGTTGTTGAAGAAGAGTGTGGTGCTCTTCAAGGTGTTGTAAGTTGAGTTTGTATTAATTTTGGTAATTAATAAAATTCTTTTTCTTTTTGAAATCCATCCCGGATATACTGGGGTGGTAGAGGATTAGGCCCTAGGTGGGTTGAACCTCTATAAATCGACGTGTGTTGTTTACATTCCGCACCTTTATTATTGTCTTTGAGCATTCGGTTATAAAAAGAGGGCGAAATCGAAAAGATGGAGATAATCTATTCACCCCCCCTCTAGATTATCGTAGCCGCTTGGACTTACACTGTCAACAAGCCATCAATTACATGAATATGAGTCCATAATACACAAATGGACTAAGTATAATCCACAACTTATGGCTTTTAATAGCCACAACTTATAGCTTCTTTCTCGAGCTTATTTTAGCTTCTTCGAGCTAATAAGCTTATAACCTGTTTCTCCCCTTTTGGAATCATCAAAAATAATGTTAGCATGATAAAAACATCATATAATCATATCAAAGTGCGCAACTAAGCCGATTTATCGAGCTATTTGAACATTGAAACTTATAGACCAAATAGGAGGAAAAAGTCGATCATACGACTTGTAGAAGCTTATGAAAACTCATTTGATTTGCAAAAACATGATCTCTATAAATATATAAGACATTTGAAAACGAGAGAATCATGTTGGTGATGAATTTTTCATTGAAACATTTTATCAAACACTTGGCGGACGTCAAAGATTGAAAAGGATATATATAGCCCTTGTAAATGTAATCAAGCCAAGTTTTTCATCACCAAAATCAGTTCAAACACAATACAATACATCATAAATGACAAGCTCATCAAATTCATATGAAACTTCCATCAACAATATAACAAATAAGTCACAATCTCAAGGGTTCAACCCAATTGAGCAAAGGAAGTAGAATTCTTACCATTTGATCGGTAAAGACGAGCAATGATGATGATAATCGAGCTAGATAATCCCCAAAGAGTGTAAATTATGCAACAAAATACATTTGAAGTGAATTGTGTGTGAAAATGTCAAAGGGGACGAAAATAGAGTAAAAAGGGCCAAAATGCCGAAGTCTGGAAACAAAATGTAATATATCTGAAAAATCCCTAAGGGCGACCGGTCGAGCAGGTGGGCGACCGGTCGACCCCTGCCCTGGCAGCCCTACAACAAGAATAATGACAATATAAGACCAAGTGTTTACTTGAGTATTTCTTGTTGTGTTGTATTGTTCTCTCTTGTTGTTGTGCTTCAAATCTTCCTCTATTTATAGGAGATGATTTGATACTTGATAGGCTCCTCTTCGAATATGATATCTACAAAAAATTGCAATTAAAATCAAGATTATAGTTGTTAGAAATCAATCCCACAATTTAGGGAAAAGCTGTCTGATGCACAACGGTTAGAATTTTGCTGTCAAAACATAGGGCGACCGGTCACGCACAAATAGACGTTTGAAAATAAGAACACATTTTTACACAGGGCGACCGGTCGACGAGGGGTCCGACCGGTCACCCTAGGGTCCAATCGGTTGCCCTCTAAAAAAAAAAAAAAAAAAAACCAAAACAGAGAAGTTTGCAAATTTGAACCAACCATCGTGTACCCGGTCGCCCTATAGTCGACCGGCCGACGCCACCGGCCGACCTATGGGTTGACCGTCACCCTCACCATTTTCTCGCAAACATGAAGTTTTCTGTTTTGCACAACTTTCAGTACGGGTTGCCTATGGGGCGACCGGTTGACCTCAAAACAAAAATGTTGTCCAATTTTATATCGAAAATAAACTTCAAGAAATACTCCAAAAAATAGTAAAAATATTTTAGATCGATCGGAAGAATTAGGACAACATTTAAAAACATAGTTTTGATGTAAAAACCCATTGAAGCAATATCATCAAATGTGTTGTCCAATTTTGTCAGACTTGAAGAAATACTCCGGAAAATATTAAAATCATTTAAAATCAATTAGTAGTATTTGGACAACCTTTAAAACCATTGTTTTGGTATAGAAACAAAATCATCAAAATCATGATAAAACCATTTATCAAACAATCTCCCCCTTTTTGATGATTACAAACCAAAACAATTATAACGAGGTCGATTTTGAAAACAAAACAATTTTATCGGTTCAAGAGAACTATCCGTTGTGAGCGACAACATTCCACGCAATATAATCACATGGATGGGAGTAAAGAAATTCTACCACATATAGCAAAAGCTCCCCCTATCAATATGCACAACAAGAGTAATATAAAAGCAATCAACCACAAGCTAAAAGCTTAGCTTTTACATATTGATCTTAAGTATCAAGAGCTTAAGTATCAAGAGCTTATAAGCTCCCCTGTCAATAAGCCATCATTTACATGAATATGAGTCCATAATACACAAATGGACTAAGTATAATCCACAACTTATGGCTTTTAATAGCCACAACTTATAGCTTCTTTTCTCGAGCTTATTTTAGCTTCTTTGAGCTAATAAGCTTATAACATGTTTCTTCCCTTTGGAATCATCAAAAATAATGTTAGCATGATAAAAACATCATATAATCATATCAAAGTGCGCAACTAAGCCGATGTATCGAGCTATTTGAACATTGAAACTTATAGACCAAATAGGAGGAAAAAGTCGATCATACGACTTGTAGAAGCTTATGAAAACTCATTTGATTTGCAAAAACATGATCTCTATAAATATATAAGACATTTGAAAACGAGAGAATCATGTTGGTGATGAATTTTTCATTGAAACATTTTATCAAACACTTGGCGGACGTCAAAGATTGAAAAGGATATATATAACCCTTGTAAATGTAATCAAGCCAAGTTTTTCATCACCAAAATCAGTTCAAACACAATACAATACATCATAAATGACAAGCTCATCAAATTCATATGAAACTTCCATCAACAATATAACAAATAAGTCACAATCTCAAGGGTTCAACCCAATTGAGCAAAGGAAGTAGAATTCTTACCATTTGATCGGTAAAGACGAGCAATGATGATGATAATCGAGCTAGATAATCCCCAAAGAGTGTAAATTATGCAACAAAATACATTTGAAGTAAATTGTGTGTGAAAATGTCAAAGGGGACGAAAATAGAGTAAAAAGGGCCAAAATGCCGAAGTCTGGAAACAAAATGTAATATATCTGAAAAATCCCTAAGGGCGACCGGTCGAGCAGGTGGGCGACCGGTCGACCCCTGCCCTGGCAGCCCTACAACATGAATAATGATAATATAAGACCAAGTGTTTACTTGAGTATTTCTTGTTGTGTTGTATTGTTCTCTCTTGTTGTTGTGCTTCAAATCTTCCTCTATTTATAGGAGATGATTTGATACTTGATAGGCTCCTCTTCGAACATGATATCTACAAAAAAATTGAAATTAAAATCAAGATTATAGTTGTTAGAAATCAATCCCACAATTTAGGGAAAAGCTGTCTGATGCACAACGGTTAGAATTTTGCTGTCAAAACATAGGGCGACCGGTCACGCACAAATAGACGTTTGAAAATAAGAACACATTTTTTACAGGCGGCCGGTCGACGAGGGGTCCGACCGGTCACCCTAGGGTCCAATCGGTTGCCCTCTTAAAAAAAAAAAAACCAAAACAGAGAAGTTTGCAAATTTGAACCAACCATCAGTGCACGGCCGCGCCCTATCGGTCGACCGCCGACGTCACCGATCGACCTATGGGTTGACCGGTCACCCTCACCATTTTCTCGCAAACATGAAGTTTTTTTGTTTTGCACAACTTTCAGTGTACGGGTTGCCCTATAGGGCGACGGTTGACCTCAAAACAAAAATGTTGTCCAATTTTATATCGAAAATAAACTTCAAGAAATACTCCAAAAAATAGTAAAAATATTTTAGATCGATCGGAAGAATTAGGACAACATTTAAAAACATAGTTTTGATGTAAAACCCATTGAAGCAATATCATCAAATGTGTTGTCCAATTTTGTCGACTTGAAGAAATACTCCAGGGAAAATATTAAAATCATTTAGTAGTATTTGGACAACCTTTAAAACCATTGTTTTGGTATAGAAACAAAATCATCAAAATCATGATAAAACCATTTATCAAACAATCTCCCTTTTTGATGATTACAAACCAAAACAATTATAACGAGGTCGATTTTGAAAACAAAACAATTTTATCGGTTCAAGAGAACTATCCGTTGAGCGACAACATTCCACGCAATATAATCACATGGATGGGAGTAAAGAAATTCTACCACATATAGCAAAAGCTCCCCATATCAATATGCACAACAAGAGTAATATAAAAGCAATCAACCACAAGCTAAAAGCTTAGCTTTTACATATTGATCTTAAGTATCAAGAGCTTAAGTATCAAGAGCTTATAAGCTCCCCTGTCAACAAGCCATCATTTACATGAATATGAGTCCATAATACACAAATGGACTAAGTATAATCCACAACTTATGGCTTTTAATAGCCACAACTTATAGCTTCTTTCTCGAGCTTATTTTAGCTTCTTTGAGCTAATAAGCTTATAACATGTTTCTTCCCCTTTGGAATCATCAAAAATAATGTTAGCATGATAAAAACATCATATAATCATATCAAAGTGCGCAACTAAGCCGATGTATCGAGCTATTTGAACATTGAAACTTATAGACCAAATAGGAGGAAAAAGTCGATCATACGACTTGTAGAAGCTTATGAAAACTCATTTGATTTGCAAAAACATGATCTCTATAAATATATAAGACATTTGAAAACGAGAGAATCATGTTGGTGATGAATTTTTCATTGAAACATTTTATCAAACACTTGGCGGACGTCAAAGATTGAAAAGGATATATATAGCCCTTGTAAATGTAATCAAGCCAAGTTTTTCATCACCAAAATCAGTTCAAACACAATACAATACATCATAAATGACAAGCTCATCAAATTCATATGAAACTTCCATCAACAATATAACAAATAAGTCACAATCTCAAGGGTTCAACCCAATTGAGCAAAGGAAGTAGAATTCTTACCATTTGATCGGTAAAGACGAGCAATGATGATGATAATCGAGCTAGATAATCCCCAAAGAGTGTAAATTATGCAACAAAATACATTTGAAGTAAATTGTGTGTGAAAATGTCAAAGGGGACGAAAATAGAGTAAAAGGGCCAAAATGTCAAGTCCTGAAACAAAATGTAATATATCCGAAAAATCCCTAAGGCGACCGGTCGAGCAGGTGGGCGACCGGTCGACCCCTGCCCTGGCAGCCCTACAACATGAATAATGATAATATAAGACCAAGTGTTTACTTGAGTATTTCTTGTTGTGTTGTATTGTTCTCTCTTGTTGTTGTGCTTCAAATCTTCCTCTATTTATAGGAGATGATTTGATACTTGATAGGCTCCTCTTCGAACATGATATCTACAAAAAAATTGAAATTAAAATCAAGATTATAGTTGTTAGAAATCAATCCCACAATTTAGGGAAAAGCTGTCTGATGCACAACGGTTAGAATTTTGCTGTCAAAACATAGGGCGACCGGTCACGCACAAATAGACGTTTGAAAATAAGAACACATTTTTACACAGGGCGACCGGTCGACGAGGGGTCCGACCGGTCACCCTAGGGTCCAATCGGTTGCCCTCTTAAAAAAAACCAAAACAGAGAAGTTTGCAAATTTGAACCAACCATCAGGTACCGGTCGCCCTATAGGTCGACCGGTCGACGTCACCGGTCGACCTATGGGTTGACCGGTCACCCTCACCATTTTCTGCAAACATGAAGTTTTCTGTTTTGCACAACTTTCAGGTACGGGTTGCCCTATAGGGCGACCGGTTGACCTCAAAACAAAAATGTTGTCCAATTTTATATCGAAAATAAACTTCAAGAAATACTCCAAAAAATAGTAAAAATATTTTAGATCGATCGGAAGAATTAGGACAACATTTAAAAACATAGTTTTGATGTAAAAACCCATTGAAGCAATATCATCAAATGTGTTGTCCAATTTTGTCAGACTTGAAGAAATACTCCGGAAAATATTAAAATCATTTAGTAGTATTTGGACAACCTTTAAAACCATTGTTTTGGTATAGAAACAAAATCATCAAAATCATGATAAAACCATTTATCAAACAATCTCCCCCTTTTTGATGATTACAAACCAAAACAATTATAACGAGGTCGATTTTGAAAACAAAACAATTTTATCGGTTCAAGAGAACTATCCGTTGTGAGCGACAACATTCCACGCAATATAATCACATGGATGGGAGTAAAGAAATTCTACCACATATAGCAAAAGCTCCCCATATCAATATGCACAACAAGAGTAATATAAAAGCAATCAACCACAAGCTAAAAGCTTAGCTTTTACATATTGATCTTAAGTATCAAGAGCTTAAGTATCAAGAGCTTATAAGCTCCCCCTGTCAACAAGCCATCATTTACATGAATATGAGTCCATAATACACAAATGGACTAAGTATAATCCACAACTTATGGCTTTTAATAGCCACAACTTATAGCTTCTTTCTCGAGCTTATTTTAGCTTCTTTGAGCTAATAAGCTTATAACATGTTTCTTCCCCTTTGGAATCATCAAAAATAATGTTAGCATGATAAAAACATCATATAATCATATCAAAGTGCGCAACTAAGCCGATGTATCGAGCTATTTGAACATTGAAACTTATAGACCAAATAGGAGGAAAAAGTCGATCATACGACTTGTAGAAGCTTATGAAAACTCATTTGATTTGCAAAAACATGATCTCTATAAATATATAAGACATTTGAAAACGAGAGAATCATGTTGGTGATGAATTTTTCATTGAAACATTTTATCAAACACTTGGCGGACGTCAAAGATTGAAAAGGATATATATAGCCCTTGTAAATGTAATCAAGCCAAGTTTTTCATCACCAAAATCAGTTCAAACACAATACAATACATCATAAATGACAAGCTCATCAAATTCATATGAAACTTCCATCAACAATATAACAAATAAGTCACAATCTCAAGGGTTCAACCCAATTGAGCAAAGGAAGTAGAATTCTTACCATTTGATCGGTAAAGACGAGCAATGATGATGATAATCGAGCTAGATAATCCCCAAAGAGTGTAAATTATGCAACAAAATACATTTGAAGTAAATTGTGTGTGAAAATGTCAAAGGGACGAAAATAGAGTAAAAAGGGCCAAAATGCCAAGTCTGAAACAAAATGTAATATATCCGAAAAATCCCTAAGGGCGACTTGGTCGAGCAGGTGGGCGACGGTCGACCCCACCGGGCGCAGCCCTACAACATGAATAATGATAATATAAGACCAAGTGTTTACTTGAGTATTTCTTGTTGTGTTGTATTGTTCTCTCTTGTTGTTTGTGCTTCAAATCTTCCTCTATTTATAGGAGATGATTTGATACTTGATAAGGCTCCTCTTGAACATGATATCTACAAAAAAATTGAAATTAAAATCAAGATTATAGTTGTTAGAAATCAATCCCACAATTTAGGGAAAAGTCATCGATGCACAACGGTTAGAATTTTCTTTGTCAAAACATAGGGCGACCGGTCACGCACAAATAGACGTTTGAAAATAAGAACACATTTTTTACAGGCGACCGGTCGAGGGGTCCGACCGGTCACCCTAGGGTCCAATCGGTTGCCCTCTTAAAAAAACCAAAACAGAGAAGTTTGCAAATTTGAACCAACCATCAGTGCACGGCCGCCCCTATAGGTCGGTCGGCCGACGCCATCGGCGGTCGACCTATGGGTTGACCGGTCACCCTCACCATTTTTCGCAAACATGAAGTTTTCATTTTTGCACAACTTTCAGTGCGGGTTGCCCTATAGGGCGAGGTTGACCTCAAAACAAAAATGTTGTCCAATTTTATATCGAAAATAAACTTCAAGAAATACTCCAAAAAATAGTAAAAATATTTTAGATCGATCGGAAGAATTAGGACAACATTTAAAAACATAGTTTTGATGTAAAAACCCATTGAAGCAATATCATCAAATGTGTTGTCCAATTTTGTCAGACTTGAAGAAATACTCCGGAAAATATTAAAATCATTTAGTAGTATTTGGACAACCTTTAAAACCATTGTTTTGGTATAGAAACAAAATCATCAAAATCATGATAAAACCATTTATCAAACAATCTCCCCCTTTTTGATGATTACAAACCAAAACAATTATAACGAGGTCGATTTTGAAAACAAAACAATTTTATCGGTTCAAGAGAACTATCCGTTGTGAGCGACAACATTCCACGCAATATAATCACATGGATGGGAGTAAAGAAATTCTACCACATATAGCAAAAGCTCCCCATATCAATATGCACAACAAGAGTAATATAAAAGCAATCAACCACAAGCTAAAAGCTTAGCTTTTACATATTGATCTTAAGTATCAAGAGCTTAAGTATCAAGAGCTTATAAGCTCCCCTGTCAACAAGCCATCATTTACATGAATATGAGTCCATAATACACAAATGGACTAAGTATAATCCACAACTTATGGCTTTTAATAGCCACAACTTATAGCTTCTTTCTCGAGCTTATTTTAGCTTCTTTGAGCTAATAAGCTTATAACATGTTTCTTCCCCTTTGGAATCATCAAAAATAATGTTAGCATGATAAAAACATCATATAATCATATCAAAGTGCGCAACTAAGCCGATGTATCGAGCTATTTGAACATTGAAACTTATAGACCAAATAGGAGGAAAAAGTCGATCATACGACTTGTAGAAGCTTATGAAAACTCATTTGATTTGCAAAAACATGATCTCTATAAATATATAAGACATTTGAAAACGAGAGAATCATGTTGGTGATGAATTTTTCATTGAAACATTTTATCAAACACTTGGCGGACGTCAAAGATTGAAAAGGATATATATAGCCCTTGTAAATGTAATCAAGCCAAGTTTTTCATCACCAAAATCAGTTCAAACACAATACAATACATCATAAATGACAAGCTCATCAAATTCATATGAAACTTCCATCAACAATATAACAAATAAGTCACAATCTCAAGGGTTCAACCCAATTGAGCAAAGGAAGTAGAATTCTTACCATTTGATCGGTAAAGACGAGCAATGATGATGATAATCGAGCTAGATAATCCCCAAAATGTGTAAATTATGCAACAAAATACATTTGAAGTAAATTGTGTGTGAAAATGTCAAAGGGGACGAAAATAGAGTAAAAAGGGCCAAAATGCCGAAGTCTGGAAACAAAATGTAATATATCTGAAAAATCCCTAAGGGCGACCGGTCGAGCAGGTGGGCGACCGGTCGACCCCTGCCCTGGCAGCCCTACAACATGAATAATGACAATATAAGACCAAGTGTTTACTTGAGTATTTCTTGTTGTGTTGTATTGTTCTCTCTTGTTGTTGTGCTTCAAATCTTCCTCTATTTATAGGAGATGATTTGATACTTGATAAACTCCTCTTGAACATGATATCTACAAAAAAATTGAAATTAAAATCAAGATTATAGTTGTTAGAAATCAATCCCACAATTTAGGGAAAAGTCATCGATGCACAACGGTTAGAATTTTCTTTGTCAAAACATAGGGGCGACCGGTCACGCACAAATAGACGCGTTTGAAAATAAGAACACATTTTTACAGGCGGCCGGTCGACGAGGGTCCGACCGGTCACCCTAGGGTCCAATCGGTTGCCCTCTTAAAAAAAAAAAAACCAAAAAGAGAGAAGTTTGCAAATTTGAACCAACCATCAGTGCACGGCCGCCTATAGGTCGACCGGTCGACGCCATGGCCGACCTATGGGTTGACCGGTCACCCTCACCATTTTCTCGCAAACATGAAGTTTTCTGTTTTGCACAACTTTCAGTACGGGTTGCCCTATAGGGCGACCAGGTTGACTCAAAACAAAAATGTTGTCCAATTTTATATCGAAAATAAACTTCAAGAAATACTCCAAAAAATAGTAAAAATATTTTAGATCGATCGGAAGAATTAGGACAACATTTAAAAACATAGTTTTGATGTAAAAACCCATTGAAGCAATATCATCAAATGTGTTGTCCAATTTTGTCAGACTTGAAGAAATACTCCGGAAAATATTAAAATCATTTAGTAGTATTTGGACAACCTTTAAAACCATTGTTTTGGTATAGAAACAAAATCATCAAAATCATGATAAAACCATTTATCAAACAATCTCCCCCTTTTTGATGATTACAAACCAAAACAATTATAACGAGGTCGATTTTGAAAACAAAACAATTTTATCGGTTCAAGAGAACTATCCGTTAGAGCGACAACATTCCACGCAATATAATCACATGGATGGGAGTAAAGAAATTCTACCACATATAGCAAAAGCTCCCCATATCAATATGCACAACAAGAGTAATATAAAAGCAATCAACCACAAGCTAAAAGCTTAGCTTTTACATATTGATCTTAAGTATCAAGAGCTTAAGTATCAAGAGCTTATAAGCTCCCCCTGTCAACAAGCCATCATTTACATGAATATGAGTCCATAATACACAAATGGACTAAGTATAATCCACAACTTATGGCTTTTAATAGCCACAACTTATAGCTTCTTTCTCGAGCTTATTTTAGCTTCTTTGAGCTAATAAGCTTATAACATGTTTCTTCCCCTTTGGAATCATCAAAAATAATGTTAGCATGATAAAAACATCATATAATCATATCAAAGTGCGCAACTAAGCCGATGTATCGAGCTATTTGAACATTGAAACTTATAGACCAAATAGGAGGAAAAAGTCGATCATACGACTTGTAGAAGCTTATGAAAACTCATTTGATTTGCAAAAACATGATCTCTATAAATATATAAGACATTTGAAAACGAGAGAATCATGTTGGTGATGAATTTTTCATTGAAACATTTTATCAAACACTTGGCGGACGTCAAAGATTGAAAAGGATATATATAGCCCTTGTAAATGTAATCAAGCCAAGTTTTTCATCACCAAAATCAGTTCAAACACAATACAATACATCATAAATGACAAGCTCATCAAATTCATATGAAACTTCCATCAACAATATAACAAATAAGTCACAATCTCAAGGGTTCAACCCAATTGAGCAAAGGAAGTAGAATTCTTACCATTTGATCGGTAAAAAGACGAGCAATGATGATGATAATCGAGCTAGATAATCCCCAAAATGTGTAAATTATGCAACAAAATACATTTGAAGTAAATTGTGTGTGAAAATGTCAAAGGGGACGAAAATAGAGTAAAAAGGGCCAAAATGCCGAAGTCTGGAAACAAAATGTAATATATCTGAAAAATCCCTAAGGGCGACGGTCGAGCGGTGGGCGGACGGCCGACCGCCCGGCAGCCCTACAACATGAATAATGATAATATAAGACCAAGTGTTTACTTGAGTATTTCTTGTTGTGTTGTATTGTTCTCTCTTGTTGTTGTGCTTCAAATCTTCCTCTATTTATAGGAGATGATTTGATACTTGATAGGCTCCTCTTCGAACATGATATCTACAAAAAAATTGAAATTAAAATCAAGATTATAGTTGTTAGAAATCAATCCCACAATTTAGGGAAAAGCTGTCTGATGCACAACGGTTAGAATTTTGCTGTCAAAACATAGGGCGACCGGTCACGCACAAATAGACGTTTGAAAATAAGAACACATTTTTACACAGGGCGACCGGTCGACGAGGGGTCCGACCGGTCACCCTAGGGTCCAATCGGTTGCCCTCTTAAAAAAAACCAAAACAGAGAAGTTTGCAAATTTGAACCAACCATCAGTGCACGGCCGCCTATATATAAATTGGCCGACGTCAATGGTCGACCTATGGGTTGACCGGTCACCCTCACCATTTTCTGCAAACATGAAGTTTTCTGTTTTGCACAACTTTCAGGTACGGGTTGCCCTATAGGGCGACCGGTTGACCTCAAAACAAAAATGTTGTCCAATTTTATATCGAAAATAAACTTCAAGAAATACTCCAAAAAATAGTAAAAATATTTTAGATCGATCGGAAGAATTAGGACAACATTTAAAAACATAGTTTTGATGTAAAAACCCATTGAAGCAATATCATCAAATGTGTTGTCCAATTTTGTCAGACTTGAAGAAATACTCCGGAAAATATTAAAATCATTTAGTAGTATTTGGACAACCTTTAAAACCATTGTTTTGGTATAGAAACAAAATCATCAAAATCATGATAAAACCATTTATCAAACAATCTCCCCTTTTTTGATGATTACAAACCAAAACAATTATAACGAGGTCGATTTTGAAAACAAAACAATTTTATCGGTTCAAGAGAACTATCCGTTGTGAGCGACAACATTCCACGCAATATAATCACATGGATGGGAGTAAAGAAATTCTACCACATATAGCAAAAGCTCCCCCTATCAATATGCACAACAAGAGTAATATAAAAGCAATCAACCACAAGCTAAAAGCTTAGCTTTTACATATTGATCTTAAGTATCAAGAGCTTATAAGCTCCCCCTGTCAACAAGCCATCATTTACATGAATATGAGTCCATAATACACAAATGGACTAAGTATAATCCACAACTTATGGCTTTTAATAGCCACAACTTATAGCTTCTTTCTCGAGCTTATTTTAGCTTCTTTGAGCTAATAAGCTTATAACCTGTTTATCCCCCTTTGGAATCATCAAAAATAATGTTAGCATGATAAAAACATCATATAATCATATCAAAGTGCGCAACTAAGCCGATGTATCGAGCTATTTGAACATTGAAACTTATAGACCAAATAGGAGGAAAAAGTCGATCATATGACTTGTAGAAGCTTATGAAAACTCATTTGATTTGCAAAAACATGATCTCTATAAATATATAAGACATTTGAAAACGAGAGAATCATGTTGGTGATGAATTTTTCATTGAAACATTTTATCAAACACTTGGCGGACGTCAAAGATTGAAAAGGATATATATAGCGATTGTAAATGTAATCAAGCCAAGTTTTTCATCACCAAAATCAGTTCAAACACAATACAATACATCATAAATGACAATCTCATCAAATTCATATGAAACTCCCATCAACAATATAACAAATAAGTCACAATCTCAAGGGTTCAACCCAATTGAGCAAAGGAAGTAGAATTCTTACCATTTGATCGGTAAAGACGAGCAATGATGATGATAATCGAGCTAGATAATCCCCAAAATGTGTAAATTATGCAACAAAATACATTTGAAGTGAATTGTGTGTGAAAATGTCAAAGGGGACGAAAATAGAGTAAAAAGGGCCAAAATGCCGAAGTCTGGAAACAGAATGTAATATATCTGAAAAATCCCTAAGGGCGACCGGTCGAGCAGGTGGGCGACCGGTCGACTCCTGCCCTGGCAGCCCTACAACAAGAATAATGACAATATAAGACCAAGTGTTTGCTTGAGTATTTCTTGTTGTGTTGTATTGTTCTCTCTTGTTGTTGTGCTTCAAATCTTCCTCTATTTATAGGAGATGATTTGATACTTGATAGGCTCCTCTTGGAATCTGATATCTACAAAACAATTGCAATTAAAATCAAGATTATAGCTGTTAGAAATCAATCCCACAATTTAGGGAAAAGTTGTCTGCTGCACAACGGTTAGAATTTTGCTGTCAAAACATAGGGCGACCGGTCACGCACAAATAGACGTTTGAAAATAAGAACACATTTTTACACAGGGCGACCGGTCGACGAGGGGTCCGACCGGTCACCCTAGGGTCCAACCGGTTGCCCTCTTAAAAAAACCAAAACAGAGAAGTTTGCAAATTTGAACCGACCCAGTACGGTCGCTCTATGGGTCGACCGGTCCGACGTCACCACCGGTCGGCCTATGGGGTGACCGGTCACCTCACCATTTTCTCGCAAACATGAAGTTTTCTGTTTTTGCACAACTTTTCAGTACGGGTTGCCTATAGGGCGACCGGTTGACCTCAAAGCAAAAGTGTTGTCCAATTTTATATCGAAAATAAACTTCAAGAAATACTCCAAAAAATAGTAAAAATATTTTAGATCGATCGGAAGAATTAGGACAACATTTAAAAATATAGTTTTGATGTAAAAACTCATTGAAGCAATATCATTAAATGTGTTGTCCAATTTTGTCAGACTTGAAGAAATACTCCGGAAAATATTAAAATCATTTTAAATCATTTAGGAGTATTTGGACAACCTTTAAAACCATTGTTTTGGTATAGAAACAAAATCATCAAAATCATGATAAAACCATTTATCAAACAAGATCCTAACAGGTCAGACCCGTTAGACGGTCTGACAGGAGTTTTTGTGAAGTTTTTAATATATGGATGTCTATTTCTTCAACCAAAGATGGAATAAATCTTTTTATTTTATCCATAAATTTGTATAAGGACAGTGCGGTTTTCGTTCAATATTCTAAATCACGATTTTAATAAAAAAATCTAAATGATGCAGTGTGATGCGGTTCGGGCGGTTTTCTAAAATTTTATAATCACCCTTACTTCAAATAATGCTGGCCGATGTCAGATAAGTGATATTTCACTGGAGCACAAGGCTAAGGTGCGATTGGTTATATTTTCGCTAGAGAAATATTATTTCCGTTGGAGAATAGTGGAAAAAAAATTGTTGAGGGAAAACGAATGAATATGAGACGAAATGTAATGATGAAAGTTAATGTGGTAAACAAATAGTAAAATATATATTAATGTGGTAAAAAATAGTGTAAATTATTAATTTCCTATTTATTTATTCTATTTAAAAATATATTTTTTTATCTGATATATATTTTATAATATAATTTTTATAATAAAGCTATTAATGGGGTTAAAGAGTTATATTTTTTCAAAACTCAATTAGATAGGCTTGTATCCCACCAAATCCTCCCACTCTCAAAACCCACAATCCCTCAATCCCATGTTATTTTGCCAGGCGGTTCACAAAGAAACGCCCAAGACTTTATTTCTACAGATTTTCCTTCTCCGTTTATTTTGGCCACACACATTCAAAACTTGATGAAAAACTCTTTTCCCTCACTTTAAACCACAAAATCTCAGTGTTGCACGCAATAGGGAAATTCAACAGTAAGTTACTTCTTATCCTTAGAAATATTGTAGTTACTTTTTACCGAAATGATTTAAGGAAAGATATGAAACTTTGTTTCGGTCGCCGACTCGGATATGGGATGCGTTTTTTGAGGAATTGATGATTCGATGTGAAAGTTTGGGGTCCACAAGAGTTTCACCGGTGTTGGGGCTGTCGTCCTCTAGAGAAAATCGATTTTCGATTTATGTGTGTGTGTTTGTGGTGTGGTGGGTCTGGTGCGTTTGTTGTGTGTATGATGTGTGTGTGTGTGTGTTATGGTGTGCGTGTATATTTGTTGTGTGTTGTGGGTCTGGTGTGTGTTTGTGTGTAGGTGTGTGTCCGGTATGTGTGTGGGTGAGTTCTGGTTTGGTGTGGGTGTGTGTGTTTGTGTTTGAGGTGTGTGTGTGGTCTTTAGTTTTGGAGAAGGTGAGGGAGGTGGTCACCCGAGTACTCCCGGCGGGTGGTTGGTCGTTCGTCGTCGTCGGATTAGATGGGTTATGTGTTGGAGCTCTGAGAGCAGGGACTAATCTTTAGGAAATTTATTGAAGATTTGTCCTTGTTTGCAATTATAGTGTTTTAAAATTAGTTCCCTAAAGTTTTTGTCCCTTTTCAATTTAGTCCCAGGTGTTTTCAGTTTAACCCCCCAAATCCTAGTTTATTTTCAGAAATTATATTTCAGCCCTAGGGACTAAGTTAGAATTTCTGAAAATTTCATTTCAGCCCCGCCACTTTTCAGTTTGATCCAAAAAACCCAAATTTATTTCTGTTTTCTTTCAAATTAGCCCCAAAACTTATATTTTGGTTAAATTTCACTTATTAGGAGCCTTGACTTATTTCATAAGCACTTTTACTTAAAATTAAAATTGGGATTTATTTTTCAATCACTTAATTATACCAATATTTATTGTAGGTGACGAGGAACTAGACGTTTAGGCTTTCTAGCTCACGCTTCGTACAACTATCAACTACGTTTGAGGTAGGGATTTTTCTTTACACTTTTTAAGTGCGAAGTTTATTTGTCTTTATTAAATATGTACATGTATAATTTTATAAATTATGTAATTAACAACGTGATTATAATTGTTGAACTTGAAGTGCCTATTATATATGAAGATTCTGTATTTATTTATGTGAAATGGCAAAGTATATGTGTGGCTTCGGCCAATGGCAAAGTATATATGTGGCTTCGGCCAACGGCAAAGTATGGCTTCGGCCAATGGCAAAGTAGGCTTCGGTCAATGGAAAAATATATGTGCGGCTTCGGCCAATGGGAAATTATATGTGATGGCTTCGGTCAATGGCAAAGTATATGTGTGGCTTCAGCCAATGGCAAAGTATATGTGATGGCTTCGGCCAAATGGCAAAGTATATGTCATGGCTTCGGCCAAATGGCAAAGTATATGTGCTTAAATTTGTGAAATTATGCTTGTATATATTTAATTTGGATAGTTAGGATCCCTACTGAGTATGTGTTACTCACCCCCCCTATTACTAATTTTTTTTCAGATTTTTCGGATGGGTGCGGAGCCGACGGAGGGGAAGCCAATGAGAATTTTTCTATTTACTAGTATTCGTATGTTAGGGAGAAAACAAGTTTTTTGTTATCATTATTTTCTATTAGCAACTTAGTTATTCTAATTTTTTTATGAAACGATAAATGTTGAATTTTTTTTATTTATTCAATACGATTGGTTTTTTCGGATTTCTAGTTTATGATCAACCCACTTTATTTTATGCTTCCGCTATAGTAGATACTTGTTTTAAAAAAAATAAAGTGATATTTTTAAAATATAGTTTTTTATATTTTAGTAACGTTAAAAAAAATAATCACATTTCGGAAATTAGGACGTTACAGTGTGGTATCAGAGCAGGTCTACCTTCCTGTAGACTTGCAATATAAAAAAATGGCTATTCCTCCATCGAGCTGCATCCAATTAGGTAAAATTTTCTTATTGCTTCAATATGAGAATTCTTGGGAATGCACAATGTGTTATGAAGTTACTTGAAAAAAAATGTGATTATTATTATTATTATTATTACTTTTTCCTGCGTGATAAATGTAATTCCGTACTTCACAAACTTTTACCTGCTTAACATGTTGGAAATATCCCTTATAAGTGGTGATTCATGATAAACTATACGAAAAATGAACTGCATAATTTATTAAATAATGTATGAACTTATATGCTAACAAGAAATACTCCAGGATGGTGCGTGAGATAAAAACAACTAGGAAGAGAATGAGAGATCGAATTTTTCATTGGAGGGTATATATGTTTTTAAATTATGATAAAAAGCTAGGGGCCATGGTAGAGGAGCATATTGAAATAATGAGAGAAATGTGGCTGGAGATAAAACATCTTGAAGAAATATCACCCGGGACGAAGCAAATGATAAGCTAATCAGTACCCTACCCAGAGAATAGAGTGACCTAGCAAGAGATGTACGTGACAACATGACGGACTACAGTTCTGTGCCTCCCCATACCACATTGGATCCTATGAGATTTATAGTCGAACTACTTAGGCGTGGGCCACCCGTCATGCCTAACGTAATATATGTTGATTCAGATGATGATGCTTTGGCTGAACTAGAGGAAGACCCAGAGGAAGACTTAGATGGATTATTCTCATCTGAGGGATCTAGTTAGATGACTAGTTTTTCTAGCCTCGTCTGGATTTTGTTTTGAATTTCGTTTTTCTTTTCCTTCTTTATTCTAGTAAGAGTTATTTCATTTTTCTAGATTAGTAGGATTCAGTATGATCTTTTATTTTATTTTATTTCGCATTGTACCCTCTTGAAGGCAATTTCTATTGAAATAGTGGAATTATATTTTTGATTTAATTACCTTGTCTTGTGGTGTTTATGTGTTGGATAGATGTTATATTTACTTCTCATACGAGTTAAAAACTAAACAATCCATTGTATTATAGATCATGGCTCCACGAAGGGATGGATCAAATGCATCGCTTAACTTAAGCCAGGGCCAAGGGCATGCCGGCAATGATTTGCTGAATAATCTCGTTGCTTTACTACGAGGGTTACCCCAGCAGAATGTCGTACCACCTGCACCAGGCCACCCAGCTGGTGGAAATGAGAAAGCGCACATTTTGGAACAGTTTCGGAGATTCAGACCACAAACCTTTAATGGACGCGATGGGCCATTCGCAGTCAAGGAGTGGCTAAGCGCAATGGAGAGAATATTTGCCCGTATCCCTAGCACTGATGCGCAACAAATCTCGTGCGCCACCTTTCAGTTCACAGAAGATGCGGACCACTGGTGGGAGGCTTTATCTCGCTCAAGGACAGATGAGCAACTACGTGGCATGACCTGGACTAACTTTAAATAGGAGGTCATGCAACAGTATTTTCCACAGTCTTATAGAGATTGGATGGAGACCGAGTTCCTCGAGTTGAACAGGGAAACATGACAATCATCGAGTATGAACGTAAGTTCAATCAGTTGGAAAGGTTTGCCACCCACTTGGTAGACACAGATGAGAAGAGAGCAAGGAGGTTCTGGAGGGGTCTCCGTCCAGAAATAGGTTGTGTGCTAGCTGGTTTGGGAACGACGACTTATAATGAATTGCTTTCACGAGCTCAGGAAGTGGCTTCGTGTTTGAAATTGGACTATCCTGCCAAGAAGATAGACAATGTTCCAGGAAAGAGGAAATGGAATGGTCCGAGTCAGGGAGTAGCGACTGGTAGCCAGAGTAAACAGGTCAGGACCGGGGCAAATGCATTTCCAGTTGCACAGAAGGTGAAGCCAACTTGTCCAACCTGTGGAAGAAATCATTATGGGGAATGCTTACTGGGACAAGGAAAATGTTTCCGTTGTCACCAACCTGGCCATCACGCAGATTATTGCACCACATTTCCAGACAAGAAGGGAAAGACACCAACGGGCCAGGCACGTGTTTTTGCCATGACACAACATGAAGCCAAAGAGAACCCGGGAACACTGACAAGTATGATACATGTTTCCAATATACCTGCTTTAATGTTATTTGATACTGATGCTACGCATTCTTTCATATCCGCTGATTTTCATGCTAGAACATGTTTTGAGAGTTGCACAGTTAGTGATACACTAGAAATAAGCCTTCATTCGGGAAAAACAATAAGTACTGATCTAGTGACTAACAATGTGGCATTGGATTTTGATGGGAAGAATTTAGAAGCGGATTTGCATGTGATTAGAATGAGGGATATTGATATCATACTAGGGATGGACTGGTTGAATAAGTATAAGGCCCACATCAAATGTCACGACAGAGAAATAATTCTAGAACCATCAAAGGGAGACAAATTTATATTTTTCGAAGCAAGAGTGAGTGGAATGCCTCGAATTATATCGGCAATGAAGACAGTTAAAATGCTGAAGAAAGGAAAATGTCAGGGATTTCTGGTTAATGTGATGGCCACTCAGGTTGCTGAGAAAACAATCATGGAAGTTCCAGTTGTACGAGAGTATTGTTTAGTGTGAGTTTTGCATGTATTTTAGGGCATATTTATGGTTATAATTGTTTATAAACATGCAATAACTCATATGCAATGGTATATATGTGGAAAAGGTATTACGCTTTGCTCGTTTTGTAGGAATTTAACGATATTTGGAGTAATTTTGTGACAAATACGAGCATTGTGACCTAGAAACATTAAGAATCGAGTGATTACACCCAATTGGAAGACAATTATATTGAGTCTAGAGTCATAGTAATGATTCGTGTGTCAAAAAAAGCATGGATGATCAAACAACGAGGGGGTTTATCTCAAGGAACATCCAAACGCGTCTGGAATTTCCAGCACTGGTAGGGTTTAGTATTTTAGCCATAACTCTCTCTACAAAATTGGTATTGAGCTGATTCAAGTGGCTATGGAATGCTGAGAGAGAGGGCTACAACTATTATGAGACCACATAAGCAAATTCGGACGTTTGGGTGACGCATGGGCTGGTCGTGGGTGAGCGCACGGCCCGTGCGCCCTTCAGCAAAAGACAATTTCCTGTGGCACCAAGCACGGTGATAGATTTTCAACTAGGTTTTGACCCAAAATGGAGTACAAATAGAAACGGGATGGCCACAAACAAAGGGACGCTGATTTTTGTCCTAGAAAGCAGAGAAAAGAGCAATCTTCCACGGGAGAATTGGAGAGATCGATCAAGACCGCAACCACACCTTCGAGGATTGAGGATAGATCGAGAGATCGTCATCATCCCCGAGTTCACTCATTCCATAGTATCGTTATTTTCAATTAGTTAGACATGAACATTAATAATTTGTCTATGGATTATCTCTTTTCTATGTCTGGCTGAACACTTTGTGATTCCCGGGTTTGAGAGTAGGTTAACGGATACTTTTATTTGATGATTAATGACAATTGAAGTTAATGTTTTCCAACCCTATTCAAGTATTTTGCTTTAATTCTTTTTTTATCAAAACGCGTTTGGTTTAACTTGTTTGATGTATTGATTCATAATTCTAACTGATGAGTTTCAATACTAGATCTATGAGTACTTGACATGAATATCTTGCATGATTGAGAAGTCTGTGAATATTCGTGAGGCTTTATAATCTTTTGAACTTTTGGGAGTTGGATATCTCATGTTGAGTAGAGATGCTAGCATAGATATTCCAATCAACGCTTTTACATGCATCTCGAGAGAGAGGGTAAATTACTTTTGTGATCGGTCTATAGGGAAGAATACGTTTAACATTGGTTTGATTAATCTGATAATAAAAGGGGATATTAACTGAAACCAAAACCCAGGAATCCATTCATTCATACTTGATCTTTTAATCCACTCTTTGCTTTGTTTCATTTAGGATAAATTTCTGCTTTAGTGTCTATAAAACCAAATCACTCACTTTCGATCCTCTAGATAAAAATAAGGCTATTATAATCCAGTACTTAGTACATTAATTTATTAGTCCCTGTGGATTCGACCTTGCTAATCCTATTCTACAAAATGTACCGTACACTTGCGGCGAAGCTAAAAAATAAGGCGAACAAGTTTTTGGCGCCGTTGGCGGGGACTAATTAAATTTTCAGTACTAATATTGCGATAAATATAATTATTTTTAATTTAGACATTTTTTTTCTTTTCATTTTATTTAATTCCACTCCTACATTATTTGATTTATTTCTTTGAGTTGGTTCAGGTAGTGTACGAACACCCGCTCTGATGGAAGAAGCCAATTATTTCAATAATTGGAATTTCTATAATTACTGGAATAATCCTACTCCTATGTACTATTATCCGGAGGCAAACCCATCTATGAAGGACGTCCTCACCGCATTTATGAATGAAACAAGGAACCGATTCAACAAACATGAGGCTAAGTTGGACAAAATAGTATAATTGGCTAACACTCTGGGCACACAATTGGAAAATCTTGGAACCCAGATTAGCCAATTAGCCACGATCGTTGGTGGACAACATCAAAAGGGCCAGTTTTCGAGCAACACTGAAGTCAACCCAAAGGAACAATGTAGTGACATTCATCTAAGGAGTGGTACCGAACACGAGGAGTCAAAGATCCTAGAAAAGCAAGAAAATTCAGGACCAAACACGGACTGTGTGTCTATGCACTTTCAACCCGTGTGTGGTACCGAAAACGAGCAAAAACAGGACAAGGAACACATGAACCGTGCGTGTACGCCCGAGCAGCGCGGGCGAGATGCCATAAGAAAACTATTCCAGAATGAGACGAGCACAGACTATACGCAAGCGCATGGACAACATGCGCGTAACTCAAACCAAAAAGTTCCAACACCAGGACTCCAATCCTTACTTGGAAATCCCAAGTATGCAATATTAGGTGCAAACAATGAAAATTTGGCACTTGACCATGACCCAAAGCAGCTAATATATGCATTCAAAGGAGGCACAAATTCATGAGAGTTACAGGCGTCAAGCTATATACGTTAAATGAAGCGTTTGTTGGGAGGCAACCCAACGGTTTGCTGTTTTATTTCTTCCCATGTTTTTTTCCCTTTGCTAGGTTAGGATTTCTTATTGCTTTCATAAGTTAGGATTTTTTGCTTTCTCTAAAAAAAAAAAAATTAAAAAGGGTTTTTCGCAGGACGCACGGGCGGCCGTGCGCATAAGCACAGCACGACCCGTCGTCGATTCGCTGAAGCATTATTAGGTCACGAATTCAGGTATGCATTCTCAATCCACATTTTTATTTATTGAAATTCTATCTTTCCTTGTATGTGATATAATTTCATTCAAGTTTGGGGGGAGAGATAGTTATTTTGATTTGAAGGGTGTGGCGAAAAAAAATAAAATTGCATTCATATAGTTGCATTTAGAGCATATAGGTTGCATTGCATTAGATGCTTATTTATGATTTTAGCACGTTTATTGCTTTAGCACGTTTACTGCTTTCTTAGGTTTTTACGGAGTGAGTGGACCGCTATTGTGTGCTTGTTGTGATCTTGGGAGCATTCGTTGAATAGTTTGTGTTGTTTTGAATTGGGTGTGGAGCGTGAGTTGATCGGGCTGAGAATAGACGATATGGAGCATGTGAATATTGAAATCATGGTTGATATGCTTTGAATTATGCAATTGCAAGCCTGTGAGCTTTTTGAGCCTTTACTGCTTTCATTAAATGCAGTCTTGTTTGTTGATTGAGTGTGTCATTCATGTTGATATGAATTCTAGAACTTGCTATAGTATCTCCGTTGAAGTCACATGTTGTATGCAATTTATGAAAATGATTTTAGGCCATTTTCTTTAAGCCTTTCAAGCCTTTTGCCTAACTAATGATATTTAATTTCCCTAGTTAGCCAATTTGAGCCTATTGCCTGATTTTTTGGTAGCCACATTTCTAGCCTTAAGCCTTAATTTGATATATCTGTTATCCTAAGCTCGAGCGTATAGCATTGAGTAAAGGGATTGAATAAATGGTTGAATGAAAGGGTATTGAGAAGTTAGAAAATGGTGTATATATTGGGTGATTGGGAATAAAGGAAGAAAAAAAGGAAAAGGAAGAATACTCACAAAGAGTCGAAAAAAAAAACACGACTGCAAAAGTGAGTTGGCCGTAAAAGAACATATAGGCTGAAAATTGTGATGTAAGGTGTAGGAGAATATTGTATGAAAAAGAAGGGAGAAATAGAGATGTGATAGAATAAAAGTTGATTGGGGGTACATAGTTGATTTGAATAAGAATAATTGTTTGAGAAAAACGATGTGCTTACCAATCTATACGCTTGAGTTTGAGTCACTTTATCCATATTTCCCCACCTTAACCAAAGAGCCTTCATTACAACCATAAACAAAGTCCTTTCTGATTTGTGAATTGCATACAATCGAGTGGCGGAGATGTGAGATGATTTGCAAGCCTATGGTAATTCTTCAACATTGATATGATTTGAGCGAATACACGTCCCTTATTATTCTAGAGAGGAGAGTATACACTTCATCCATGAGAGGCGTGATTTGAAGTATTTGCCATGGTTTTAATTGACTTGTGCTCTGTGTTAGATATTTGAAGCTTGGTTGATTTGTTGCTTGACGTCTATGGATAAACGACATGAATTGTGATGCGTTATTCTTGATTTGCTTTTCATTGCTCCCATTTGTGTTTTGTCTTGTTTATAAAGCGTTGATTGGGACTATCAACAATTTAAGTTTGGGGGTTTGTTTAGTGTGAGTTTTGCATGTATTTTAGGGCATATTTATGGTTATAATTGTTTATAAACATGCAATAACTCATATGAAATGGTATATATTCGCTCTTTGTGGAAAATGTATTACGCTTTGCTCGTTTTGTAGGAATTTAACGATATTTGGAGTGATTTTGTGACAAATACGAGCATTGCGACCTAGAAGCATCAAGAATCGAGCGATTACACCCAATTGGAAGCTAATTATATTGAGTCTAGAGTCATAGTAATGATTCGTGTGTCAAAAGAAGCATGGATGATCAAACAACGAGGGGATTTATCTCAAGGAATGTCCAAACGCGTCTGGAATTTCCAGCACTTGCAGGGTTTAGTATTTTGGCCATACCTCTCTCTACAAAATTGATATTTAGCTGATTCAAGTGGCTATGGAAAGCTAAGAGAGAGAGACACAACTCTTATGAAGACCACATAAGCAAATTCAGACGTTTGGGTGACGCACGATCTGGTCGTGCGTAAGCGCACGACCCGTGCGCCCTTCAGCAAAAGACAATTTCCTACGACACCTAGCACGGGCGCACGCCCCGTGTGTCTGTGCGGGAAACAGAGTTTGACAGATTTCCAACTAGGTTTTGACCCAAAACGGAGTACAAATAGAGATGGGGTGGCCACAAACAAAGGGACACTGATTTTTGCCATAGAAAGCAGAGAAAAGAGTAATCTTCCACGGGAGAACTAGAGAGATCGATCAAGACCGCAACCATACCTTTGAGGATAGATCGAGAGATCGTCATCATCCCCGAGTTCACTCATTCCATAGTATCGTTATTTTCAATAAGTTAGACATGAACATTAATAATTTGTCTATGGATTATTTCTTTTCTATGTCTGGCTAAACACTTTGTGATTCCCGGGTTTGGGAGTAGGTTAATAGATACTTTTATTTGATGATTAATGACGATTGAAGTTAATATTTTCCAACCCTATTCAACGCGTTTGGTTTAACTTGTTTGATGTATTGATTCATAATTCTAACCGATGAGTTTCAATACTAGATCTATGAGTACTTGACATGAATATCTTGCATGATTGGGAAGTCTGTGAATATTCGTGAGGCTTTATAATCTTTTGAACTTTTGGGAGTTGGATATCTCATGTTGAGTAGAGATGCTAGCATAGATATTCCAATCAACACTTTTACATGCATCTCGAGAGATAGGGTAAATTACTTTTGTGATCGGTCTATAAGGAAGAATACGTTTAACTTTGGTTTGATTACTTTGATAATAAAAGGGGATATTAACTGAAACCATAACCCAGGAATCCATTCATTCATACTTGATCTTTTAATCCACTATTTGCTTTGTTTCGTTTAGGATAAATTTATGCTTTAGTGTCTATAAAATCAAATCACTCACTTTCGATCGTCTAGATAAAAACAAGGCTATTATAATTCAGTACTTAGTACATTAATTTATTAGTCCCTGTGGATTCGACCTTGCTAACCCTATTCTATAAACTGCATCGTACACTTGAGGTGAAGCTAAAAAATAAGGCGAACAAGTATGTCGACGTATTACAAGAGGATTTGCCTGGAATACCTCCAAATCGGCAAGTGGAGTTTACGATTGATCTAATTCCGGGAGCCGCTCATGTATCAAAAACACCATACAGAATGGCCCCCAAGGAACTTGTTGGGAAATTTATTGTTTAGATTTTGATGAATGCCATGTAAAACTTAGAATAGGAAGTTGGCACCCCATTCTTGTTGTAAACTGCATTGTAATAAATAGGGTTGGTCAAGCTGAGTTAAGTCAGCTATGCCCAAACATGCAAGAAGACAACTGGAGACTAGTAGGAAGACTCCGCTGCGAAACAGCTGAGTTTGGCAAATGAAGAGAAGACGGGAACTCGATCAAGATGCACGGTGAGATGCAACAGTGAGTAAAGCATCATCAAGTCAACTCAAAATAGTCAAGTCTCTAGTGGAAGTGAGAAGAGTCAATTAATGATTGGAAGCGACTCTAAGTCACCTGGGGAAAGCAAGGAAATGAAATGCGTCAAGTCGAGATAATCGAAAGAGATCCGTTGTACGTAAATCAAGAGAATTACTTAAACAAGTAATATCTCCATGCTACCTTTCTCGAAGTGCTCACCCCGAAGCGTGTAAAAGGAATAAACCAATGGGAAGCACTGCACCATGTCAGAACTCTGAAAAGCTAAAGAACAATTCATACGAGGAAGTGGCAATTCCAAGGACTGCAACAAGACAAACCAACGACCATAAGTGACTTTCAAAAATAAGCCTATCTCTTCAACGGGCAGATTTTTGAAAGATCACTATAAAAGGCTGAGGAATGACTCTGAGAGAAGGTTACCTGAACCACGAACATTTCAAGAAAACATTTGAATTGTAACCTAAAATATTCTCAAATCATTCAAGATTAATCCTTAAGCCTACACTACGAAGAAAATCAATCCAACACTCACCTGTGAAGGAAAGATAGCTTCAATCAGTTGAAGAGGAAACCTTTGAAGAAAAGGGGTCTACATTCCACGAAGGATTGTAGGAAGGTTCAAGGTCGAACCAGTCTCGAGCTTTTGGAGGGCTTCGTGATCAAATCCTAAAAGCTTGAGCAAGTGAGTCTGTAGTAGCAAGGCAATTTGCCCCGTGAAGAAGCCGAGTCGGACGAGAAGCCACGGTGAGTGACCAAGGCATCTCGCATCGAGTCCCAAAGGATCAAGTCATTTGTGTGATCAAGATTTGTATCCGGACTTTATTACCACTCAGATATCGATCAATACTTAGTGGATTCCTCCAGAGTTGGAGAAGAGAGGAGTAGAAGAATTACCCCATCTTCGAACCTCTATAAAAGCTTATCGTGTCATTTACATTTCAAAGACTTTAATTCTCTGCATCTTATTTGTTTAATTATCTTGACATATTTGCTATCCAACCGATAATCTCTAAGTACTAAAACCAAGTATTAAATCATAACTAAACCAAACTTAAGGGTGTTAAGCTAATTGGTGAAAACAAACCCACAGTTGAGCTAATTGATCTTAACGGTGAGTTATTCTATCAACGGCTCGATGAAGTCCGTTGAGTGACTAACTCTCTTGATTAACTAAATTGGTTGTCCACCAAGGACACGGTGTGTAATATCAACTCGAACTTTTAAAAGGACTAAATCGAAAATTTGGTAAGGTTTATTCAACCCCCCTTCTAAACCTTACACTCACACCCCTTGGGACCTACAAGTGGTATCGAGCGGTTGGTTTATTGAGCCTTCCGCACTGGTTACTGAACTAGATCTCCAAACTTGTCAAAGTCTGTTTTAGTACTTAAGTCTTCAAAACTCCTTTTATCATTAAAAGTTATTATCATGGAAGCAAATTTGACACGCATCCCTATGTTCACTATTGAAGAATTTGATGATTGGAAAATTCGGATGCGAGTGCTCATCTATCAAAGATTACATGATGAGATGTGGATAGTGATAGAGGATGGGCCACCGCAAATCTTAAAAGTGAACACAATTTGTAAGAAGAGCTACAAACTGGTGAAGGTGAAGAGGATGTTGCCCTAGACCCCTATGGTTGAAAAACCAAGAATGAATGGACAAATGATGATGAGAAAAAGATACAACCTGGACAATGTATCCAAGGACATCCTTTACAAAACCTTGGATAAGGCCATGTTCAATAAAGTCAAATCATGCAAAACGGCTAAAGAAATGGGACAAGCTAACATTGATTTGTGAAGGCTCGTGAGCAAATCAAGGAAAATAAATTATCGGTTTGTACAAAAATTTGAGAATTTCAAAATGATCGCAGGAGAAAACCTGGATCAACCGGATGCTCGGTTCACGAAATCACCAACGAGCTATCTCGCACTTAGAAATGAATATACACGAAGGAAATATGTATGAAGATCCTAAAAAGTCTCCCATTTGAATGGGAAATGAAGGTCATGGCACTCGAGACATTCCATGGACCTATCGAAGACCTCCAACCATGAACTATTCTCGATCTCAAAGCCTACGAATTTGAGTGAGAAGAAAAGATCAGGAAGAGACATTTGTACCCAAAACAACTCGCTCTAATTGTTAAGGATGGAAAGAGAGCCGAGGTCAAAAAGTCATTGATCCGAAGAAATAGCCCACGATGGTTAAAAGGTTCAACAAGTTCTTCAATAAGAACTACAAGAGATGCAAGGGCGAATCTTCCAGAAGACACTCGGCTCCCTCCAGTCAAGGGAAGATAGGCCAACCAAGAGAACAGATCATCAAAAAGTGAATATCAAAGGGTCGACAATCCAAGAATGGAAATAGTGATCAAAAGGTTGAATATCTATGCTGAACAGTAGGCAACCAGGTCACTATGCCATTGATTGTCCATATCCTGTAGTCAACAAATACAGGAATGAAGAAGAAAGAAAGGTCTTTGAGAGAAAGAAGACAAGAAAAGAAAAAGGCAATGTTGGGCTGCAGAGATCACGAGACAACCAAGTCAAGAGAGACAAGTGATTCAGAGAGAGAGCGTGAAGCCGACTACTCAAGTGACTCGAAGAAGAAGCCCGATCCGTTTGATGGCCAAGGAACAAGATCAACTCGACCAAGAAGATGAGGTACACTCTAACTCATCAAACTCGATTCCGTGATAGTGATTGTGATACACACACTTCATCACCCACCGATCTTTATGATTCATTAGGCAAAATGATGAAAGATTTTGAACACATTAAATCCTCACACACACTACTAAATGGGGAAAACAGCCTACTCAAGAGCCAAAACTCACACGGTGACTAAGGAGCCGAGTACTCTAAGTCAAATAGCCGATGAGAATAAAAGTTTAAAAATTTGAAAATGCCAAGCTAATAGCGAGAAATAGCCGCCATAGAAAAGAGGGAGAATGACCTCAAAAATGTGATTGCCTCATTCACTAAGGCATCTAAATCATTGGATGATCTTATTATGAGTCAAAGAGAATGTGGAGACAAGACAGCTTAGGATTTAATTCCTCTCGTGCTATGTCAAACTCCAAAAGTAATTTTGGAAAAAGGATCTTCAAGCAATGCGTCGTCTCAAAAATCCAAAACTCCAAATGGTGCACACACATTCACTCCAAAGCACAATTACAAGCAACCTGGCCTTGGATATAAAGGAAAAGGAAAACAGTTGGGTGCGTTGAGAGGACAAGTGAGAAGAAATTTCACCAAGTTCCTCAAAGCAAACTCCAAACAGAATTACTCAGAAAGAAGAAACAAAGCTACCAAAAACCCCAAAAGTTCTATAAAAGAAACACATATGATGGGAATGGTAGAAAATATCCAAGCCAAGCCGATTGGAACGATGTGAACTATCAAAGATAGACTTATGGAATATAAGCCCAAATGGCAAAGGCCAGAACTCAAAGAAAGGCCATTCCAAAAGTATAAGAGCTTTCATCAAAGACACACATATGCACCTAGGCACTACATCGAGAGACACCACAATTACCCAAAAAAGGCAATTGCTAAAACACATATACAGGCATACATACAAAAAGAGACAAATTTGTATGAACCTAGAAATCCCCAAGCAATTTGCCAAAATTAATTATGATTATGGCATCGATAGATGGCAACCCCTTAGAGCCGATCATTTGGCTATAGCTGGTTGGATCATCTTACAATACTAACCCCTCGGGACCCGGACAAGTATGGGTACCTAAAACTTAATTTCCTTGATTGCAGTTCAAGGAGTTGAAGTGAGTGCCAAGGAACCTGGTACATGGATAGTGGTTGTTCCGACATATGACAGAAACAAGAAAAATCTGTCAAAATTCAAGGAAGTTAAAGGAGCAAAAGTCATATTTGGAGGAAATGAAGCTCCGGGGAGAAATAAGAGGCATTGGATCCATCAAGAAGAACGGATTAGAAATCACAGATGTTGCATATGTTGAAGGACTCAACTTCAACTTGCTAAGCATCACCAACTCGCGTGACAAGGGCTATAATGTTGGATTTAACATGGGTATATGCCAAATCAATGATATTGAATCAAATGAAGTTGTGTTTCAAGGATGCGGACAAAAGAACATGTATGTAGTAGATTGGTCAACCGCAACACCCAAAGACTCGTCTGTTAGCAAAGAGCACAGATTGAATCAAGTTGGTTGTGGCATAAAAAGCCGAGTCACCTGAATTTCAAAACACTTAACAAGCTTGCCGAAGTAATCTTGTGGAAGGTCTTCGGACTCGATACAAGAAGGAAAGTATATGTGACATGCGAAGGGGAAAACAGATCAAATCATCATTCAAAGAAAAGACATGCCCATCTTCAACAAGGATATTACACGCTACATATGGATCTATTTGGTCCAGTTGAACCAGCTAGCATAAGTGGGAAGAAATATACCTTGGTGGTAGTAGATGACTACTCAAGATATACATGGACAATATTCATGTGTAAGAAGAAAGAAACTCTCGTAAACTACCACATTGGTGATGAAGAGGATTCAAAATGAGAAGAGCCAAACCATTATCAAAATAAGATCGATGCAGGAACCGAGTTTGTCAATGGTATTATAACTCAATATTGTATTGAAAATGGCATTGGTCATGAATTATCTGCGCAGCAAGGACTCCACGGAGAATGGAGTTGCGAGAAAGAAGGAATAGAACACTCAAAGAAGCAAAGAAGGACCATGTTAGTCAAGGGGTTATTAAAGAGATTTTGAGTGAAGCAATCAACACGACTTGCTACACTCAAAATAGATGTATGATAAACAGACGGTGACAAAGACTCCTATGAGATTTGGACAGGAGAAAACCAAATGTTGCATATTTTAGAATATTTGGATGTAAATGCTTCATCCATAACAATGGCAAAGACAATCTAAAGGCTTTCGATGCTAAAGCCGATGAAGGTATCTTCTTGGGATACTCAAATTTGAAAGCAAAGCCTACAAGAGTACTCAACAAAAGGACTATGGTTGCAGAGCAATCCATTCATGTGGTATTCGATGAGCCAAATGTAAATGGAGAAGACATTGAAGAGTCGGTGATAAGTTGAATCATCCAACCATACGAAAAGTCCCTATCTTTGTCAAGTCAAGCCGGGAATTATAAACTCGGATGAAGATGAGATAGCCGAGTCTCATAAAATCTTTGGAAAATTTGCGGCTAAGTGATTGCGAGAGAGAGTCGATCAAAGCAACAGTTTGCTAGATGACGAATCCACTAACTTACTTCAACTTTGATGTAAGATGGGTGAAAGACCATCCACGTAACTTGTCATTGGAGATATAAGAGAAGGTGTCAAAACAAGATCGAACTCAACAAGAAGCTATGTTCACATGCTTTATCTCACAAATAGAGCCTAAAGATGTGTTACAAGCATTGGATGACACACATTGGATTCAAGCTATGCAAGAATAGTGAATCGGTTTGAAAGAAATAAAGTATGGGAATTAGTTCAAAGACCCACCCATCAAAATGTTATTGGTACTAAAATGGTGTTCGAAACAAGATGAACGAGGAGGGTTACGTGGTAAGAAACAAAGCAAGACTAGTAGCCAAAGGATATTGCCAAGAAGAAGGAATAGATTTTGATGAAACATTTGCTCTCGTAGCAAGATTGGAAGCTATAAGGATGTTTTCGCCTATGCGACTCACAAGAATTTTATTGTATATCGATGGACGTAAAAAGTGCATTCCTAAATGGTTTATTGGAAGAAGAAGTGTATGTTGAACAACCTCCAGGATTTGAGCGGGGGACTCTTGGAGATAAGGTATACAAACTCAAGAAAGCTGTATGGATTGAAACAGGCACCCAGAGCATGGTATGATACTTTGTCACAATTCCTAATCGAGAATGGATTCACAAAAGGAAAAGTAGATAGAACACTTTTTTTAATTCAAGACAAGAAGAGCATCTTGCTTGTTGAAATATATGTGGATGACATCATTTTTGGATCCACAAACAAAGAGCTATGTGAAAAATTTTCAAACCTCATGCAAAGCAAATTTGAAATGAGCATGATGGGAGAGTCGACATTCTTCCTTGGACTCCAAGTAAAAACAGTGAAGGATGGAACCTTCATAAGTCAAACAAAATACACCAGAGATTTAATGAAGAAATTTGGTATGGAGGAGAAGTCTTCGTGAAAATACCAATGAATACATCATCAAAATGGACATGGATGCGGATGGCAAGCCTCGTAGATCAAACAAGATACAGAGCACTTATTGGATCATTGCTTTATCTCACAACAAGCATGCCAGACATCACCTTTGATGTAGGTGTATGTGCGAGATTTCAATTTGCTCCAAAAGAGAGCCATATGACTGCAGCTAAGAGGATTTTGAGATATTTGAAAGGAAGCCAAGAAGTTGGCTTATGGTATCCAAAGGAAGGTGGATTCAAGCTAATTGGCTATTCAGACTCTAACTATGTTGGATGCAGAAATGACAGGAAGAGCACCTCAGGCACATGTCAAATGCTTGGAAATAGGCTAATTTCTGGTTTAGCAAAAAGCAAAATTCAATAGCCACCTCTACTGGTGAAGCGAGAATACATAGGCTGGCAAATTGTTGTGCCCAAATCCTTTGGATGAGGCAAAGTGAGAGACTATGAAGTTGAAGAAAAGAAAATTCCAATCATGTGTGATAACACAAGTGCAATTGCAATCACTCAGAATCCTGTGTTGCACTCAAGAACAAAGCATATCGATGTCGATATCACTTCATAAGAGATCATGTTCAAAAGAAGGACATCATCTTGGAATATATTTCAACCGATAAACAGGTTGGTGACATATTCACAAAACCATTATGTGAATCAAGATTTGAAGAACTCAAGCATGAGTTAGGATTAATTGAGTGAGTGACACTCGAGAAGACTCAAAGAAAAGAAATGAAACACAAAAAGAGAAAAAGGATGAATTCTCAAAATCGCCTAAATGAATCACCATGTCGGAAAAGACAAACTATCTTGAATTAGTGACAAATGAGTCATTTGAGAGAAGCTGCGACGACAGAAGAGTTGAATCGGCTAAGGGATAAGTTCGAGTCATTTATGAGCAAAGTGACAAAAACGCAAATCGTTTTTACTAAGCGGGAATGTTTTTAAGAATGACGTCCAAAGATAATGATGATGTGTACAGACAAAAAGCCGCATACCAAGCTTATGATTGGATATAAATTTGCCGCATTAAATTCGAGACATTAAATGCTAATCGGCGTGCAAAATCTAAGCCGTTGATTTCGATCACATTTCAAAACCACCCGCACATCCTTTCAAAAACCATACTTAAACCATTTTCGTCTTTTTTTCTCTCACATATTACCAAAATGGTTCATTTCTATCTCGAAGCAAAGGCAAAACTCTCTCAAAACCCCATCAATATTCAAATCATCTTCTAAGTTTCTTTTTCGTGAAATCTTGAAAAATGGCATCAACTTATAATTTCGTCAAGCTAGGGAAGCAAATCCACACGGGTCTCTTTGTGGATTTGAAGGAATGGTCAAACAGGGTCCGATGACGCCCTCATAAAGAAAATCATTTGAAAAGCTCGAAACGTCGGTGAAACCATTTACGACGATGGAGTTCTCGATGACCTATGTGGAAGAGGTCGCACGAGTTCACGTGAACGCCGAGATTCATGATGAGGGGATCAAATCCTCTGTTCACGGGAAGGAGTTCATCATCTCTCGCCAAGGATCCGGCGAACACCGCCACTACCGGCGGAAGGAGCACCGTAAATCAATGAAGCCGACGTAGACTTGGTCGCCGCTTGGAAGGAAGTAGCCAAGACCGACTATCTTTGAAAAAGATAGTCTACATGACCAAAAAGGGACTGGGAAGGAGGACTACCACAAACTGTTGGACATAGTTGCCAAATGCATAGACATCAAATTTGGCGGCTTTGACCAATCGTTTAAAGCAAAATCGATCGTGAATGGCCGCGATCATTGAAGAAAAGCAAGTAAACGGGTTGAGTTTGTCTACAGCAGACTCGCGAGAATGTAGGGAACAAATCCTTCAAGGAGGATGGTGCATTTGGAGGATCCTCGGAATATGGCCTGGTGATTGGCGGTGATGGAGGTGAAAGGAGTCCTCTTCGACATGGAAAGGCGTTCCATGTAAACAAGAGGATGTTGAGATCAAACCTCTCGGCGCGAGAAAGAGAGCCCACGCCAAGAGAGCGATACAAATGAGGGGGAATCGGTGACCTCTGAAGATACTGATTGTTTCCTCTCCAAAGAAGAAAAAGTGCCCCTGCAATGCTAAGAGAATCTATTTGCCCCCGCAGCCTAAGAAAAACAAATCTGCTCCCGCCCCCGCAGCTCGAAGTCGCCCGCCCCGCAGCCGTGTCTCCGCCCCAACAAAGAAGCGGCCGAGAAGGAACCTCAAATACCTTCTCCGGTCGTCAAAAAAAGAGGAGAACTAATAAGCCAAGATGGCCTCGCTCCTCGAAGAAAACACCAAAGACACCCGCCCCGCCCCCAAGATTACTCGGAAGACACTCTCTCCGAACGTAAATCCCTCTAAGACGAACCAAGAGACGAAGAAGAATCATCAAGCAATCCGAACTTGAAAAACCGGCCGAGTCACCACTCACCGCAAACAGAGATACCGGAGATTCTTTGGAGAAGTAGAGTCTCGGATATTATTGATGAAACACCAAGTCTGCTGAAGGCGATCACAGAGTAAAATCAAGACCCAATGTAGTTGAACAAGCAGTGAGACACAAGAAGAAGTCGAAAGAGATGATGATGTGATGATCCTATCCCCACTTTATCCGGACATCCAAAATCATCTCTGAGAGTGGAGGAAGTGGAAATTGAGTCGATCCAGGGAACAGTTCCAACGGCTGAGTTTATCGAAGAAGAAGAGGAAGCGATGAACTTTCTTGGAGTGACATTTTGTGGTCCAAACATTGGATGAAGAAAAGCGCATAGATATCTTGCAGATCTTCAAGGACAAGGAGAAGGAGAGACAGCGAGAGGAAGTTGAGGCACGTGAGAAGGCCAAAGATCCGCCCTATCACCGGCACCACGAGAACACACACTTCATCTCCTCGACGTCTTATCGATAGTGATGAGGATCTCGGACCTGCTGGCCGCCGTAAGAGTTGCAAATGCAAAGCAAGCAATGCACGAATCGAATTCTTCATGAGAAAAGAATGATGGAGGGACCAGGAGAGTCCTCCAAAACGGTGAGTTGGACCCAATGGGAGTGGTGCAAAGATATTGCCACGATTGTTCTTTGCCACCACTTCCTGACTCACTCGGAAGAAAGAATTAAGGAACCGGAGATGAAATTGGGTTAGTGGGGACCCCGTCGAGCCAACCCCTAATGAAGGTGTCTTACCACCGCCCCAACGGCTGAACACTCAGAGAAACAATAGGGAGTTTGGAGACGAGTGACCCCATTCCAAGTCACTCGGTGGTGCGCCGGTGAAGGGGAAACTCCCTCCACTGCAGCAAGGTCGGAGGATCTGCAGATGACTCCACAACGAATCTAGGAGGCGAAGTAGAGAAAGTACAAACACAAAATACACAAAGCAAGTTGCCATCAACGAAGCTCAGACGATTGAGACTGTCTCACTGAGGTGCCAACCGCTCTCCGAAGGCTAATGACGCTGGCGATGCAGCGAGGCATCGAGAACGAAGGAACAGCCTGAAAGTGCAATCCATGGGGTTGAGACTCCAATGGATGCCACCACGAAAGACCCTAAGATAGCCGACATTGTCGAAAGGGAGGTCCAGGCCTCGCTGCAGCTTGAGACTGCAGGAGGTAATGAAGGCCAACGGGAGATTGAGACTTCCCCGGGGGTAAAAAGTCAAGTAGAGAACATCCCTCCCGCTATCATTGATCCATCGAAAAATGAGATAAGTGCACTTCATGATTCCCAGGATAATCCTAATGTAACTTTTCCGGGATCGGAAAGCGGACGAAAGAAGCCGAGTCATCCCCGTGACAGATCCAAAAGACTCACCGAGGATGTTCCAAGCACGAGCAAGTCTCGATCTCAAGACTACTCGTCAAACTTTCAATTTTGATAATGAGCCACCAATGGAAATCTCATCATCGTCCGATGACGCTCGATAAGGCCGAGGACCAGTTCACTCAATTGAAAAACCGGTGAGACCGACGAAGCTGTTGAGACAAACCGAGGCTCGGCAAAGTCGGGTCCACTTCACAAAAGACCCCACCAAACAGAGTCCATGCGCGCAGCTCCCAAGCTACAAAGAGTTCGACTCCACAAGGAACTTCACGCGCACCTCTTATCATTGAACAAATCCCGGTTGCCCGTGATGATTCCTTTGTAGAATCATTTCCTTTCTCCGGAGGTACCCGACCTCCCGACGAGTCGAAAACGATCTCGCGCTCTTCCACGCACTGATCCTATCATTCCATCGACACCATCGTTCAGCCTAACTATGACTTTTTTTTGACGCAGCGTCACCGCAACGGAAGGAACGATTGAAGTTCGGGAAGTGTTCAAAGCTTTATTTGCGAAATTGAACGAATGGAGAGGCACCAGGCCTCCATGGACATGAGATCGGATAACGAGAGATGCCAACCTATCTGCGACTTGAGAGGCATAATCGTCGAATCGGGGAATGGAATGGTGGCAACAAAGAAGAAACAATGCGTGTGGAACAAGCTAGATACTTCAGGACATTGTTCAACAAGTCGTTGGTATGGAGAGCCGAGAATGCGATGCAAAGACGAAATTGAGAGAACACATTAAGCACATGCATGAAGCTCACATGCCGAGATAAAGCTGCTGCGTGAGCAAAATAAGAGTGATCTTCTCGTCCGGAAGCAAACATGGATAGAAAATTCAGCCTTCTCATGGCATTTGAGATGAAGCTAATTTCAACAGAGTCCAACGCTACTCGCTCGAATTTTCGCGCCGCATACTCCGCAGAGACTCAGCGAGAACTCGGCTATCGCAGGCTCGACTTCCGCTTTGCAAGTATGTTTCAGGGTTCCTCTCTCCTTTGATGATGCCAAAAAGGGGAAGAGGAATACCTAAAAGTCACCAAGAGTTCTAATGTTGAAAAGGAAAAGAAATTTGCAAAGGGAAAGACAAAGCTGAGGAAGTTTCAAGGGAAAAGAAAGGAAAGTCTGTTGAGGGGTAGAATCGAGAGATGTGACCTTAATGATTGCACAAACCCCCAACAAGGTCTTGTCACGGTGATATTATCGGCAAACAAACTCCCAGTGACTCGCCACTCCAACACTTTTCGCATCTATGGCCGAAAAGAGAAAGACGATTGAAGCGAGGGATGGAGGAAGTGGAAGGAAGGTTGAATGCCCGAGTTATGGACATCTTGAAACAACATGGAGGCATTCCAAAGAGACAGAGACACTTATGACATCTCGATTTCGGGACCGAGCCACGATCAGTTGATGAATTTAAAACGCCGCATCTCAAGGATACTTCGCAAACATGTCTATGGCTCAAGCCGGGACTTATCTTGGGAAAAGGGTCTCACGTTATGTGAAGAAGGCGACAGCGATGAGACTACCGGCGATCGCTCTGCTGGCCACTCACCGAAAAAGAAGACCCCAAAGACAATACACGCCCGAGGAAGGAAGAGGAAGAAGCGATGGTGGAGGAAGAGGTTTCGACTCCAGGCCTCCGCCAAAAACATTGAGTACATAGATCCGGCAAGAAAGGAGGAATCTCTTGGTCTGGTCTTGACCAAGTAGCCAATCGCAAGTGGCTAAAAACAATGTTGAGTATGTGAAAAGAATCGAAGAAGAAAATAAAAGACAAACTCGGCTATGCGAGGAGAGACAAGAGAGATTAAGAAGAGATGAAGTGCCAGGAAGGAATATGAAAAGAAAAAAGAAGAAGGCTACCAAGATGAGAAAAAGAGAAGAAGACAGGAAGATGACAGAATCAAGAAGATGAAAGAAGGAGGCAGCGAAGGAGATGAAGTGTTTGTCCACCCCTTCATGTATTTTACCATGTAAATACATACTATGTAAGTCTTCGTAATAAATCTGTAAATTCTCTATTTTTTTGCGTAGACATAAATGTTTGCTTTGATACACCTTGTGATTGTGTAAAAGAACAAGAATGTTATGGTCAATAAAAGGATTGATTCTACGCATACATTCTCTCGTGAATGCACTATCTCGTATGTATCTTTGCTATTTACATTTTGAATGTTTTAAGTTTTGGCATCATCAAAAAGGGGGAAATTGTTGGGAAATTTATTGTTTAGATTTTGATGAATGCCATGTAAAACTTAGAATAGGAAATTGGCACCCCATTCTTGTTGTAAATCGCATTGTAATAAATAGGGCTGGTCAAAATTTGAGTTAAGTCGGCTATGCCCAAACATGCAAGAAGACAACCGGAGACTAGTAGGAAGACTCGCGAAACAAATTGAGTTTGGCAAATGAAGAGAAGACGGAACTCGATCAAGATGCGGTGAGATGCTGGTGAGTAAAGCATCGGTCAAGTCAACTCAAAATAGTCAAGTCTCTAGTTGAAGTGATGGAAGAGTCAATTAATGATTGGAAGTCGACTCTAAGTCACCTGGGGAAAGCAAGGAAATGCAAATCAAGTCGATATAATCGAAAGAGATCCGTTGTACGTAAATCAAGAGAATTACTTAAACAAGTAATATCTCCATGCTACCTTTCTCGAAGTGCTCGATCCCGAGAAGCGTGTAAAAGGAATAAACCAATGGGAAGCATCGCACCATGTCGAACTCGAAAAGTCAAGAACAATTCATACGAGGAAGTGGCAATTCCAAGGATCGCAACAAGACAAGCCAACGACCACAAGTGACTTTCAAAAATAAGCCTATCTCTTCAATGGGCAGATTTTTGAAAGATCACTATAAAAGGCTGAGGAATGACTCTGAGAGAAGGTTACCTGAACCACGAACATTTCAAGAAAACATTTGAATTGTAACCTAAAATATTATCAAATTATTCAAGATTAATCCTCAAGCCTACACTACGAAGAAAATCAATCCAACACTCACCTGTGAAGGAAAGATAGCTTCAATCAGTTGAAGAAGAAACCTTTGAAGAAAAGGGGTCTACATTCTACGAATGATTGTAGGAAGGTTCAAGGTCGAACCAGTCTCGAGCTTTTGGAGGGCTTCGTGATCAAATCCTAAAAGCTTGAGCAAGTGAGTCTGTAGTAGCAAGGCAAACCGCCTGTGAAGAAGAAGCCGAGTCGGACGAGAAGCCGGTGAGTGACCAAGGCATCTCGATCGAGTCCCAAAGGATCAAGTCATTTGTGTGATCAAGACTTGTACCGGGATCATTACCACTCGTATATCGATCAATACTTAGTGGATTCCTCCAGGAGTTGGAGAAGAGAGAAGTAGAAGAATTACCCCATCTTCGAACCTCTATAAAAGCTTATCGTGTCATTTACATTTCAAAGACTTTAATTCCTCGCATCTTATTTGTTTAATTTCACGACATATTTGCTATCCAACCTGATAATCTCTAAGTACTAAAACCAAGTATTAAATCATAACTAAACCAAACTTAAGGGTGTTAAGTCTTTCCAATGAAAACAAACCACAGTTGAGCTAATTCGGTCTTAACGGTGAGTTATTCTATCAACAAAGCTCGGTCGAGTCTGTTGAGTGACTAACTCTCTTGATTAACTAAATTGGCTGTCCACCAAGGACACAGCTGTGTAGTATCAACTCTGAACTTTTAAAAGGACTAAATCGAAAATTTGGTAAGGTTTATTCAACCCCCCTTCTAAACCTTCCACTCACACCCCTTGGGACCTACATAACTTCAAGAGTTAAAGGTTCAGCTACAAGAACTCTTGGATACCGGTTTTATATGACCCAGTGTGCTGCCTTGGGGAGCACCAGTCCTTTTTGTGAAGAAAAAAGATGGGAGCATGAGGATGTGCATTGACTACAGAGAGTTGGACAAACATACTATCAAGAACAAGTATCCCTTACCGAGAATATATTGAAGATCTTTTTGATCAACTGAACGGGGTAAACATCTTTTCTAAGTTTGATCTGAGGTCTGTTTACCATCAAATGAAGGTTAAAGAAGGAGATATACCCAAGACAGCTTTTAGGACACGATATGGGCACTATAAGTTCACAATGATGTCTTCTGGGCTTAGTAATGCTCCAACAGTATTTATGGATTTGATGAATCGAGTTTTTCACCCATACCTGGATAAATTCGTGATTGTGTTCATAGATGATATTTTGGTGTACTCAAAAGACGGGGAGCAACACGAGAAACACTTCAGCATAGTGTTAGAGACTCTCGCAAGGAGAAGTTATTCGCCAAATTCAAGAAGTGCGAGTTTTGGCTTGATCGAGCCGTCTTTCTTGGCCACGTAGTCACATCGAAGGGTATCGAAGTCGACCCTGCAAAAGTTGAAGCCGTTGAGAAATGGTCGGCTCCTACAAATGTAAATGAGGTGCGTAGTTTCTTGGGTCTTGCTGGATATTATAGAAGATTCATCGAGGAATTTTCGAAAATAGCAGGCCCGATGACCCAACTTACAAGGAAAGGTGAAACGTTCATGTGGATCGAGAAGTGCGAACAGAGTTTCTAAGAACTAAAACAACGTCTGGTTTCGGCGCCAGTTCTAACAATCCCAAACACTTCAGAAAGCTTTATAATCTACAGTGACACGTCGAAACAAGGATTGGGGTGTGTGTTGATGCAAAATGGTAAAGTGGTCGCTTATGCTTCAAGGCAATTAAAATGACATGAACTCAATTACCCGACACACGATTTAGAGTTGGCAGCAGTCGTACATGCCCTAAAGATATGGCGTCACTATCTATATGAGGGAAAGTATGAAATTTACACCGATCACAAGAGTTTGAGTATTTTTTCACACAAAAAGAGTTGAACATGAGACAGAGAAGATGGTTGGAACTCGTGAAAGACTATGATTGTACAATCCATTACCACCCCGGTAAAGCAAATGTAGTAGTGGATGCACTTAGCCGTATGCCCAGAGGGACAGTTGCAAGTTTACTCACAACATAGGAGAACCTCATTGAGGAATTTGCCAAAATGAGAATTGAGATTGTGACTCCACCTGCTAAAACCGAGGCGGTACTAGCAGCTTTAGTAGTGCAACCGACGCTGCATAGTAACATCAAAGAAGCACAAGCTAACGACAAGTTTCTATGCAAAATGAGGAAGAAGGTGTCGATGGGGGAAATTAAAGGGTTCACCATAGATGATGATGGTGCACTGGTATATGAGGGACGACTGTGCGTGCCTAAATATGGGGAAATAAGGAAGCGGATTTTAGAAAAGGCACATTGCACACCTTATACCGCACACCCAGGAGGGACTAAAATGTATCGTGATCTCAAAGAGATTTTTTGGTGGAGAAGCATGAAAAAGAGCATTGGAGAATTCGTGGAAAAGTGTTTAACATGTCAGAAAGTAAAAGCCAAACACCAACGACCTTCTGGTTTACTCAAACCACTTCAGATTCCCGAATGAAAATGGGAACACGTGAATATGGACTTCGTAGTGGGGCTTCCGAGGTCAAGACGAGGAAACCAAGCTATATGGGTCGTAGTGGATCATTTGACTAAATCAGCACACTTCATACCAATCAAAATGGCATACGACATGGAACAAATGGCTCAACTTTATATCCGATAAATTGTAAGATTGCATGGGGTACCCGTATCTATAGTCTCAGATATGGATCCGAGGTTTACATCGAAATTTTGGGGTAGTTTACAAAAAACAATGGGGACGAGACTCAAATTCAGTACAACTTTCCACCCCCAAACGGACGGGCAGTCTGAAAGAACGATCCAGATTCTAGAAGACTTACTGAGAGGATGTGTTTTGGATTTCGACGACAATTGGGAAAAGTACTTGCCACTGGTGGAATTTTCTTATAATAATAGTTATCAAGCAACCATCGAGATGGCTCCGTATGAAGCTTTATATGGCAGAAAATGCAGATCTCCTATATATTGGGACGAAGTCGGTGAAAAGAAGGTTTTGGGTCCGGAACTAATGGAGCAAACAGTCGATATTATCGAAAAAGTCAGAAATCGTATGAAAATAGCTTAAGGCCGACAAAAATCTTATGCTGATCAGAGAATGAAGGATTTGCAATTTGAAGCAGGAGATAAAGTATTTCTAAAAGTTGCGCCAACTAAAGGAGTCGTGAGGTTTGGCAAGAGGGGGCAACTTGCCCCGAGATTCATTAGACCATTCGAGATACTAGAACGAGTGGGAGACGTAGCCTATCGGCTGGCGCTACCACCAGAGCTAGCAGCCGTACACAATGTATTTCATGTATCTATGTTGAGGAAGTACATCCACGACCCAAATCACGTAATCTGTCATGAAGTACTTGAGGTTAACCGGAACATGACTTATGAAGAAAAGCCAATAGCCGTTCTTGACACAAAAGTGCATAAGATAAGGAATAGAGATGTCACATTAATAAAAGTTCAGTGGAATAGACACAGCCAAGAAGAAGCGACTGGAGAGCGGGAAGCGAAAGTTCGAGCCAAGTATCCGGAATTATTCGATCAATGGGGTAAGCCAAATTTCGAGGACGAAATTTATTGTAAGAAGGAGAGGATGTAATAACCGATATTTATTATATATATATATATATTATTTGTTTATTAATTTCCTATTTATTTATTCTATTTAAAAATATATTTTTTTTATCTAATATATATATTTTATAATATAATTTTTATAATAAAGCTATTAATGGGGTTAAAGAGTTATATTTTTTTCAAAACTCAATTAGATAGGCTTGTATCCCACCAAATCCTCCCACTCTCAAAACCCACAATCCCTCAATCCCACGTTATTTTGCCAGGCGGTTCACAAAGAAACGCCCAAGACTTTATTTCTACAGATTTTCCTTCTCCGTGTATTTTGGCCATACATTCAAAACTTGATGAAAAACTATTTTCCCTCACTTTAAACCACAAAATCTCAGTGTTGCACACAATAGGGAAATTCAATAGTAAGTTACTTCTTATCCTTAGAAATATTGTAGTTACTTTTTACCGGAATGATTTAAGGAAAGATATGAAACTTTGTTTCGGTCGCCGACTCGGATATGAGATGCGTTTTTTGAGGAATTGATGATCTGATGTGGAAGTTTGGGGTCCACCGGAGTTTCACCGGTGTTGGGGCTATCGTCCTCTAGAGGAAATCGATTTTCGATTTATGTGTGTGTGTGTTATGGTGCGTGTGTGTGTTTGTGGTGTGGTGGGTCTGGTGTGTGTGTGTTGTGTGTGTGTTATGGTGTGCGAGTGTATTTGTTGTGTGTTGTGGGTCTGGTGTGTGTTTGTGTGTAGGTGTGTGTCTAGTATGTGTGTGCGTGAGTTCTGGTTTGGTGTGGGTGTGTGTGTTTGTGTCTGAGGTGTGTGTGTGGGTCTTTAGTTTTGGAGAAGGTGAGGGAGGTGGTCACCCGAGTACTCCCGGTGGGTGGTTGGTCGTTCGTCGTCGTCGGATTAGATGGGTTATGTGTTGGAGTTCTGAGAGCAGAGACTAATCTTTAGGTAATTTAATGAAGATTTGTCCTTGTTTGCAATTATAGTGTTTTAAAATTAGTTCCCTAAAGTTTTTGTCCCTTTTCAATTTAGTCCCAGGTGTTTTCAGTTTAACCCCCCAAATTCTAGTTTATTTTCAGAAATTATATTTCAGCCCTAGGGACTAAGTTAAAATTTCTGAAAATTTCATTTCAAATTTCGCCACTTTTGTTTGATCCAAAAAACTCAAATTTATTTCTGTTTTCTTTCAAATTAGCCCCGAAACTTATATTTTAGTTAAATTTCACCTATTAGGAGCTTTAACTTATTTCATAAGCACTTTTACTTAAAATTAGAATTGGGATTTATTTTTCAATCACTTAATTATACCAATATTTATTGTAGGTGATGAGGAACTAGACGTTTAGGCTTTCTAGCTCACGCTTCTTATGACTATCAACTACGTTTGAGGTAGGGATTTTTCTTTACACTTTTTAAGTGCGAAGTTTAATTGTCTTTATTAAATATGTACATGTATATTTTTATAAATTCTGTAATTGACAATGTGGTTATAATTGTTGAACTTGATGTGCCTATTATATATGAAGAATTTGTATTTATTTATGTAAAATGGCAAAGTATATGTGTGGCTTCGGCCAATGGCAAAGTATGACTTCGGCCAATGGCAAAGTAGGTTTCGGCCAATGGGAAAGTATATGTGCGGCTTCGGCCAATGGCAAATTATATGTGATGGCTTCGGCCAATGGCAAATTATATGTGATGGCTTCGGCCAAATGGCAAAATATATGTGCTTAAATTTGTGAAATTATGCTTGTATATATTTAATTTGGACAGTTAGGATCCCTACTGAGTATGTGTTACTCACCCCCTATTACTAATTTTTTTCAGATTTTTCGGATGGGTGCGGAGCCGATGGAGGGGAAGCCAATGATAATTTTTCTATTTACTAGTATTCGTATGTTAGGGAAAAAACAAGTTTTTCGTTATCATTATTTTCTATTAGCAACTTAGTTATTCTAATTTTTTTTTATGAAACGATAAATGTTGCATTTTTATTTATTTATTCAATACGATGGGTTTTCAGATTTCTAGTTTATGATCAACCCGTTTTAATTTATGCTTCCGCTATAATAGATACTTGTTTAAAAAAAATATAGTGATATTTTTAAAATGTAGTTTTTTATATTTTAGTAACGTTAAAAAAAATAATCACATTTCGGAAATTAGGGCGTTACACACTATATGCTCTCTACTTGACATGAGGTGGTTCAATCTTGGCCAAAGAGCGCAACAACCGTCCTTTCAGTTGGTCAGATATCAATTTTCATGTTTGATAGAACTCCAACTTGATTCTCCATTTCCATCATCAATTGGCGAATCTCCATCCATATTCCTGAGAATGTTATCTTCTTCGTCTTGTAACTGTTGCACACAATCTTCAAAGGCAGCCAAGAGTTCTGGACTAAATACCGAATTCTCTCCACCATCTTTTCCTTGTGTTTCAGGAGTAACCCTAGCGTTATAGCTGCCAAATTTGGGAGTAATGTATGTTCCAGGAGAGTAAATTTGACCCTCCACATGAATCCGTTGCTTGAATCTCGCAATGGCTGGAAATTCAACGGTCGATACATCAAGTGTTTTGAGCCCCTTTGCCACGGCTTTCCTTCTCCAACCCATTTCACGCGTGCCATCTGTTTGAACAAATTCCTCAACGAAGCCGTCTTTAATGCCAGGTCCCTTCCTCGGCGAATCTTTATTAGTTCTCTGAATGCACCTATCATTCTGATTTTCATCTAAATCATTTGTTTGTTCTGATTTCACATCTTCCCATGGACAGTAATCTTCGAAGGATTCTATACTGAAATTACGAATTCTCTCAAGCAAGGCGTCATATTCCTCAACTGTGTGGAAGCTTCTGGAGCCAATCAGGTTCTTATCTTTCCAAGCCAACTTATTTTCATTGAGCCCGTCAGTTTCGGACTCCCTTATTATCTGACAGCTCTTCGATCTTGTAAATCTGCCTGAATCGGGTTTGCCAACAGAAACAGGGGCTGATTGTACCTCTGCTTTCCCGTTGATGTCTGGGATTAGATCCCACGCATTGGCAGGATACTTGATCTCTGGAGCTGTTTCGGGATCTGTTGATGGCAAAGTGAAACTACTTGTCCTCAGTTTAGTTGTCTTTGTGTTGGCTGAGCAAACAAAGGCAAAGAGATGGTCGTTGCCATTATGGGAAGCTAATAATTCTTCCCATGTTGATGATGTACTTTGGAAGCCATGATTTAGCTACTCTCTAATGCTCATCGTTCGAGCAATCGCCTTTGAAGATATGCATCCCATTTGGAGACTGTACTTTCAAGCTTGTGCTGGACAAAGTAGAAAGGCAAGCAAAACCAGGAACAGATCAATAAGATAGATACAATGTATAACATTTATTTCCAAGCTGAAAGTTCCATTTTCTGAATCTCGAAATGGTTTCTAGCACCGAAAATAGGGCCATAATCTAAATTTCAGTCAGCGATGATTTTAGTAAAGGAAAATTAACTTAGCATTGTGCATTGGGAGAAATGGGACATGGGACTAATTAATTAACTTTTGATGCACAAGAGTAAATTATTTGAACTAAAGAAATCGTCCCAACTAATACATCCAACCGTTGTATGTTTTTTATTTAAGTAATCTTAGCTTTAGCACAGGGCTCGAGGGCACAATTTTTCATTTGCGATCAAATTGAATGCTAATATTTTTCTTTGTTTCTTTCAGGAAGCTAATGTGACGGGCAAATTCAGTAAATGAAGAAAAGATTTTGAGTAAAAGTTCTCTTACGGTCTCTCCGAGCATGAGGCGATGATTATGTGATGAAAGCATAAAGCAGGAGTGTAACATAATAGTAAATCGACAAAGTACCTGTTCAAGACTTGAAGTTGCCAACTCCAACACAAAATCTGGGAAATAGTTGAACAAAAGCTGACAAATCAGTGCTTTGAAGTCTCAAGAACTGAAAACTTTGTTGCCTTTCGTTTTTCTCATCTGAAATATCTGGTGAGATGAGATTGGGAGGTTCGCAATGATGGGCGGAGCTGGGGTAGTAAAAGTATATACAGCTTGACTCCGCCAAAGTTTTTCGACTTTTCAGACTGCCAACTGCCTGCCCCCGTTTGGTATTCCATTCAATTATTGAACAAAGGTAAACTTATTTCTATTCTAATACACTTCTTATTTCTTTAATTACATACATTATTATTATTATCATCATACACCAAAGTGCTTTGTTCTATTTCCTGAACCTCATATTCTATTATAATCATGGGGAAGGTATTTCACTTTATTTCAAATGTGATATAAATCTTTTATTATAGTTGGTACTGCATCTCATATTGCGGCACTACACTATCTGTCACGTGTATAAAATATTTGATTATAGTTGACGTGTATAGGTAAAATGTAATAGAGATATAATACCTATAGTTACAATAGACTATCCATGAGAATATTATCTTTTTATTGTCCCAAATTATTTGCATTATAAGTGGCATAAATTGAGGAATGTCTTAGCACTGGCGCATTTGGATGCATACAAAGAAAGTCGAGTATATAAAATCATATTCAAATGCTCCACTTAATCCATCTTTAGACCAAAAACCAAAATAAAATTAAATAAATATTACAGTCTGAAAAATCATTTTTTTTTTTGATAACCGGGTTCCGAACTTACGCCCGACTAGTCCCGGGATGGCAGTCCGGGCCCCTGCAAACTGCCACCAGATAAATCACGGGATGTGTCCGAATGGTTAGAGTCAGACCAGGTCCAACTATCCCCTTGTCAGATTGACCCAGGACAAGAGCAGATAAATCTTCTCCTGCCTGAAAAATCATTTATGCATATTGATAGTCGACATAGCTTGTGCGTCTTTGAAAGTTTTCCATTAATTAATGTAATATTGCTACCACCAAACTCAGACAGGAATTTTCGATTAATTTAATGGGGATGTGTAAAAAGTCAAGATCGAGGGGTAATGATCAAGGACTAGGGCCATCCTGCTCCCTTGATGTTTTTGAAATTTTCTTCACACCATATCACAATCTTGTTTTGAAAATCTTGTGTGCTTTGGCTAGTGTTGAGGTGTGCTAACTGTTGATCTTCATTTCTACTTTCACATCTCATAATGTGCTGATATTTATTTCTTTATTAAATATTGTTGTTGTTTGACTATGTATTGGTTTAGCAACTACCTTTTGCATTTTTCTTTTTAATGAGAATGGTCTTCATTTGACTCGATAAATTTTTTAAGTAGAATTGAACAAGTAAGAATTTTGCACATTTTTAACATACATCATGTTACTTGCGTATCATAATGAAAGTCAAAACCGAAATAACAAAGTTAATGGTGTCACAAATTTTATAATGAACATAAGCATTTGGGTTGTAATGTTTAGTGTGATTTCTGGATATCAGATGCATATATAATAATTTGGACTTTGACACAATTGCCCAACATTCCGGAAAAAATAACACATGTTTACGCTTTGGGGTTTTTTCCTGACTTTTTTACGCTCCAGCATTTTTTTTTTCATTTTTACGCTTCCGCTAATTTCCCGGTTTTTTACGTTGTTGTTCCATGATTGTTTCAAAAATGTTTCATCTAATAAAATTTAAGTGAAAAAACAATTTTATCTCCCACTAAATAATCAATTTTATACTCGAACTTTTAACAATCAAGAAAAATACATATAAACAACATATATTTTAAAAATATATTGAAAATAAAATAGAAACAACATATGAATAGAAAAACACAATTCATTGTTTGTTCTCATGCATTGAAAACATCGAAAATATGGAAACAACTAAGGAACAATAGAACAACATTGAAAACTAAATAGAAACATTAACATAGAAACAACATAAACAATATAGAAAATACCACATGAACAAAAATAGCTTTAAAATAGGTAAACATTGTATTAAAACATCGAAAACTACATAGAAACAATAAAGAAACATCAGAACAACATTAAAAACGGCATAGAAACAATCCAGAAACAACATAAACAATATAGAAAATACCATATCAATAAAAAAAAAGTTTGAAAATAGGTAGAAATTGCATTGAGACATTAAAAACTACATGGAAATAACAAAGAAACATCAGAACAACATTAAAAACATTATAGAAAATAATATATAAAACAACACATGGACAGAAAAGAGCGTAAAACATAAGTTAAAGTTGTATTAAAACATCGAAACAACATAGAAACAATGAAGAAATAAAAACAACATTGAAACAACATATATAGCGTATATAACAATACATGGACAAAAAAAAGTCGAAAAAATGTGAAAATAACCAAAAAATATACAGGAGCGTAAACAAGTTGAAAAAAGAGTATAAAAATGATGTGAGCGTAAATAGTGTCTTTTTTCCAAAAGTAGAGGTAAACTATAAAAAATAAATAAATTTAAAATGAAAATAAACCCTAAAAAAGAAGAACCATTAAAATAAACTAGAAAAACAAAAATAAACCCTAAAATAAAAAATAAACCTTAAAAAACTAAAAATCCTAAAAAAACAAATCAATTAAAATTAAACCCAAAAAACAAAAATAAACCCTAAAAACACAAATATAAACCTTAAGAAAAATAAACCCTAAAAGAAAAAACTCTAAAACTGTGTAAGGGCTTGTGAGACGGTCTCATATAAATTTTTGCCTTATTTTATTTGTTAAAAAAATAATTTAGATAGAAAAGGAGTATTTATTTAAGTAAATGCATAAATTAGAAAATAAAAATTGGGGAATATGGAGGGAAACCATTTTAATGTCCTTATTCTAACAAAAGGTAATTAGGAGAACTGGCAAAGGCTCCCACCACCTTAATCTCTGGGCCTCTGGCTTTAGCAATGGAAATAGACTAAGAATGCATGGCTATCAATTATACAACTGTTGCGTAGCTCTTGAAATTCTTGAAATATGTAGAAAATCTCGCTTCAAAGTTTGAAGCAAATTTTGTGCTATTACCTAGCTATTTATCTGAGAAATTAACTTAAATTCTTTTAGATAGATATTTTTTTTAGTATATATAAGAAGTAAGACACTTATCAATTATTCACACGTTTGATAGATGTAGCATGTTGTAACACAAATTTCGTATCTTTAAAATTACAAACACGAAAAAATAATACAAATAATATTTTTATTGAATCAAAAGAAATAAATGTGAGTTACAATCCCTATTAATCCTCTGATTATTATCTTCAAGAACAAAATATTCGGGATTTGAGGCTTTGGAGATGGCCCTTCTGCTTGATTTTCTCCAAACTTGAATTTAAATTTGAATAACGTTAATTCGAGGGCTTGACAACTTACTCTCGAATCAAACGTTGAATCTTCAAGAACTTTGACTTTCTGACTTGGAAGTTTCTTGATGGAATCGATCCTTCAATTTTCCTCTAAGATGGATTTGACCTTCAATAACATTAACCGAGGGCTTGGCAGCTTATTCCCGAATCAATGTTATGATTTGAGTAGACTCACCATGGACTCCTTGAATTTCATTTTCTTGACTTGAGAGAATTTTCTCCACCGTCTTTCTTGCTTGAATTTATTCTCTTTGAATTTTTGTGTCTATGAATTATGTGTTGTATAAAAGAGGTGTTTTAAAAGACTTTCTATCTCACTTCAAATTTATTTTTATTTTTATTTAGTCTAGCATTGTTGTATCTACTATGGGTAATGAAATCTGTATACGCTAGGGACACCTTTAAAGATGTTATCTTTAAGGTATTAATTCCTCCTATACGGTGTAAATGATCTAAAGGAATTAACTTCTAGTACAAAGCCTTATCACGAAAATTCTAATATTACACTTGTCAGAATTTTCTGGTGCAAGAATCAGAAGTTGTAAAACAAGCAGAAAGAAAGAAGAATGAACACTCGAGAAAAGAAGATAATAATTTTCGTGACTCTTTCTGCATAATCTGGAAGTCTATTTAAAGATTTCCAGAAGCTGCCTCCAAGCACATCTTCGAAAGGTTGTGTTCTTTAACAAAAGACACACCTTTTCGTTTAAAATTTTAAACTGTTTTTAAACAGCCGGGTCGGACCCGCCCGATCGGACCGATAGGTTAGCCCGGGCTCTGGCCCGCCCCTCCCTCATTTTCTCTTATTTTTATTTCTTTATTTCTTTCATTCTTATATATATAATATACAAAATTTAAAACTAGAAGTTATTTGGTGTTTCCTCCATAATAAGGAGGAAGCTCCAAAGCTTGGTAGGACTTACCAAACTTACACTCTTTTATACACCAAGTTGAGCTCCACATTTTAATACACAATCAATGTGGGATCCATTTAATACAACACAAAAACCATGTGGGATACTAATATTATATATATATATATATATATAAATATATATAACAATCCCCCACTTATTTATATATAAAATAAAAATACAACTTGTTTTACATAGTGAATATCCATGAAGTGGTCGATCCTTTAACTTATGGTTGAATATGTAATACTAGGTAGACATATTCTCACTATGATGATTTTTTGCTCCTTTTGTTCTTAACGACACCTTTGTAATGGGCCTTGTGCTGAATCCTGGTTTTCATAAGTGTTCTAGGATTTTATCGAGTAATCCGTAAGAAGCGGTCTCTCACTTCTCTACTTGTATAGGTAGACTCATCAAGAATGTCCATAACACATTCCACAACGCTACAAGTCTATTAACGATTTTAAATCCAACCTAATCTTGTTATGGTAATAAAGTGCATAGATCAGCCATGAGACTTTTCAAAATAATGTCAATCCCACTATTTTTAAGATATGCACTTGAAATGTATCCTAGTTTCAATTTCACCAATGTCTAATATTGCATTGCCTTTTTAACTGTCATACATAAGATGACAAATGTGACTTGTATCTTAAGATAGAGTTGGTTTCAATCAAGACATTGTTTAATCGGTAAAAGCCCCATATCTCCCATGATCTTTGAAATCTTTTCACCTGATAAAAGTTTTGTTAGTGGATCAGCTAACATTAGATTTGTTGGGAGATACTCAAGTACAATATTCCCTTTTTTAACCAAACTTCTTATATGATTATACCTCATAGCAATATGTTTGCTATGGCTTGATATTCTCTCATTCTTTGTATTGTAAATCGCTACTTGATTGTCACAATACAAAGTAGTAGGACCCTTTTTAGGATCTAAAAAGGGAATTGTTCTAAGGAATCTTCTGAACCATACAATGTCTTTGATAGCGGTTGACATTCATATATACTCAGATTCCATAGAAGATAATGCAACACAAGTTTGCCTCTTTGAAGCCCAAGCAACTGGCACCACCAATAGTGAACAACCAACCACTAGTTGACTTAGAATCAATTTTGTCAGCTGCCCAATTTGCATCACTATAACATTCAAGAGTAGACGAGGTACAGTTATAGTGCAAACCATAATTTATCGTGAACTTCAAATATCTTAGAACTCTCTTTAGTTCTGTCCAAGTGTTCTTCACTAGGATTGCTAGTAAATCTACTTTAATATGTCTATCGAACACGCAAGGTCAGGTCTTGTGTGATACACCATATACATGATGCTACCAATTATTTTGGCATATTCTGCTTGATTTACAGCTTCTCTTTCGTTAGGAACTAACTTCACTTGAGGATCAATAGGACTTTTACTTTGCAATCAAAGTAATTGAACTTTCTCAACACTTTCTCTATGTTAGCAAATATGGGTTATATCTAAATCACATATTTGCACATATAAGGTGGATCGAGTATACCTATTTGCAGCGGAACTGTCGATCCACATAGCCATGATTAAGCCCGTCTACAAGCCTCCGTTTGATCCATGATTAAGCCATCTACAAGCCTCCTCTTGATTGAATCGCGAGCAACGAACAAACCCCATAGATTGGTTGAACCACGAACAAGATCACGAACCGCCTTTCTCGTTGGTGTAAATAATTACTAGAATTATTTACTTTGATGTACACACCTTAAACCCTCGGAGAACATTGGTGATGCTCCAAGAAGAAAACCGTAGAGAGAAATTTTAGGAGAGAGATTTCTGATATTCCGTAGGAGACGTCTAATGTCTCTACTACTAATAATATAGGAAGAGAATATAAAACGATATATCTCAATCCCTATTATAATTGGATCTTTCCATATTAGATGCAATCCCAAGATACATGCTAATCAATTAAGATTCTCAATATCTTTCCTTATCTAAAAGATATGGATGTAATCTCCAATATCTCCCACTCATACATATCTGATCCGACTCATTCGAATCACATTATAATATTCTCATCTCACGTCCCTTCTTTCATACAGGGAATAAGGCGTGCGACCAAGCGAGAAAAAAATAGGTGAGAAGAGTTATATTAAGTCATCACCAAACTAACATAACCCTTCAACTCAATAACTCGCTATGTACCCCAAACCAAGTGATCGCACCCAGTCAAGCATCTCTAGATCCCTCAATGAAATAAATAGAGCATGCTCGACTCACTCAAATATGTTTCTATATTCATGACTAGTCAAACACATTTCGACATAGTCGCCCGGGCTATGAATCATAGAACATAAGTGCGTTATCAACTTAATTCTTCCTCGGCCCCACATGCCAATTAGCTTGGTCTTGTGACTTTCCTAGACATGCTCCGGCTGCATCGAATCACACATGGCCATTGGATACATGCTAAAGTAGCGTCATCAAGCTTACACCTCATGACAAGGTCCAAAGTCCCAAAGGGTACAAAAAAATATCTTGGCTCACACGGTGTGAAGCAGGACCCATTCAAATCACTTTCCGCAGGCGGTCGCCTCAAAGCACATGTAGTATGAATACATGCTATGATGGAGCTCCCACTCAATTTAGGCATGCCACACTCACAGACATCATACAAATCTTAGTCCGATTCGCTATTCAAGCGCCCGGGCACAACGTCTTAGTCGTAGTCACTCCCAAAGTGTCATACGATAGCTCGCACATTTGGCTACAAACAGGCTTTTATGAAGTTTGGACATACTTCATAATCAATCAACTCGGATCTCATCTTAACCTCTAGTTAAGGCGACTGTTAATTATACTTAATAACCTTCCTCACTACTCCAGTGTGAAGGCGATCATTCGCAAACCTCCTTATGCGACACAATCTTTTAAGTCTCATCCTGCTCGCTCTCTTAGCGCCAGGGCGATTGCCCGTGTGAGAGGTCCAATCAAAGCCTGGTGACAACTCACAAATTCAGTACCAAACACATAATGAGAATCCAACATATCTCATTAATCACAATATGTTCTCAAAGGCCACATAATCAATTCTTACTTAACCCCTAATGACTCACATGCCTTTGGAGCATATCTCCAAACAAAGGCTCGTAAAAGGGATGAGCGCCCACACCGCTCGTAGAAGTATGCCTGAGAACAATATTGACTATGCGCAAAAACTCTTAAGTGAAGCAAAACCTCGAGTAAATAGGTTTAGTCTACCATCCATGTACGGGCCCCAAACCATATACCAAAGTGGTTTTACTAGCACAAAGACAACAAAATACATCAAGAATGTGCGCGCAATGCGCATCATTTCAAGATGCCAAATTTGCCTCTAGCAAATCATAGACCAATCTATTAAGATATCTAAGCATCCATTTATCGGCATCACAATAGCGCATGGATCACTTCGACATCCACTCACCACACACTGCTAAGTACAAGACTTATTGAGTACGGACATAGCGCACATCAAACATTCGACAATGTTTACTTAAATTAGCTAGCATTTCTTTTCATCTTCCGAAGATATCGTTTCTTGACTAAGAGTATGATCTTTGACCATGGAGTGTAAAAACAGCCAACACTGAGTGGCAATAACTCCATGTCCTTTCCAGTCATCACATTTTTGCCATATACAATGAGATACAACTCTTACATATATTCAGTGAATTAATTGACCATCGTAGGCCTATCAAAAATAAATGTATTTCGATGAAATCAATGATGACTCAAGTCACAAATCGGAGCTTCTTGATCAAAGCAATCAATGCGTTCTTACTCCACTTCTTGAATTCATTTGGTGATCCACATTGATCTCCTTATTCAACTTTCACTGAACTATGTCAACATTAATCATCTAGGACAAACCTGCATTTAAAGTGGCAATAATAGATAACATATCGCATTTAATTAAGGCAATCTCACCACTTAGGGAGAACATCTCAAAAAATTTACGCTCTTCGACGGCGTAAATATTTAGCCCTTAGTCGAGCTACACACATGTTAATCAACCCATCTATATTGCACTTGACCTTTCGAAACCACATGTTTCAAATAGTTTTGCATCTAGTATTTAAGATTAACAAGCTCTTAGACTTTATTCTTAGTCATTCGACTCATCTTTTCCTTAACAACAACTATCCACTTAGAACATCAAGTGAAGTCACATATTTTATCGACTCATCAACATCCACAAAAGTAATTGAGAAGGATACCCACTCAATCTCATATAGATGATGGGGAATATTTTATATTCACTCCTTTTTACTCGTGGAATGTGAGAATCCTTTTCGTGTGAGACACTAGCTCCCACTGACTTAGTGTCGCTTCCACTATCCCAGCGATTACTAGATGAGTATAAAATACAACATCCTCGCTAGAGAAACGAGCGCCTCCTAAGGATCTTGCAACTCGCATAGTTTTAAGATCTCTTTAGACTTCACAAATGCTCAATAAATTCCTTTGAAGGGAAACCTAAATCGTGCGACTTGATTCTCCACGTGAGAACACATATTCTCGAACTTACATAGGCACGAACCCACTAATTTGGGCTTGTTGCCAAACTAAAGCTCATACAGGGTTGAAGAATCATTTGGAGACACATATTTTATGATGTAGGCAGCAACAAAACACACAAATCAATTTGCGTCATCATAAATCTAACCATTTTGAAGTGATTGTCCCTTCTTCGCGAGCTCATATAGCTGCAAAGTATTTAGAACCATCATTCAACTTGCAACTTTATTTCTTTCAACTGTGTGTCCAAACTAATTAGACACACTATTTTCGCTTCCTATTAGCACATATCCATCTATTAAGAACCGCTCAAAGCAATTTGGCGCTTCTAACTGATGAGAGTGAGAATGTACTAACTTATAGCGTAAATAGTAATGAAAGAAAATATAATGCGTTAATTTGTGTCTCCCACTCATAAGTCTGCACTCAATTTAGTGGACTTAGCATTATAGGAAAAATAGTCATCTTACATTCTTCCAGCAAGCTTATCCCGCTGGAAAAATAATTATGCAGAGGGAGATTAACCTTAGCGAGTTAGACAATAAAGCCTCCTCGAGCTAATACAGTCGTCCTCCTAACCTCACATTCCATAATATCTTTAGAAGATCTAAAAGAAATACTATCTAAAGCCAAACATCACAAAAAAAAGATAGGCAAGTCTTCTCACTCAACAAATATCTTACAAGTGCATTTATCCGAGTAAGACTATATCGACACATCAAGTTGCTCACACCAACTGTTGAGCTTGAGGTGACTCTTTTTAGCCTCCTCTTGTGCACTCTATAGCTGCACAACCCGATAATAGTCATGCACATTTGCTCAATCTCAAAACCACATGCTAAGTCAACCAATATCTACAATCCACCCATGGAGAGATTTGAAAATATTAGCGAAAAATAAGAGAGCAAATAATTAGTCAAACTTCATCTCAGAAAAATTACGAGCGAAGTTACCAATCTTATAAGTACACTTTAATAATTGTTGATACTTAATTGCCTCATTCAATAAGGTGACACGTCTTATTGTCACTTTATGGATCAATCCATAGTTCTAGTTTTAGCTTTTGCTCTTGTCAAGCTACATTATGCTTGTTCCAATATTCACCCGAGTTGGTTTATATCGGTCAGCACAAGCGACAAGTGCACTCATTTGTGTATTTCTCAACTTTTTATAATCAGCCTCTAGATAGGCGATTTTCATTAATAATAACACAAGTTACTAATATCCTTAATTCAACTCAAATAGCGAATTTGGATAACTAGAGTATTTACTTGGGAGTAAGCTCATATTCCAAAAATAGAGCTTAAACTCTTTTTATTAAATTTGCAGTTTAAACAAATTAAAGCGCAAAATTTATTCTTGATCCATAAGTATATCATCGACATCTCAACTGCGATTATTTCGGGCAATTAAGTTCTCACATTTGCGGCTTAAACAAATAAAGCGCAAATACTTTCTTTAATCCACAAAAATATTGTTCGCGTCTAAGTCGCGACAATATTGGATACTTTGTCTATTTTCATGCTAAATTGGCTAAACTAGAGTTGGTGAGTTTGGTCTAAAATACATTTCAATAATTTGCGCAAACAATTAGGTACTGATCTAAAATTTTATTCTGGATCCAAGTAATATTTATTATTTTCTTCAATTCAATGAAATCGAAAATTTGCCACCAAGGCTAGTAATCATCTCCCACCGAATTGAAGATCACAATAAAAATTACTAATCCATGAATAAAATTATCAAAGTCCATAAATACATCATGCATGCATCCATGCGATATAAGTAATTACGAAAATAATATAGCCCCCATGGGCGACATTGACATATGGTGCATCATGTGGAGATAATTTAGACATATGGTGGTAAAACAAAAAATATCCTCGTAAAATTGATGTTACATAGCCTCCAAAATCGGCTCAATGAATACATGCCTCGAGAAAAGTAAAAAATATATTTTCAAGGCCTATTACATCAATCTAGAAAAAGTAAAAAACGTAAATGAGGATATGAAATTACCACCATTGTCAAAAATTAACTCCCACAAAAAATATTAATATAAAACAGTAAACATTCACATACATGAACACCCATATGTCAATGTCCATAAGTTCCAACAACATTAATTGCAACACAAAAAAATTGCATACACATAAGCAATTAATAAAGCATGCAACTCATAAATAAAAAAACACATAGAATATTTTTGCTTGCACCTCAATGCGCAAAAATATAATTTTTTTTTTACGCACCTTATGCGAAAAAAAACATTTTTCATTCACCAATGTGCAAAAATAATTTTCCCATGCATCACAATGCACAAAAATATTAATTTGTTGTAAGCATCTTAATGCGCAAAAAAATAATTTTTCTTTAATGCACCTAATGCGAAAGAAAAAAATTTCACTGCTACATATGTACAATAAACAATTATTCATGCATCATATTGCACAATAATAATTTTGCAAGCATTCTCATACGCAAAAATAACTTGTGCAAAATATTTTTACATGCATTAAGACTATAACAAATAAATAATGCACAAAAATAATTTTTGCAAGCGTCCCAACGCGCAAAAAATAACTTGTTATCCAGTTTCTACATAAATAGAAACACGTGCTGGGATAATAATACGAAATCCTCTTGGTCTAGTAAGCATGTAATAAATATATTAAAAGGTTTAGGGTTCAAATCTATGTGAGACCAACAATTTCGCACTACTCAGCCCCAAATCATCGCCTGCATGGCGTCAAAACATGTGTCACGCCAACTGCCCGCGTGGCAGCCTGTGCACCATGTTAGTCGCGCTGCACCACATCAGCGCCTAGCCCACAAGTGCGGGCGTCGCGCCATGTCAACGCACGTTCTCCCGCATGGCTACTACTGCTTCCTCATGTAATTAAAGTGCAAATAAAAACAAAGCACAAAATCAAAATATTTGGCTTAAGGCACCGATGCAGATTGCAAAAAGACTAGAAAAAAGGAAATACTTGCTTTACCGTCCGGCAGAACAAGGAAAATTTGCAAACTTGCAAACTCCGCACGTTTTTCAATGCACAATTTGGTTTCTCTCCAAAAACGATTATTCCACATATCTTTTTCATTTCAAATCTATTTTTCATGTACAATATATCCAATTAATCGCCTTTCCGAGATCTACGATTTGATATCAATATTAGATATATAAAAACAAAAATCCAGATTCGAATTTTTTAATAAAAAAAAAATATCATGAATTATCATACTCAAGCACATCAAATAGGCGAAAACGAGCTCTAATGGCTCTGATACCACTGTTAGCAAATATGGGTTATATCTAAATCACATATTTGCACATATAAGGTGGATCGAGTATACCTATTTGCAGCGGAACTGTCGATCCACATAGCCATGATTAAGCCCGTCTACAAGCCTCCGTTTGATCCATGATTAAGCCATCTACAAGCCTCCTCTTGATTGAATCGCGAGCAACGAACAAACCCCATAGATTGGTTGAACCACGAACAAGATCACGAACCGCCTTTCTCGTTGGTGTAAATAATTACTAGAATTATTTACTTTGATGTACACACCTTAAACCCTCGGAGAACATTGGTGATGCTCCAAGAAGAAAACCGTAGAGAGAAATTTTAGGAGAGAGATTTCTGATATTCCGTAGGAGACGTCTAATGTCTCTACTACTAATAATATAGGAAGAGAATATAAAACGATATATCTCAATCCCTATTATAATTGGATCTTTCCATATTAGATGCAATCCCAAGATACATGCTAATCAATTAGGATTCTCAATATCTTTCCTTATCTAAAAGATATGGATGTAATCTCCAATACTCTATATAATGAGATTGTGTTAATATAAATGTTCTAACCTTTTTAATCACTTTGACCCCCCAAAATGACATCTACTGGACCTAAGTCCTTCATGTCAAATACTTGCTTCAGATAATTTTTGGTTTCATTAACACATTGTAAATTAGAACAAAAAATCAACATATCATCCACATGCAAAGTTAGAAGCAGTTTATATTCAAGAGTAACCTTAGTAAAAACAGAGCTTTCTACTTTGCTACTCTTAAAACCGAACTTCTTAGCTTCTTTCTTAAATTTCTTATACCATTGTCTCGGTGATTGTTTAAGACCATACAATGATTTATTTAATTTACATACTTTATGTTCTTCACCTTTAACAACATACCTTTCATGTTGGTGATGTTAATTTCTTCTTCAAGATCACCATTTAAGAAAGCAGTGTTAACATCCATCTGATGAACCTCTAAGTTGAACATAGAAGCAATGGCAAACATTGTTCTGATAGAAGTAAATTTAGTAACAGGTGAAAATGTCTCAAAATAGTCAATTTCTTCTTTTTTGACTATAACCTTTGGCAACTAACCTTGCTTTGTACTTATCAATAGTACCATCATGTTTGAGCTTCTTTTTCAAAACTCACTTACTGCCAATAGATTTAGTGTTGGGAGGAGGATCAACAAGAGTCCATGTTTGATTATCAAGAATTGATTTTATTTCATCATCCATGGCTCTTTTCCACATTATTGAATCTGATAAAGACATTGAAAAGTTTTAGGATCCTCTTCTAACATGTAAGTTAACATATCAATACCAAAATTCTTTTCAATTCTACGTCTCTTACTCTTTCTCAACTCAACAAACTGTTCATTTTCATCCTGATGTAAACGTTCATCATTTGTAGATGTTCCATCATCAGATTTAAAATCTGATTTAGATACAGCTTGTAAGTCAGTCTCGTTTAACAAGTCTTTATTAAAATCTAACTTATCCACATCCTTAACAGTCAAATTTTCATAAAAAAAATAGCATGTGTAGCTTCAAACACATTATTATCAGAACGTCTAAGAAATCTATATGTTTTACTCATTAAAGAATAATCAATAAAAACAGATTTCACAGCTTTACTATCAAGTTTTGGCCTCTTTAAAGTCACATCACAAACATATGCAATGCAACCCCATACCTTCAAATGTTTAATGCTAAGCTTATGCCCAACCAACAATTCATATGGAGCTTTCATATGTTTCTTATTCACAATTATGTTACTTATGTAACAAAAACTTAATAGTGCCTCTCCCCAATAACTCTTTGGTAATTTTGAGTGTATCAGCATGGCACTAACCATTTCCAATAAGGATCGATTTTTCTTTTCAGCAACTCCATTTTGAGGTGGAGTATTTGGTGCTGAAAATTCTCTTACTATACGATTTTGTAAACAAAATGATATAAATTTATTAGATAGATATTCACCACCTCTATCTGATCTCAATCTCTTGATCCTTAAATTGGTTTTATTTTCAACTTCTTTTTTAAAGATTTTAAACTTATCAAAGGCCTGATCCTTGGTTCTTAACAAATAAACATAAGTATATTTTGAAAAATCATCAATAAATGTGATATAATAATGTTTTCATGCTCTAGTAACATGCTATTTATTATCACATATATATGTATGAATAAGTTCAAGTAGTCCAGTTGTTCTAACTACACTTTAAAAAGAAGTTTTCGTCAACTTACACAAGTTTTCATAGATAAAGTATTTGAACACTTAGGAATAAAATCACGATTTATCATATGATCCATATCATTCATACCAATATATCATAATCTAAAATGCCATAAATTATTAGAAACATACTCAACAGAATTAAAAGAGTCAACAAAATAGTAGGAACTAGTAATTTTATTCTCAATGCTCAATAAGTACATATTGCCTTCAATGTAGCATTTCCCAACAAATGATCCCTTCGTTGTAATAATCCCTTTTTGGGATTCAAAAGCTACTTTAAACCCATTCTCGTCCAACTTGTGGACTGTTACAAGATTCTTCCTCATGGAGGGGATATGATACACATTTTTCATAGTTAAAAACTTCACTTGTCGAAGAGTTGCCCATGTAGGCCGTTTTTGCTTCATTTAACTCCTCGTAAGTTTTGCACAAACTTATGTTTGGTTGACATGACAAGTTGCTCCCGAACCAACTCACCAATTGAAATCCATGTTATTGACAACACAGATTTCTGTGAGAACAACAACAAAATCATCCTCACCAAATTTGTTTCTTCTGTTTTCTTTTGTCTCTTGCGATGGTGACATTCCCTAGCCAAGTGAACAGGTTTGCCACAAACATAGCAGGGTCCCTTCTTCTTTTTCTTCTTGGCATTTCCATCATCATTCTTTGCAGAATTTTTCCTCTTATTGGATTTCCCTTGGTTTCCCTTGGAATTTTCTTGAAGGTTCTTTTCTTTCACTTGATTCACACCATCATTAAATAAAGAAACTGAACAATCCCTTTTAAGGCTTTCAGTCTCAATTTGGATGCCTTGCAGAAGTTCATCCAACAAAATGGATTTCTTCTTATGTTTCAGTTTCTTTTGGTAAACTTTCCATGAAGGTGGAAGTTTACCAATGATAGTAGAAACTTGGAAAGTTTCGGAAATAGGTTCACCAGCATCAGCACATTCTGTTGCTATATCATTTAACTCATTCACTTGATCAATAACAGGTTTAGTATCCACCATCTTGTAATTAATATATTTATTAACCAAAAAAGACTTATCACCAGCATCCTCATTAACATGCCTCCTTTTTATAGCATTCCAAATTTCCGCAGCAGTTTTGTGGATATGAAAGATGTTGAAAAGAGTGTTGTTCAACGACTGCAAAATAGTGAAACGGCAAACGAAGTCATCATCCTTCCACTTTTTAGCCTTCTCCGCAACCTCTGCCTTCTGTGCAGTTGTTGCATTCGAATTAGTCACCTCTGTTGGACATGGTTCGGACATCACATAGAACACATTTGCAACGGTCAACAGATATTCCATCTTCAAGCACTAGTGCTTGTAGTTCAGCCCGTTCAAACGTTCCAGTTTGTTTCCATCGTGCAATTGTGCCTCCACCAAAACAGACTCCGTTGCAGAAAAATAATACCTTAAAATTGTTGTATCTACTATGGGTAATAAAATCTGTATAGGCTAGGCACATCTTTAAATATGTTATCTTTAAGGTATTAATTCTTCCCATACGATGTAAATGGTCTCAAGGAATTAACTTCCAGGATACAAAGCCTAATCACGAAAATTCTAAGATTACACTTCTCAGAATTTTCTGCAGCAAGAATCAAAAGTTGTAAAATAAGCAGAAAGAAAGAAGAATGAACACTTGGGAAAAGAAAATAATAATTTTCGTGACTCTTTCTACAGAATCTGGAAGTCTATTTAAAGATTTCCACAGGCTGCCTCCAAGAGTTGCACCTCTTCAAAAGGTTGTGTTCTTTAACAAAAGACACCTTTTCGTTTAAAATTTAAAACTATTTTTAAACAGCTGGGTCGGACCTGCCCGCTCGGACCGATAGGTTGGCACAGGCTCCGCTCCGCCACCCCCTCCCTCTTTTTCTCTTATTTTTATTTATTTATTTCTTTCTTCATTTCTTATATATATATATACACACACACACACATAGGGGGAGGGTTATATAGGACCCCCTATTATATGAGTACATATGCCACAAATCTATCTAATTCGATGGTTGTGATTAAATCTGATTAATGTTAATAAAATATGTGATAAAGTCAAAATGGGGGCAAATCAGTCCACATAAAAATAAGGTTGTTGGCTAAATCTAGTAAATCCCATGAAAATAGGATGAGTTACCATCAACTTTGCAATCACAATCCACCAAATCTGTTGTAGAAATTGTCCCAGCCATCTAGTCATCTTCTCCACCAGGACTGTGCAAAAAAAAAAAAAACTTCTCCCACAATACACATTTCAATATTTTGAGGATACAAGCAAGAAATAAATAAAAATGGATGACGCCTATGAAGAATGCTTCAACACTAATGAACAATAAGGTGACCATTTTTCTCGCCTTTCGATTGTTTATATTGTCCATTTTTACTGAATCTAATTAAAATTTGATTTGCATTTTTTAAAACAATCATTCGATTCATCATTCCATTGTTTTTTTTTTGTGTTTACCCATAAAGTTGCTTATGCGTGTTTATAATGTTGCTTATTTGTTCCTATGAACATGCCTATAATTATGAACATACTTGTGAATATGCGAAACCTATCATGTTATGCAGATAATTCATTTCTTCATCCCCATTTTTTTTAAGAAAAAAACATGTATTCTATGATCGGAATATTACTTATATGTGCTTAAATACTTGCTCGCACGTATGCAAAATATTGCTTACGTTTTTCTGTGTTTTAAAATCTCAGATTAATTAAACTTTGTTTGATAAAAAACAAAAAATAAAAAACTTATAATTATATGGACTCCCCATTCAAGCATTGGTTTTTCAACCCAGAATGTTGCTTGGGATATACAAAATTGATGCTTACGTATACATCATATCTAGCTTGTATGTATTCAAATTATATGATTACATCCCCATTTGTTTTGACCTAGTACTTTGCTTACATGTGCATAAATGTATGCTTATGCGTATTCTAAATGTTGCTTAATTATATTTTGTTTGAAACAGTTGTAATTGCACCTGTTCCGCAACAACGGATTGAAATAACATCGGATTCATCTCCGAATTGGATACCGGAATGTGACGAAAATATGACTCCAAAAGAAGGAATGAATTTTGATAATGTCGACAACGGAATACAATTCTACAAAAATTATGGTCGTGCCAGTGGATTTGATGTAAGAATAAGTACAACCAAACGCTTCCGTAGTGGTATAATACGCATGCAATATGTAGTGTGCAGCCGCGAAGGATACAAAAAGGTTAAGCGCTCAACTACATTGCATGAAGAAGAAGTGCTAAATGATGACAAAAGTTCACAAGTGAGACACAGAAAACCGATAAGAGCCTACTTCAGAGTCAGAAAGAGAAAGCAATCAAGGCAGGGCAGAAATTAAAGAGACGTGGTGGAAATGTGGAGAAATAGGTTCGCACAATAGCAGAACATGCGACAAGTAGATTTTTTTTCTTACCTCCATTTTATTTGAGCTTCAAACAATCTTTACTCTTATTGACATTATTTTTGAAGTGCATGGTTGATATGCTTATTAACGTATTTGATACTGCTTATTTATGCATATTTTACAGCTTAGTGCTTATATTTATTTTAATCTTTGTAATTATTTGTTTGATACAATCCTAAAAATTATTCCCAAAAAATAAAAAAAAGGCATGTGCTCTGTAATATGTTGTGACTGCCTAATTATATTTTTAACACCGATTTTTTACATATTAGAAATTGCCTATGTGTTGATATTATAATGCTTGTTACTACTATCTACTTTACTTGTATGTGGATGCTATAATGCTTTTCAATCAAATACAAAAAATAAACATAATCGCTAAACAATATAAAATACCATGAAAATAATTGCTTACAAAGCAATTGACTTTTGCTTACACAACATTTGAATCATGCTTAAAAAACATTTGAAATTTGATAAAATAGTATATGATACCATAAAGATAATTTCTTACAAAGCAAATGAATTTTGCTTACATAAGTAAATGAATCATGCTTTACAGAAATCTAAAAACCATGAACTAGAAAATGACAATAATCAGAAAATATTTAATATCAACTACACACGTACGTCAAAAACCAACCATATTTAAAATGGCTATAAAATACTCCAATAATTAGGGATGGCAACGGGGCGGGTTTGGCCAAACCCGGGACCCGCCCCGCCAAGGAGAAGTAAGACCCGGGACCCGCCCCGCCCCGCCTCAAAACCCGTCGGGGCGGGTCTAGACCCGTTAGACCCGCCAAATATATTTTTTAATTTATAATAATTTATATTTTTCTATTTATGGCCAATTTTTCAAAAGTAATCAAATGCCAATAGGTTAAAAAATAAATAAATATAATTATGCAACTTATTATAACTATTTTTTTAGAATTAGCTACTATTAAGATTTATTTTAAAAAACAAATACTATTATACTACATAGTACTCAACTAATACTTAAAATAAATATTCAAAGTAGAATATTACAAGATATTATATTAGTAAATTAAACTTTAAAAGTAAATAATATTATATTAGTACTCAACTAATATTTTTAAACATATAATACTCAAATTTTAAAGTAAATAATGCAAAAATATTTTAATATATATTTAAAAATTTAATAAAAATTAACATGCGGGCGGGGGGCGGGTCCTATAGGACCGGGACCCCCCGGACCCGGCGGGTTTTGTAATCTTGGACCCGAGACCCATGGGACCCATTTTTGTCGGGTCAGACCCGCCCCATCGGGGCGGGTTTAATGCGGGGGCGGGTTTTGACCCGCCCCATTGCCATCCCTACCAATAATCAACATTTTGATCAAACGTAAGAAGCAACAACGTTTCGTTTTGATCCTAATTCATTTTAGCAAACTCCTTCGCCCGTCCCAAAAGCGCCTCCCTCTGCTCATTCATTGCATCCAAACATATTGCATCTGTATATTTCCTACGCATCATCAACAATTGTGCCTTGTCGTTTTTTCGGTGCCCGCTATCCCAATTTATGATTCCACCTCCCATATAAGTCTCCATGTGGCGCATAGCAAAAATAACGTAATCAATTTTATTATCCTTGTCCATCCAAGGCATGCACATATGGGAAGCTGACGAATTCTGAATCACACGAGCAATTGATGAAAAACCCTTCGCCACTAAATATTGCGAAAAAACTTGCCGCTGTCAAAAAAAAACATGGCAATAATAATTACCACCTGTATGAAAGCATAATATAAAACATGCATAATCATAGTATACAACATAAATAAGCAAAGTTATCAGCAACAATATGCATTTTAAACTCCCATTAAAGCAATCTACCAGACTTTGTTTTTTCAAATAATAAAGTCAGTAAAAAATAAAACGCAACAGATCCAAAACTTATATAAGCATAATCCAAAACATTTATAAGCAGCTTTTTGCCTTATTAAAATAATCACCCAATAATTAGAAAAAATATATATAAGCATAATTACTGACAACAATAAGCAATTTTTTGCATCGATAAAGCAATCTCCCAATACTTAAAAAAACTGGGAAATACTAATTACCCCTCCCCCCCGAACCCTCATTTAAGAGCATAATATAAACATTGTAAGCATAATACAGAAAAATTATAAGCATATTTATCAACAACAATATGCAGTTTAAAAACTCAATAAAACAACCTCCCACACTAAAAATTTACATCGACTAAAAACTGGTAGTTTTATTACTTATGAACCGAATTTATCCAACCCTAACAATGTCCTACAGAAAAACGCAAGAAATTATCGAAAAAAAAAGAAGAACGAAAAAATAAAAACAAATTGCCCTACCTACAATGTGGGTGTCGGCACAGTGGAAAATTTGCTGCCTCCTCGAAGAAAAATCGTGGTGTCGCTTGCCGCGTCAAATAACCACCATCGATTTCGGGTTTTTTTATACAAATTTGGGGATTTTTTTCAAAATATTTGGGGTTTTCCAAACCACTACTTCCGCGGAACTCGAATATGGCTAAGTGATGGAGATGGAGTTGGTTCCACTGGGATTTTGATTTTCGACCGAGGGGTTTTACAACAATTGGGATTTTTCACTTTCGCTAGTTTTTCACAACGATTGGGATGTATATGCATATGGGTTTTTCGGAGGGGGAAGGAAGGTTTTTGACAGATATTGAGATTGATTTCCGATGGAGGATAAGGATGATAAGAAGTTGGATTTTTTCATGGTTTCTTCATGGACGAGGGTAGGAGACGTTCTGCAGGGAGAAGTGTTGGAGAATGATTGATAATTGTGACTCTTCATTTACCAAGTAAGAAAAGATTTGCAAGATATGAGATAAAACCGTCCCCTAATATTTAACCCACTACCAAAAATAACTTCCCTCCCAAAAACTGATATTAATTAAAATTACCAAAAAGTCCTTTTTTCAATAAGTTATCTATTAAAAATGGTAAAATCTGTTTAATCTCAACCATTTAAAAATTAGATCAATGCTATAGATTTGGTCTCATGTGTTCACATAATTTATGTGGATTCACCAGATCCAAATCCTATATATATATATATATATATATATATATATATATATGGAGGGGATCCTGTGAGACCACCCTCCTAGGTTAGTCCATAGGACAAAATCTACACCATCCAAATAGTAAATCAATGGCCAAAATATATTACAATATATACAACATTTCATAAGTAAGTATACAACAGAAGGGATAAAATAGGAATCCAGTAAATTAAATATAGTAACCGCTTCCTAAAAATTAGGGATGTGATTTTGTATTGATCACGTCCCCATCATCAAGTGATTCACCTTTCCTTTCTCTCCCTTCCCATTCGAACATGCAAATTATTCAAATATGGCAACAAAATCATGCAACAATTAAGTAAAAGTATACAACTACACTAATCTAATTATACATTAAAACATTACTAAGTATACATAAACAATTAACTAAGTATACAATTACACTAAATTACCTGTACATTAAAACATTACTAAGTATACATAAACAATTAACTAAGTATACAATTACACTAAACTACATGTACATTAAAACTTTACTAAGTATACAAAAATATTTAACTAAGTATACAATTACATTGAACTAACTATACATTAAAAAAATACCAAGTATACAGAAACATTTAACTAAGTCTACAATTATACTGAATTACTTATATAACTAAGTATACAAATCCACAGAACTAAGTATACAAATTCAGTAAACTACTTACTAACTACTTATATAACTAAGAATACGATTCCACTGAACCAAGTATACAAATCCACTGAACTAAATATACAATACAACATGACTAAGTATACAAGTCCACTGAACTAAGTATACAATAAAACGTCTGTTCACAAATATGGTGGAAAGAAGTATCAATTTTGAAACAAAGCTTGAAGTTGATGATTTTTCCTCCCTAAAAATCGGGTAACTGAAAAGGTAGGATTATGTTTCCTTAAAAATAGCTAATAACTGTCCAATTAACATAACTAATTAAATATAAAAGTACAATTATACTCTTATATGCCTAAATTAACTAAAATGATCTACACCATCCAAAATTTTAAATCAAGAGTCCATAAGTGTTCTTATGGACTAACCTAAAGGGATTGGTCTCATTTGAACTAATCCATATACATATATATATATATATATGATTTGGTTCAAATGAGACCACTCTTCTTAGGTGAGAAAATGTGGACTAATCCTGTCCATTTATTTAATTTTTTCAAAGGCTTAGATTTAATTGAATTTTTAGCATTTTTTATTTATTTTAATTCGAATAAGGATAGATTAGTCATTTTCCATGTAACTGATCCCTTAATTCACGGCCCCCATATTTATTTGTTTGACAATTTTAATATGCAGTACATATATGTTAAATATGCAGTATAATAGTATTAAATATGCAGTAAATTTATGTTAAATATGCAGTAGAATAATGAGCGTGATTCTTTCTCTCTCTCTATAACTGATTCCTTAATTCACGGTCCCCACATGTTTTTGTTTGACAATTTTTAATATGCATATATGTTAATATGCAGTATAATAGTGTTAAATATGCAGTAAATATATTTTAAATATGCAGTAGAATAATGATTGTGATTCTTTCTCTCTCTATAACTGATTCCTTAATTCACGGTCCCCACATGTTTTAGTTTGATAATTTTAATATGCAATACATAAATATTAAATATGCAGTATAATAATATTAAATATGCAGTAAATATATGTTAAATATGCAGTAGAATAATGAGCGTGATTCTCTCTCTATATAAATGATTCCTTAATTCACGGTCCCCACATGTTAATGAACGTGATTCACTCTCTCTATAACTGATTCCTTAATTCACTGTCCCACAAGTTTTTGTTGGACAATTTTAATATGCAGTACATATATGTTAAACATGTAGTATAATAGTGTTAAATATGTAGTAAATATATGTTAAATATGCAGTAGAATAATGAACATGATTCTCTCTCTCTCTCTCTCTCTCTCTCTCTCTCTCTCTCTCTCTCTCTCTAACTGATTTCTTAATTCACGGTTCCCACATGTTTTTGTTTGACAATTTTAATATGCAGTACATATATGTTATATATGCAGTATAATAGTGTTAAATATGCAGTAAATATATGTTAAATATGCAGTAGAATAATGAACGCGATTCTCTATCTATATAACTAATTCCTTAATTCACGATCCCCACATGTTAGTGAACATGATTCTCTCTCTCTATAACCGATATCTTAATTCACGGTCCCCACATGTTTTTGTTGGACAATTTTAATATGCAGTACATATATGTTAAACATGCAGTATAATAGTGTTAAATATGCAAAGTAAATATATGTTAAATATGCAAGAGAATAATGAGTGTGATTCTCTCTTTTCTCTCTCTCTCTCTCTCTCTCTCTCTCTCTCTCTCTATCTGATTCCTTAATTCACGGTCCCCACATATTTTTGTTTGACAATTTTAATGAGCAGTACATATATGTTAAATATGCAGTATAATAGTGTTAAATATGCAATAAATATATGTTAAATATGCAGTAGAATCATCGCAGAGCACATACACAGTCCCCACACATTAATGAGCGTGATTCTCTCTCTCTCTCTCTCTCCCTCTCTCTCTCTCTCTCCATAACTGATTTCATATTGGACGGTCCCCACACGTTTTTGTTTGGTAATTTTACCCTAATTGGGATCGATTTAATTAATTGGTTAATCTATTATTATCATATATTAATCCCAGCCTTCAGCCTTTGATGTATGTAGGAGGATGGTTGAGATTAGTCCACACTGTCTCACCTAGGAGAGTGGTCTCACTAGATCCTCATCCTACATATATATATATATATATATATATAGGGGGAGATCCTATGAGACCATAGCTATAGGTAAGAACATAAGACCCAATCCACACCATCCAACAAAATAAAATAGAAGGCTAGGATTTAATGGGATTTTCTAGTAATAAAAAAATGGGGGGACCGAATAGGGGTACAATAGGAACATCAATTTCAGCAAAAATAACCGTTTCCCTGAAAATCAGGGAATGGGATCTTCTTCCTCCCTATTACCATCCATCCCACGTCCATAATCACCATCTTCTTCCTCCACCATCTTCTTCCTCCATGATCCATTCCCACGTAAAATAGAACCTGCAAAATAGAGAGAAAATCGACATTCAAACCAGAAACAACATCAAGATTAAAAATCAAGCATCGAAACACAAATCAACAAACCAACTAAAACACCAGAAAATCGCCATACACATCAACGAAATCAAAATTGCGATGTCACAAAGTTAGGATTCCCCCTCCACAATCCATTCGCATCAAGGTAATAATTCCACACCAATTCATCCGTAAATGTGTTGTTCGAATGCATGTAATGTTGAACAATGAAAAAATTTACGACCCCATCAACGCAAACGGGATGTGTAATTATAACAAATATTGTGTATGTTTACTATAAGTATTTTGTACATATAGCTATCTAATTATGTAAAACATAATCTCACATAACAACAAGCAAAATTTTTACTAATATGCTAGTTTAGAATAAGGATAATGCATGTATAGTGTTTTTGATGTGTATAGTTATAAGAAAATATTGGAACATATGAGGATTTGTATAAGAAATCATGTATTCCGTTCATATTAATTATATGTGTGTATAGTGTTTCAATTTTGTGTATTTAGTATGAAAAATATGTATACTTATAATGTATTCTGCAATACATTTTTAGAGTAGTAATTATGTACACAATGGGCATTAATTATGTGTACTTATAAGACAAATATTGGTGAGTACGATTTTGCACCATACATTCATGTTCTGTAAATTTAGTATTCTAGTTTTGTATATTTAGAGTAGCCGTTATGTACATAATGTGCGTTTAAAATGTGTACTTAAAAGACAAAAACTGTATAATATGATTTTACACCATATATTGAAAGTTTGTGTACATAATATTCAAATTTTGTAATTTTAATATGCAAATCTTGTGTTTTTACCAGATCAAGATCCAGATTAAACAATTTATGTTAGTCAGAGGCTCGAAATCTCACTAGGATCGACTAAATATTGGATCCCAAAGGTGGAACAAGAAAAAATTCCTCATGCCGACATGCATTTCCGTACCTGAAAAATATGTATTTGTTATTGATTTTAATTGTTTTGTGTAATAGATACGACAGTGGCAAACTAAATATACATTATCGGATGCTAAAATATAATATCTAATACACTATGACAATTTATATGTGTTGTACATAATTCTATGCTTAAACATACAATATCTGCAACCTATTTATACATTATGTGTGTTTACACTATACCTCTTTTCTATGTGACAACAATAGAACCGATATATGCACAAGTGTTTAAAAATACATATTCTTATGCGTAAATGTACAAATTTCTATAACTACTTATACAGTTTATTGACTACGTGTACAAAACACATCTAATATACATTGTATGGATTTTATACATAATCTTATGCGTAAATATACAGAATTTAATAACTACGTAACCAAAATATATAGCCTACTTGACTATACATAATTTTATTCGTAAGTACACAAAACGTTGTAACTACATATACAATATTAAAGTTATATGACAACATACAGACCAAGTGTGTATGAAAATGCAAATTTATATTGATTAAAAAGAAAACAACCCATGTCGTGATCCATTCATATCCAGAATTCAACAAAACATCTAAGTCATATACAAAAAAAAAAAACACCAAACATAGAACACTAACTATACAAAAAGATGAGCAGAAATATACATTGTACATTGTCTATTAAAACAACACTACAATATTTTATTCCCCGTCCAAAACTTTCTGGCTTCTTCCATACACCTGTCCTTTTGCTCAACCAGTGCGTTTACCAACACCATTGGATTCGACCTAGTTGATAATGTCGTATATGAATCCTTTGCCCTCTTTCCCCACCGTCTTCGGCCCCACTCTCCGCGACCCTTTTTCTCTTGTTATTTGTCATTTAGTTGATAAAACAAAACTACAAAAAAATATAGAACCAATTATTATACAAAAAAATACAACTAACAATATATTTTCACAAAACTAAATATACATTACCATATATCTAACTATACATAGTTTCATAACATTATCATGAATTAACTGTCCATTATCACAAAACTAACTACACATTATCACAAAACTAAATATATATAATTCCATAACATATATACATGCTCGCACAAGTAACAAAATAAAGTGTTCTATAACTAAATACACATTATTACATAACTAAACACACATTATTATACACCTAAAAAAACATTATCGTGCAACTGAGCATACATTATTAAAAACATAAAAGTACATTATCACAAGGCTACATATACAAAATTACATAACTAAATATACATAATTACGTAACTATATATATATTATTACACAACTAACAACATAGTGCACGAAGATGCGAAATCGACCAAGATAAATCGGAACTGAGAAGTTGAAACAAATCTAAACTACAAGCACACAACATAAGAACAACAAAAATCACAAGAAAAAACCATTCATCAAACATATCGACAAGAACGAATAATGCAATATATGTTTATACCCTAAAATTGAACAGAATGAAAACAATAAAATCAACCATAAAAATACAAAATAGAACCCTATCAGCAAGAAACACTAAAATCGATCAAAAAAACTTACACTGAAATTGAACCCTAGAAGCTTATGTTGAACCCTATCAACGAGTAGCGCCAAAAATCAGAGATATTTGAACCCTAGAAGCTTCAGGTGATCGGTTTTTTGAAAGAGAGGGATAGAGAAGTCAGTTTCAGTAGGATGAGATGAAGCACTCTCTCGATTTTTTTCACAGAGGGAGATGGAGATGGAGGAGAGATGTAGAAGCGGTTTCTGATTTTTTTGAAAAGAGTAAGAGGAGAAAATCGCGTGATGATGGATATCAGTTTTGACTTCCCAAATTCGAAAAAAATAGGGATTTACAAATATATCCCTTAACTTAAGGCACAAAATTACTTTCCTACCCTTACCCTCAACCGCCATGCCTTAAATATAGAGTAAAATCTGGATCATTGATTATTAAATCAAGTGGTCTAGATGTGGTCTTATGTTCTTATCTAAAGGGCTTGGTCTCATTTGATCATATCCATATATATATATATATATATATATATATATTATAATATTTAAAACTAGAAGCTACTTGGTGTTTCCTCCATAACAAGGAGGAAGCTCCAAAGCTTGGTAGGACTTACCAAACTTACATTCTTTTATACACCAAGTTAAGCTCCACACTTCAATATACAATCAATGTGGGACAATGCAATAAATGAGAGTGTCTTCCTAAAAGTGATGCAATCGATGTGGGACTCATTAATACAACACAAAAACCAATGTGGGACACTAATATTATATATATATATATATATATATATATATATATATATAACAAGCATGGCTTATCCTAATTGACCAGGTCATCTTCCTTATCCTATTGTTCCTATTTTTTGGGCTAACAAAAACGTGCGGCATATTTGAAAACAATCTTCCTAATTTTTGTAACAAATTGGTTGGAATAACAAGACTTTTTAATATTATCCGATTTTCTAGTTGATCCTATTCTCTATATGTTAAGTGCATAGAAGTTCCGAATTTGCATAATATACATGTTTGGGTGTAAGCCTATAAATAATAACTCTTTTGCTAAAGACTAAAACAGACATAAAGAGAAAAAATATACTCCTTGCTCATTTTTTATTCTTGATTGTTGGGTTACTCAATTTAATTTATTGTTGTTCATCTTCTGTTGAATCCTGGGGGATCATGAAAATAAATCCTTAAGGATAGTGCTAATATTTGCACGCCTCAGGAATTAATCTTTTATTTTCTTTCAATTTTTCGAACTTCACCAAATTTTTCCAACAATCTTAAGGATTTATACGATACGTAGTTCGAAACAAAATAGATGTGAAAGTTGAATGAAATTAAGAGAAAAGAAAAGGATGGCATGCCGATGCACTTGGGCTGATTAGGATACTTTTTACAAGGCATACAAGGATGCAATTTCATAGAGGAATAACTGTTATTGATGAGATGAAACAAAGAGCTTTGTGCAAATAAATATATGATGGAGGAGCTGAATCTGAATTTCAAGGAGTACAAGTCCTTGATTGAAACTATAGACAATAAAATCCAATAGTGAGAAGCTAAGGCCACATCACGAGTACAACGATGGATTCGAGTCTATCGAGTTTATCTGAGGCTTTCAAGTTTGTGCGGTTAAAACGCTTCATTTCTGTTGCAATGATAAAACGATACGTCTTTCAGTGAATAAACATTGAACTTTGTTATATTTACCAACTAAATGTTAAGATGCCTAATTGCCTAATTTTGTATAATTAAGGGTGACCATTCTCTTTCTTTCTTTTTCTTGAACTAGAATTATTGGAATTTCAGTTTTGATGGATTTGAAAAAGAAGAAAATTATTGATTCTTATGGGCAATCTGGTGATATACTACATGGCCTGCTCTATTCTATATCTCAGTTATGATACATTGATTTTTTCGAAAGCCATTTTGTAGAGTGATTTTTCTTTTCTTAAAGAAGGGGATCATTATAGTAATTATTTTTTAAATAAAATTTTTGCAAGAATATTGCTTCATATGGTGATGATTACACCTTAACCTTTTTTGGACACTTTTTACTTTAGTGTGTCTGATCCCACTCAAACCGGTAGTTATTGTTGGATGATGCCAAAAAAATCTTTTACATGGTCAACTTGAACAGTATACATATTCTGTTGTTATATTTTGGAACACGTTTATCCATTGATAAAATCAGAATTTCAACATACATCATTGAGAAGGGTGTGAATATAGTCCTTACCAACTACCTAGTTTAAATTAAGACTATCCATTTATGAATCCATAGAAGTATGGTAACTGTAGGAGGACTTGTAATGTTTTCACTTTTTTCTCTGGGTTCATGACTATTAAAGGTTCAGTTTCTAAGTTTAGAGCACTGAGACTGGAAAACTGTATACTATTGAAGCTTGAAAATTATCATAATTTAGATTCATTGCTAAGAAGAAGAGAATAAAATCATATTTGACTTCATATGTAATTTGTTGATCTGCCCTCATTGTTGTGACAAATAGCTAATTGGAGGTCCCCGTCTTTGTTATCAGTGTTAATGTGTGTAGCTATGAAATGAAAAATCTTTGTCCTTATTTTTGGGATGCCAAAGATGTAATATGAGATTCCGACATTTTGTACTAATTCTTTATTACTTTTTGTAATAATTGTTTTACTACTTTATGTCTCGGTGAGAATGAACTCATTTAGATATTGATATAACCCTAACCTTAGGTTCTTAAAAGTGTGGGGGTATCTAATCAAAGTTTTGTTATTTGGTGATCTTACTTCTGTTGAAGAAGATATATGTGCTTATACGAAACTTGATGATAATGAGTATGTAATTAAATTGTTTTATGTGGAGTATATGCTGACATTTGGTACTAAACTTTTATTTAGTATATAAAACTAAAGATTTACTTGCTTCTAAATTTGATGTGAGGGATATGAGCGAAGCAAGTGTAATACTGAGTATTAAAATCATAAGAGATGATGATATCGTAATGTTATCTCAAGAACATTATGTTGAGAAACTTCTTAAGAAGTTTGGACATTTTGATGTCAAAACTGTGAGTTAAGTAGTTTGGACATTTCACGTCAAACTGTTAGTACTAATTATGATGATAATACTCAATTAAGAAAAAATCTTAGTGATCATGTGGCTCAATCTGAGTGTGCACATACTTGGCATAGCTTATGTTATGTGAGCATATATACATATAATCCCAATTGTGAACATTGGGCTGTTTTATTCAGCTTAATGAAATACTTGAGAGGTACCATAGATTATGGTATTTTTTATAATGGATTTCACTCCGTATTAGAGGGATTTAGTGATGCTAACTGGATCTCTGATTTAAATGAGATAAAATCCACCAGTGGTTATATCTTCACCCTTGGTGGGGGTGCAATTACTTGGAAATCAACTAAACAAACTATCATAGCAAAATCTACTATAGAGTCTGAGTTTGTTGCATTAGAGTTAGCTGACAATGAGGCTGAGTGGTTGAAACACTTCTTAGCAGATATTCCGTTGGGTTCAAACCAACACCTTTTGTGTCTATGTATTGTGATTGTCAAGCAGCAATCGCAATCGCAAATAATTAAACCTTTAATGGTAAAAATAGACATATTCGTCTGAGACATGATGTGGTTAAATAACTATTAAAAATGGATTAATATCCATTGATTATGTGAAGTCAGAAGTGAATTTGGCCGATCCTCTGACTAAACCTTTGGGAAAAAAATTAATTATTGAGACGTCGAGGGAAATGAGACTTAAGCCAATTGATAAATTTACAGTGACATAAACCCACCCTTTGTGATTGGAGATCCCATGAATAAGGTTCATATGGGTAATAACAAGTCACTTCTTAATTCTGTTAGCACTAAAATTAATTGTCCCTTCCTATGGTGTGAAAAGTGCTAAATTGTAATTATGTGAGGATGAGTTACTAAATAAGGAATTTCATATCTCTTAAGGGTGATATATTGAATTGAAAAATATACTTGACGAGATTCAACTATATAAGTTTAGAGTGGGGCCGCTTCTATGAGACTTTGGCATGTCTCTAGAGCACTCATGAATACCAGACACACGCATGGCCTATTAGCGCAAAACTGCATTGAATGACAAAATTTTGAGAGGGTGTAATGAAGACAGATCAGTAGAAACGTAATAGTTCCAATTGGACATTAGTCTAGTTGGCAAGCTTGCGTCTATAACAGGATTTTTCCGTTAGAGGTACCCAACTCGACCCGATTTTTCCATTGTAATTTCATGCATCAGTGACATTTTTTTTATAAAATTCTGGGTTTGTATCATAGGATCTTCGGACCAATGGTATTTTTGTAATATTAAAGGCTATTAAAAGTATTAGTTTTTCCTCTAAAAAGTATCAACAGTACATCTAAAAAGTATCAACAGTACATCTAAAAAGTATTGATAGTACATCTGAAAAATATTCGTAATCACCTTGAACAATATTTTTAGTAGCCCTCATGAAAAATATTGATAGTTTTCCCTAAAAGGTATTAGTATTCCACCTAAAATGTATTAATTGTCTCCTTGAAAATTATTAGACAATGATGTAATATTAGGCAACCCTAAAAAAATAATAGTTTTTCCAGTGAAAAATATTATTAGTTCCCTATAAAGTATTAATTCCCCCCTAAAAGTATCATTAGTCATCATGAAAAATATTTAGTAGCCCCCTAAAAAATATTAGTTTTCCCTCTGAAAAATATTAATAGTCCTCCCAAAAAGTATTAGCAGCCCTCCTAAAAAGTAGTAGTAGTGGATGTGGTTGTTGTGGTGTTAGTGTGCGGGTCAATGACGGATTGACCGCGAGTCAGATATTTGGATCCGTCTAAGAATTAGGTCCGTTAGACGGCTTGACAGGAGACTAACCCGGTTTAGTTTAGGTACTAGAATAGCCACATGCATCATTTAAGGTGTTTTTTAATTATAATTAATGTTGTTTTTTGTCTTTAGTCATTAATTTCATTTTCGGGTATTTTGAGATAAATTACAGTTAAAAATAATGATGTGACGTCACTATTTCCCTAACAATACGTCTAATAATAATAATTTTTGAAAATAAATAAAATTTTATTCTTTTCAACTTTAGATAACAATATATAGGAATTGCTTATCTATTTACTAGTTTTATGTACCATATAAAAAAGGCAAAAACAACTGATGCATCCGAATATTTCGCTTGACTATTTTTTGTGAGCCTACCAAGTCTATTGTGGAAATCATCGAGAAAATAAACATGCTTTCCACACGCACTATCTCTACAAATCACTACATATAAATTTGAAAATAGAAATATACTTATTTTATGATAATTATATTGTAAAAAAGAAAAATAAAAGCCTCCAACAGTAGTAAGTTTGAAAATGAATTTGGTAGGTATATAAAAAGATGCAAAATAGGATTATAAATGACTTTTCGACAATAAGAATAAATGGTATTTGTAATGAAAGTGAACAGACTAAATGTATTTTCTTATTTTTTTTAAAAACTTTGAAAAAAAGCTCCTTAAAATGGAAAACAAATAACCCCATATTCTTCTTACTGGCTTTGGCATTTAATGATGAAAATATGTTACTCGGTGAAGTATGCATCAAGTGCAAATGTATGTGGATGTAACATTTATACCCACTACATGGCAAAACTTCATTTGACATGAAACTTCTACTTTGTGCATGTACACTGTTGTGTATTCTTATATATTTTAGCTGATGAATGTAAATTAATTGCAGATTGAATAGAAGATAGATGAGGAAGAAGATAGATAGAGAGAGAATAGAATTTAGGAAGAGAATAATTTGTAACAACTTCTCATAATCCCCTCAATATTCTGTGACAGCAACTTATATTCCCTTCCCTACATTAGGGGACCACCTAATTGAAATATTAAATAACAGAAAATAAACAACAGCACTTTCTTAATTGGGCTCAAGCCCATGCATTCTAAAAATAAAATTTTAATTTGTAAAGCCCAATTAAATTACTCCATCTCAATCAGTTTGGGTTCCTTCTCTTCTTGGGCTCCAATGTCTGGCCCAACTCCTTCTTCAGACACAAACGTACACTTCCCTGCCCTAATCTTCCCTGCTCCTTGGTCTTCACCTCTTGCTGAATCACTTCCACTCTCTTCATTCGAATTGTTGGTCTCATTTATCTTGTTCACAATAATACCCCTCGGTTCGAAAGATCGTTGTCCCCAAGGATCAAAAGCTGGGAATTTCTTACGAATAAACTGCAGATCTTCCCAGGAAGTAAATCCTTCTGCCGAATCCAACCATTTCACACGGATTTGCTGCAATATCTTCCCATTTCTCGTGATGTTGCGATGCTCCAGTACTTCCAAAGGTTCAATCTTGAAATTACCGTTACAGTCCATAGGAGGTAGTGTTGGGGAAGGTATGTGCTTGTAGCTCAACTTTTTCTTAAGTAAGGAGACATGAAACACCGGATAGATGCGAGAGCCTTCGGGCAATTCCACTGGTCCAACTTTCTCCAAAATTTTATAAGGTCCAAAATATTTGGACCCAAATTTCAAAGTTTTTCGAAATTCCACAGAGTTTTGACGAAATGGTTGAAGCTTGAGATAAACTAAATCACCCACTTCAAACACCCTCTCCTGTCTGTGTTGATTAGCATAGACTTTCATTCTGTTTTGTGCCTGTAGTAAATTATCCCTTAGTGTCTGAGAAATATTCTGGCGTTCCCTCACTGTATCTTTAGCTTCAGTATTAGTAGAGTCCAAATAAGATGAAAGGGAGTGTATTGGTGGAGGAAATCCATACAGAGCCTGAAAAGGGGTCATTTTAAGGGTTGTATGGTAGTTGGTGTTATACCAAAACTCTGCCAAAGAAAGCCACTGAAACCACTTCTTAGGAAAAACATGAACCATACACCGTAAATAAGCTTCTAGGCACTGATTGAGTCTCTCAGATTGACCATCTGACTGAGGATGGTAAGCTGAACTCATGTCCAAACTGGTGCCCATTAACTTAAAAAGTTCCTTCCAAAAGGAGCTGGTAAAAATTTTGTCCCTGTCAGTTACAATACTAAGAGGCTGACCATGTAGCTTGTAAACCACATCAAAGAAGGCCTTTGCCACCCCTTGGGCTGTAAAAGGATGAGATAACCCCACAAAATGAGCATACTTAGTGAATTTGTCAATGATCACTAAGATGACTGTTTTACCATTAGAATTTGGAAGTCCTTCAATAAAATCCATAGTAATATGAGTCCAGGCCTGTTCTGGAATAGGCAAGGGTTGTAATAACCCTGGATACAACCCTGAATCAGGTTTGTTTCTAGCACAAACATCACAACTCTTAACCCAGTTTATTACATCAGTTTTCATTCCCTGCCAGTAAAAAACAGCCTTAATTCTCATATAGGTACCATTAATCCCTGAATGACCAGCCATAGGAGAATTATGCATCTCAGAAAGGATTAGTTCCCTCAATTTACTGTCATTACCAATAACCAACCTGCCCTTGTACCTAAGAATCCCTTTATGAATGGTAAAATCTGGAAAAGAATTAGGATCCAAAGTGTTGGCAGCCAGAATGTTAGTAAAATAGGGATCCTTAGTGTAACTCTGTACAACTTGTTGCACCCAAGTAGGGGAAACAGTTGTAATAGCTGAACAAGATAAATCAGAAGATTCCCTTCTTGATAGAGCATCAGCAGCTCTATTTTCAGTGCCTTTCTTATATTGAATTTCATAATCAAACCCCAAAAGTTTAGTCAACTACTTTTGCTCCATAGGTGTAGCAATCTTTTGATCCAAAAGATATTTCAATATCATTTGTGCTTCCTCAATATTCTGTGACAGCAACTTATATTCCCCTCCCTACACTAGGGGACCACTTAATTGAAATATTAAATAACAGAAAATAAACAACGACACTTTCTTAATTGGGCTCAAGCCCATGCATTCTAAAAATAAAAACTTAATTTGTAAAGCCCAATTAAATTACTCCATCTCAATCAGTTTGGGTTCCTTCTCTTCTTGGGCTCCAATGTCTGGCCCAACTCCTTCTTCAGACACAAACGTACACTTCTCTACCCTAATCTTCCCTGCTCCTTAGTCTTCACCTCTTGCTGAATCACTTCCACCCTCTTCATTCGAATTGTTGGTCTCGTTTATCTTGTTCACAACATACACCTAAAAAGTCCTTGATTAATTAATGTATGTCATCATTCAATTAGCAGTAATAATTGGCATGTGATGTCCTCAATTACCTGTTCGAGGTGAATGAGAAATTAATGCTAGAAGTTAGCCACTTAAAACTAGAAAATGATATGGAAAATGAAAAATGTGGGAAAGGAGAAATGCTCCATCCCACATAGAGTAGATAACCAAAGTTTGCTCACTTAATAAATCCCAAGTTGGACATATGGGTTTGGGCCCTTGGGGGCACCAAAGTTTTTAAAGGGATGAGAACCTACATGCTTGTGAGTTTGGTTAAAAATACACACGCGTGCGGCCGCGGGTCTGGGTCGTGGGCCGCGGGCCTGGGCTTCAAAGCCCTTATACTTTTTGGACCAAATTTATTTAAAACCCTTTTAAAATATTAATTAATTATTTTTTAAATAATTAATTAAAAAATCAAGTCTTGTAAGCATTGCACAGCGCACAGCGCACCGCGCGCTGAGGCTAGCATGTGCGCTTGCGCTCCTGTGCGCGGCGCGCACTGCGAGACAGTGAGCATAATTAAATGCGCGCAGGTGCGCGCGGACACGCACGTTTCAAACTGATGCACCTGTTCGAGCTACCAGGTGCATTTTTTGGTTGTAGACATGTCAAATCAAGCCAAAAGACATGTTCTTTCCTTCCGGACACCTTGATGCTATAAGTACGAACCCCTGCAGATGAAGTTAGATACGAAAAAATACAAGCCTCAAAAAACGAGTCATTTGCATCAGCATATTGATTTCACTTCCTTAATAGCTTGGAAGTTTCAGGCACTTTAGTTCGTTGTAGTTTCGATTGTTGCAAAGTGCTGCTAAGTCGAAACAGATAAAAATCATTGTATTTTATGGACGAAAGCCGGAACCGTAAGCACTTTGAATACGGGGCATTTTCGTCTTGCGGAGGATATATCAAATACAGGCCTCGACTAGCCTAAATCTTCTATACACTTAGCCATTTCTCGAAAACAGTAAACCACCCTACCAACATGCATCATGTGCAAATGTAAGTGGATGTAACATTTATACCTACTACATGGCAAAACTTGATTGAGGTGGTTTTACATGAGACCTTTTTATGGACTTGAGTTCATGAGACCGACCCTACAATACACAAAAATATGGGTTATTTTTATGGGTTTCGATTTGAATTGGAATTCAATTATATATAGGATCCGTCTCATGAATTATATCTATGAGACCATCTTTTGGCCAACTTCATTTGTCATCAAACTTCTACTTTGTGCATGTACATATAAAAAGTCCTTGATTAATTAATGCATGTCACCATTCAATTAGCAATAATTGGCATTTGATGTCCTCAATCACCAACCACTAAGGACCACCCACTATCCTTATCGAGACATCCCTTCAACTTTTCGTGATTGATTTTATGTCCATTTTTTTTTTGTTTACTATATTCTTGATGAACTATCCAAAAACTATCTAACATTCAATTTTTCAAAAGATAAGTAGAAAGGAAAACCGAAGCCTTTAAATCTGACACATTCGTTTTGAAATAAATGATCACTTGGAAATATGAATCTAACATTTACACATCAATCATCTTTGTACAACTTATGCACATAACAAACAACATACATAGTATCACAACAAATGCATTTGTCGGTAATATCCATGCTACAATACCAAGTACGAAAAAAAAGGCCAAATGTCTCATTTCCTAAAAAACAAGACACTCACAAGACATTTAGACAATAAACGCTATACCAAGTGTATGTACACCATGTGTAGCATCTAAAACACCCCAAACTGTCCAATCACCGACATCCGCTAGCAGCAAACCCGATTCTTGAACTCTCTATATCATAGACAATATCAAAAGTCTGCTGTTGCTGGTTGCCGATTATGCCGATATCACCAGTATTCGAATTACCCGCAAACGACAAGCAAGTAGTCCCCTTCTCCACTTCTATAACAACATTTTGAGGTTCCAAGTTAAGTTCAGCCCCTCCTTGAAACATCAATTGTACAGAAGGCACAACTGTAGATATCTCATCAGAACTCCCTACAAAACAGGCATCCAGAATCGAAATAGCCTCAGCCATTTTATACTTGGACGATATTATCTTAACCATCTCTTCCCTGAAAGCCGAATAAACCGGCGTGGGCAACCGCGAAATTGTCGTGCCCGAGTCTATTATTGTCGGAACATTATAATCAGATGCTGGCAGGCCTAATGGCTTGCCAGAGACTGATATACCCGACAGCTTTAAAAAATACAATGTTGGATCACGAGGATCAGACAACATTGGAGTAAACCTATAAGCAGAATGTGAGCTAATTGTCCCACCGGATAGAAATCCTCCACTGCCGGTTTTTCCCAACAGCGTAGCCGTTGGGAGACAGTAAGCAAAAACTTTGCCATATTTTTCGGACAATTGAGAAAACATAGATAGCTCATTTTTCGCCAGGCCGACTAGGCCGATCGATTTTCCGAATAAACCATCGTTATCTTGTCCACATCCAAACACGAAATTAGGAAGCGATTCTGTCCCCAATGTTAACGAGTCTTTGCTCAAATATCCAACTGAGAAGGATTGATCCCCGTATGTTGCTGTGTAGAGACATGTGTTTGAAGATGTGCACATAGGACTATTGAGAGTGGCATCTTTTAAGAAAGTGCACTGGTTAGCGGCACACGATAGCTTTTGGTACGTGTTGGAAGCAGAGGGATCGAAACGTGAGCCGATTTGTGGATGGCAATAGATCGAACAGGGCTCGCATTGGATCCACGAAAACGAGCTGCCCGTGTCAACGACTACGATATGGTAAGTTGGTGGTGTTCCAATTCCTATTTTTGTGTAGTAATTTGTGACACCGATCGATTCTCCGGGATTCAGGGGAACGCTGACGGCGGATTTCCCGTCGAACGATTTTGTTGCCATTGGTGCTGTCAGGTTATTCTTCTTGGTGAGTCTTGAGTTTAAAAACTTAACACGAGCAACGTCGTGAGAGAGCGCTTCGGAGAAGGACGGAGTTGTCTGAAGTGAATCGGGGCCGTGTCGACCGATATGATACAAAGGTAGGTGCAACGATTGATGTTTGGACTGATCAAATTCTGCAAGATATTTCAGATTAGTAAAAGATCATTAGTTAAAGATGATTTTCAAATATAAAAATATATATAGTTGCTTTTCTGCAAGTTTTTTATTGTGTCGTGGATTTTAAGGAAACATGCCTTGGTTTACTCTAATTGACGATGTTCCTGCAAGAAAGAGAGCAAAGATTAGAGAGATGAGTAGCTTCATTTTCAGTAAGACTACTTAGAAGAAAGAAGTGTTTGATGCTGCAATTATTTTTGGGTACAACAGGTAGAGGATTTAAAGCAAAAATATATTTTGATTGTTAACTAACTATTCATTAGGCTGTGGTTTGAGGGGCCGTTGTAAACTGACTCGTGAGGTTCTCATTACAGCTTTAAGTTTAGATAACTACGTTCGCGGTTGAGGCATCTATTTTGTCTTAATTTAGGGACCCATTTTTATTCACTTGATTGATAACAATTTGGATTCTTCATTTCGCATGGGGATGCGTCATTTTATACGCGCTGTATAATTATAATATTAGAATACTTGATGAACCGTAAAAGGAGCAGATTTCGACTTGGATTCAGTGTTCTAAAATACACTAGGCACTAAGCAGGCCGTAGACTGGGGTCTAAGCAGGTTTAGGCGGGTTATAAATAGGATTAGACCCCATAGGGCCCAATCGAAAGAAAAAAAAAGTAGCCGACCAAAGGGAGCCTAACGCCTATGGGGGAACTAGACATGGATTTTTCGAATAGTGTTTGTATTGAAGATGTCTTCGTTAGTAATTATGATTAACCTTGTAGTTTATTCTTCCACGTCGATCTTGATTTCCTGTGACTGATAACCTTATTAGTTTTACTTTATTACGTAATTAAAGAAAAAGAAAGAAACTGGTAGCTAACAAGTCACATGCAAAGTGTCTATCAAAGTCTGCTTCAAATTAATTGCATAATGCTTATAATTTCCATGATTTAGACCTTTATATGGGCCCTTTTAACCCAAGTGATTCGTTAAAGATGGCGAAAGTGGACGCACTGGAAAATCGAGAAAGAAACACGGCAAAATAACTCATAATTGATAGCATAGCCAGAAAGAAGCGAAGGACCTAAAAGTCAAGGAATCTGTTATATTAAGGTCTAAATTTGAGTGATGCATTGTCACAATCTTCTTTTTTCTCTTTGTAACTTCTATTGTACAAAAAGAATGAAATAATAAGTAAGTTTAGTTTATGGTAAAGACGTTAATAACAAAAAAAGTGAAATTAAAACTTGTTTACAGGAGCTGTCTTTAATAAACCAAGTGTTGCTGGGGAGCAGGTGGATCCAGGATAAGCAATTCTAGTATGTCCCAACACTATCGAATTTGTTCTGTTGCGACAGCACGAGCCCTTCATATATGGTTACTTGACCTGTCATAAAACGTCACAGTTTATGGATGAGCAAGACAAATAACAATAATACTAAGGGATGTGACCATATATACTAATACTACCCTTCCAAGTTTAGCCTAATTACGAAGTTATCTTTTAAAATTAAAATTTTCACATATGTTTACAATTTGCCACTTCGAGGGTTGTTGAATGGGGTAATTTACATAACAAATACAAACCTCAGCCGAATATTTGTAACGCCTCAAGAGAGTATTTGTAATTTCAAATGATAACGGGATTTTTTTTAATTAGACTAAGCCCCTGGATATTTTTGTAACTATCCTAATAATAATAACAATAGTAATAATATTGCATGTATTGATTCATAGGAGATTATCATCCGTCTGGCAGTTTATTTCTCATGAGCCTCGCTCACCATTTGCTAGTAACTGATTTTCCCAGCAACTTCTCACTCATACTCAGCCATCTTAGTTAGCAGTTACAACCTGTTCAAACCAAATCTTCATTTATGTAATCTTAAATCAAACACCACCCTGAATAAGAAAAACCAGTAAATATAAGTCTCAACATGTTGATACAATCGAATTCCAAAACGGAATCTGGATATCTATTAGCAAATTATGATCGTCGGAAAGCATTGCTATCAGTGGCCGATCTTCCCTGTAGATAATGCGTTCGACGGCGCACACTCTCCTCAATGGTTAAGCTTCCTCCCTTCTCAGCACCATAGACGCTTTTTTGAGTAGCATCCAGGAAGTTTCTTCCTAAAGATGCACGATCGTGAATAGCTTCCTTAGCATCACTGTCTGCTGCCTTCTTTAGCCGTTTAAATCTTTGCTGCTCATGTCGTTCAGCATCCATTTGCATCTCCTTAGCCTAGCAGCTCTCTCTTCTTCAGAAAGTTTAACAGAATTTCGATGCCTGTTGTTTGACTCGCTCCTTGGTGGCTTACCAGAGGAGTCAAAGTGGCTTCGGGTTTTTTCATGCCGTTCTGAAGAATTTTCTTTACGTTGTTGAGAATCGTAATAACTATTCTTACTTTTCTGTTGATCATCGCTTTTCTCATGCTTGGTGTTAGGAGCGCCACTAGGTCTTCGGTCTTTGTGCTCTTTCTCATAATATTTCTCTTTCTCATAATATTTGTTTCTTCGAGCATCCCGTTCACTTGTTTCTTCATCAGAAGTATGGGCCCTCTTACTTGAAGGCTTGTCGGATTTGGAACCCTTGTGATGACTCTCTCTTTGTTTTTCCACAGTCAAAGCAGCATCCTCATTGTCGGTGTCATTTTCTGAAGATGAATGTTTCCGATGTTTAGACTTCTTATGATGCTTTTTCCTCTGTTTCTTCACGTCCTTGTCCTTGTCCTTTTCTTTGTCCTTTTTTGCTTCTACCTGGAAAAGACAATTGGCCAAAATCCATTACTATTGCGTAGTGATTGAGAGCACAACACATAGCATTACATTCCACAAGCTTCCAAAAGGGTTTCACAACATATACATCACAAGCCTCGCCAACACTTCCAAGACATCTTTGAGTGTACATGATAAATAATAAATCAAGAGCACCACGAGGTCCCAACACACATGTATAAAAAAAATAGGGTAATTATAGGGTCGAGCATCTGCTGCTACTACGCAACAATTGGTACCAGAACAAAGCTTGTAAGGTTGTGTTTTCAAAAGACATTTTCCAACTATTCTCGAATGAGTTTATGTTTGTAAATGGAAGTTCTCAGTAAAATGAAGTCATTTTTAGTTTTCACTTTTTTATGGAAATATTCTTTTGGAAACACAACCAAACAATTTTTCACTATGATCACGCAGATTCATGTCAAAAATACATTTCAAAGACTATTATTTTCATTTCCAAACATGTACCATAAAAAATTTCAGCCAACAAACCAAACATATTCGCAATTCTCAAACGAAAATCAATACGTTTGAAAATTCATTTTCCAACACTAAAAACTAGAAACTGGAAACTGGACTTGGAAATACATATCCACACAAGGCCTTAGTGGTTCAATTTCCAGGAGGAGCAACTGGGCAGAGGATGGGGCTATTATGGGCCTGTGAGGCACAATTGCCTTTTAAGCAGATTACAGTCATAATGTGACGCCTTTGGTGTTGTACAGTTCAAAGATTTGAGTGGCACTATTTCTGCCAAATATGATTTTAGTATAGTGGCAGGCCTCGGTCCTACAATCTAGACCAAAAAGGCCTGGTCCCAAATAAAAACATTTTTAAGGACTTGGGTCTAAATGATATTGAACACAAAAAGGAATCTATCCTCTCTAAATTCCTCAAGGTTTAAAATAGATGCATTATCCAACTCATTTTCCAATCATGCATTTCCAGACAAAACAACAGACGGGGATCAACTAAAACAATCATATGGCAAGCTGCAGAATAAAACAGCCTTGATTGTGGATCCCTTCAGATCTCACATGAGGACAAAAGGATAGTCAGTGCCTCTCAGTCAGATCCACAATTTCCATAAATGTACAAACCAACATCCCTCCTCGCCCAGAAACCCCAAATACTCATGCCAGAAAGATAGCCCTCAACAGCCATCACATCAGCATGAGGAATGAATTGCATACAATTGTGCTTGTATGAAGATACTTTACTTTTCTAGAATATATAAAAGATCTGGAGGCAGAAGGTTATGAAATGATACCATCTTTTTAGAACCGCCTAATCAAACTCTTCACAGACAGAATAGAACAAGTCCTGATGATACATCCCCACACAAATGGACATGAAAAAACTGATGAAATTTGATGCTAGAAATGAGGAAGTTCCGCCATTGGACTCCATTACCAAAAACGATTTTGCCTTACTTATTCCAAGAAAAGGATAAAAGTATAATAGAAAGGCCAAAGAAATCAAAAGATATAACCAACAGGTGTGGAAAACAAAGGGAGAAACAGTTCACCATGCTATCCTTCAATTTTTTATGTGCAACAACTTCTAATTCATGTAAGCAGACTGCTCACAGATGGGCTTGGATGACTATTTCATAATTCTGTTGCTGCAAGGAGAAACATCCTGCTGTACCCTCTAATTACAGCCATCAACCACTGAAGGTCCCGTTTTACTACTCTAGCTAAAGCTTTGTAAATATCAAACCTGGGTCATAGTTCATGGCAAACTTCCTGTTGTTTACCATGGCAGTAACCCTTTAGCTATGCAAAATTTTCTAAGCAAGTTTGGTGATCTCAGTATTTTTAACTAAAAACTGGCACTGCAACCACTCATTCAATCCACATGCATAAACTAAAGAATCATACTGGCTATACTGGACTTACAGATTTTCGAATCATGGCCATCTGGACGGGGTTATTCTTGACACGAGCAAGAGCTTCCTGTTCTCTCTGCCGGATCAAAAGCAAAGGATCCGAATGAAGTTTCCTCCACGCATCATTGGCCGACTGCGACTTCTCCTCAAACAGTGCTCCCGGCACTGCTGATTGCTGCAATTACAATCACCATTTACCCCAACCAATTAACATTCCAAACCAAGATTAAATTTTCAAAAGAATAATCACAACATTATAGAAAAACTCAATCGTCAATCAATTAAGTACCTTTGCAGAAGCAGATGATGATGCAGTCGTCTCCGGGTCAGTCTTCGGTAAAGATTCAAGCGACTTGAAACTAGAACTCCCCTTTCCCACAGCTAAACCTGAATCGTACAAAAATCCAAACGCTCTTGCTTCCTGAAAAAAATTAAATTTATAAAAATTGGTATCGTAAGCATAAAGCCCTAGTTCAAAACCCTAAATATAAATAAATTGGGGGAAAGGAAAAAGTTTAAATTACGGGATAAGGCCGGCTTGTTCTTGAAGCTGGCGAAACTCGGCACGCTCTCGTTCCTCGTGGATCTGCTTCCGGAGCTCTTCCAATTTTCTCTGCTCGGCTTCGTGCTTTTGCTCGGCTTTCCACACATTCTCGATGTTGCGGAGGCTGCCCGTGTGCCATCCCTTCTTGTTTAGAAACTTCAGCGCCATGGATAAACGATTGTTTTCCGACTACAAAATGGTGATCGGCGATTTTGTGCTCTGTCTTATTCTGAGTTCGCGCGGGATTGAATAAAAAACGAGAGTGCCGGATTTGTTTCCAATACAACGGCCTGGAGATTGGCTATTATCGTCGGCTCGTTTTTTACTTCCCTTGATTTCTCTTATTTTACTTTTTTAATTTTTAATTGGGACATGTTTCCTTGTTAAGTTTTAGATTTTTTTTAAATATCTAATAATTCCAAAAAATAAAAAAAAAAACGACATAAAAACATTTGGATGGAGGGATTTGAAATGAAAGGATTTCAAACCGTTGGATTTGAAATCCACATCTTGTTTGGATAATATGAATTTGTGTAGGTATTTCAAATGCATCGTAAAATTTGATAAAAAAAAAATTAAAAGCTCTATTCATTTTCTTAATTGACATTTAATAAAAAAAATTAAAACTATAATCTTATTATTTTATAAATAATTATAATTCTATACACTAATAAAAATATGAATATATAACTTTTGTTATGTGTGAATATGTGTGTGCGAGAATAGTGCGTGTGAATATGTGAGAGAGAGCATGTATGAGTGTGTGTAGTGTGTAAACGTGTGCAGTGGGTGTAAGTGTGCGTAAATGTGTAGTGTATGTGCAGTAATAAATCAGTATGTCTAAATGGTGCAGTGTGTGTGTGGAGTGGGTGTAAGTGTGTAAATGTGTGTAGTGTGTGTAAATATGTGTAGTGTGTGCAGTGTATATAACTGTGTGAATATACAAGTGAGCATAAAGGGGCAAAAAAAATGAATTTCAAATGACTAGATTTTGGAAAGGATTTAAAATGAACTAAACTTAAAGATGAATTTGAATCCATTAATTTGGATTTATATGTAAAACAAGAGTGTAGATTTAGCTAAGCATTTCAAATCCCCTCCCAGATCCCCCATCCAAATGTACCTTATGAAATTTGACGGCAATAACAGTATAATTCCAAATGTACCTAAAACTTATGAAATTTTAATATAATATACTTGTACGTACTAAATAACGAACTTTTACCGTCCCATATTTAACTAACAGAGGTTGTTTGCAGTGACATTTGAATGAAAAAATAAACGACTAGTGGGGGATTGCATACAGTGACGGAGCTACAACCGTGCCCCCGTAAGTTTTTTTTTTTCTATTTATTATTTAATATAACATTATCCTAAAATTATAATTTATAAAATATTATTAACATTATAATATTATAAATTAAAAAAAGTATTATATAATATTATTAAGAAAAGTATTAATAATGTTATATAACATTTTTAGTGTGATATAAGTTTATAAAAACTACATATTAATTATGTTAAAAATATACAATTTGCCTCAATTAATTATTTTTGATATAGTGTATAATTGTATTTATTACACTACAAGAAAAAATCAGTTTATCTATAGGTAAAATATTAAGATAATTCTAAAGTGTAGGTAAAATCGTTGTAGATAAATATTTATCTAAAAAATCTAAAACTGTTGGTAAATACCTACAGTATTTCTATCGGTAAATTTAAAAACTGTCTGTGATTTGTCAGCATTATTTGGGGGAAAATATTTTTTTTATTATGTCGGTATTCTGTGGGTAACTGTAAAATTTAGTGAAATTTAGTGATAAAATCATTTTTGTCGGTAATTATGTAGGTAAATTGAAATTTTCTTGTAATGTTATGTGCCCCCTGTCACGGGCCTAGCCATTTCGGCCCCCCACACGATGCCCGCGCGGAGCCCCGGTCCACCCGGGGCCAGCCTATCCCTCAGGACAACCACTGGTTTCGCCCTGCCTTGGGCTCATCAGGAATGCGGCTCCAGCATCCGACCAGTTTGGGTAGGGATGGCCAATTCCCTTCTTCACCGTCAAGTCCACGACTAGCGACAAGCTCCCCGAATTTAACCGGGTAGGCCTGCCTGAACATCCGAAGGGTCATGTACACGTACCCACAAACCAGCCGACTGAAGCCACATACAGTCATTCACAGCACAATCCACCAGTAGTCATAGCGAAAGACACCCCAATGTCACGGGGCGTGACACCCCGCTTGCATATCAATTGCTTAAGATTGCGTTACTGATATCCTAGCATCTTCCAATTCTTTTATTTTCTTCTTTCTAGTTTCTCTATCTTTTTTCGTTATCTCCTTTTTTTTCCTCGCTCTTTTCAGGCGACACATCCTTCCATTTGTATCTGCTTGTGGGAATGAAAGTGAAAAAGAAAAGGAGGTCATGATTCCTTCTGCTACAGTAGGAAAGATTAAGATTTTTTAACTGCAAAAACTGCTTACCAGTTCGTTTCTGGAAATTGTATGGATATTTTCAGGAGTCCGTGATGTCTATGATTTACAAGTAATAACAAATAACTATTTTACATGGATGCCAAAAAAATCTTTCACGATGCTTTCTACTGCAAATTTGAATACACTTACACACACAACTTTGTGGGGTATAAAGAACAGCAAAAAGAATAAAGAATTTCTTGCTGAATTTTTTGCTCATAACTTCTCCGCACCTCATTGGAAGCTATGGTATTTCTATGAAGTAGCTTCACTCTCCTGGGGTTGATGGTGGTTAAAATGATGCAATTGCATTAGAGTTCCCCTTAGGCTGCATTCCTTCACCTGTTAAAATAAATGTAAAAACTGGTGATCCCAAAAAACTTTGGGGACAAGTCATATTTGTTTTATTCTACACCCGAAAAAGGCAAACTATTATTTAGAGCACTCCATAAGAACAAAATCCTTTGAAGAATGGGAAACAAATATCAAGGAAATAATGTATAGAACTCAGGAGAAAATATGTCTACCTGCGATGAGTAAGTCTTGGATAGCAGATAGCCACACTCCTCAACGTGAGCTTTTTCTCCGCCAACCATCCTAGCTAGTTCCGAAATTGAGATATCCATTTCTTCAGCCTGCGGTCAAGGAAAAGGAATCAATTTGGATTTCGTATAAATACATCACTCAAGACTTCATGAGTTTACTAGTTCACAAACTTTCTGCCTACTCTCATTTATATTTTTTAGGCTCAAGGAGCGTCAACATATATGCTTTCCAAACAACGGAAATTCACCCGACTTCAAAAGAGTTGGCACTTAATCTTATGGGATAAACACAAAAACCACCTCTGAGGTTTAGCCTAATTAAAAAAAACTCCAATTATCTTTGAAAATTACAAACACCTCTTTGAGGTTTGTATTTTACCTAACAAATATGCCTTCTTGACGGTGCAATTTGTTAAATAGAAACAAATATCAATGGTATATTAGTAATTTGCGTTTTTTATAATTAAGTCAGACTTCTGGGGTAGTTTTTGTAATTAACCCTAACCTTATTGTCAAATTAGTAAGAATTATAGTTTCTATCCATTTCCTTCAGCAAAACAACCACTTAAACAAATGGGAACGGAATGGAAAATAATCTTGATATAAAATTAATTAGATGTCCAGTAGTTATCTTACTTTCTGGAAAAATCTGTGAATATGAGAACCTATCAACTCAACAACTTTGATAGCCGAGATTAGAGCCTCCCCTAGCTGTCCAGCATCAGCCTGGAAAAGTTTTTCCTCATTGATCAATTGATCAAATAAAGACAGCAAATAATGGATTTTATACAATGGAAATCCATTGGGAAAATTGGCTACAATTGAAGAGAATGGGCAGAGGAAATCTCACCCGCACTTCCGCGCTGACTGGAAGTCTGACTGACGAAGTGAGCAATGCATGCGTAGTGCCCGACAAAGAATTTAAGTAATCTTCTTCCAGAGCAGACCACTCATCAAGATATGGCATCTGAAGGACAATAGAATTATAAAAGTGCAGAAAGAAAATAGTCATCAGACTCGCATTTTGCATATCTTGGTTACAGAGCAAACAATAATGACTGAGAAAAAATGAAAATCGTGAAAATGAATCAGGCAGCTATATGTATCTTTTTTCTTTTTCTTTTTTGAAAATAAAGTTTTAGATCTCCTTCTTCTTTCTTAATTGCACTTGGAAAAGAAAGATTGAGTAGTGAAATGAAAATGAGAAGCAGAAATTAATGTGATCGCTAATTGGGAAGACCTAAAACGAGGAACGGCATCCATTGGAGTAAAAATAGATGTGAAAAGAAGACTTTCTAGATTACAATGAACTAAAGTTCTTATATCGCATTATATGTTTGACTGCTGAATCCATCTAAAATAGTTAAAATAGTGCAATCTTATGCAATATAAACAATGAAAGGTCTCACTTTGCAATGCACAAGTGACAAACAAAAGAACCTCAAAGCATAAGTAACTTAGCAAAAGTTCAAGGCATAATCAATACAGTAAGTCTTACTTGAGCATCGACAATAGTGGTCAAAGTTTTTATTCCTCGAAACACTGCAAATTCATTGCGTTTCCTTTTCACGTTTTCACGTATTTCTGATATCTTGCCTCCAAGAGAACAAAGTTTTTCTATAAGGAAGAAAAAGAGGGTAAATGATATGCGATAAAATCTAAAAGAACTAACAACTGTTAAGTATTTCACATTGTAGAGCAAATTTAGAGAATATTAAAGAGTGTTGTCTTTTAATGTACTAGATTGTAGCAAACAATAATATTCAAATTGATCGAGTCACTGCCACACAAGAATTTAAAAGGGAGAATGATTTATTATCTGGAAAACAATACTACTTTCAATGAGTAACTCAAACTATTTAAATAAACATCTTCCATCTCATATTAATACTAACAGGACTGTGCATACCAATCAGCAAGCCATGTCATCCAAAACCTACTTCAAAATGCTAGTTCTTTGAAAAGCTACAGACTACATTATTGATGGATTTGGATTTGAAAAGAGTATTTTTGAAAATGATTTCGAATGACTCCAAATGAGATGGATTTGAAATCCACCACAATGACTTAAAAAATTACTCAAAATCCATTTTACAATGATACCATCTAACAAGCTCAATGGTTTGTTATTATGGATTTGAAATCCATAACTTTAAATCCATCAATCCAAATGGAGGCATAGGGATCAGTGATAAAGCTGCAAAGAAGAAAAAATGGCAACAAACCTCAGCTTCCTGTTTCTGAGCATGAAGGGAGGCCTCTGCTTTTGCATTCGCAAATCGCCATTGCAGATAATAATTACTTAACATCTTGAGAGAATGCACATCTTCGTGATGATTAGACACCTTCCTTCCTTTCCTCGCGTCTAATCCAGACCTCATACAGGACGAAGGATGTGGAGGCAGGGAAACACCTCCCCCCATCTTCACAGAAGACGAAAAATTCATCGAACGCACACAATCACCCGTAGACTTGCTAGGGTTTTCAGATTTCTTCTCTCCAAGCCATTTATCCACATCTGGCATAGAAGACCGCATACAAAGTGGCGAGTTAGGGCACGAAGAACTTCCCTGATTTGAAGCTGTAGTGCTACAGGAATCGGAACTGGATGTCGAAATCCTAGATAACTGCTCTTCCGCATCGGAGGTGGCCACTTGCAGTAACCTCGCCGCTGTAGTGACGGCGGAGCATCCGTTGCTGCTACTATTCAGTGAATTTGAACGGTAAATGCTACTCGGAACTTGCCTGTATCTCGACGGAACGACTCTCTCTGTACCGATTGCAATCGGTGTGTCAGGTCTGGACGAAACCCTCACATGAGAATGCTGATGATCTTTGGATTCGCCGTTTTCTTTAGTATGCTGCTTTATTCGTTGCTGGTGCTGTGTTCTCTGTACAGTTGATTCAGTTGTAGCAGATGATTTATCTAAGCTACGATTAGTTTCGGGGATAAGGTTCTCGTCGGTTTTAGAGGGTTGGCGTCGGTGAGCGGATTTGGAGCGCCGATCGGAAGTGTTTGGTGTAGGGATTGGGGTTGAATTGGACTGGATTAAAGGGGACATGAATCGAGAACTGACTTCTCTCACTCTGGGCCGGCGCTGGGGGAGCGGCGGCACCGCCGTTGAGTCGGCAATTGTTCCACCGGTTTGGTCGGCCATTTTTTCCCTCAGCTCCCTCAAATACAGAACAGGAGACTTTTATCCGCCGAAGTAGTCTGGAGATTGACGAATCTTGAAAACTCCTTCAATGATTTAGCAGTGATTGAAGTAGAACTAGCACTAAACCCCACTGTAAGAATCTGGCAGAAGAAAGAGAATTTTTTTGTAAAATTTCAAGAAAATAATTAAAAAAAGATTGGAAAAACTAGCCGTTGAAAAGTGTAAACTCTGACCGACGGATAACGGATCTGTAACTTTAGTATTCTATTTTTAGCAATATTTGAAAAATGTTGGGTAAATTCTGCCCGATTGGACGGTTTAAATCGATATGAAGGTATTACACTTGCTTTTGACCTTTATTTCACTCACGGGTGAGCACATAGTGACCCTTTTTTTTGGGGGTGGGGCTATTCGCCCTCCATTTTTTTCTTAATACGCTCCCTCTTTAAATTTTAATACATCTTCTTCCTATTATACCTTTTTTCAAAAAAGTAAAAAATAAAAAAAAGAAAAACTTGGAAAACATAAAAAGCCCCACCACGACGGCTGCCTCCACACCACCTTCGCTACCCCCACCACCCTCCACCACCACCATCATACAAAAACAACTAATATCTCGAACTTGTTCATTTCGAAAAAGGTGAGAAGAAACGGGAAAAAATAGATTATAATAGTGGAATTTTTGTAATTTGCTACCCAACTAAACGGAGAAACAACAAGTAGGATGAATATCTTGAACTTCTTCATTTCGAAAGAAATTCGTCCCACTATATCCAATGGTTCAAATTACACAGTCATAATTCTTGTGACTCAGATTCTCAGATCGAACAAGAAGAAAAAAATAACAGAGAGAAGGCTGAGCGGAGGTCCGACAACACCGCCACTGTTGTACTCTGCCGCCGCCGCCGCTGAACTCCGCCGCCGACGCCGCTGTTGCACCATGATGAGTTATGAATTAGGATGGGGAAGATGTAAATCAGGGTTGGGAAATTAGGATTTTATTTGGGGGAAAGGGGTAGAATTGGGATTTAAAAAAGGCGTGGGTGTATAAAGAAAAAAGGTTGGTGTGAATAGCACAACCCTTTTTTTTTATAAGTACAATTGAGGATAGTAGAATTTGGGACACACGCATTTGTACGGGATCAAACCCCGATTAACCATTCTTACAATACACACTTTGCAATTAGAGCACAAAGTTGATCACATATGTACATATGACTTTACGTACATGTTAGTCGTGTTCTTTACATTTCAAAAACACTATATTGATTTCATTTATTTATATTAAGTGCTACAATAAATTAATAGTGTACTTGTACTTGTTAGGCATGGCCACATTACAATTTGAACTCAACAAAATGAAATTTCAATTCAGCCGAATTGCTTAGATCGATATATGCCAAATTAAATCAAAAATAAAAAATCCTCTTTAATACTGTAATGTTGTGAAAGAACTCTCATGTAGGGTTCAACATGTACTTTGATTGGTCTGGTTTGGGAGACCTGCCACTAGGCAATGAGGGGGTTAATTTAGTACGGGTAGACCTACCTCCATGGTCTAATATACTTGGATGGTTAGACCTACCTCTGTGGGAAGACCTCCATGGGTAGACCGACCTCCATGGTCCAACATATCTCCATGGGAAGACCTGTCTCCAGGGTTAGACATGTTTCTATGGGAAGACCTGCCTCCAGGGTAAGACCTGCTTCTATGGGAAGACCTGCCTCCAGGGTTAGATATGCTTCTATGGGAAGACCTGCCTCCAGGGTAAGACATGCTTCTATGGAAAGACATGCCTCCAGGGTTAGACATGCTTCTATGGGAAGACCTGCCTCCAGGGTTAGACCTGCTTCTATGGGAGACCTGCCTCTAGGGTAAGACCTCCATGGGTAGAGCTCCCTTCATGGTCCAACATACTTCGATGGTTAAACCTACCTCTGTGGGTAGACCTCCATGGGTAGACCTACCTCCATGGTCCAACATACCTCAATGGGAAGACCTGACATGCATTAAATGTGCAAGACACATTATGATGTGACATAAATCATAAAGATGGTAAGACCTGACATGCATTAAATATGAAAGACACCTTATGATGTGACATAAAACATAAAGATGGTAAGACCTGACATGCATTAAATGTGAAAGACACCTTATGATGTGACATAAAGCATAAAGGTGGGAAGACCCGACATGCATTAAATGTGAAGGACAACTTGATGTGACATAAAACATAAAGGTAGGGTAGACCTACAAAGAAGTAACTCTAAAGTATGGTAGACCTACATAAAAATAACTATAAGACATTATAAAATGGAGTAAAATATCATCATCTAGGGGACTTTTTCCTCTGATACATTCAGTCTTTTTCATATTTTCTTTGATACACTTGATATACACTCTTTTTCCCGTAAAAAACTAACTTGATCGTTGGAGTGCTAACGCCGGAGTTATCTCCGGTAGTCTTTTGCAGGCTAGCTAAAGATCAGGTTGGAACTTTGAGAAGATCTCCCCCCAAGAGACCTTTTCAAATGGCGCCGTCTGTGGGAACATTTGAGTTTAAGGCGTGAGAAAATTGGTTATCTGATAAAATTCTCGAAGCTTTATTTCGGCAGCTGGCAGATCTCCACAGGTTGTCGTTAAAGATTCTTCAGAATTCATTGATGGGTTGCCGAGTTGCCGCTTCTCCGGCCAAAGGTAATTATTTTTCTTGCCGAGAAAACCAGGCGTCAAGCTGAGATCAAAACCAACTAACTGCATAACTTTTGCCGGTGGCTCATCCGTAAAACGACACCATTTCTGCACCTTGGGCCGCGATACAATGGTAGAATCATGGAGTGTGAACATATCCGTACACTCAGAAGTGTCATCAAGCTCCGACGGACAACCGAGAAACTTGGGAATCAGCTTCAATGCACCGCTGCGGAGGACGGTCTCCATCGCCGCTTGGCAGACGTGCCGATTTTCGGTCCACAGAAGCTCCATGGCATCATTAACCGGTACATTGTTCTTCTGGCGGCATCAAACAACGGACTGAAAAAAGGGGGTTAAAGTTTCTTGAGTAGTTAACTAGAGTTGGGTTAGTTGTGACAAAAGAAGGTTGTTGTTCTCAAGTTTCAATAAGAGCAAGTGTCGCAAATTAATGATGTGAATCTCTCGAGGTACAAGCATTAACTTCATAATTATTAGAAAATATGATTTTAAAAGTTGAAAATTGAACACCACATTTTGTCTTACAAAAAATGAATATAGATTACGTGTAAAGTTTCTTAGTTTTTATCCATTGTTTAGGCCTCATGCCCCTTTATTTCTTGAAATACGTACTCAACAGTAAGATGTCGGGACTTCGCTTAAATCAAATTGATGAGCCTTTCTTTTTTATTGTGTAAATGTTGGCATGGTTAAAGAAATAACTCCAATGGGGCTAGTTTGATTTGACTTGCACGGTAAATATTTAAAAATTGGTGAGAATAATTTGTACGTTATTGAAAGCTGGTATTTATAGAAATAAGAAACGAGGAAAAGTAAATCGGAAAGTTGTCTTATCAGAGGCAACTATAAAAAAAAAAGAAAAACAAAAGGGGGGGTTGGGGTTGCGTTAACCAATTTTTAAATTTCAGGTATGCAAGACATTTTTGATTCTTAATTTTGGGGGAGTTGATTTTGACTACATAAAGTTTAATAATCACTTTCTTAATTTTATGAATTGCTTCCTGTGTTTCAAAGGTAATTACGTGATAGATTTGAAGAAGGTCGGATCAAATTGAAGGAGAATAGATAGTCATTCGAGTCGACTCACCGACATACGCAATGGTTTATGAATTGACATACTTAGACGAGTCAAATTGATTTCTGATTCATCGAGCCTTTTAAACCCTGAGGAGTAGAGCTGAGCTCTAGCTACCTTGAGCTCTTGGGAAGAATTTGAAATTCAACCCCTGAGTGAACTATCAAACCCCTGAGGAGATTTAGCAGAGCTCTACCTCAGGTCCCTCGGGAAGAATTTGAAATTCAAACCCCTGGCTCAACTATCAAACCCCGAGGAGTTTTAGCACGGCTACCTCGGGTCCCTCAAGAAGAATTTGAAATTCAACCCCTGGGTGAACTATCAAACCCTGAGTAGTCGAGCTGAGCTCCTACCTTAGGTACTATCAAACCCCTGAGGAGTTTTAGCTGAGCTCTGCCTTAGGTCCCTCCGGAAGAATTTGAAATTCAACCCCTGGGTCAACTATAAAACCCCTGAGGAGTTTTAGCAGAGCTCTACCTCAGGTCCCTCGGGAAGAATTTGAAATTCAACCCCTGGGTGAACTATCAAACCCCTGAGGAGTTTTAGCAGAGCTCTACCTCAGGTCCCTCGGGAAGGATTTGAAATTCAACCCCTGGGTCAACTATCAAACCCCTGAGGAGTTTTAGCAGAGCTCTACCTCAGGTCCATTGGGAAGAATTTGAAATTCAACCCCTGGGTGAACTATCAAACCCTGAGGTGTTTTAGCAGAGCTCTACCTCAGGTCCATCGGGAAGAATTTGAAATTCAACCACTAGGTGAACTATTAAACCCTGAAGGGTAGAGCTGAGCTCTAACTACCTTAGGTCCCAAGCTGTGAATTTGAAATTCAAGCTTGGGTAAAAATTATTAACCTCTGAGGGGTAGAGCTGAGCTCTAACCACCTTAGATCCCAAGCAGTAAATTTAAAATTCGAGCTTGGGTAAAAATTATTAAACCCTGAGGGGTAGAGCTGAGCTCTAACCACCTTAGGTCCCAAGCTGTGAATTCAAAATTCGAGCTTGGATAAAAATTATTAAACCCTGAGGGGTAGAGCTGAGCTCTAACCGCCTTAGATCCCAAGCAGTAAATTTGAAATTCGAGCTTGGGTAAAAATTATTAAACCCTGAGGGGTAGAGCTGAGCTCTAACCGCCTTAGGTCCCAAGATGTGAATTCAAAATTCGAACTTTAATAAAAATTATTAAACCCTGAGGGGTAGAGCTGAGCTCTAACCACCTTAGGTCCCAAGCTGTGAATTCGAAATTCGAGCTTGGGTAAATATTATTAAACCCTGAGGGGTAGAGCTGAGCTCTAACCACCTTAGGTCCCAAGCTGTGAATTCGAAATTCGAGCTTGGGTAAATATTATTAAACCCCGAGGGTAGAGTGAGCTCTAACTACCTTAGGTCCCAAGCTGTGAATTCGAAATTCGAGCTTGGGTAAAAATCATTAAACCCTGAGGGGTAGAGCTGAGCTCTAACTACCTTAGGTCCCTAGCTATGAATTTAAAATTCAAGTTGGGGTAAAAATTATTAAACCTCGGGGATAGAGCCGAGCTCTAACTACCCAGGTCCCTAGCTATAAATTTAAAATTCAAGTTGGGGTAAGAATTATTAAACCCTGAGGGGTAGAGCTGAGCTCTAATTACCTTCGGTCCCTAGCTAGGAATTTAAAATTCAAGATGGGGTAAAAATTATTAAACCCTGAGGGGTGTAGCTGAGCTCTAACTACCTTCGGTCCCTAGCTATGAGTTTGGAATTCAAGTTTGGGTAAAAACTATTAAATCTGGGGAGGTAGAGTTGAGCTCCAACTAATTCAGGTCTTTGGGAAATTTGAAATTCAGCATGAGGTGATTTGACAAATCGTGGTGAGCCAAGAGACCTGGTTTAGTAGAGTAGTTGGTTTTCCACTCCACCAGAGAGATTTATAGATCTACTCTGAAAAAGTGAGAGGAGTAGTTGATTCAGTCTAGTTCAGGAGACCTGCAGTTATTACTCCCAAAGTCTGTGCCTATCGCCCCAAACTAGGAGAGTAGATGGAGTAGTTAATTCGGTCTAGTTCGGGACACCTGCAATTGTTACTCCCCTAGTTTGGGCCGCAAACTAGGAGAGTAGAGGAGTAATTGATTCGGTCTGGTTTGTGAGACCTGCCACTGGGCAAGGAGGGATTTAATTTAGTACTAGTAGACCGACCTCCATGGTCTAATATACTTGGATGGTTAGACCTACCTTCCAGCATATCTTCATGGGAAGACCTGTCTCCAGGGTTAGAAATGTTTCTATAGGAAGACCTGCCTCCAGGATAAGACTGCTTTCTATGGGAAGACCTGCCTCCAGGGTTAGACATGCTTCTATGGGAAGACCTGCCTCCAGGGTAAGACCTGCTTCTATGGAAAGGCCTGCCTCCAGGGTTAGACATGCTTCTATGGGAAGACCTGCGTCCAGGGTAAGACCTGCTTCTATGGAAAGGCTCGCCTCCAGGGTTAGACATGCTTCTATGGGAAGACCTGCCTCCAGGGTTAGACCTGCTTCTATGGGAGACCTACCTCCATGGTCCAGCATATCTCCATGGGAAAACCTATCTCCAGGGTTAGACATGTTTCTATGGGAAGACCCGCCTCCGTGGTAAGACCGCCTCCGGGCTGGACATGCTTCTATGGGAAGACTTGCCTCAGGGTAAGACCGCTTCTATGGAAAGACTGCGCTCCCGGGGTTAGACATGCTTCTATGGGAAGACCTGCCTCCAGGGTTAGACCTGCTTCTATGGGAGACCTGCCTCTAGGGTAAGACCTCCATGGGTAGAGCTCCCTTCATGGTCCAACATACTTCGATGGTTAAACCTACCTCTGTGGGTAGACCTCCATGGGGTAGACCTACCTCCATGGTCCATCATACCTCAATGGGAAGACCTGACATATGGGAAGACTTGACATGCATTAAATGTGCAAGACACATTATGATATGACATAATGCATAAAGATGGTAAGACCTGACATGCATTAAATGTGAAAGACACCTTATGATATGACATAAAGCATAAAGATGGTAGGACGTGACATGCATTAAATATGAAAAATACCTTATGATGTGACATAAAGCATGAAGGTACATGCATTAAATGTGAAGGATACATTGATGTGACATAAAGCATAAAGGTAAGGTGGATCTGCAGAGAAGTAACTCTAAAGTATGGTAGACCTACATAAAAGTAACTATGAGACATTATAAAAGGGTGTAAAATATCATCATCTAGGGGACTTTTTCCTCTGATACATTCAGTCTTTTTCATATTATCTTTGATACACTTGATATATACTATTTTCCCTTAAAAACTAACTTGATCGTTGGAGTGCTAACGCAGAGTTATCTCCGGTAGTCCTTTGTAGGCTAGCTGAAGATCAGGTTGGAACTTTGAGAAGATCTCCCCCAAGAGACCTTTTCAATTCAGCAGAATTGCTTAGATCGATATATGCCAAATTAAATCAAAAATAAAAAATCCTCTTTAATACTGTAATGTGGTGAAAGAACTCTCATGTAGGGTTAAACATGTACTTCAATAGTAGAATGCTTAAAACCTAACTCACTTGAATAAAAACAAATGTCACCCTGTTTAAAACCAAAAGAACTAACGAAAATCCAAAATGAAACACTAACCATGACCACCAATCATACCCCAACTCCACAACCTAACTGTTAGAAAAATATCTTTATCTTGATTTTGATGATTTTGTTCAAATGAGATTTTAAACCAAAACAATGTCCCCAAATGTTGTCCAAATACTTCAAAACAATTTAAATGATTTTTACTAATTTTTTGAGGTATTTATTGAAATTTATTTTTGACAAAAATCGGACAACACTTCTGTTTCGAGGCCAATCAGTCGCCCTAGAGGACAACCCGTGTCTGAACTTTGAAAAATCAAAACAAAAAAATGAAACAGTAGCAAAAATCGGTCGACCCTAAGGCCGACCGGTCGGCCTCAAGGTTGATCGGTGCCTAAACTTGAGCAATTTGTCTAATTCACTTCTGTTTCAAGTTTTTAAGAGGTTGACCTGTCTATAGGGAGGGCGACCGGTCGAGGTCTTGGTCGACTGGTCCAACCCCCCTGGACCGGTCCAGCTCCTTGTTTAATTAGCCCAAATCTCAGATTTAACTTTTTAAACGTTCGAATTTTCAACAGGTCAACCGGTCGACCTATGATTTAGCAACATTCTATCCATTGTTGAGCTATTATCTGTCATGATCTACTTTACATTTCTTAACCATTTTGTAGATCTTTTGATCCTTCTTTTGTAGACAAAAGTGAAGATGGAGGAGCCTATGTTGGAGGTCCAATCTTGAAGGCTCTCCTATAAATAGATGAAGGCTTTGAAGGATCAATACAACAACAACAACACACGCATTAAAATAACAAGAAAAATTTAGCAAACTTCTTATTCTCTCTTGGCAAAATTCTTGTTGTATTTTTAAGCCTAAGTTTTACACTTGCACATCTTGAGTATTAGACTTCCTTCTTGATTACACTTGCACTTTTGAGTTGTAATATTTTTCAAACAAAGTGTAATCTTGATTGTAATTTTCCATCATCCAAAACAAGACATCCTTGTTAGTGTTCTTGTGGTAAGAACACACTTGGGTGATTTTAGGTGTTGAAGAGCGTGGTGCTCTTCATTGTTGTGAGAAGATTGTGGTAATCTTCATAGGTGGTGTTGTAAGAAGAGTGTGGTACTCTTCAAGGTAAAGGTTTGTATTTGTTTGGTATCAATAAAACTTTTTTCTTTTCGAAATCCATTCCGGACATACCGGGATGGTAGAGGATTAGGCCCAACCTATATAAATCATTGTGTGTTTATATTTCCGCACTTTTATTTTGGTCATCATCTACATATTCAAAAAAGATGGCATAAATCCAAAAATTGGAAAAATCTATTCACCCCTCTAGATTTTCGTAGCCACTTGGACTAGCACTAACCTCCTTTCCCAAAATGAAAACCCCACCCCAAAAACAGTTACCAAAAAACCAATCCCGATCTTAACATAATACCCCAGCTCCATGATGACAATGACATGGACCCAAACCCTACACCACGTCTCAGGAGAGTTACAGTTGTGAAAAAAACAGAGTTGGATATAGACAAGAGAATGAAGAAAAAATCAGATTACTTGGCAACAAGAGAAATCTTCTAGCAATTTGAAATTGACAGAGGTTGTGACTAATAAAAAAAGTCGCGAAAATGAGGTAAAACGTATTATGGAAAGTTTCACAACGGTCAAATCTCTTAAGTTGGAACTGTCGCTAGTTTGGGAACCAAGCGACAATTCGAGTTCTCTAAAAGATCCTACATATCGAGAATTCGGGAATAGTTTTTTTGATAGAGACAAAATTAAATGATTTTCGGATATCTCGTTTGAACTCCACATACTTTCATTTTAGTGGTTGCTTTGTTGTAAGCTGTGAAGGTGAGTTCTCGAATAAAAGAGGTCGATTGTGTGTAATGTGGAAAAGCCCTTTTATACTCTCTTTAGTCTCTTACTCAACCCACCAGTTAACCTTCAGGGTATCGAGTGAAGAAACTAATGAAATGTGGTAGCTAACATGCTTAAATGGATGGACGGAACAACAACAAAAATGAAAAACATGGCAATTTTTGAGAAACCTGAATCTTGGGGACAACTTATCGTGGCTATGTGTAGGTGACTTTAATCAAATCTTATGATTACATGAGAAACTCGGTGGTATATCTAAACCCCTCGCTCACATGAAAATGTTTAGAAATGCAGTCAATGATTGTGCGCTGACTGATTTCGGTTTTTTTTGGCATAATTTTACTTGGACAAATGGGCAAGCAAATGAGAACAACATCAAAGAGAGACTGGATCGAGCGTTAGCAACAGAGACGTGGAGAGATTTATTTTTGGGTTACCAGGTGGATCACTTATCGAGATTGCACTCATATCATGAACCATTGATTGTTCATATAGATAAAGCGTGTAGACGTTTCGCACAAAACAAGAAAAGACGTCGTTCAAGGTCGAGAGTATGTGGGCTGAACATAAGGATTATTTTGAGGTGATTAAAATGCCATGGACAGACCCTTTAGAACAAAGAAGTTTTGGTGATAAAATAAAAGAGTGTGGTATGGCACTTAAAGCTTGGGACAAAATACAATTGGGGGTGAATCGTGCAATAATACAGAAGTTGCAAGACTGACTTGAGAAAATTCAAGAATCCGCCCAGACATTAAGTAATTGATGAAGGAAAAAATTATTGAGGTTGCTCTTAATGAACAATTTATATGAACTATATAAATTGGAGGAAATCATTTGGCACTGATAAGGGTCTTTTTATGCATGTTTTATGTGTATATTTGAGTAGAATTCGAGTTATTTTATTGTTAGTTTTGTAAATTTTTGATTGTACATAGTTCATATTACTCCGAGGTGCTTTTATTGATGTAGATTGACCATTCGGGGCTAATTTTGGTGAATTTCGGACCATGGATTCATGTCAAAACATACCGGGGAGTTTAAGGATGCAAAAACGCTCGAAATTCCAAGCCAAACGCGTCATTTCGGGGCCTTTTTGGTCCAACACGGGCAGGGGTGTCGGGCAACACGGCCGTGTTCACGGGAGCTAAAAACTCGATTTTTTCGCACAAAACAGCCTCCGACACGGCCACCATCGTGTTCCCAACACGGCCAGTGTCCAGAGACACGGCCTGGCCGTGTTGGGAAGCACGGCCATGTCTCCCGCTTCCTGTGCGATAAAAACAAAGACGGCCCGGCCGTTCGGGGGCGACACGGCGTGTCCGGACCTCTTTTTGCAACTTTTCTTTGCGGAATTTGGGGAAAACTCACCAACCAACCCATTTTGGCCACTTTTGTACACTTTTAACACCCTATTTTGCTGAAACATGTCTCCATGTCCCCTCCTCATCACTTGAATACAAGAATTCACCAACCAACAAGGAAAATGGGGGTGATTGTTTAATAAAAGAGAGTACTATCAATGTATTGGTTGCCTATAAAAGCCGAGGTTGAAATTGGGAGAGGCATTCATTAGATACTCAGAAATATTCATTGTACTCATCTCATTAAGTAGAATTGGGATCAAGGGGTCTTGGAGGAGAAAGCTTGGGGCAATATTGAGAAGAAGGCTTGGAGCAACATCATCAATCAAGAAAGAAGTCAATTGAGATTTTGAGAAAGATAAGTACACCATGTCTACAATACTTAAATCTTCTTGTGTAATTTATTCTTTGGTCAAAATCATGTGTAGCTAAACTCCTAGTGTTTGAATGTAATGAACTCTAGAATGGATTTGTGATTAAGGTGTGTATGTTTTTAATAAAATCTTCATATTTTGTGTGATTCACTTATATTATGCTTCGTTCTTTCGAATTGATATATGCGCAATATTGATTTGAAGTTTATTTTTTATCCGGGAAATCGAGAGATTCATGGTGAAATAGAACCTATATAAGTGAAAAAGAGTTGCATGCAATCCTAGATATAGGACGACATAAATCTTCTGGATTAGGGTCAAACCTAATATGGGAATTCACAAATCGTTATAATGCTGTCTTGGGGGTTTTAACTAGAAAGAGATTTCAGTTAATCAACTTGAGATTAGAAGTTTTTCGCCTTGAGAAAGGGTTTAACTTAAATTGGGAATTTCTACGGTCCACAAGACATGAGATTTTATTAAAAGAGGTTGGTTTTTGCTTAAGGGCCTACGGTTGTATTTTAATTTGTCAAATCACAAAAACATTCTAGAGGGATTTATATTCAAACACATTTCTATCTCTTGATTTCTTATTGTACAAATCTTCCTTCATTTTTACAATTTATAATTTGTTTTCCTTTTTCATCAAACAAAAACTCTGAAAATTGTTAGATTAAATAACAAAAAGACGGTAATTATTAGTACTTACAATCCTCGTGGGAATGACACTCGGTACTCAATAATCTATACTATAAAACGATAGGTGCACTTGCCTACGGTTTTAAAGGTAGCTTTTGAGCCATCAAGTTTTTGGCGCCGTTGCCGGGGATTGTAATATTAAGAACACCTTATTTTTGTTAATTTAATCATTTTTTTATTTTATTTCATCATTTGTCTTTCTTTTTATCTATCTTTGTAAGTCTTGGATTACACTTATCCTCTTTATTACCACAGTGCATGCCTACTCGTCGCCGAATTTGGAAGCGCGACACCGCCGGTAGCAACACAGAGGAAAGTATTAATACAGACCACGAGGAGGATATTAACGAAGTCAAGAATCCCGATATGGCGGATGAACAACAAAGAACTATGTATGACTATGTCAAACCATCCATGGACGGCACGTCATCTAAAGATCGTAAGCCCATTTGTTGCCGCCAATAATTTTGAAATCAAACCGAATGTCATTCAAATGGTGCAACAATTCGCTCAATTCGACGGCCTACCAGGCATTTAAGATCCGAATAATCATATCGCAAATTTCCTCGAAATTTGCGATACATTCAAAATCAATGGGGTTCGATGATGCCATCCGCTTACGCCTATTCCCATTTACTCTTCGGGACGGGCTAAACAATGGCTAAATACTTTGCCAAAGGAACGATTAACGTGGAACATCATGGTTTAAAAGTTCCTTTTGAAATATTTTCCACCGGCCAAAATCGCACGATTGAGGAATGAAATCTCTTCATTCACTCAAGAAGATGACGAGACCTTGTACGACACTTGGGAGAGATTCAAAGAATTGTTGCGGAAATGCCCACATCATGGTCTTCCTATTTGATGCAAGTCCAAACATTTTACAATGGGCTACTCTCGTCAACAAGGCAAATGATTGATGCGCGGTCGGGGAACTCTTAATAACAAAACACCTAAGCCGCCAGGATTTGATTGAGGAATGGCCATGAACGGCTACCAATGGCAATCTATACGAGGTAAAACTAACAGTCGGTTGGTGTGTATAATGCAGATGTGGTAGTTACGCCGCCGACAGTCGAAGCTTTGACCCAAAAATCGACGATCTAGCGGCTCCTAAACCACCACCACCGCATGTTTTATCTTGTGAAACTTGCGGAGGATTGCATAATCATCAGATCGCCCACACACAATACCGCAAGTTCGAACGGGCCAATTACGTTGGGAATCAAGCCTTTAAATTACCCAAACAATCCTTACAACAACACATACAATCCTGGGTGGCGACAACATCCCAATTTTGGTTGGGGAAATCAAGGCCAACCACGACCTAATCCCAATCCTCGATCTACACACGTCTCCGGATTTCACCAAATCAAGGTAAGCTTAACTTGGAAGATCTTATAACAAAGTTTGTGCAATCAACAGATACCCGATTCCAAAGCGGTGGAAACATCTTTGAGAAATCAAGAGGCATCTATCCATAACTGGAAAATCAAATAGGCCGATTGCGAAGATGATTTCCGAAAGGCCACAAGGTAGTTTGCCGGGTAATACCGAGCCAAAAACTGAGGAGCACGTAAAGGCAATCACCATCGGTTTTCCACATGAGCATGATTATACCAATGCCGCCATGCGTAAATACGTGGAGGATGACATGCCCAAAGAAAAGCTCATGAAAAAGAGATTGCGAATACAAGCCCAAGATCCCTTACCTGAGTCTAACCGAAGAAGATAGAAGGGAGGACAAATTTGGTACGACTTGATTCTTTCAAACAATTACATGCCAATATTCCATTTGTTGACCCTCATTCAAAGCATATTAGGGATCTTAATGACATCATTCCTAGTGAAAATAAGCTTAACAAATTATCAAATGTGCGATTGAATGATAAATGTCCTTCCAATGAACTACCACAAAAATTTAATGATCCGAGGAAGCTTTATTATCCCTTGCACAATTGATGGTTTACTGTTGATAGGGCACTAGCCGACTTGGGAGCTAGTATCAACGTGATGTCTTATGAAACATTCAAACATGCGGAATTAAGTGAACTTAAACCTATTAGGATGGACATTCAATTAGCCGATAAATCGATTAAACATCCTAGAGGTATTGTTAAAGATGTGCTAGTTAAGATTGATAAATTCATATTCCCAGTTGATTTTATTATTCTTGACATGCATGATGATATAGAAGTTCCTTTAATTCTAGGGCGTCCCTTTTTGGCTACCGCTAAATCTCTCATTGATGTGCATGATGGAAAGCTTACTTTGAGAGTAGGGGGTGAACAAGTTATCTTTAAAATTCCTTTGAGAAATCCTATAAATGATACTTGTTTTCCTATAAACTTGATTGAGACAAGGATAAATGATTCTTTGCTTGATATGTCTTCTAATAAATCCTTGAAATTATGTGATGTTCAATGTGCAAAAGTTTCCACAGATGAATCCCATTTTGAGAATAACATGAAGAAAAATAGGACCATGAAGGTCAATTGTTCGAAAATCGATACGGGTGGCGATGTTGTTCAAAGAGATAAATTTTTTCATAAGTTCAAGGCTCCGCCCGATTAAATCTTCACATTTAGGTGAAATGGTCTAGCTATACGACGTTAAAGAAGCGCTACCCGGGAGGCAACCCGATGTTTGTGTGCAATTGTTTTCATTTTTTTTTTATTTTTTTTATTTTATTTCAAAACAATCACAAGTCCTTAGAGTCATTTTCAAATATAAAAAAAAAAACTCTTGAACATCTTCTTGGTTGTCCTAATTGGGAATATTTGAGATTTCACGGTATTCGAGTTGTGTGTTGCTTAACTTTGATTAGGCATGAAGATGCAGTTGAAGGTCCCGTACCAAAACAACCCAATGATCGCCCAACACCGATTCCACTATTGTAGTAAGGTCGTATTTTTCTTTTTCCACCTCTTTTATATCATTCTAATTTCTTTGCTTTTTGAGTGTTTGGTGTGTGTTTGTCCATTTCTTTGTTTCACATTGAGGACAATGTAAATTTTAAAAGTTGGAGGTGGGTACAATAACATTTTCGGAATGCTTGTATGCTTGTTTGTGAGAAATGTGTTTCTTATTTTTTATTTTTAACAAATTGAATGTTGCTAGTCAATAACTTGGCCCAATTATACCTACATTAACTTGTTAATTTGTGTTTTCAAGGTGAAGCAATTGATTGTCTAGGATAGATTGACGTGGATGCAGGTAAAATTTTGATGAGATTTCTAACACCATAAATACTTGATGTGTTAAGGCATATACGACGATACCTAGCGCTATGAACGTCTGAGAACTCGTGATTTAGTAGTGGTTAACGAGTTGTTAAACCAAGCTACCGGAAAAAAAAAAAAAAAAAAAAAAAAAAAAAAACGGACCAATCGAGGTTATACTCCTCTATTTGTTGTTGCTTAGTAACTAGGAGCATTCATGAGCCCCATGTTTGTCTTTTACGTAAAACGGCTACACGAATATGAGTATGGGAAACCACCCTAGGAGTGTTTGAACAGTAAATTCAAAATATAAACCTAGTGGAAGCATGTCTCTAAAGGTCCCAAAAAAAAAAAAAAAAAAAAAAAAGAGAACGAAAAAAAAAAAAGGAGAATGAATACTCCTTGACTTCTCATTCCAATAAAGTTCAAGAGGCTTGGTTATATGACTAATAGGCTAACTACAATGATCTATTGAATTCTTGTATTTTCATGGCGTTATTGAATTGAAGTTGTTCATAACTATCAAGATTTGTGGAGTGATGATTTCAAGTCAATAATGCCTCACGATATTACGATCTTTCTCTTGATCGATCGCTTTACAAAACTATATTTTTACTTAATGGTTAATTCAGTTGAGAAGGCCAAGAACTTGACCCGCTTATGTTCAATATGTTGAAAAAAATCATCTTTGTATGTTGTGATTTATCAATCCCTCTTTTTGATATAATGTTTTGCTTGAGGACAAGCAAAGTTCAAAGTTGGAGGTGGTTTGATAAGTGGTCTTTTTATGCATGTTTTATGTGTATATTTGAGTAGAATTCGAGTTATTTTATTGTTAGTTTTGTAAATTTTTGATTGTACATAGTTCATATTACTCCGAGGTGCTTTTATTGATGTAGATTGACCATTCGGGGCTAATTTTGGTGAATTTCGGACCATGGATTCATGTCAAAACATACCGGGAGTTTAAGGATGCAAAACGCTCGAAATTCCAAGCCAAACGCGTCATTTCGGGGCCTTTTTGGTCCAACACGGGCAGGGGGTGTCGGGCAACACGGCCGTGTTCACGGGAGCTAAAAACTCGATTTTTCGCACAAAAACCTCTCCGACACGGCCAGGCCGTGTTCCCAACACGGCCGTGAAAGAGACACGGCCTGGGCCGTGTTGGGAAGCACGCCATGTCTCCTCGCTTCCCTGGCGATAAAAAAAAGACGCCCGGCCGTTCGGGCGACACGGGCGTGTCCGGACCTCTTTTTGCAACTTTTCTTTTGCGGAATTTGGGGAAAACTCACCAACCAACCCATTTTGGCCACTTTTGTACACTTTTAACACCCTATTTTGCTGAAACATGTCTCCATGTCCCCTCCCTCATCACTTGAATACAAGAATTCACCAACCAACAAAGAAAATGGGGGTGATTGTTTAATAAAAGAGAGTACTATCAATGTATTGGTTGCCTATAAAAGCCAAGGGTTGAAATTGGGAGAGGCATTCATTAGATACTCAGGAAATATTCATTGTACTCATCTCATTAAGTAGAATTGGGATCAAGGGGTCTTGGAGGAGAAAGCTTGGGGCAATATTGGAGAAGAAGGCTTGGAGCAACATCATCAATCAAGAAAGAAGTCAATTGAGATTTTGAGAAAGATAAGTACACCATGTCTACAATACTTAAATCTTCTTGTGTAATTTATTCTTTGGTCAAAATCATGTGTAGCTAAACTCCTAGTGTTTGAATGTAATGAACTCTAGAATGGATTTGTGATTAAGGTGTGTATGTTTTTAATAAAATCTTCATATTTTGTGTGATTCACTTATATTATGCTTCGTTCTTTCGAATTGATATATGCGCAATATTGATTTGAAGTTTATTTTTATCCGGGAAATCGAGAGATTCATGGTGAAATAGAACCTATATAAGTGAAAAGAGTTGCATGCAATCCTAGATATAGGACGACATAAATCTTCTGGATTAGGGTCAAACCTAATATGGGAATTCACAAATCGTTATAATGCTGTCTTGGGGTTTTAACTAGAAAGAGATTTCGCTTAATCAACTTGAGATTAGAAGTTTTTCGCCTTGAGAAAGGGTTTAACTTAAATTGGGAATTTCTACGGTCCACAAGACATGAGATTTTATTAAAAGAGGTTGGTTTTTGCTTAAGGGCCTACGGTTGTATTTTAATTTGTCAAATCACAAAAACATTCTAGAGGGATTTATATTCAAACACATTTCTATCTCTTGATTTCTTATTGTACAAATCTTCCTTCATTTTTACAATTTATAATTTGTTTTCCTTTTTCATCAAACAAAAACTCTGAAAATTGTTAGATTAAATAACAAAAAGACGGTAATTATTAGTACTTACAATCCTCGTGGGAATGACACTCGGTACTCAATAATCTATACTATAAAACGATAGGTGCACTTGCCTACGGTTTTAAAGGTAGCTTTTGAGCCATCAGGCACCAAAGATCGAGCTCTTTGGATAAAAGCGGGCGATCGAAACACGAGTTTTTTTCCACAGAAAAGCTTCAAATCGAGACTCGAAACTCAATTTTAAAGCTAAAACAGGAAGATGGCGAATGAATGACGATTTAACAACAACTAGTTGGGATCCTAACAGATTATTTTGAAAATGTGTTCACATTTGTTGCTAATACGAACACGCATAAGGTATTGGAGACCATTGAACCAAAGGTTAAAACAGAGATGAATGAAACACTTTCAGTGCCATTTATAGAACAAGAGATTTATCAAGCTCTCAAACAAATACACCCACTCAAAGCTCCGGGACCCGATGGTATGTGTCCTATATTTTTCCAAATATACTGGCATATCATCTCTCTAGATTTCACTTCCACTTGCTTAAACATCCTGAATAATGATGCAGATCCTAGGGAGTTAAATCACACATTCATTATTTTAATTCCAAAAATTAAATACCCAGAGTCACCAAAAGATTTTCGTCCAATCAGTCTTTACAATGTCATTTTTCGAATTATCACCAAAGCTATAGCAAACAGGCTTAAGCAAGTTCTTCCTAGTATTATTTCTAAAAATCAAAGTGCTTTTATCCCAGGGAGGCTAATTATGGATAACACTATGGCAACTCTTGAAATTTTTCACTCGATGAAAAAGAAAGTGAAGGGGAAAAATGGTCATTTTGCACTTTAAATTAGACATGAGTAAAGACTATGACCGGGTCAAATGGTGTTTTCTTGAATCAACTATTTATAAAATGGGTTTTTATAGATCATGGATTGGGTTAATAATGAGATGTGTGGGAACGGTCTCTTACTTGATACTCCTTAATGGTGCACCTACTAAGAATTTTACTCCTAGCAGAGGACTCCGCCAAGGTGATCCCCTATCGCCTTGCATGTTTTTTCTTTGTGCAGAAGGTTTTTCCTCCCTTCTTAGGTATGCGGAAGAAAAAGGAGAGACCCACGAGATAAACATTACAAAAAGGGCACCAACTATTTCGCATTTTCGTTTATGACGATAGCATTCTTTTCTTTCGTGCTAAAAGGAATGAAGTGGATAAAGTGAAATAAATTCTTCAAATATATGAAAATGCATCGGGCAAAAAGTGAATTACTTAAAAACTCGGAGATATCTAGTAGTCGAAATGTGGACATCAACTTTTTGGCAAATATGGGGGACAGGACTTGGAGTTAGGCAAGTTGAACATTGATAAGTGCCATTTTGTACATATTTTGTGGTATTAATTCAATAGTTTTTAAATTGTTTTGTTAGAAAAATCATAGTCTTCTTAATTATTTTTAGCATTTTATCGCGGGATGTGTTTAACATTATAGGTGGAGCAATTTGGAGCAATTTGAAGCCAACATTGAGTGCAAAAAGGCAAGAAAATCACTCAACATGACTTGGGGGTGTCAAATAACATGGCCATGTTTAAAAAGAAGGAAATAAATTGAAGAAAAATTGGAAAAAGGGTCTAAAACGGCCAAACCGTGTCACCAAACACGACCATGTTGAAGGGGATCAAAAGAGAAGAAAAACCGCACAAAACAGACCCGGACACGGACTGGCCGAGTTGGCCAACACGGCCGTGCCTGGCCATTTTGTCAACTTCCAGAGCAGCACGGCCGTGTCAGGGCCACTTTCAGATATTTTTTTATGCGGAATTTGTGGAAAAATCACCAACCAAACCTTTTTGACCACTTTTGTACACCTTTAACACCCTATTTTGCTGCACTATGTCCTCATGTTCCCTCAATCATCATATGAATACAAGAATTCACCAACCCAACAATGAAAGTGGAGCAATTGTCTAACAAAAAATAGCACTATCAATGTATTATTGTACAAAAATGGTGTCTATAAAAGCCAAGAGTTGGAGTTGGGAGATTCATTCATTAGACATTCAGAAAATATTCATTGTATTCATCATATTAAGTAGAATTGGGATCAAGGGGTCTTGGAGGAGAACGCTTGGGGCAATATTGGAGAAGAAGGATTGGAGCAACATCATCAATCAAGAAAGAAGTCCATTGAGATTTTGAGAAAGATAAGTACACCATGTCTACAATACTTAAATTTTCTTGTGTAATTTACTCTTTTGTCAAAATCATGAGTAGCTAAACTCCTAGTATTTGAATGTAATGAATTCTAGAATGGATTTGTGATTAAGGTTTGTATGTTTTTAATAAAATTCTCATGTCTTGTGTGATTCACTTATATTATGCTTATTTCATTCGAAAGTTAATATTTTAGGTATATTAATTTGATATCTATTCCTCATCGGGTAATCAAGAGATTTATGGTGAGAAAGAACCTATATAAGTGAAAAGAGTTGCATGCAATTGTAGATATATGACAACATAAATCTTCTGGATTAGGTCAAACCTAATATGGGAATTCACAAATCGTTATAATGCAATCTTGAGGGTTTTAACTAGAAAGAGATTTCAGTTAATCAACTTGAGGTTAGGAGTTATTCGCACTCGATAGAGGGTTTAACTTAAATCAGGAATTTCTACGGTCCATGAAACATGAGATTTTATTAAAAGAGGATGGTTTTTGCTTAAGGGCTTATGGTTGTATTTTGAACTTGTCAAATCCCAAAAACATTCTAGAGGGATTTAATTCAAACACATTTCTATCTCTTGATATCTTATTTTATAAATCTTCCTTCATTTTTACAATTTGTAATTTGTTAATTTAGATTTTTTATTTTCCTTTTTCATCAAACAAAAACTCTGAAAATTGCTAGATTAGATAACAAAAAGACGATAATTATTAGTACTTACAATCCTCGTGAGAATGACACTCGGTACTCAATAATCTATACTATAAAACGATAGGTGCACTTGCCTACGGTTTTCTAGAGTAGCTTTTGAGATATCAAGTTTTTGGGGCCGTTGCCGGGGATTGTAATATTAAGATACTTTATTTTTGTTAATCTAATCATTGTTTTTTATTTTACCATTGCCTTTCATCTTATTTATCTTCGTAAGTCTTGGATTACACTTATCCTCTTTATTTACCGCAGTGCATGTCTACTCGTCGCCGAATTTGGAAGCGCGAGACCGCCGGTAGCAACACAGAGGAAAGCACTAATACATACCACGAGGAGGATATTAACGAAGGCAGGGATCCTGACATGGTGGATGAATAACAAAGAACCATGTATAACTACGCCAAGCCATCTATGGACGACACGTCGTCAAGTATCGTAAGGCCCGCTGTTGCCGCCAATAATTTTGAAATCAAACCAAATGTTATCCAAATGGTGCAACAGTTTGTTCAGTTCGACGGCCTACCGGACGAAGATCCAAATAACCATATCGCAAATTTCCTCGAAATTTGCGATACCTTTAAAATCAATGGGGTCTTTGACGATGCCATCCATATGCGCCTGCTCCCATTTACTCTTCGGGGACGGGCTAAACAGTGGCTAAATACTTTACCAAAGGGAACCATCACAACATGGAGCATTATGGCCGAGAAGTTCCTTTTAAAGTATTTTCCACCAACCAAAACTGCACGATTGAGGAATGAAATTTCTTCATTCACTCAAGAAGACGATGAGACTTTGTACGACACCTAGGAAAGATTCAAGGAGTTATTGCGGAAATGCCCACATCATGGCCTCCCTATTTGGATGCAAGTCCAAATATTTTACAATGGGCTACTCTCGTCAACGAGGCAAATGATTGATGCAACAGCTGGGGGAACATTGAACAATAAAACATCAGAAGCCGCCCAAGATCTAATAGAGGGAATGGCCATGAATGGCTATCAATGGCAATTCGTACGAGGTAAACCTAACAGGGCAGTAGTTGTATACAATGCAGATGCAGTGGTTACACTAGTTGCAAAGGTCGAAGCTTTGACTAAAAAAATCGACGATCTAACGGCTCCTAAACCACCACCACTGCACGTTTTATCTTGTGAAACCTGCGGAGGATTGCATAATCATCAGGAATGCCCACACACAATACCGCAAGTGAACTTGCCAATTACGTTGGGAATCAAGCCAGAAATTACCCAAATAATCCTTACAGCAACACATACAATCCTGGGTGGCGACAACATCCTAATTTTGGTTGGGGAAATCAAGGTCAACCACGTCCTAATCCCAATCCTAATCTGCACATGTCTCCCGGAGTTCAGCCAAATCAAGGTAAGCCTAACTTGGAAGAACTTATAACAATGTTTGTCCAATCAACAGATACCCGATTCCAGGCCGTGGAAACATCCTTGAGAAATCAAGAGGCATCTATCCATAATTTGGAAAACCAAATAGGACATATTGCAAAAATGATTTCCGAAAGGCCACAAGGAAGTTTGTCGGGTAACACTGAGCCAAACCCAAGAGAGCACCTAAAGACAATCACCATCAATGTTCCACATGAGCATAACACTCCCATGCAGTAAATATGTGGGGATGACAAACCCGTGAAAAGGTGGTTGCGGAATCACAAGCCCAATATCCCTTACCCGAGTTTAATCAAGAAGAAGATAGAGGGAGGACAAATTTGGTAAGTACCTTGATTCTTCCAAGCAATTACATACCAATATTCCATTTGTTCAACCTCCTTCAAAGCATGCTAAGGATCTAAATGACATCATTCCTAATGATAATAAGCTTAACAAATTATCAAATGTGCAATTGAATGATAAATGCTCTTCCAATGAATTACCACAAAAATTTAATGATCCAGGAAGCTTTATTATCACTTGTACAATTGATGGTTTACCTGTTGATAGGGCACTAACAGACTTAGGAGCTAGTATCAATGTGATGTCTTATGATACATTCAAGCATATGGGATTAAGTGAACTGAAACCTACTAGGATGGACATTCACTTAGCCGATAAATCGATTAAATATCCTAGAGGTATTATTAATGATGTGTTAGTCAAGATTGATAAATTCATGTTCCCAGTTGATTTTGTTATTCTTGACATGCATGATGATATTGATGTTCCTCTAATTTTTGGGCGTCCTTTCTTGGCTACGACGAAATCTATTATTGATGTGCATGAGGAAAAATTAACTTTGAGAGTGGGGGATGGACAAGCAATTTTTAAAATTCATGTTGAAATTGATAAGGATACTACTTGTTCTTTTGTTGACTCAGTTTCCTTGAGTAATGTGAAAACTAAAAATCTCTTGGAGAAAAAAATTGATCAAAGTGCAGGCCAACCCATGAAAAATAATCTCCTTAGGAGACTTATTTCCAAAACAGAGACCCGAAAGGTCAAAGAGCACATTTTGAAGCTTTAAGTTGGAGGTAATGCTACTAAATGCCCAAAGGATTTTCATAAGTCCAGGGCTCCACCCGACTAATCTCCATATTTGGGTAAACGGTCCGGCTATACGACGTTAAAGAAGCGTTATCCGGGAGGCAACCCGACATTTTGTGTGTATTTTCTTTTACTTAATTTTTCCTATTTTTGGTTGCCTGGGGAAGTTTTGTTTTAATTTTGTTTTATATTAAAAAAAACACTGAAACAACCCCGAACACGGCCATGCCGTGTTACGGCAACATGGCCGTGTCCAATTTTGAATTTTCCTTTTATTTAAAAAAAATCAAAAAATCGCCCGAACACGGCCGGGCCGTGTTGCCTTAACGCCCGTGTTCAGCCAAACAATCTCTTCCACAATACAACCCGGAACACGGCCGTGTCCGGGCTGTTAAAAAACAGGTGGGTTTAGTTCAAAATTTTCGAAACCCTTCCCCTTATACCCACATTCTCCTTCAAATCTCCCCCAAATCCTTCCCATTCTTCCATTTAAACTTCAATTCCTCCACAAAAACACAATCTTTTCTTATTTTTGTACGATTCTACCGATTGTTTTCTTCAAGAATTGGGAATTTTGTGGGTTTTGGTATCCCTCTTGTGGGTCTCTATTCAAGGTATGCATTTTATTTTGCTTTGTATTTAATTTCATCTTCTTTTTCTTAATTTTGTTCTTGTGATTTCAATTTGTTCATGCATGTTTGTAATTTCTCTTATTTAGGGCTTTTTGATTTAATTTAGAATTTTTAGGGGTTTTTATGCCTAATTGTTTTTGTGTTGTAGTTTAGGGTATTTATTGGATTTTTATGATGATGAGTTTGGCTCCATGTACTTATGGAATTTTTCTTGATAAAATCATGTGAACTCATCTGTTGGAATTTTCTTGCTTAATTTAACAATATGATGGTCTTCAATGAATAGAAGGATTTGCTATTGTTGTTTTAATATGATGGTCCTACTGATATAGGAATTTGTTGTTGATTGCTTGATAAAATCATATGTTGATCATAAGTGGATGACATACTGTGTTGTGATTTACTTGCTATTTTGATAAGAATTGAAAGTGATCACAATTGGCATTGAGTCATGTTGAATATTTGATGTTACCTCTGCTAGTTATTCACGTATAGCATGTTACCTATAATCGAGTTTCATGAGACGAATTCGCGGTGACAGTACTTTTGTTGTGTCCATTAATGGTGTATACTTGGTTGCTATCAAAGTTTCTTGTTTCAGTCTATCATGTCAAAACGCAGCTGTTCTACCGCTCCTTCCGGGTCTAGGGGACCTTCTGGTTCCCGTCAACCCTCCCGGGCCAATCCACCGAATAATCGTCACGGTATTCTATTCCGGGATGACAAACATAAAGCCCGGTATCAACAACTGTTGGGGAAACTATTACACAACACCCATTACCCGAATGACGTGACTCTGGAAGCTTTAGGGTTACGGGAAGACATAGAATGGATGTTTGAGCAAGTCGGTTGGGGACGTTTCATGAGCGCTAAATCTCCTACATATGAGCGCACAACTCTTGAATTCCTCAGTTCGTTCAATGCCGAGATTCTCCAGGGTCCTAATGCCACGGAGGGTCTCATCTCATTCAGGCTTTTCAATCAAGAGTACACACTAACCCTTGCCGATTTTAATCAAATATATGGTCTTCCGGCCGGGAGGTGAACGTCGAACACCGGGGAATTTCACGCACACTTTTCTCGAGTCAAATTACTCCTTCGATGATCTCGGATGAGTACGCCGCCTCTCGTGCCAAGGTATCTCAAGTAATTAACCCCTATTTTCGCACGTTCACCGTGTGATGGCTAATACATTGTTTGGACGTGGGGAGAGTGATGGCAATCTAAGGAGGCACGAACTAATATTTCTTTGGGCCATGGTGTACGGTAAACACTTGATATCGGGGCCTACCTTGCACGCCACTTTCAAAAGGTCGGGAAGGAGAGTGTAGTAAGATCGTTGTTGGCGGCCTAGTCACTCCAATAGCTCTCCACTTCGAACACGACTGACCGGCCTACAACAAGCACGGGGAGCTCACACATTGATATTAAGGTCTGTAGTAGCCATGAAGTTAATTGAAAAAATCAATGGTCAATACCATCTATGTTTTCGCACACACGCCCAACTTCCGCTTCCCGACCCGACCCGGACTACTATACGAGATCCCGATAACTGGAAGATGGTTTTCTCACCTGGAGGGGGAGATTTTCTACCTCTACCCCCTGGTTCAGACCATGCTCCTCATTCCCCATCTCCTCCATGGGATTCACCACACCGTGCCTCTTCATCTCGCCCACCACCACAACATCACGATCAAGATGACCTCCAAGCCATCTTACGGGAACAACAACAACAAAGGGGCATGTTATCTTATCAACAGACCATGCTCGAACGCCAGCAAACTATGCTTGACCTCCAACAACAAATGATGGAGCAACAATTTGGCGTCATTCGGGACATTCGCGAGCAACAACAATAACAAAACACCCTTCTTTCTCAACTCCACCAATGGCATCTCTCTCAAGGGCACTTCCCGCCACCGCCATAAGGTCGTATTTTCTTTGTTTTATTTCTAGTTTATTTTGCTCCATATTTTATCCCATCCCTTCTTCACATTGGGGACAATGTGACCCTTGAAGTTAGAGGTGGTGAGATATGTTAGCACGCTTAGATTTTTTAGACTTATTTTCTTTAGCTTGCGTGTCTTTTTAGTTCTTTTTGTGGATGTTTTGTTTTCCTTTTTATGCATTTTATCAATCTCTTGCAAACAAGAGATATTTTTTTACAGTTAGATAAGTTGTTTGTGGATTGGTTATGACCTTTTTTTTTCCCGAAAAAGTCATCTTTTTGAGAACTCAAATTGCCAAAATGTTTTAAACTGTGTGACTCTAGTAAAAGGATGAACTTGGCCAAAAGTGTTTAATGTCATGAAAATAGCTTGGATTTTGCTTAAATATAGATACTTTGTGTCATGATAGCTGGAGAAATCATAATTCGGGTTTAAAAAAAATCAAAAATAAAAAAAAAACGTTTATATTTTTATAAAAAAGGACAAATCGAGGTTATACTCCTCTGTTTGTTTCTGCTTAGTAACTAGGAGCATTCATGAGCCTCATGTTTGTCTTTTACGTAAAACGGCGGCACAAATATGAGTATGGGACACCACCCTAGGAGCTTTTGGAAAACTATTCAAAATTTAAACCTAGTGGAAGTTTGCCTAAAAATGTCCTAATTTATAATTATATGCATAAAAAAAACCCCGAGTTTTGGACATCTTCTTTTATCATTACATTCTCAGTATTTGGTCTAAGCGAATGAATAACAAATTTCCGTGATATGACAATTTGTGATGATTGAATGATTCTAATTATTGAAGTCACTCTCTTTTGAACAAATTGGTCGACTTGAAAAAATTGAATCGATTGGCTCAATTGGGAATGAAAAAGGTTAACAATTTACTTCAATCATGTCTAAATTGTGAAAATAGATGTCTCTTTTGTTTTCAACCCCACTTTGTTTTAAAATTGCTTGAGGACAAGCAAAAATTCCAAGTTGGAGGCGGTTTGATAAGTGCCATTTTGTACATATTTTGTGGTATTAATTAAAGAGTTTTTAAATTGTTTTGTTAGAAAAATCATAGTCTTCTTAATTATTTTTAGCATTTTATCGTGGTATGTGTTTAACATTATAGGTGGACCAATTTGAGCAATTTGAAGCCAACATTGAGTGCAAAAAGGCAAGAAAATCACTCAACATGACTTGGGGGTGTCAAATAACATGGCCATATTTAAAAAAAGGAAATAAATTGAAGAAAATTTGGAAAAAGGGTCCAAAACGCCAAACCGTGTCACCAAACACGGCCATGTTGAAGGAATCAAAAGAGAAGAAAAACCGCACAAAAATGCATTCCTGACACGGCCGTGTCTCGACCATTTTGTCAACTTCTGAGCAAAGACGGCCCTGGGGCCGTACGCTTTCAACACGGCCGTGTCGGGCCACTTTCGATATATTTTTATGAATTTGTGGAAAAATCACCAACCAAACCTTTTGACCACTTTTGTACATCTTTAACACCCTATTTTGCTACACCATGTCCTCATGTTCCTCAATCATCATATGAATACAAGAATTTACCAACCCAACAATGAAAGTGGAACAATTGTTTAACAAAAGATAGCACTATCAATGTATTATTGTACAAAATGGTGTCTATAAAAGCCAAGAGTTGGAGTTGGGAGATTCATTCATTGACATTTAAAATATTCATTGTATTCATCATATTAAGTAGAATTGGGATCAAGGGGTCTTGGAGGAGAAAGCTTGGGGCAATATTGGAGAAGAAGGCTTGGAGCAACATCATCAATCAAGAAAGAAGTCCATTGAGATTTTGAGAAAGATAAGTACACCATGTCTACAATACTTAAATCTTCTTGTGTAATTTACTCTTTTGTCAAAATCATGAGTAGCTTAACTCCTAATGTTTGAATGTAATGAACTCTAGAATGGATTTGTGATTAAGGTTTGTATGTTTTTAATAAAATTCTCATGTCTTGTGTGATTCACTTATATTATGCTTATTTCATTCGAGTTAATATTTCCCGTATATTAATTTGATATCTATTCCTTTATCGGGTAATCGAGAGATTTATTGAGAGTTAACCTATATAAGTGAAAAGAGTTGCATGCAATCCTAGATATAGACGACATAAATCTTCCGGATTAGTGGTCAAACCTAATATGAGAATTCGCAAATCGTTATAATGCAATCTTGGGGTTTTAACTAGAAAGAGATTTCAGCTTAATCAACTTGAGGTTAGGATTTATTCGCGCCGATAGAGGTTTAACTTAAATCAGAAATTTCTACTGTCCATGAAACATGAGATTTTATTAAAAGAGGATGGTTTTGCTTAAGGGCTTATGGTTGTATTTTTAACTTGTCAAATCACAAAAACATTCTAGAGGGATTTACATTCAAACACATTTTTATCTTTGATTTCTTATTTTATAAATCTTCCTTCATTTTTACAATTTGTAATTTGTTAATTTAGATTTTTTTTATTTTCCTTTTTCATCAAAAAAAAACTCAAAATTACTAGATTAGATAACAAAAAGACGGTGAATTATTAGTACTTACAATCCTCGTGGGAATGACACTCCAGACTCAATAATCTATACTATAAAATGATAGGTGCACTTGACTACGGTTTTCTAGTGTAGCTTTTGAGCCATCTAACATCTCGAAAAATATTTGGGGCTTCCAAAGATTAATTGGACAGAAGAAAAAGGAAACATCTGAGTGGAAAAGACGAGCATTGGGAAGATGAAAAGATGGAAAGCAAATTACACTATCGCAGCATCGGGTAAAGAGATCTTAATTAAATCCATAAGCCAAGCGATACTAACTCGATGAGAACTACCACGGGAAGGATCTGGGCACCACCAAATGCAAGCTATCTCGAAGTTCTTGAAGACTATGTAATTGAGTTCTTGAGTTCAGATTTGTTTATCATAGATTGTGTTGATTTCCATTGTTTTGAGTCATTTAATTGGCCAAGTTGATGTTAGAAGCCAAGTATATCGACTCTAGAGTCTTGTTAGTTAGTCATGTGTCGAAAGGAAGCATTGACGACGAACAAACAAGGGGTTGCGCTCAAAACGTCCAAGCTGCCAACAATTTTCAAGACGGTAGTGGTTTAGTCTTTTGGCCATAACTTTCTACAAAATTGATATTGAGCTGATTCAAGATGATATGGAAAAGCTAAGAGAAAGGGCTACAACTTACATGAAGACGCCTAGGGGCTAATAACGTGAATAATACACCTGGCCGTGCTTATTTGAACGGCCGTGTTCGGGTGAAGATGTGACAAACACGGCCGGCAAAGCTTAAGCACGGCCGCGCTTTGGCCGCGTTTTTTGAGTCTGTTTTAGTTTTCATTTCTTTTTGGATTTTAGTTGTTTCCTAGTTGGTTTAGGGTTTGTTTTGGAGTCGCCTATATAAGGCAAACACTTGTTTATTTTTCACAATAACTTTGACATTGAATATTGAATTTGAGATTTTCTCTCCAACCATTCGGGGTTTTTCAAGAGCTTTAAGATTGTTCATCTTGTTGCTAATTCACTTATCAAACAAACTTCCGCAATTGTTTGTATGCCTACGCATACCGAGGTTCTTGCTTTGCTAAGGAATGGGTCGAGATTTCCACCATCTTTAACCGAACTAGTGATGATTCCCGGGTTAACAACATATTGTTGTTCAGGGGTCGATGTACAATTGTTGTCATGTCGTTCACATTAGCTTGTAATCAAAGCCATCTAGAAAGGTTAAATCTATCCTTGTTTTCTTTTATTTTCCGTGATTTTCCTTGTTATTCATAAATCCTAGTTCTTCATGGTTACAAAAAAAAACGAAATTGCATGCTTAAAAATCATACGAAAAAGTTAATGGTAATCAAGGCAAAAAAAAGGAAGAAAGTCAAAAATCTCCGAAAATCAAACCCTAGTCTTCAAATTTCATCTTATCGAGATCCGTTGTTTGCTTGGATATTGTGAGTCGAGGATACAAAGCGCATACACGTGAGGGAGTGATTCCAACATGTCGGAGGAAACCGACAACCACCAGATTTAGGGGTAAATAAAAACGGGATATGGAGGCACTTATAACCCTCATAAAGAAGTGATGATTGAAACATTAGGATATCCTAGGGAGGTGCCTAAATAGATGAACCCGTGACTAGGCACGGGAGGTCTGTGAGGTTTGAACCGATAACGGGGCAGACGAGATGATGATTTTGACTCAAAGTGAGCAAATTTACAATACGTGGGAAGAGGTCGGCACAAAACAGGACACAGATGATAGGACGTGGAGGATGGCAATTGAGTAACATCAAATGCAAATCCCTCGCCCAGTGGAAAGAGTGATCCTGACGCCTATTCAGATTGGAAGATAAAATCGAGAACGTTTGATCACAAAACTATTCCGAGTTGAAAAAGGTGAAATCGCTTCAACCAAATTCCCTGATTACGCAAGTGTGTCGTGGGATCAATTAATGGTTTCAAGGAGGAGAAGGCAGACGTCTGCTTTCTACAATGGAAGCGAGACGAGGAGTTTGATGTGACGCTTGCACCAAATCATTATTACAGAGAAGGCGTTTTCAAAGGTTGCATAGAAAGTTAACCTGTGGTCGAAGAAAGGTAGAGAATTATCATAAGCGAGATGGAGATGCTAATTAAGTAGGGGTAATATAGAAGAGATCAGAGGTTACGATGGCAGTTTATCATGGGATTGAATACTCTTATAGCGTATGTCGTCGACTTTACATCATTGTTGTCGATCTTGAGGAGATGGTGCACATGGCGGTCAAAATTGAGCAAAGAACTCAAGATGAGGGGGTTTTACACGGCAAAAATCCCAACACTAGCACCAAGATTTGGGGTTCAATACTCCTACGACGGATGGCGTGGCGCTAAGCCACAACAACCCAAAGTTGTGGAGAACAAGATACTGACAAGCAAAGCCATCGTAAATGGATCATTCTACTACGCACTGGGGAGACATCAAAGTTGTTTTAAATGTCATGGAGGGGTCATAAAGCTAGTGAATGTCCAAATAGGAAGAGTGATGTGATTCGCTAATGGTGATGCGGTAGTCCGCAAAGCGAGGATGAGCAGGATTATAAAGTTGATATGCCTGAGTTAGAGCGAGGTTCCGGATTTAAAGGCCACGAAGGCAATGTGTTATCACTAAATAGTCACGAGAATTTCAATATCGAGCCAAAGTTAGTTGATCATATGAGAAAATATTTTTCACACTAGATGCTTAGTTAAGGATAAGGTGTGTAGTATGATCATCAAAGTGATGTAGTTGTACAAACGTGGTTGCTATGTAAAATCGTGGAGAAGTTAGAGATTCCTACACTTTAACATCCGAGTCGATATCCCAGCAATGGTTCAATGATTGTGGTGAGGTACGGTTAATAAAAGAGTGTTAGTGTCTTTTCAAATTGAGGTTATAAAGATGATATTATGTGATGTGGTACGAATGCTGGGCTTGTCATATCTTTGCAGACCAATGTCAAGCTGATAAAGTAGCTGTTATGATGGATACACTAATTGCTATATTGTTGAGCATGAGCGGAGAAAGTCCATACTTTCATCTCTTACACCTGCTGTAAATCTATAATGATCATGAGAGGATGCGAGTTTCTATCAAAAAGAAAAGAGTGTTCGCAAAGGAGCAAAAGAATGAAATAAAAGCCGAGAAAATGAGAGCTGAATGATTAAAAATAGAGAGATTGAGAGTTTGGCCAATGGTAGTTGGGAGATCTTAGAGATGGCCAAGAAAAAGAGAGACAAATTTTGAGTGGGCCAAAAATAAGGGAAGGCCAATGAGGTAAAACAAGAGAGAAAATTTGTGTTTATGATTAAAATGAGAGACATTAGGCATGAGTGTTTGAATGCTAACATATCTCATAATATTTTGTCTAGTTCTATTGTTTCTCATGTCTCAGTGGATTTGGGCAACTGATGAATGCAAGTGCCGCTTAACATTTGATCGTGGTAGATTGATATAATTGTTCAACCTTAGGCTCAATGTTTGATTCGAGACTAATCCCTTTAAGAGAAGGGTAATGATGAGAATCCAATACATTTAAGGATCCGCACCACCAAATGCAAGCTATCTCGAGTTCTTGGAAAACTATGTAATCGAAGTTCTTGAGTTCTCAGATTTGTTTATCATAGATTGTGTTGATTTCCATTATTTGAGTCATTCGAGGGCAAGCTGATGTTAGAGGCCAAGTATATCGAGTCTAGAGTATTGTTAGTTAATCATGTGTCGAAGGAAACATTGACGATCGAACAACAGCAGTGGGTTGCGTTTCAAAACGCCCAAGCGCCAACAATTTTTAAGATCGGCAGGTTTAGTATTTTGGCCATAACTTTCTACAAAATTGATATCGAAAGTTAATTCAAGATGGTATGGAAAGCCAAGAGAAAGAGCTACAACTTACATGAGACGCCAGGGGCTAATAGCGTGAAGAACACGGCCTTGCTGCTCTTATTTGCACGTCATGCCATGGTGAAGACGTGACGAACACGGCCGCTTTTGGTCGTGTTTTTTGAGCCCGCCTCGCCTCGCTTCCTTTTGGTTTTTGAGTTGTTTCCAGTTGGTAAGCAGTGTTTATTTTGAAATCGCTATATAAGGCAAACACTTGTTTATTTTTCACAATAACTTTGACATTCAATATCAATCGAGATTTTTCTCTCCAACCCTTTCGGGGTTTTTTCAAGAGCTTCAAGATTGTTCATCTTGTTGCTAATCCGACTTATCAAATAAACTTCCGCATTTGCTTGGGCGCCTACACATACCGAGGTGTTCTTGCTTTGCTAAGCAAAATGAGTCGAGATTTCCACCATTTTTAACCGAACTAGTGATGATTCTGGGGTTAACAAATATATTGCTTTGGGGTCGTATGCACAATTGTTGCCGCGATTCACATCACCAACTTACCTAACGAATGTTTTCTATTCCCATTAACACTGGTAAAGATCTTGAACGAAAGAAGACTCGCTTTTGGGCAGGGGCACTAAAAATAGC